>CM056210.1:25310222-26510222 GCA_029692085.1 Gymnothorax javanicus | reverse complement strand
AAAGTTGGGACACAGGCAAAAAAGGGCTGAAAAAGTAATTAATATATAAGAGAATCAGCTGAAAGAACATTTAGCAAGTAATTAAGTTAACTGGCATCAGGTGTGTAACATGATTTTCTATAAAAGGGATGTCTTAGAGAGGCTGAGTCTCTCAGAAGTAAAGATGGCCAGAGGCTCTCCAACCTGTGAAGGCATGCGTAAAAAAAAATTGTGGAATACTTTAAAAACAATGTTCCTCAACGTCAAATTGCAAAGGCTTTGAAGGTCTCATCATCGACAGTGCATAACATCATCAAAAGATTCAGAGAAACTGGAAAAATCTCTGTGCGTAAGGGACAAGGCCGAAGACCTTTACTGGATGCCCGTGATCTTCGGGCCCTCAGGCGCCATTGCATCACTCACTGGCATGATTCTGTCATTGACGTTACTAAATGGGCCCAGGAATACTTCAAGAAACCACTGTCTGTAAACACAGTCCGCCGTGCCATCCACAGATGCCACCTAAAACTCTATCATGCAAAAAGGAAGCCATTATTGAGCATGATCCAGAAGCGCCGCCATGTTCTATGGGCCAAGGCTCATTTAAAATAGACTGTAGCAAAGTGTCCTGTGGTCAGACGAGTTCAAATTTGGCATTCTTGTTGGAAATCATGGGCGTCGTGTCCTCCAGGCTAAAGAGGAGAAAGACCGCCCCTCCTGTTATCAGCGTTCAGTTCAAAAGCCAGCATCTCTGATGGTGTGGGGATGCAATAGTGCATATGGTGTGGGACACTTGCATGTTTTAAAAAGCACCATGAATGCTGAAAGGTATATAAAGGTTTTACAGCAACATATGCTCCCCTCCAGATGACACCTATTCCAGTGAAGGCCTTGTGTATTTCAGCAGGACAATGCAAAACCACATACTGCAGCTATTACAACAGCATGGCTTTGTAGTAGAAGAGTCTGTGTGCTGAACTGGTGTGCCTGCCGTCCTGATCTTTCACCGATTGAGAACATTTGGCGTATAATTAAACGAAAGGTCCGTCAAAGGAGACCCAAAACTCTCCAGCAGCTGGAAGCCTGTATTAAACAATAGTGGGATCAAATTCCAATGGCTAAACTGAAGAAACTTGTCTCCTCAATGCCCAGACGCCTCCACTCTGTGTTTAAAAAGAAGAGGGGATGCTACACCATGGTAAGCAGGCCCCTGTCCCAACTTTTTTGAGACCTGTAGCAGGCATCAAATTTGAAATGAGCTCATTTTGTGGATAAAATTGTACAACTTCTCAGTTTCAACATTTGCTATGTTAAATCTGTTCTATTGTGAATAAAATACTGGCTGGTGTGATTTGAAAGTCATTGCGTTTTGATTTTATTCACAATTTTCACTTTGTCCCAACTATTTTGGAATTGGGATTGTATATTTTATTTTTTTTAATATTTTTTATTTTCCTGTGAAGTTCATCATTTTGAAGATACGATGTCAGCGGGCCGACGAAATGTATGATACTTGCTTCCTTCTGCCATGGTTGGGCAGTGTATTCACCCACCTTGTATCCCTTTAGTTTTAATTAGGTTTTTTATTATTTATCTTTGTATTTCTTTTACTTTTAGAGGAACTTTGTTTCCCTTTTGTTTTGAGTTTCTCCTTTTGGATATTAAATCTCATCACACCCCCAGCCTTGCACCTGAGTCCTGTCCCTGTTTTCCTGCTCGTCAGACAGCCGTTTGGCACCCGGCGGACGCCCCCTGACAGTCTCATGTTGTGCCATCTTTGTCCAGTGGCTTACTGCTTGCCATGCTCATTGTTCACAGATATGTGTGCCATGAAGAAATGTTCCGGATGTTCAGAGATACACGTGTGCTTGCAGGGAACATACCCTTCTCATCTGGTTATATTTTAGCGCATTGTGAATATACAGTAGCTATATCATAGCATATACCGTATATCAGAATGTTCAAATGACCTTAGTCCTGCTATACATCAAGTTTGAAAGCTGTATAAATACCTGTCATTTATAATATTGATATGATAGTATGAAAAGTTGATAATAACCTTGTAAATGAGGTGGATGACATGCTTCCTTATTGACAGACTTACTGGAAAGAAGTCTGTTCTAAGTGTGAGGCCCTGCCCATCACTTTCATAAATCTCTTCAAGATGCTGGGAAAAATAAAACTAAACAAACAAAAACTTAATACCTGACATGCTACTGAACTGATTTATTGAAGTCATGGTTGTTGCCAGTCGGCATACTTCCCTGTATTTGGGTCAAAATCTCACGTAGGTGCAGTCTCTGGTGACTGGGCACGTTTCCCCTCATTAAGCAGGCCGATAGTTTCTGATTGCCGCTGTGTTTACCTGTATGTTGTATCGCTCTCTTACGGCACTCCTCATGGCCAGAGAAATTGGACGCACAGCTTCCCCACAGACGCAGTCCAACAGCGGGAGACAAAGACACTCTCCAAACTCACTGGATGTCCGACACATGAAGCAGCAGGGACACCAAAACCCATAACAGCCTAACAAACAACACGCACGGAACCACACACGCAGACCACACAAGCGCACACATGGCAAAACGCACACATTAGTATGCGTGTATGGATACACAGTGAATTCGAAGTGCACGTAACAGGACACAGACGCATACAGATGGGTGACAAAGGAAAAACCCTGGATAAATGTGTGGACAAGCATAACAAATGCAGATGCTTCCGTTCATTTTCCCAGTATGATTTTAGTCCACCTGTCCCCTTAAAGCCAGAAGGGTCACTACCACACAGCTAAAGAACACAGAGTGGACAACGGCATTGGCTGAACCAACCAGAAAACGTGAGATGCGTCCGCCATCTTGCGTAAGGAATCGGCAGGGGAATTGCGCAATCAAACGCTGTACATGTGCATATGTGACTAGATAAAATGAAATGAAAAACACCAAATTTCTTTCACAGTAAAAATATTATGTATAACAAGCATTCAGAGAATTCATAGTCTCGCCCAACAGCCCGAAATTTATGTCATGCCGTGAGGTCAGCCCAAGGTGTTTACATGTGAAAGATGACTGAAATCGGTCGAGTGGTTCTGGAGATATCTGCCCGGAAACACACACACACACACACACACACACACACACAGACAGACAGACAAACTCACAAGGTGATTACAATAGTCTCGCAAACCCCTACGGGGGGCCCCCTTCGGGGTCTCGACTAATAAGTGGTAAATCTGTTAACTGTAGTATCATCAGCATCAAGTTCACTTTCAAGCGTATTTTTCACATATGCTCATATACAAACTTCACCTGGGTTAATATACCTTTAGAATCTCACTTCATGTAAAAATCATCAACATAATCTCTGTATTCCACCTCTAAACTACCTTGGTCAAAGGTTTCTCACAGTTCCACATGAAACGCTATCCTTCGGTAAGATGGCGGATGCGAATCTCGCCAAAACTGGTCTCATGTCCACGCTAACGTTTTCTTTAGCTCAGTGGTCACTACAAATAAATTCAGAGTTACTCTGAGGGATCACCTATAAATCCTATGATTAAGCATTCGTTACATGATGGGGAGTGGTCTCTTCCAGAATGGCAATAGCCCGAGCCCTGCAGGGCACAAGGGGTCATTGAATGGTTCTATAAGTATGAAAGTGATCTTTAGTATATGCCACGACCTACAGTCACCATATTTCAAATCAACTCACTGAACACATGAGAGATTTTGGAACGAGTCAGACAGCGTTCTCTGTCACCATCATTAGAACACTAAATGAGGGAATCTCATGGAAGCAAAAGGGAGAACACCATCCCTTGAGTGCATTTTTACAATTGTAAACTCCATGCTGAGGCAAATTAAGCTGATTTGGCAGCTTGTGGAGGCCTATCACCTTACTAAGACAGTTCATATTGATTTTTCCATTAACTTGTCACCCATTTGCATGCTCAGAAAAAAAAGTACAGGTGCTGATTTCAATCTCAGTTTCATTCTGTCGGCACCAAAGTAGTACCACTTTTAATGCGTACAGCCACTGTATTGTAGAAGCATTTATTCTCAAAGAGAAATGGGCGCTCACAGATTTCCATGTCCTGACAGCAGTCACAGATGTCGGTGCTCCACGGACGAGACCACTGACGTGCCGGAATGCCACCTGGCACCGGCTGACCCATCACTGCAGGAAAGACTGACATGGCTGTGAAGATAACATTGGTGGAAGAGAAATCGTCACAAAATATTTCGATAAATGTCCTTCAAACACTTTCCTCCAGTGGTCATACTGAAGATGCGATACACTGATCGGGAACACAACCTGGAGTGGCTGCCAGGCTATCACAGGGGTTAAAAACTCCCACATCTCTTCAAGAGGTTAAGAAAATAAGGCAGCAAAACAAACTAAAAATGAGTTCAAATTCCTGACATCTAACAAATGGATTCCACCCGTGAGCAATTTAGAGCCTTCAATTCGTCTGGCATGCATTATTATTATTATTATTTTTTTTGTGACTGCGGGAAGAAAACAGCACCTGGGGGGGGGGGATCTTGTAAATTCCTCACAAAAATAGGCACTTGGAATTTTTTTTTTCAAAATGCTCAAAAGGCAGTAGTAATCATTTTGCCCAATAGAGACTGAGATTACAAACAAAATGACACCTCGTCTGTCAAAGGCCATCCATCCAATACAGAGATATTAAAGTTAACAGTGCAAATTGAGCGACCCTTCATCGCCTGAACCACCTGCTGAGATTGAGATTTCTGAGTGTCAGCAAAAAAGCCCCAGTCTGGACTTAAACCCCGAACCTTTCAGCAGTGGGGTAGCAGCACAACCCACTACACCACCACGCTTTGCTTCATATAGAATGCAGTACTTTTATCAACCACAGACCAGAGCCTCTGTCCCAGCAGAACCACACTGGTGAGGCAAAAACCGAAACATCCTTTCAAAGCTGAACCAAAACCACATCAAACACAAATGGCTCCAATTCAGTGTGCCCCATGAACAAAGTAGAGAATAAAATGCAATGAAATTTAAAATGCATCAGGAATTTTTCATCAATATCTAAAATGCAATACTTTTACAACACAAGCTATTTATCTCATACAAGGGGCGCATGTACTTTAGTTACATTCAAGCCACCCATGTTTATTTTGCCTACCGTCTTAAGAGAAAATGGCGCTACATTGTTTTTATTATGACTACAAATGCGCGGAATTCACAACTTGATGTAGTTGCTGAAACCTTTTACATTAGCGGTTAATTACCATTACTGTTGCTGCCTTCCACAGAACCTTACAGTAAATTCGGGTAAAACTGTCGCCCAGTGTTTCAATCAATGCTCCTCTGAAGAGATTAAGCAGAGTCAAGAGTGAGGTAATTATTTTAAGTCAAAAATAAACATAAATGCTCTTACTCCTGGAGTCTCATTCATAAAAGGTGCGTAGGCACAGAAATGATGCATGCGCCAATGTAATTCCATATTTCAGATTTATAAAAACAAACTTTATTTTAAAAAGTATGTGAAATTACTGCAATTATGTACACAGGAAAAATTCAAAGTTAATCCTGATTAACCAAATAACATACCTGGTTAGGGCAAAAGTTGGAAACTTGTACTCTATCCAGAAGCAGTGCAAGTGAAAGGACCAGTCTTAATGTCAGAAAGGGGTGTAAAACACAGGTAACTAGACACCTGTCAACTCAGCTTCCTCCATACACTGCTGATGCTATGGAGACTCCATACTCCAATCCTCCCGAAGTCTGAGAGCATGGGGTGGTGGGTGGTGATTTTTTTTTTTTTTTTTAGTATGGTTTCGTTACGTTTTGGTGAATTAAGGCGTAATTCAGAAGCTATCACTTTTTTTTAGTGTATTATACCCATTTGAGGAGGTGACCCATATTAATTTTGCAGTGATCCAGAAAATCTTTTAAATGAATTAGTCTCTATATAAGGGTAGTTGCCATTGAATAATAAAATACAGGTTTTGTGCAGGGCACCGAATTAAGGGCCAACACTTAAAAACAGAAACTGTTGCCATGTCAGCCAATCCTTTTAACAGTGGAAAACAATAGGAAAAATCAAAATGGGCAATCCAGGACTCTCGGTTTTGTTGCCTAGGAGACATGATTTGCACTGACCATTATTTATTTATTTTTTGGTACCAGAGCATGAGCACAAGATAACTGAACAGGAATAGATAGGAATACAAACTAAATTATAATCAGCATTTGTGCAGCTCAAAAAACCCTGCAGGGTATTTGGTTCAACTTCAATTTTAAAATTTAAAAGTAGTCACGTGTAACATTATTTTGTTACTAAGTCAGTTTTGGTCGAACTTCGTTAGGATTTTTACCTCCGCCAGCGTAGTTGGGGCAGAGGTTATGTTTTAGCCCCGTTTGTCTGTCTGTCTGTCTGTTTGTGAACAACATAACTCAAAAAGTAATGCACGGATTTGGCTGAAATTTTGTGGGTGCTTTGCTATTACATCAAGGATGGACCCTATTGATTTTCACTGCGATCAGTGAAACAATATGGCCGCCACAGCAGCCATCTTGAAATTGCATAACACGCGATAACTCAACTTTGCTCCCACTCATGAAGATTTGGATTGTGCTGCCTTGGCAGAGGTTTGTACTCTACGAATGCTTCTAGTTTTCCTTTTTTTTGGCCAGGGGCTAAGTTGCAATACCCGTAATAATAACCACTGGGGTTGGCTAGATTCCAAAAACGTTCATTCTTGGTCCGTCGGTGTGACAAGGAGCAAGACCCATCGTTTAGACTTGTGGGCACTTGATCAACCAATGGGGACCAGCAGTGAACATCTCATCCCATACTGAGGCCACAATAAATAAGGTTTTAAAATTCAGAGGCTGGGAACAGTCAGCACTGACAGTCTGCCTTCGCTGACAGTAGACCAGGGATCCTCAAATCTGGACTTTCAATCCATATCAGATCCAGGTTTTCTTTTATCCAAGGAAAGCAAATGAACACGGAGTTCTGCTGATTCGCCAGACTGTCTTCACACCCGACTCCCAGGTAAAGAGGGTGGAAAATCAGTAGTTCTCTGTCCTTGAGGACCAGGGCGATAAAAACACTGAGTGCAGATGGTCTAACAGGATAAACCACACAACAGCGTCATTGAGCTCATAATCTACAAACAATAAGGTTACTAAAAATATCCTTTGAGACAAAAGTGACTCAGAAAGTGGTTTATTCAGCTTCCAGAAACCCCAATCACAGGATGATCCATTTAAATTTTCTTCAAAGGGCATGCTCGACTCCTCGTAGGCGCGACCATATGAAGATATCCTCTAGTCCAGGGCTATTCAGCATTATCCTGCAAGGGCCGGTGTGGGTACAGGCTTTAATTCCAACCAAGCAGTTGCACACCTGATACTACTAATCAAGATCATTAGCAAAGACTCTTAGGGTTGATTACGAGGGCTGACTGCAATAAACAGTTATGTCCAGATGTTATACATTGGACATAACTGTTTATTGCAGTCAGCCCTCGATTAGTGGTGTCAGGTGTGTAAGTGCTTGGCTGGGATGAAATCCTGCACCCACACCGGCCCTTTCTGGACACGGTTGAATAGCCCTGCTCTAGTCCTTTATGTATTTTCTGCCAGGGGGATAATATGTCCCAAACTTTATCCATTCTGTTAAAGATGAATAGTCCTCTCATGTAAGGTATTATTACTGAATGAACAATGACTCAGATTTGGAGCTCTCCCAGCAACAGAAACGGGTATGGTTAGCTGGTATAGCTGCAGCCAAAGAGTTACTGGTACGGAGGTGGGAACCTCCTCACTCTTTATCATGGCACCACTGGGTCGAGTTATCTTGATGTCATTTACATGGAGCCATCAGTGGCCAGGATCCATGGGGCCCAGGAAAAAACGACGAAGGCCTGGAACGAAGCAGTGTATTCACTCCCTGCTCTGTTACGCAGAGGTTCACTGGCGGCACTGCAAGTGACTGTGGGTAGCAATCTGTACGAGGGCATCATCACCGGGGGGGGGCTGGCTGTAGATGGGGAAAATGCTTATCCCGCTGTATACAGCTATTGCATGTATGATGACGTTCATGTGGTATCTGAACACGTTGAGATACAAAATAATAAAAAAAAATTGTTCACAAAAGAGAAAGTGATGATTTAAACCCCAAGTGTGAATGGAGTTAGAGGAAGTCAACAATAGTGAAAAACACATCATCCGTAAAGAGCCAAGAGTGTGGCAGGGCTCATTAACCCAGTCATCACTGCCTATTCAATACTAGTCAAATGAACAGGACTCACAATAGCCTACCCAAAAACTAATTAAAATGCATGGATTCAGCTACATTTTGTCTGTGTTGTAGTCTAGTAGCAGGATTGAGCCCTGGTTGCCTATAGCATTGATAAATGTAGATCAACCTGCAAATGACATGTTGAAGACAGTGATATAGTGGTCCCATGAAACGTGGCTATACTGAATTAGGTAGGTGGGTAGATCACCAAGGAGAAAGCAGGTATGGTCTTCCACATATTTCAATGGGTTTTTGGCTGATGGGTAACTACACTGTAAATTGACAGTTAAGGAGGTGAAAAAGAAGGCTGTACACCTGCATATATCCTCCACTACACCAGTAGCTGAAAAGAAACCAAGAACAAAAGGTCTTTTAACCCTTTAAAGTCTAACATGACAAATACACAATTTGCATTTGACAGTAATTACCCTCTCAACTTATTGATTTACCAATCTCCACTGGTAACCAAAAGTAATGCATTTGTTGGATGCCAGCCATGAGTTTTTGGAAATACATTCCTAAAATGAGCTGGAATAACTTTCTTTCTGGAATTTCCACAGCATGCTAAGAAAAGAAAAACTCAGACAATCAATATTTCACTTTCACTTTATTTTTTAATGATGTGGAAAGTACAACAAAAAAAGTTGAGAGCAGAAAAAAAAGATGAAAGTGACACGGGCTGAGGACCCCAAGACCGCCCCCACAGTGAGGAACCCCCCGACCGCGACCGCTTTTCATGTGGAGGTTCCACACCCACCCCTACTGGCTGCATGTGCCTCTTCACCTTCGACCTTCCAACCGTCCACTCCAACTGCCCGGTACTGCACTGCGAGGGGCCAAATGGGCTTTCATGTCCATTCGTGTCCGACTGTGTGCACAGTGCGTTTCCGTACACGTGCGTCTGTGCTAGCTGACCGCGTTTTCGCTTTGTTTGAAGATATGGAACCAGCTAGTCTTCCTAACATGGAAAACCCATTCCCTCTCACCCCCTCCACCTCGTCTAAGAGGCGCCGGCACTTTCCACTGCGCAGCGAATACCAGTTCTGACAAAATTCTCCAGTAGTCATAAACGCCAAAGTCTAGTGTTGCTTAGAAGCCAGATTACTCTGCGACCCCCAGGTGACCCCGGCAACTGTGAGACTCCGTGGGGGGGAGAGGCGAGGCGAAGGGCAGAACAATCTCGCGCTAATAGGCATCACAAAAATTCACATTTTCCAAACCTGCCCAAAAACCCAAACGGTCACAATGAAACCGAACCAATCACGTTGCTCGATTTGGCAGAGTTCGGAGACACTCAGAATCCCGCCAATATGCGCATCCCTTGGACAAGGCCGCGAGGAAACGAGCGACTCCTCCCGTTTCTTATCTGACATGATCACACTCGGCACCGCAGGCTGCCTCCCCTGCTTGTATCATAATGATGTTGACGTTCCCTCACCATCGATCCCTGTGTATCACATGCAGGACTGTCACAAGCACACTCGGACACAAACGCACAGAATTTACACTTATCCACGCAGACCCCCCCCAATCACCTACACCCATGTGCAGGTACATACCCTGACACGCAAAACCATTTTTAAATGCGAAGGCAAACACACCGTTACCCACCCCCGTACAGGTACACACACTCCCACGTACACAAACACGCACACGCAGTCCCATCACCTTCCTGAGCAAGTGCATGCCTCGAACCCATTTTGGCACGACTCGTTTTCGCGGCAGCCCCCATGCCCACTTCCTTCGACCAACACTCTTCTACCCTCAACCTCTCCACGGCCCCAATTCCCTCCGTCCGGTTTGTTCTCATCTCATCCGGCAAATAAAAGAAAGACAACAACCTATCATCTTCCAGTGAAAACAAAAAAATAACAAAGACAAAATCAAGTTTTCAAAGTCAAGGCACAATGTCTTTCTCAGTACACTCGTCACTGTCACTTTCGTTCCATGTTGCCGCCCTTTCTCTTAGTAGTTAAGACACCTGTCAGTTACTTTGCCCCTCCCACTCCAGGCTTTCTCTAGCTAGAAACACCGATGCGTGTTCTCTGGGAGTGCGAGTACGCGTCAGAACCGGCAAAAACAAAAAAAAAAAAAAAAAAACAATAAAAATAAAAAAAAAAACAAACGCAAAAATAGAAGAAGTCACGTCCTGTTTCTGTGTTCAGTATTTCTCAAAAATCATGTCATTTCCACCAGCTCCTCGTTGGCAAGCTAGTTTTAAATAAGCACTAAGTACTGATAGATAGGATAACATACACCGTTAACGTGTGTTTTAAGTAGATGCTTTGTCTGGTTTTTTTTGTGTTTTTTTCTCATGAATGAATTCACTTTTTTGTCGATATTTCCCTCATCTGTTAAAGGTTTAAGTAAATGCAAGCAGGGACAGAATCGCCATGAAGTCTTGCTCTGGACGTGAAGTTTCCGGACGTTGCGGCCCACTTAAGAGACGCCGTTGACCAGGGTCTCAGTGGGCGTGGCAACTCCGTTGCTGGGGGAACGCTTCTCGGGAGTACGTTCAGCCTTCTTGGTGCTCCCATTCTCCTGCATGAAAAGAGGTGGTCAAATTATAAAAAAAAAAAAAAACCACAGAACAAACTAACACGAAATGTAATTCCACATCTCTCCATGCCCAGTGTATTGAGTGCATCTAAATGCGTGCTCTGGGTGCAACATAAGGGTTTACAGGGCAGGAATGTAGCTACGAGTGAGCTGGTAAAGGTGTGAGTACTTGTACAGCAAAGCGTATTGGGGCAATGGGTGAGTGAATAAGGTCGAGAGAGTGACAGAGAGAGGGAGCGAGCAAGCATGTGCACACAAGTGAGTGCCCTTGCATGCGAGCGAGTGAGCATGTGAGAGTGTGCATGACTGAATGTGTACTTGTTTTACTCTGCTTGTGGTGAATACATAACTCCTTGTGGGGACCAAGAGACCTCACAAGCATAATAATGCCTAAAAAAAAAAAAAAAAAAAAAAAAAAAACAGTACTGAGGGGACATTTTTTGGGTCCCCATAAGGGAAAAGCTAAATTCTGAGCTTAGGGTTGTGTTTAGGTCTAGGGTACCAATTGGGCCATCCATCTAGTCATAAGGATAGTTATTAGAATTAGGCAACTAGGCGAAGGTCAGACGTTCAATTAAGGTTAAAATTTGGATGATTTTGGGGTTCTGTAGGTTAAGGTTAAGATTAGCATTACGGCCAGGGAAGGGATGGAGATCAAGGCGAAAATAATGGATGCAAGGGTTTGGGAGAACGTAAATAGGATTTTGGAATGAAAACAATCTTTAGGTCACCACGAGTATGGTAAAACCAAAACAGCGTGCCGATGCATGTGACAGCACACCTTGCAGACAGGAGCGGGCGGGGCGTCCTGGCCGAGGTTCTGACGGCTCTGGGATTCAGCACGGGAGATGTAGTCTGCCACGGTCACTATGGAAACAGAACAGAGGATCACAACCCTTCCACACATCATGATTGACAGTGCTTAACAAATTTATTAGACCACCACCAAATGTAAGGTTTATGCAACAGCTGCCCCAAATTAACAGCGTTGGTAATTGCGAAAATCATTTCTTATGTTTCTGTAATTGTTAATCTACCAGTATGCGCAAGCTCGTTAAATTAAATTATATTTTTAATGTTAAAATATAATTATTGTTGTTAGACACGAATTTCTGAATTTACCGTTTCACAAGAAAGCAGAAAAAAATAGTTAAGCGCATTATTATTTTATTATGATTAAGATGCCAAGTAACAGTTAATTTCTTGCATTCCTGAACATAAAAATTAGTTTTAGTGGTTGAATGGAAGAGTGCAAGCTGTTATCAAGGCTATTTAGTGGTTTCAGTTCGTTATTTGCCAAAGTAGTAACAAAATAAATTTTTAGCAAGTTTTTCTCGACAAATTTCTTGCATATTCCCGTTTTCCCATTTTTTATGACAGCTGGTCTAATAAATTTGTTAAGCACTCTATATACAAAAAATGAGAACGGATGTGTGAAAACTGAAAAGTAGCTTCAAACTCAAAAAGGCTTAGACCTTTTAAGCTGTGGAAGCACAATGGTATCAAAGAACGCTCTTAGCTGAACACACCAATACCGATACAGCCATCATAATATTATAAAAAGAGAAGAACGGACATGACTATTTCGTGTGCGTGTCAAACTGTCGGCCATATTTGGCGAGACTTCTGCTGCCAGCTTCTGGGTCTAATTCTGGTCTTAGTTTTCGGAGGTCATGGCAGTTCACCGTATAATGATTTAGTCTTACCCAAGATGACGCCCATTATTGGCACACTCAGGATAACACCACCTTTTGACATCGTCCGTCTGTTCTATCGTTTTAATTCTACAGAGGCCATATCTCCAGGAAGTTCCAGAACATGGACTCAGAATCCCCAGAAAACATTCCATTTCAAACCAAGCAGCAGGGCAGGCCCATTTGAAAAGGCCACAGCCCCCATTCATGAAACTTCACTGAGTGAGAACAACAATGTCGGATCAGTTTTAATTTTTCTCCTCATGGTGAACATGACAAGGAGGCAGCTCGAGGAAATTGACCGGATATCAACACTACACGTTTGGAGGAGCTTTATGAATACAGACTTTTCATAACTGCATAAATTATCCCAGCTCCCGCGTATTGACCATTCTAAAGGTCCTCCTTCCAACTCCACATTGGCACATGCTACTCTCTTACTGAGCGTCTCAATGCTGTGCTACAGCTGTTGAATGCAGCGTTCCCTCGAATGAAACCCTCAGGGGAGTCAGATCTCAATAAACACAAACACTGTTGTACCTGGCTGTCTCTCATGGCTGGGAGACTCGTCTTCTGGACGGTTCCCGCGGTTACGACGGCGTCGGCTTCGGTTGCGGCGCTGGGGCCGGCCCTCTTCATCTGTACGGAGGAGGAGGGGGAGGGTGTCAGTTTGCAAAGAGCCAGTGGACCGTAGGGTTGCAAAGGCGTGGAAAATTTCTGGCATTTTTCCAGAAACTTTCCAGGTAAATTTTAACAAGCCAATTTAGGGGATTTTCGAAACACTGCTACATGGTGTTTATTTCTGAACGAGCAGTTCTGCAGCTACTTTCCTTTTACCGTTTACATATGCACATTTTTAGGTCGATGCTAGAGGAGCCAAACGCCCAAGGCAAGTTCATATTTTTCATATCGTTTCAAATACAAGATATTTAATGCATGGAACTGTAGAGTGTCCAGAAAACTAGTAAGCTACCATAAAATAATCAGTCAAATGGGCTAATGGATGAGTAAAACAAGCTGCTGACGTTGTCAAGCAATATCCCCCACGACTCACAAATTATTTTTTCCTGAAGATTGTCACATCTGTTAGCTTCTCTTAGATAGTATACTTTGTTAATAATACTTTGGCAATTCAATCAATGTTATGAAAAACAAAATCAAACACTTGCGGAGTATATAATGAAAACCATGAAATATTTTCAAAATTGTTTATCTTCACAAACCTTTAACATGTCTTTTTACACTACAAAGACAACATATCTCCAAGATACCTCAGATAGCCTGGACGGAACACATAAGAGATTGCTTACAAATTTCCTACATAAATGTGAGTTTTTAAAAAAAAATTCTCAAAATTGTTTCTCCTGACATATCTGTATGTGTTTCTACACCTACATGACAAAAATGATGATAAATGGATGATTAGGAAGAAAGTTATAGCCCCGACAGGACACATTACAGATTTCTTACAAATTTGACACTTTTGCCCCAAAACGCAAAAAAAAAATTAAAAAAATATCTTCAAAATTGTTCTTCATAACACACCTTTTATGTGTTTCTACATCTCTATGCCAAATATGATGAGTATCGGGTGATTAGGAAGAAAGATACAGCCCGGACAGGACACATTACAGATTTCTCACAAATTTGTCACTTTTTTGTCAAAACGCAAAACAATTTTAAAAATATTTTCAAAATTGTTTTTCATGACACACCTTTAGGTGTTTCTACACCTCCATGCCAAATATGATGAGTATCGGGTGATTAGGAAGAAAGTTACAGCCCGGACAGGACACTTTACAGATTTCTCATGAATATGTCACTTTTTTGCCCTAAACCGCAATAAATTATGAAAATATTTTCAAAATTGTTTTTCATGACACACCTTTATGTGTTTCTACACCTCCATGCCAAATATGATGAGTATCGGGTGATTAGGAAGAAAGTTACAGCCCGGACAGGACACTTTACAGATATCTCACTTAATTTGTCACTTTTTGCCCTAAAACGCAAAAAAATTATGAAAATATTTTCAAAATTGTTTTTCATGACACACCTTTATGTGTTTCTACACCTCCATGCCAAATATGATGAGTATCGGGTGATTAGGAAGAAAGTTACAGCCCGGACACGAAATGTTACAGACGGACGGACAGACGGACGGACGGACCCCATTTTAATACCCCCCGCAACTACGTTGTTGCGGGGGATAATAATAATTAACAAGCTAGCAAGCTCGCCACCAATCTTGCCAGCCAAGTAATTATTTACTCTCACTGATGTTTTAGTTAGCTGAGATGTAACAATGTGAAATATAACAAATAGACAAGTTGCATAGAAGGACAAATGAATTTGCATTCCTAGTGGAAAATTTCATTGAATCCATCAGAGGAGTGAATGCACTTCAGTAAAGAAAAAACACCATTCCTCTGTAAAATTCTGAGTCAATAATTCAAAAGTTCTGTGAAGCTAGTCAAAGTTTTCCAGTAAACAAGGCCTTTGAAATGGTCAAAGACACACATCTCAGCATCAGCCTACTGGAACATTCCATGCACATCTGAGGTCCTGTCACATGATTAAACTTCAAATCTACCCAATATCAGACACCTCTGAGCAAAACTGGCGGTGCTGCCAGGCAAATGTGCTTGTGTTCATGTTCAGAGATTAAATCTATATTTGATCCAAAATTTATAACATTTAATTAGTGTACTTCGTTTCAAGCACATTTGAAAACTACGAACCGAGGAAAAATATAAAATCCCCAGTAATTCCCAAAAATTCCCACGGAAAGTTCCTGTCTCCATAATTCCCAGAATTTTGCTTCTCTTAGGGGCCGTTATCCAATCACTGCCCATCTTCATATGCTCCGCCCGCCCTCTCTCTCTCTCACCCAGCCCATTCTCGCTGGTGCCAGCCTGGCTGTCCGATTCGTTGGCAGCCGCGTCCATCAGGCTGGGCTCCTGGTCGTTTCGGCGGCGACGAGAACGGCGGCGGCGATCCGTCGTGCTGCTCGTGCTCTCGCTGGCGTCGGTGTCGCCCGCTTGTTCGCCCTCGCCCTCCAGCAGGGAGTATGGGTTACTGTCCGGGTCCCTCAGAACTGCCGCGAGAGGGGTGGGGCCTTTAGACACTGTCTGTGATGTCACCAGCTGATGTCACAATGACCGCATCACCGCCTCAACAAGTATGGCAGGGCAATATGGACGACATCAAATATCTTGATTTTTACGACCAAATATCTAAATATCAATACAACGGTGATATTGTGGGTGCTTTCACAAGAAATTCACACGATCCAAATATTGATCAACAGTCATTAGCAATGTGGATATGACGACCAATCAGGTACAGCCAACAGCTGAAACAATATAAGTGCAGAAAACTGCATCCCTTTAATGTAATGTAGCCCTTAAAACCCAAAAATATGACACCTGTGTCATATTACGAATTCACAATATTATGATGACCAAAATCCCAGATGACTTCTCGCATCAAACCTCAATGTTGATACATTGCCTAGCCCTACTATCAAGAGAAAAACAAACATAATTTTGGAACTTTAACACCAGTTTCCTTCCAAAATTTGGCAAGCGGCTCACCTGAGCTGATGGTGCTGTTGGCCTGCCGGCCGCTGGGGCCACCTCGGCCACGCCCCGTTCCAGCGTTACCGCGGCCTCGGCCACCGCGGCGAGATCCTCTTTCGTCGCCCCCGACACCGCGGGGGCGGGGCTCTCGCTCCACAACATCCTCTGATTCGGAGGCATTGGACAGCTCAGAGTTTGTACCTGTTAAGAGATCATCATTTAATGAGCTTACTCTTTGAACTGATCATAATATTTTTTATCACTTGCACCAGTCATAACAGTATTTCACTACATTAGTCATCAGTAAATGGTGAAATAAAATTAATGAATGAACAAATAAGTTCCTCAAAAAATTAAACTTAAGGTAACAAATAAATTAATGCAAACTTAACAAAAGCAACTGTGACATTTCACTGTATGTAAGAGGAGAAATACGAAAAACAACAGTGTTAAACTTAGCATCTTCAAGATGAGCACGGGATCAGCAGGACAGAAAAATTTCTGTGCTTCATCCAAGTTCCCATATCAAGTAACCAAGTTGTTTGTTGCTACATGAAGTCCTACATTACGCTCTGTCTAGCAATGCTCAGGACTGATGTTAACTGTTCTCTAGAGGGCATCGAAATGTTCCAAGAATAATTTTATCTTGTCCTACATTGTTCCATGGTAAATGGACTGCATTTATATAGCGCCTTTCTAGTCAGATGACACAAAGCGCTTTACAATTATGCCGCTCATTCACCCTGATGGCGGAGGCTGCCGTGCAAGGCGCCAACCTGCACATCAGGAGCAGTGTGGGGTTCAGTGTCTTGCTCAAGGACACTTCGACACGTTCTCTGGAGGGATCGAACTAGGAACCTTCCGATTCCTAGCCTACCCGCACTACCTCCTGAGCCATGCCGCCCCAAAGTGCAAAAACTGTACCTCAAGAAAGACTCGCTATATTAGGGTGGAGCAAAGCCCTGATTGACAGGGGACCCCAAATCATTAAAACAGAACTTCCTGGATGGAGGCACCAGTATGGCCACTTTGAAGAGGTGACGCACAATGACTGTTGGAAAGGATGAAGGATTAAACGGGGATTCCCCGCCCCCTTACCATATCCAGAGTACTGGCTATTGGACGCTCGGCGACCGCGGCCCCGCCCCCCGTAAGTGCGGGAGCCGTGGATGGAGTTGCTGCTCTCGTCCGTCAGGTAGCCTCGCTCCCTCTCGTTGGCTCCCTGGCCCCCGGAGCGGCTGGGGGGCACGCGGTACCCCACCCCCATCTGCCTCAGCTGCTCGTCAATCTGCAGCCGCTCCAGACGCAGCTGCTCCACTTCCTGTCTCGCGCACGATTACACACACAGAGCATGCTCAACATTCATAATACACAACATAGCCCTCTAAACTGTTGATGGGTTTTGCATGTTAAATATAGAACAGTGACACCATTAATCTGACCTCTCCACTCAAAGATGGTGAGGGTGAAATACAACAATAAATGAAGGAGAAAATGCAGACCGTCAGCCTTAATTTCGGAGCGAGGGCATCCATTTTGAATGATCAGTGCGGGAATTGGACCCCTTTCATATGCAGCTCCCCATTTCAAGCAAGTGAAAGCAACTGCACATATAACAGTAAACAATGTCGTATTACATTTCATATGATGCAAATCGTTCAAGTTTCAAGACTCGTTCCTTGGACTTTGAGTCAGCATCTTTTCGTATGGTTCTATGTCATTAGCATAAACAAGTACAGTGTCACTGTCTCCACACTCTTCATGGGCAGCATGTGTCATTCACATCACAGTATTACAGGCTGTGGTGTATATTTCATAGATGGCCTCAGGCATTAACACCGTGTTAAAGGTTATCCATAATAAAAATTATTTTTTTCCCCTGCATACAGACATTATTTGGATATCACTTAACCCAACATCAGACAAAATCTGTAATTAGATCGTCTCAGCATTGCTGCCGTAGCGTCCCTACCGAGAGAACACATTCTAGAATGACTCATTTTGACTCTTTGCCCCTTTCGATGCGACAAGGGGAATCATTTGCATAGCAACGCCCAGTAGACGCGTTTCCATTTCAGCAGCCATTGTTTATTTTGTGCTGTGATGGGAGCCAATCAGAGCACAGCCTCATTTTAACAATTCTAAATAGTACATATTCACAGTTAACAGAAAGTAAGAGACTGGGAACCGGCTGAGAATGCTTAAATGGCGCCTTTTCCGACAAGCTTCAAAACCTGATTGAAAGCACACCAAAAAATTACCTTAACATTTACAAAATAACATAATATGAGACCTGTAAAATGGGGCACTCATTCCATTAAGCCAAGGGCTGGCAGTAAAGCATAAGTATTGTTAAAGTGGCATGACAAATTCATAGGCAATTCTAAAGTGGGCCACTGGACCCTTGAGAAAGACTCTTAATCTCACTTGCTTTGGAAAATATTCCATTGTAAACAGTGTAAATCCCCCTGGGTAAATGAGGCCGCCAAAAGCCTAAAATACTCAATGTAAAATGCCACCGGGTGATCATTTCAGGAGGTCTCGAGATGAAAATGCTTGGGTGTCCACTAGGGGGAGCCAGAGCGCTGAGCTGAACTACAGAGGCAGCAGTTCTGTAAGAGGAACTTTAAATTTTGAGGGCTGGGGAGGGTGGTGGGGGGTGTCAGTTCGAAACTCGACAGCTGCACCCCAGGACAACAGCTGAGCGGGGAAAGACGGGGCGGGAGGAGGAAAGCTGCTATTTCGGGAGGCTGATCCCCCTGTAATCCACAGCCTGCTGCCATTCCCCGCCCCTTCTCAGTGGCGTAGGGGGGCTATTTTTAAAAAGCGCTCGGCGTAAGGGCAAAATCAGTCTCTCTCAGCAGCTTTCACTCGAGGTGGAAGGGGAAGAGGGGACAGGTGACCACATCTGATCCGGCCCCCGAAAAATCCCCTCTTACTCCCCCACTGGATCCTGCCCTGAGATGTAAAACCACAAAACTACCCCTCACCACACCACTCAAAAGAGCGCACACACTGCCAGTGAATACAGCTGACCAACACGTTTACAGGTATACAATTCCCGCTGGCTTTTACCTACATCACGCTGGTTAACAGCTTAACAAGCCAAACAGAAAAATGCTGTGGATGGATGACTGCAGGGTATATCTGCAAAACTATAGAATTCTCCACATAAGACAAATTCATAGTTCGACTGTGTGGTAGCGCTACAGGATGGGGCACGGGCTCCATAAAATCAACTACTGTAGGGGGGGATCTACTATTAGTTTCATGAATGTTCACAGCAAATCTCACCAAGTCGCTCAAGAATGATTTCCATAACTTAACACTACTCTTTTACATCTTGCATTTTTGAAAAAGTCAAGTATGGATAAAATATGGGGCAACAAGAGCAGTCATAGTATGACTAGAACAACAGGATTGCTCATTTATGCACCAAGACATTTTATGCACCTAAGTTGATCCAATTTCCATTAGAACAGTATAACATTTAATTTGGAAATGTAGTTTCACCTCATGGTGGCACAACAGTAAAGCCAATACAGCCATAAAAATGAATAAGAGTCCTACTCCCAAGCACAAGGAGTATTGGCAGCAGATTTGACAGGACTCCCATTAAAACTGTTCCAAGTCATTGCATTTTTAAAGATGATAAGTTTGGTCAAGTTGTGGTGCTACAAGGACCATGGTCACCAAAATCACCTCCATACACCAGGCACGATCAACAAAGGTTTGATATGATTCCAATAAAAACTGTTTGAGTCATTGTATTTGGAAATGAAAGGCTTTACCAGGTGGTGGCACTGCAGCAAAGGCCATAAGGTGACCAACATCAGTCACAGCCCTCCTCTATACCCCAGAAATGATCACAAGAGTGGCATCGTTCCCATTAAAACTGTTTAAGCTATTGCATTTGGCTCTGAAAGCTTTATCTGGTGGTACGGCCACAGGAAAAGTCAGAGGATCACACAAAACAACAGGGTCTATTCCTCTGTGCACCAGGAATGAACACAAGAAGTCACCTCGCCAAATCAAAGGATTTGCAGCAGTAGGGTCCAAGGTGAATCCATAGTACCCTCAAAAACTTAGTTTCACAGAAACTACATCACAATCTCTGATAGGAATGAATGGGAAAACAAGAGCAACGCGAGGCGTGGCATATGCCCTCGACTGAAACAGTTGAAGAACATGTACAGAAAGTGAGTGTTAGGCATCATGTGCCATGTATGACCATTCAGGTCATCGAAAAGTAAAAACCTCCGGCAAGTGCGCTATAGGATTTCAAGACGGCTGCCGTGGCAGCCATGTTGGTTGGCGGAGTGAGCTGAAAATCGATAGGCATCATCCCCCATGTATGACCATTCACCCCACCAAAAATTATAAACCTCCGTCGAGCGGTGTTCACGTTAGAGCGCGACAAATGAAAAGTTTATGACAGGACGCCCAGACGGACGGACGGAAGGGGTGAAAACATAATGCCCCCGACCGACTCTTTCGAGGTCGGGGGCATAAAAATCCATAGTGGAATGACCATTAAACAAAAAGCACATTTTCCAAACTAATCACCGGACTACAATCAAACGGAGATTCAGGGGTTGAAAATGAAACATTTGGACCACCCTCTGAAATGCAGCCGCAGAACGCCAAGAGAAACCTCAGTGGGAATTTTGACAGGTCGTGTTGCCTGTAAACAAGAGGTAGTAAATTATAAACAGGATGCCTCAGAGGAATTAAAGCAGTCATTGCTTAAGACCCAGTATCCAAAATTATTCCTCTGTACGCCACAAAACTGCAGCACTTCTCTTCCACATTTACATAAAAAATATGAAGACCACGCTGTCCTTTATGCCTTAATAAGGGCGTGAGTTCCAGGATATCCGTAACGCAGCATGTCATTAGCAAGAATGCCACTGCTGCATAAGTGTTAAGAAACTCCGTATTGGAATGCAACATTCTGCTCCAGCCCGATTTCTCAGCTCAAGCAGACTAAGGAAAGTTGTCTCCCCCTGCTGGTGACATTAGAAAGCACGCTCAGGAGCGGTGGGTGTGGCTCACCTGTAGGTAAGACACGTGATACTCCAGCAAAGCCAGCGCATTACTAATGTTCTCCTTCGTCCCCACAAAGACAAATGGCACCATACCCTGGGATGGAAAAACACAGGAGAAAAGGTCAATTCTTCATTCAACATCTTCCCACACAAGACAACTGGTCAGAGGCTCAGTCATGACTCAAAACCAGGGGCACCCACTCAGGTCCAACGGACGGCTGGGTGTATTCATTCCAACAAATCACTTCACCAGCTCATTTCACTGATTACCACATCTCTTTTAGATGAGACATTACACTGAGGTCCTGACTCACTGCAATAATTTCAGAGCGGGGGGGGGGGTTCCCTAGCGTCCTGGCTGAACTCCCAACCAGGCTCTTTCAACCTGCCACCGAATCATCCCCTGATTTAACTGCCAGTGAAAAACGGTCTCCCTCTCCACCTCAGCTGATGTGTGGCAAGCGTTCTAGCACAAAATGGCTGCTGTCGCATCACTCAGGTGTGTGCTGTGCATTGGTGAGGGAGAGATGATACTACTCCATATAACCTAAGAGCACTGAGCGTCTATGAGAAGGCACTATATAAATTCATTGTTCATTCATTCACCTCAAACCAGAGAGAAGGGTACTAGCCGGAGAAATGAGCTGGTCAGTAGATGAATTAAATTGAAATCCTGCATGCTCTCAGCCTACGGCGACACACAATGGGGTACAACACCCCCAGACCTGGGTGGTCCACTCTTATTCAAATAGGACCATTATGGGGGCAGTTTTTTGTTTCAGCCCAGCAGCAAAATGCCGATTTCTAACCAACAAGGCTCTGACTGAAGGCCATGATTAGTACAATTGACAAATTAGGAATTTAAGTGCTGAGGCAATACGAAAACATGCACAATTCTGAATAAGAGCGGATAGTCTTATTTAGACTGTAGATTCATCATTGTTTTTAAGCTGAAGAACCATTCACAAATTTATTTCATGTTTAACACTTGAGCACTTAATGCTATACTGTGTCACCATTCATACTCTTCCTTCAGCTAGTGAAGGAATCGCACACCATTCATGCGCACTCATACCTACAGGTCATTTAGAGTCTCAAATCAGCCTGACATGCATGTCTTTGATCTGTAGGAAAACACCAGGGTGCTTGATGGACATGGGGGGGAACATGGAACAACTTCGTACCAGCCCACAAAAAAAATCATTCATTTGAAAGACTGGACTCCATTTCCCAGGAATCCCAACACTCCTGAGGCTGGGTAACCTTGATGTAGTGAAAGGGTGGGCTTTATCTACAGAGAGGTCACAGATTCCTTACACAAAAGGGTAACATGGTTGTTTGGATACGTCCGTCACCACCACTCCCCACCCCGAGCCCGATCACGGTACCTCCTCCCGGGGAAGCTTCTTATCGTTATCCCCTTCGATTCGGACCCGCACCACTCCGGACTTGTCAACAATCTCCTGAATAACTTTGCCGTTCTTCCCGATAACCTTCCCTGCAAAGGCGGGGCCGGAGAGACAGAATGAGTAACAAGGTCCCGCCCACTCGCCACAGACACGCCCACGGTGATGCTGCACGTGTTGTGGCCGTAGATCTCAAACCCGGTCCTGGGAGACTTCACACATGCTAGCATCTATGTTAGCAAGATGAGCCCCAGAATTTTAACAAATGGTTTCATTTCTCTTAACTGCGCGCATGGCATGACCATTTTCAAACCTCTTATGCAACACTGAGGCACAAGCAGTTTTGCTTGTCATGACGTTTAAAGACATTAGGTCACTGCTATTTTTGTTTCGCTGCATTACATGGAACCAAGTAAGAGGCAATAACTTTAACATGGCATAAATAACAGAGGCAAATCAATTAACTGCAATTCCAAACAAGTTCTTTCAAAAAATGTTTTCTATTTATGTCCCTAGAAACTTGAATCATCAATTCTCCTCTATCATTTTTTTTGGACCTTGGGGGTATATGGTGTAAATACCCAAAGTAATACAAGAGGACCGTTCCTCCCCAAATTGATTTACAAATCTGAAGATTTTTCTTTCCCAGTGACTAGATTCAAAACTGACCTGAACCTTGATATCTCAAGATGATGTCACAAACTTCAATAATCCACCCCATTTCATTCGTTAGAAACATAACCAATCACAAAGTTAATATAAATCAACGTTCACTGTGGCCATGCCCATACAGTCTGCTCGAAAGCTGATGAGCCCATTTAGACATCTTTATTACACGTTTTATCAAATGCATGTAATTTTTACCTTCAAATTTCAGCGGATACTGCAGAACAAAGCCAACTTTGCAATACGACATCAATTCTAAAAGGTTGAGTCTGTGTTCCCAGAGATTTGATAACTTGATAACACAAAAAATTAGCGCAAAACTGGTCTGACACATTAATTGCTTCATCTTTGGATTCTTCATCAAGTAAAATGTTAATTTCGTTTAATTAGATCAGTCATTTCCCACCATATATTTAGGCCATGTTCCCCTGCTCTAGAATTACATATAGGTATAATGGCAGATTCCTGCCAGAAAGCGGTACAGCCTCCCTTACACACAAATGCGTTCACTTACCCACGAGGTTGCGGGGAACCTGGAAGTAGTCCTCTTTGAACTCGAGATACACCCTGGCCTGTTTCACAGCCTCTGGAGTCTGGAGAGAGAGAGAGAAACAGCCTTAATGGACGAGCAGAGCAGGCATTCTATGGCATTACCAACACTTACCAGGCCCTCTCATTCACAGTGATGCGAGGAAACAGAGACACGTTGCTGCAGTTCTCAAAAATATAAAGATGCACCAGTGCCAAGAATTCATAGGGGTTCTTGTTTATAATCAATACTTGCGAAGGCGGCTGAGCAAACCGACACTACTGAAAATGAAAGTAAACGCCTCTCCCAGCTAACCCCTCTTTCCACACTCATCCATTTTAATTCCAACATTGTACAAGGAGAGCCGAAAAGAAAGACAGGATAGCTAAATATAGCCAAGGGTCGTTGGAATGGGGGAGAGGGTTGGTGAGAGAGGGACAGAAAACAGACAGAAATACAGAAGAGGGCGATAACCTGTAGTGGAGATGCGGGGTGCATTCCATATCTCCAAAAACAACGTACACCTGTCCTCCACTCCTCTCCTTCACCTACTTGGAAGAATGGAGGGAGGAGACTTTTGGAGGACAGGATCATTCCATTTTTTCAGTCATTTTTAAAGGCACCCATGGAGAGACTAGGGAAGAACACATAACAGTCTGACTGAATCTCAGCTCTGAGTCGCCCTTCGCAACTATCAGCTGAACAGACCAATGACACGCAGAAGAGGCCTAGACACCTGGCCTTCACAGCAAGCGAGCCAATAGCAAGTGGAGGGGGTGGGGCCTGACCTCTCCGTAGATCCTGAAGGTGCAGCTCTCCTCCTCCAGCTCGATGGCGGTCACCCCCGGCACTTTCCGGGCCTGCTGGATGTTGGCACCGTGGGAACCGATGGCCAATCCCATCAGGTCCTCTCGAACCCTCACCTCCTCCTGGTATGCAGAGGCCAGCTGCTTACTCGTCTGAGAGAGAGGGAGTGAGTGAGGGAGAGAGAGACAGACAGAGAGATAGAGATGAAGAGAGGGAGAAGGGCAGAGGGGGAGTTCGGTAAAGAGGGAGAGATATGCACACAAAGGGAGCCAATAAGCCACACCTATACATTTCCTTTCAGCAACTTCACACCGTAACACTAGCTGTTAGGGGCGTGTGTGTGTGTGTGTGTGTGTGTGTGTGTGTGTGTGTCTGTGTATACACGTGAACAGTACCTCCTAATGTTTGGTGGGCTCCTGGTTGCGAGACATTAGCACGAGTTTGAGGTGTATGTGCGTGTGTGCTTGTGTGTTTGTATACGTGTGTAGTAACTCCAGATGTTTGTACGCCTCCGCGTCACAGGACGTTAGCATAAGTTTGGTGTGCGTGTGTGCGCGTGTGTGTGTGCGCGTGCGTGTGTGCACGTGCGTGCAGTACCTCCAGGTGTTTGGTAGCCTCCTCGTTGCGGGACATTAGCATGAGTTTGGTTCGGATGCTGCGGAAGTGCATGTCACTCAGTAGGCCGGCGCGCTTCACCGTCGACTCGTTTGTGGACTGCAGGGACACACAGGAAAGGCGCACATCACTTCCTGCACGAGTTTCCGCTCCGCACACACCACTGCCAGCCGCACAAACTCACCAGGATGACAAGCTCGTGCGTGGAGGAGTTGTAGAAGATGCAGTTGGCTCCGATGGCCTTTCTGAAGTCTTTGTGTATGGAGTCAGTCACACAGCTGAGAGAGAGATGACATCACAAGAACGTCAGTAGCAGCCCAAATATCGCATTTGTAAATCATTTAGGTCAGTGGATCTAAAACACTGTCCTGGAGGACCACTGTGTGTCCTGGTCATAGTTCCAACTACAATTACAACCCCAGCATTTTACAAAGTAGTTAATTTTTCCTTCAATGGACTATTTATGTTATCAGAATTATTTGCCCTTTCAAGCCATATCATGACTGAAATTAGCCTGGTAAAACCAGACTCTGCTTCTTCGCTTGCTTCGTACACAGAGTCTGGCCAGTCGTGAATGACAAGTGTTTACTTCCTGGTGGGTGGGCGCTTGTCTGAAGTTTAAAATCATTGGTGTACCCGTAAACCAATCACTAATGTTTGGCGATGACGTATGTTATGCGCCTGCTCAGCCGCCTGGTACTTCCGCTGTAAACACAGTCCTTCATACCAGGAATGAAGTAAAATCCCAGTTGGAATATGGCTGTCAACGACTTCTGTAGATTATTTGAAGTAAACCCATGTATCCCCGGCACACTTTCTGGTTCAAAACAAACTGACCAGTACTTTAAAGTTAATGCTGTACTCATACATATGCCCATGCACCTCATTTTAGTCTTCACTCATTCACTTAAAAGAACCGGAGCTGCTCTTTCTGTTCTCCTTACAAGAAACAAACTGTTGAGCTATCGTTTTTTCCTGCCGATACTGCCGCTATTCCAAAAAAACGTAAGACACCAGAAACCAACGGCGAGACTAACGCATTACTTACATTAGGACGTAATCTGCGTTGACAGGAAAACTGAACCGTTAACCATACTTGCACTAACATCATACCTAGCTTGCTATCCAACTTTGTAGTAACATAGTTTGACTATGGATAATGGCAACGTAACACAGACAGCGAATCGGTCTTGTCACATAAACAAAAATACGGCTTTTAAAAAGTTCGCTGCTAACTTAAATAGTGCGAAATTCGCAGGCAATGTAACACTAGAAGCTACAAGCTAGCTGAGGCGGTTCGGCTGTCTCTCACAGAGATTAAGAACAGGGTGCCTATTTCATATGTTCCATGATGGATTTTAAGTAGATATGACAGCATTACATCACTGTAACAGCGAATTTTGCTTCACTGATTTAGTGTGATGCAGTAGGCAATTTACTACTAACTCGCCTTGAGTGAGTCAGACTGCTGCCAAATCCTTCTATTCTGAAGCTTAAAGTACAGGGCTACCGCTGTTTTTACTCGAACGCATACCGTTTCCGTGCCTCCTTGACCTGGTCATCCATCAGGGCAACCAGGGGGGACACAACCACAACGATCGGCTTGCAGTTTGCCCTCCCCAGTTTCTCGGCCACTAACGGCAAAAGCTGATAAATTAAACTTTTCTCGAAACCTGTAAGGAGTAGGGCAACATCATCATTTCCATTCAAAAAACTAACCAAACATTCATCTTGTTGTGGTTTTAAGTCGCTGATGCCGGGGATTTTCTCAACGACAGAGCAAATGGCCTCCCGTGTATCTATGTCAGTCGCCATAGTTGATTTCGGAGACTACAATTTCAAACTCGGCGCAGCGGCTACGTCATGGCTCTCGGCCACGCCTTCTGTTCGTTGGTTGGTCAAGGGAAGCCGGGGTCTTTGCTGCCGAACTGAGCTGATCTTTGTGATCAGATGAAGTGATGAAGCAGAATGAAACTGAGCGGAAGTACGTAGGCTAGCGGAGTCAGGCTAGACTGAAATAGCTATGAATGCTATAAATGTAAAAAAAAACATTTTACTATATTGAAAATGAGTTTTATTTTGCCTCAAAACAGGGAAACATCATGACAATCACTGAACTAAAAATAGGACCAATGGCCCTGTAGCTCACCAGCCCCAATAACTGAGCTAATTGTTCAGCATTTCTGACAAAAGCTTTTCAGAGATTCAATGGTGTATGAATACATTGTACTAAAACATACAAAGTGAATCTAGTCACCAGTTTCATAGGGGCTGATAGTAAAAGATGGCAAAATTACCAGTATTTGAACACTGGGCTTTTATTCTTTGTAGAATTCGCAGAGTTTTTGTCATAACATGGTTAAAATGAAGGGTACATAATCCCTCCAAACATGAGAAGCAACTAATCAAGAAAAATGGCTTGTTAAAATTCTGGGATTGCAATTGTGGTTGGAACAGAAACTAGCATACATATTTGTACCCCAGGACCGAGTTTGAGAACCACTTATTTAGCTGACACTCTAAACTAATGTACAGCAGTATAGTGCAAGTGGACAGAGAACTGACTGGGCTTATGCTCAAAAAGGCTGCAGGTTCAATTCCCTCAAAGCACAGACTCACATGTCCCAGAGGTCTTCGGGCACGGCAATGGTGACCTTGTGGAAAGAACTGCGGGACGACGGGCGATTGGGATTCACCGGCCGAATTCGCTCTGATGTGACGATTTCATTGTACGTGGCATCGCAGGCAGCATATTCAATGACGTAGAACTGGAATTTAAAAAAACACACCAAAATAAAGTCAAAAACACCACCAGTTCACAATGTCACATGGAAACTTGTACAGGGATCAAATCAATACAAATGCTCAATTCACAGTAATCTTCAGATACCAGATATGCAATCAGCCTTGACGAAAAATACATCAAACACGTAAAATGCATCAGGAGGACGAAGAACCGAGGCTTAAAAAAGTGTCCAAGAACATAAAAAACAGACCAAAGAGTTAAAAAAACAACATGGATGCATACAGGCACTTCATGAGGTCTTGATCATTACAGCAGCTCAGAACCTCCTTGCAACGAGAGAAAATGAGCCATAGGCCTTAGACCAGTGGTGCCCGATCACACGACATAGAGGGCCTAAACATGCAAACCAACTGGTGAAATAAGCAAGCAATAGTGCATTAGCCTTTAATGTTTAAGATTAGAAACAACCTACGGCATTTGAATGTTCATACACAAAGTCCAATGCCGACTGCTGGTGATTTGGAAGCAACGCAATACTTGAACACAAACTTAGAATTTTGATAGTATAACAACCCAACAAAACTGGAAACTCCAAAGAGGCACATTGTAAAATCAGCAGGCACATTGATTGACCTACAGGCACTCAATAATTCACAGCACATGATGACTGGGTGCCATAAAAAGGGGTGGGGTCCACAAAGTACCCCTGAGACCAGAGGTCTCCAACCATGCTCCTGGAGAGCTACCATGCTATCCAAAGCAAATCGCACCTTATCTCCCAGTCTGAGCTCTTGAGGAGGTGTTACTAAGCCAAATCAGGCATGTTGAACTGGGGTTTGAATAAAAACCTTCAGGATGTCAGCTGAAGAGTTGAAGACCATTGACTCAGACAGAATTACCAACGATAAAGTGGAAGACCGGACCTGAACAGTTCACTCCATGCCCTCCACCCAATCACACCAATGCAGGCCAGATTTCACCAAAAGCCACGCAAGAGATTACATGGCTCACTAACAGTAGCATGCAAGCAACGCTTTTAGCCTACGGCAGTAGCCAGCAATGGTGTTTATTACATAGCATCGCCAGGATGACTAAGACACCCGCTATGCGAAATGCAGTATAAAGTAGCCAGCTTGGTTACCAATTAACTGCCTCACCCAGGGACAAACAGCGGCCAAATTTCAGCGCCTGGACTCACTCCGTTGCCATGCCGACCCCGCGTGCACCCGAACCCTGACTCACCGGGCCTTGACTCACCTCTCCCTTCATCATTCGAACCCGGGCCAGCCACCAGCCGCAGGGCTCCTGCTCGTTAGCTCTGGAGTACACCTGTGTGGGGAGAGGGGGGAGAGACTGCATCACACCTGCACAGGTGAACAGGCCGGGAGGAGCAAAGGAAAGGCTGTATGCTGAATTGGACTTGTTTACTACACACTGTATACTGCACCAGTAAGTATTTGATACTACATGCTACTTTCCATAGTACCATGCAGTGTCGTGGGTAGTATGAGACGACAGTCATGCGGGGTTCCACACTGTCTGACCTCCAAGCCATTAAGATCAAATGGGTCTTGGTGGGACATCACAGCCTGTATCTAGCAATGCGAGACATTGTAGACCACAGAGAGCCCCGACTGTGCAGTGAGAAATTTGGCCTGTGCAGCATGTCATCTATCTTTGGCATACTGGTACGACTTCATGTTGGTCACATAACAGTTCGCTGCTTTGCTACTTCTAGTAATCAAGCGGGAAGAAGCAAGGGATTCCAAATGAGGTCAGGGAGAAGGTGAAAGGTGTGGAGAGAAAGAGGGAGGTCAAAATGTATGGAAGAACGGACAGACGGGAGAGGAAAAAGGTGCGGTCGAGGGTAACACAAGGGGCTGTTGAAGAGTGCGGTGATCGGGGGGGGCTCGTCCACTGGCTTCTGGGGTCTCCTTTCAATCAGTACGAAATTAATGCCTCCAGAACCAGGTCTGTGTTCGTTAGCCAGTCGGTGACTCAAATCAATCATTCGTTCAGAAATGCACAAAAGCCACAGCGGCCCCTCAGGAATGGCGTTTATGGCCTTTGACTCCTCTGCTTCACAGGAAGTGCCTGCAGCCACTTTGCTAACGACGGCGCAAATTTATTCTCTTTTCATATGAACTGGCTCTGCCCTTAGCTCTGCTGCAGTGTTGAACTAATGTTACCCTCTAAGCTACAACACTGTTCTAACCCCCCCGGCCCCGACATCTTGCCCTTACCCACCAAGAAGCTCAAACCTGGATTTGCCTGAAACGAGACAAACCCCTGTACACCTCACGTTTACTCAATGTACTATTGTAACATATCTAGAACAGGGTGGCTGCCAACTGTCTGAAGAGTGCATCAGAATTTTATTAAACAGGATTAAATCAGGCACAGCAAATGAAAATGTAGGTGTTAAACATAACTTTTTTTAAAAAAGATTCATGATCATGAATACCATTGGGCTCCACTGCTTTTCTGCATTTAAAATTTTAAAAAGTGAAATGTTCACAATTCTATACAGACAGGCTCAAGGGCAGGGCCAAATCTACACATCCCGGGTTATCAATTCTGTCTAAAATGTACAAATTTCCCCCAAGAACTAAGATTAGTACAAAACAGGAACAGCATGTTGGAAAATGCTGAACCAAGTTTAAAAAAAATAAATAAATAAAATAAAATAAAAACCAATTATGAAATTCCCATAAGTTACTTTCGACTGTGGGGAAATTAAAACCTTATTACGGAAAATAAAGACACTCCATACTTAGGGAAGTGGCAAACCCAATACTTAATGTCTAGTTCATAATCGTGTGATCTTCACATCGCAGTGTTACACAAATTGCTACAGGGGTATAATTACACATAAGTACATTGACAGCCAAATGGGGAATAATTTTAATACGAAGCCATTGCCATGCAAATCTAAAACTATTTGCACTGGATGTGTTCCAGGAAACACGACCACTCCAGGACTTTTGGCTGGGGTTCAGGTCCTGTACCATTTTTGGTTGAGGTTCCATCAATGCCCAGTTTTCAGGCAGGAAAACCCTTCTTAACTGACTGCGGATTTACAAGGTTACAAAGTTGAGAGGATCAGAGTTAAAATCAATAAAAACAAACACAAAAAACAAACAATTTCAGAGAACAATCCCTGAGCACAGACTAGTATCCAATATGGAGAGAGTGAGTCCAACAGCTCCCAATGACCATTTCACTCACAAAAGGAGGATCCTCATAGACCCAACAGCGGGGGAAACAAAACTGACATTTTCTTTGGGAAAATTACAATCACATCAGAAAAACATTCTCAGAGGGACTAAATTACTAAAGAACAAATTTCCTTTCAGCAATACACAGTTAGTTCCCCAAGTATTTGGACAGCAACATAATTTTAATGGGTTGTAATTCAGTTTCTTAAAAATCAAATAAGCTACACAGTTAGTTGGTTTGATAGTCATGACCCTCAAGGTGACAGTCTGCAGTATAATGTGAAGGCATGTAGCTAAATTGATTTAACAGTAAGATGATTAATTGATTAGTGTGTTGCACAGCGATTAGTCACTCACTGCTCTGCTAATCGGGTAATGGTTTCAGCCATTCTTCCAGCTTCTTAAATGTAAGGATTTGCCCCTTTTCTGTCATTTATGATAGTTCAGAGTCTGAGACCTTGACTTCTGGTTCGACAAAAGAAGCAATTCATGACGCTAATTTAGCTCTGAGAAATTATGGTGAGCAATTTTCACTTTGTAACTTTATAGACCAAATGATTAATTGATTAAGTATAAATATAATTGGCAGATTAATTGATAATGAAAATTACTGTTCGTTGCAGCCCTAATGTACTTTCATGTCTCGAGTTATGAGATAACAGTTCCGAGACTTCCCTGTAGTCCAAATACTTCAGAAACACACTATGAAAGAGTTAATTTGACCATTGGGTTATCTTGATTATGGGAAGCATAATTTGAGATGAGGTCACCGTGCACCCTTTGTCTCACAATATTTCACAGAGGTGAACACGATGGCGGTTTGGGGAGGCTGGTGAAGATTGGGCCAATCACATACCTCCACTTCATCTCCCTCGCCGATGTCTTTGTGATAGTCTGTAGGGGGCGGCAGCCGTACGTCGCAGAAAGGCAACTGCCTCTCGGGCTGCCAGCTGCAGGAGAAAGCACGGAGGCTTCAGTCACATGATCAAATCTAATTGTGCCCTCATGGGGCGGGTGACTAGTAACCTTTCCCACTCTGACACTGAAGGGTTAAGACTGTCCAGAGCACCCTGCGATCTTCTTTCCCATGTCCAATACAACTGTCACACATTCACCAAAAGCCAAAAAAGCACTTTCCCCTCGCTACGGCAAAAATCCTTGGGCGTCTGCAGAAATGCACGTCATCTTTATTCATTACGATACCAAGCAAATCTGACTGAAAGGCCCCTGGACTTGAATGGAGATCCACAGAATAGAGGTCAGGCAGCATGCCGATTGAAGGGTCAAGGCTTCAGAACATCACAGTTGAAAAATAGACATGTTCAAGCAAATTTTACCAGGCATGATAAACACCATGAAGCAGAGAGCCTTGATAATCATGGCGGTCCTTGCTTGAACCCTCAGTCTTTTCTAAAAACCTCAGAGGGAATCTCAGCAGAAACACAATGCCTAAGCAACACGGCCAACCAAGCTCTGCCCGCTGGTTTAATCGGTTTAGAGGGCGACGCTGACATAGTCAGTAGTACTTTGATTGTAAACACGGCCGACAGTTTTAGGGACTGTCATAATGGTCAAGCTACACGCAGGCCACACTGGTGTGTGTTGTAGAGCAGTACTATACAGGGTCGACCCGAATACTCAAGCAGTGCAAGTTCCAAATAACAACCCCAGTCAATGTGGATTTTAAATCGCAGGCCGTGACACCACAGGTCTGTGCAGCAGAGTGTGGGGGCAGTTTAATGATAGAACCATTCCAGGAATGACACGGGGTACTTTACCGTGCCCCCCCTCCCCCTATCGACCTTCTAACCACTTCTCACATACCTCCAGGACTATTTTTAGGGATCGCCGCAGAGAAAGCCTGGACCAGGCGGAGAGGGGCAACGGCACAAACGCGGTGGGGGACCCAATGAGGGGGCAGGAGGGGTAATGCTGATTTGCCGCTTAAAAAGGGGGGGCGAGTGACCCTAATTGATGGGGCGTCAGCTGCCGACACGAACACAGGTGTCGTGGCGCGCTACCTCTTCTGCGCGAATTGCTCATCTGTGATTCGTCTACTGCTAACCTCAGCGAGGGTAGCAATGTTGAGAGAGGATTGGGCAGGGAGAGAACACCTGTCCACCTGATGACCATGCGGTGATTCAATCACTGCCCTACTGAGCAGGACTGTGCGGGTTCTGATCCAAGTGAGAAATTCCTTTTACGTCATTTGAACGCACTAGGCTAACAGTAGAAAGACTGCACACCATGTATACAGTAAATATACCCAGACAGAACACAATATTTAGCCAATTACTGAAAATGCAATAAACAGAGAGGAGAAGTCGACTTACTTGTTTTCAAATACTATTGTGAGTGAGTCTTCATGCACATCCTTGATGAAAGCCTGCAAAAATAGGGGGGGAGAGAGAAAATGCGTTTGATTCATGACTTCAATACCGAACCGGAGACTATAAAATATAACACAGGGTCTCAACCAAGGAAGCAACCAAGGAGCAATTTGCCAAATGTGTCACATCAGTACTGCAGCACTGAAAGTGCTCACAATTGGAAAAAAAAATTCTGAAAACAGATTCTGCTCCACAGGGCGTAGCGGCCATTTTGAGATCACTGGTGACTGGCAAAGACCCCCAAAAGCAAAGAGTCCGAGAACAAAAAAAATAAACTATACACCAACCCAAACTCGCTCTCCCTCCCTCCCTCTCTCACTCACACACACACACACACACACACACACACATATTCAGGAGGGAGTTTAATTTGAACTTTAGTTTGCCTCTCCAAGAATGAGTAAAATGGGTCTACAAACATCAGCACACGTGGGGATATACATATGCGCTTGTTGACCAAGGATCATCAAATCTGGACTTCAAATCCACATCCAGCCCAGATTTTCTGTTCTCCCAGGTAATTGATTAGCACTTCTGATTGGCCAGTGTGTGTTCACACCTGACTCCAAGGGAAAGGGACGGTGGAAAACTGAAAATTCTCAGATCTCGAGGAATGTGATTTGACGACCTCTGTTGTAGGTCCAAATCTTGTGTCTGATGTACGTGCCTACGGAAGAATGAATGAATACTGGAGAGAGGGGGCAAGAGACAGCATGAGGGAGATTGAGCGAGGGAGAGCGAGAGAATTGCGCGCGCTTAAAGATAGGAATGACTCCTCCTAGAAATCTGTTCCTCGTCAATCACAGCCCTTCCACAAATCTATCGCAGGGTGCCAATAACATGCCCCAAACAGAAATTGCGGGGGGCGGGGGGGGTTGGTGTCACTCTGGCCCGTGTGACATGCCCTAATTTGGGACATAGGGGACGATAGAGGCTCACTGGGGAGGCTGAGACCAGAGCCCAGGAATCTGTCCCACCAGAAAGGGCAAATTCAACCCCCGGGACAGTCCCAGCGCGTACGCACGCACACACACACACTCTGGGCCTGAAAACACTCAGACGTCACCATTGCGGCAATTGCTGGTCTTTCTCCTGCTTATCTAGAGCTAACCGCAACAATTCAACAAACCTACTACTCCCCCCCCAAGGCCATCAGCCATCTGACAGACTAACCGCCAAGTTTAGCCAGGCACTGGTCTCTCCCCTCTTTTACAGAGGAATTTTAAAGTTGATATGGCTTACGACTGATAAAAACTTAAACTCACACCCATCTCAATGTTAAAATGCCCCTCTATAAAACAGGTAGACCGGTTGCATGGTTTACCTTGCTACCCACCATATGATAAACATGTTCTAATTAACATTCTAGAAATAATGAAAACAATCACCAGTAGCAATTAAAAGCAAATGAGCTCGAGTGATGACTCCGTTTTGATGAAGGCCTGCTCTTGGGAAAGCTAGGCCAAAAGAGACTGTGTTGCACAGTCTGGAAAGATCAAAAGTGACGTCTGGGTCGGCCACTCGTCCAACGCAGGACTGTACTCACAGGAATTTCGACACTCAAGATCAATCCGTTTCAAGCTTGTTCGACATTTCTTGATTTGACCCAGGTGTACAACTCAATCTCTAAACTTCAGTCTCGTGACAAAGTTACTTCTGAGGACTTTTCGGCGTTATTTGAAAGTCACTGGCAATTACAATTGCGAGACGTGTTGCACAAGATAGTTTGATATACATGCACAGGTAAAGACGTGGATATTACATTCATTTCACATATCTATGCGTTCACTAACTTGTACATTAATTACATAGTCTACATTCATTACTCCATATTTACATTGCTAAGTATCTATGCTTTTCCGTTTGCTACAAAATTTTAAAACATAATTTGGAGCTCCAGGTCCAATGTGAAACCTGTTCCACCACGGTTCTTGCTGGACTGATGTTCTTAACTTGTGGAAGCTTCAAACATCATCACTTCCCTCCTTCTACAGGACCGGTTTCAAAACAAGCTGTTGACTGATCCCTCCCATCAAGTAACAGAGGAGTAATATAATTACAACAAGCGAATTTTTCAATTCAGAACGGTTAGTTTCCAGATGGAAACATGGTCTGAATGTAAAATAGCGGTCACTTCAATAAGACTCAAACACATAAAATGTGTAATATCTGGCAGTACATCTAGATGGAATACAGAAAAAACAAATAGTAATTTTAAATTGCGCTAGTAAACTCATCTGCAATAACTATCCGTTTCTAACGCATGACCACAAGTTTCATTTCTCTTAAAATGAAAACGTGCAATTGCTGCAGTATGTTTCTGCTTGCGCAACAGGCCTAAACCTTATGAAACACTTCAAACGAAGGTTGTTTCAAAGTTTTTGAAACCGATTCAGTGAGTTGAAATTGCCATCTCAACAGGGTTGACAGGTTTTTGGTTTGCATGAAGTCTTCGTGCAGCTTCTGGGCAATACCATGCATGCTAATCCCTCCCAACAGCCCACCAGGCACACAGAACATGGCCCAAGGGGACAGGACCAGTGACATAGGAGGGCAATAACATGGCCCCGCCTCTCGGAAATATGAGCACAAACGTTGCACACGCCCCTTGAGAAAGACAAGGCTGCCATTCAAAAAAAGCGTGGTCACTCCATTATTACTCTGTACGGAGTATTTCCTGTAACTGGTACGATCGACCTTCCTGCCAACATGGCAGCAAGCTCAACCAGGCCTTCCCAATCATTGGATGAGCCAACCAGCCTCCCTCCCTTTGAACGAATTATCTCCACAATTGCTTCCTCAAAGCTACCCAGTCACCTAGTTTTAATATTCCTCACGGCCAGATGATTCCCCCCTTTACATGCACGACTAAGGCGGCTAGGCAATATCTACCTGCGCTAATCTCCCCCCCCAAGGCCTTTCATAATAGATCCAGCCCCTAAAATCACCAAAACAAATCCAAGAAAATCATTCCCTCTCTGGCTCTGCAATGTTCCTTTAATGTCTGCCGGACCCTGCTGGGGAGGGAAATGCAATGGAAATCCTCCATAAGCATACAGCTAAGAAATTGGGCCAGGGGCTGGAACAGTCTACTTGTCACCTGCATACAAGCATGTAAATTTCACCGAACCGGCGCTGAACTTTTTTTTTTTCACCCCCCCAGATTTCAGCCCTCTAGACACGTCCTAACTTTGTCCAGAATGGCACGTGTTGCCCACCGGGAGGGCCGACACGGCGCAAAACCAACACTATCGCTGACCAGGAGCAACCTGTTCCCAGTGCTGGTCATAACTGGGACTCCAGGCTGTTACAACACAGCCAAACTGCAAAAAATACTTGGACGGCTGACAAAAAAAAAAAAACATAAGGTCCAGAGGAGAAACAAATCCTAATTGAAGATCATTTTATCAAGAGCGCTAGTGTAGAGGTGGGTTTTCAGTAATCTCCGATGTCTGTCAGAAGGGCAGGCTGGAAACCTCAGCGGTGAAGAAAGGAACACCACCAATTGTAAGGAGCACAGCACGCTGACACAGCTGAAGGAGTGATAAAAAGGATGAAGGATGAGGATAAAGGGAGAAGATCAAGGGAAGAAGGAAAAAGAGGAGGGTAAAGAGGCAAGCTGATCGAGAGCAGTTGTGCATGGCAGCTGTGATTTGAGGATGGAAGAGTAATGAACGGAGAGGAAAAGAAGGGATGAACGGAAGAATGGCAAGAACAGGGGGGTTGAAGAGTGAGAGGAAAGAACAGATGACCGGTAAAATAAGCAGGAGGGCACACAGAGAGATGAGGTGTTAGAGAGGAGGGGGAATGAGAGAGAGGAGGGGGGTTGGTTGGTTTAATGTCACCGTGTTGATCACCTGTTCCCCCAACACCTGTTCCTGTTCTTCAGCACTGATCTGCGCACGCTCGTTGAGATTGTACACCCCGTTATGCATCAATAACGCGTCCAACCATACTCCCAACCCAAGGACAAGCCCTCAGCTCAACCCAGAATGATACCTCAATATCTTACGAGCAACAAGGCATGTCATAAATGCCATCACCGTTGCTTCCTCAATTGACTTCTTTGGCGAAGCCTTAATTAGCGTCAAGCTCGCAGAGAGCGCAAGCATGCACACTAGGAAAGCGCGTGGGACGACCTCCCCATGTGACCGCGGACCACCAGAGCACAAATGCAAGTCCCCGACGGTGTAGCCATCACCCTTCGCTAATGTACTGCCATAATCGCGCTATACTCTGCGTTTGAGGAGTGAGCCGACTCGAGCTCGACCCCGTTTGGGCAGAAAGGCCGCTTCTGAGGACTGGGTGGGGTGAGCAGAAACGCACAAAGCAGCCAAGAATTTTAGGTTGGGTAAGGGGTGCGGGGCACAGCGTAAACTCCCAGTTGAGCAGTGCACTGACACCACGCGACTGCATGAAGGTACCGCAACAATAATCCTAGATGTGATAAAAACTACTTTCAACCCCGCCGTTAACTCATGACTTATCCGCCACGCACCAAACTCAAATGTGCGCATAGGCATACTTGTTTTGACAGACAAAAGAACGCCATCACTCATTAGCTCACCAATAATTGGCCGACCGCACACGAAAAACAAATCTTGAATGCAGGCTTAAGCCGCTTTCACACTGGACGCGAAACGAATTTTTCGCACGACAGATAGCATTCAAAGTCAATGCAAAGACGCGAATACACGCGCGTCTTTGCATTGACTTTGAATGTAATCTGTTGTGCGAAAAATTCGTTTCGCGTCCGGTGTGAAAGCAGCTCAACAGAACTTATCATAAAGCTCCGGGTGGAAAAGCATCGCCAGTGCAAAGGTAGAATATGAAATCCCGAAATGGCATCCGCTCATTCTGATTTGAAAGCATAGCTGCGCTGGCAAGTGGTCCAACGCTGTGAACCGGGGCACTCTATTGGGATAAGGAGTGCCCTCATAAAAGAAGTATCCTTAACGATAGCCATCAGTGTGTAGGCCTAAGTTAGATAAGTAAGATTATGTAAGAAATAACTCGCCAACATTACTCGGCAGAAACCGAACAGAACAGGCCATGACAAGCTTGCCCCATCGGAGGCCAGCTAACCCCAGCCTGCCTTATTAGCTGGCTAGCGAGCTAAACCACGCCAGCTTGCTACGGTAGCGTTAAGCCGCTTTCACACTGGACGCGAAATGAATTTTTCGCACGACAGATTACATTCAAAGTCAATGCAAAGACGCGAATACACGCGTTTCGCGTCTTTGCATTGACTTTGAATGTAATCTGTCGTGCGAAAAATTCGTTTCGCGTCCGGTGTGAAAGCAGCTATACTTGGGCCTTTTTTTAAGGCGAAGCATCTCAAAGCATAACAATTTACCAGCGACAAAACTATTCCGTGGACTGGTCATTTCCGTGCTATCCCGAATGGCCTGTTATGCATCCGTACTTCGGTTTCCATCGCTCCATTTTGCATTACCTTATAGAAGGCCCCGTTCGAGCCGCGCACCTCCACCGCCAGCCCATCCATGGTTGCCGATACTTCCCCACGACTGAGCCTCTCCGCTGCCGCTCCGACTCCGTGCGGGTCCGGTACCACCCCCAGCTTCGCTGGCCCGTCGCCGCTCTCCGGCCGCTTGTGGATTTCCAGTGTTTCGGATTGAGGGATAGGGGTAAAGGTGATAGGGCGAGGGATAGGGGTTGGGTACAAATATCGATAACGTCGTCCAGGTGATCAGGTTCGCAACGCCGTAAGTTCTTGATCAGGGTAATCGAGCCGGTTGCGGAGCAAGGTGATGTTGCGCCGAGGGGCACGACGCTGGTCCACTTCAGCTTGCTATTTCGTTCGCTATGCGAATGAGGTGGTAACTACTAGCAAGCTAGCACGCTTCACAAAATTACCTGCACCTTGATTACCCTGATTGGAGGCCAGAAAGCGAAATATCAGATCGATGAGATGTGGAAATTATGACCCTGGGCAGAAATCTATATTTAATGTGGAGTTACTTAATGTCGTCGACAATTTCGTTTTGCAAAGCTAAATGTATGTGCAGTGAAGCCTCCTCCCCAAAACGATTCCAGCGTAGTATCACCCGGCAGCTCCGGTAACTCCTACTGCCCGTCCCCTCGCACGCCGACAGAGTGAAGCTGCGAGAGACTGAATGACCCTCCAAGACCCACCCCTTGGTCCACCAGCAGCCGCCCAAAATGACATACTGATTCTCTATTGGCAAAGCAACTTGCCTTTCATCAAGAGTTTCACTTCTTATTGGTTAATAGTCCAAGGCTGGTTTGTTCGCAACTCCCTTATTGCACTTATGGTCAGTAATAGCCTGATTATTGGTGGAAATGTACGTCTTTCGCGTTGGGGTCGAAAATGATTGGTCTTTTGCTTTTCGCATCTGGGCGAATCTGAAATCATTGAGCTGTTCTTCTGAAAAACACATTCCATCATTGAGCGAAGTGTCTTGGAACTGGACAGGCGTGTTCTTGTTGCACCAAGACAATATGAAGCCCAAATAGACACCGAATGTTACATACAACTTCTTCTATGCAAACCAAGAACTGCGTGTACAAGGCCCACTCAGAAAAAGTTGGCATAACATTGAAATTGCAAATAAAAAAACTGATTTCAAAAGTCAGTCTATTCACTGATTAAATTAAAACAGTATAGCAACACAATATTCTACGTTCTAACGTGAATTTAATCACCTCCGCCAAGGAGGTTGTGTTTTTGCTGGCATTGGTTTGTCTGTCTGTCTATTTGTTTGTGTACAAGGTAACTCAAAAAGTAAAAAGTAATGAACGGATATCTCTGAAATTTTGAGGGTGGGTTGCTCTTACATCAGGAATGGGCCCTATTGATTTTGACTGCGATCAGACAAACAATATGCCCACCACAGCGACCATCCTGAAATCCTATGTAGCAGATACCTTAAAATTCTTATGAGCCATGTTCACTCAGCAATATTTCGACTGTGCTGCCTTTGCAGAGGTTTGAACTCTCGGCGTGCTTCTATTTGTCTATGGAAATAAACTACGTGACAACTGAAACAGAGTCCTAATGGTTGCCACATCTGACTGTTTACCACTGTGTAATGTTATGGCCCCAATTTGTTATGGCGTCAAGGACAGCAAGGAATGACACACAAAATTTTTAAACTAATCTACAATCTACTCTACTGACCAAGATTGAAATAAAAAAAATGAGATATTTACAGTCCCTTGGTAATTGAGATGGGGCTGCCATGTTGCGATGTCCTGGGACAGGAAAAGGCTCCAACACAGGCAAAAATCCACAAAAAGCTTCACAGGTCTTGAAAAGAGTGACAGGTCTGGTCAACTGTATCCTTCCACAATTTCTCCTTGCCATTTGTCCTACTACTTTTCACTCTCTCAATTTTTCTCCTTATATACTCTTTTCCAGCCCCCTCCCACCTTCCAGACTTTTCTCCAATTCTCTGGGACATTCCCCTCTGAGGCATGCCCAGGACATGCCCGAGAACCTAGCTCCAGACTGGGCTTAACAAAAAAATGTCAATACTGCCATCTAGTGGCCTTTTTTTTCCACATTACACCTCCACTCAAAAAGGGAAAAATTTTGACTCATAAAGGCAAAATTTTTCTTTTCAATACAAAATGGTTAAGTAGACACTAGTATATATATATATATATATATATATACATATAATACAATATGCTGATAAACACGTGATATATATACACATACTCAAACATGGGATAAGCAATCAGCAATTACATTGTCAGTACCCTTTACATGCTTCATTTCCAAGTCAAACTCCTGTAAAATCAAACTCCAATTCAACAATCTCCGATTCTTGTTTTTCATCTTACTAAAAAACATTAACGGATTGTGATCAGTATATACAATCATTGGCTTTTGCTCTGTACAAACATAAACCTCAAAGTGTTGTAAGGATAGAACCAGAGCCAACAGCTCCTTCTCAATTGTGGAATAGTTCTTTTGGTGGCGATTGAACTTCCTGGAGAAGTATGCCACGGGATGCTCAATGTCATCAGAGTCACTTCTCTGTAGGAGCACAGATCCTCAAGCTTGGTCGCAAGCATCGACTGCCATGGAGAACGGTTTGTTGAAGTCAGGAGATTTGAGCACGGGGAAGTGACACAGCAGAGACTTCAGGCGATCAAAGGCTCTTTGGCATGCTTCATCCCAAGTGAACTTTACGCCTTACTTCAGTTGGTTGGTGAGACTGAGAGCAATCTCAGCAAAGTTCTTGCAGAACTTGCGGTAGTACCCAATCATTCCAAGGAAGCGGCGCAAAGCTTTTTTGTTGTCAGGAACTGGAAAGTCCATGATGGCTTGGACTTTAGCATTTATGGGTGCCACCTTACCCTGGCCTATGACGTAGCCAAGATACGTGACAGTAGCACAACCAACGTCACTCTTGTTCAGGTTAACAGCCAGGTTAGCCTGGGTCAAGCGCTGGAACAACGTCTCTACATCTTTCAGATGTTCTTCCCAGGAGTCACTCCATGTGATCAGGTCGTCGATGTACGCACCCGTGTGTGGCAATCCAGCGATTGTAGACTGTATCATCCTTTGGAACGTGGCTGGGGCATTTTTCATGCCAAAGGGTAGGACTTCATACTGGTATAACCCAGATGGTGTGGCAAAAGCAGAGATGCTCTTGGCCCTCTCAGTTAAAGGCACACACCAATAACCCTTCAATAAATCAATCTTGGTCAGAAACTTTGCTTGCCCTACCCTATCGATACAATCATCAATCCTAGGTATTGGAAACACATCAGTTCTAGTTACAGCATTGACTTTGCGCTAATCTGTACAGAATCTAGTACTTCCATCAGGTTTTGGAACTAGAACACAGGGTGAACTCCAATCTGAGTTGGAGGGTCTGATAATATCATGTTCTAACATGTACTCAACCTCTTTCTCAGCTATCTTTCTCTTTTCAGGATTCATCTGATATGGATGCTGTTTTATTGGTTTGGCATCACCAACATCTACATCATGAGAGGCTATAGAAACTCTCTTTGGAACATCAGGAAATAGATCTTTATATTTCTTGATCAACCTCTCAAACTGATCTTTCTGTGAGTTTTCTAAGTGCTGGAGTTTTACATCAAGATTTTGCAACACTTCAGAATTTGACTATTTACATGAAAGAACTTCAGCTTTAATTCTAGGTTCATCATCGTGAAACTCACCCTCATCTTCACAAGTCTCGGCCATAGGAGGATCTGAAGTGACAGCTGCAACCCTAGCATTCCTATCATGATTAGGCTTCAGCATGTTAATGTGACACAACTGTTTTGGCTTTCTCCTATCTGGAGTCTTCACAATGTAATTGAGATCATTGAGTTTTGTCAGAATTTCATAAGGACCATGAAATCTAGCCTGCAATGGATTGGACTGCAAGGGAAACAACACAAGGACCTTGTCTCCTGGTTTAAACTCACGGCTTCTAGCCTTATGATCATACCAAGTTTTCATTTTTCCCTGACTTGATTTCAAGTTCTCTTTGGCTAGGTCACAAGCTGCACGCAGTCTTTCCTTGAACTTGCTAACATAGTCTAACAGACTGATATGCAGCTCTTTCTCTTGCCATTGTTCACTCAATAATAGCAAAGGTCCTCTCACTTCATGGCCAAACACTAGCTCAAACGGACTGAATCCAGTAGACTCCTGCACTGCTTCTCTAGCTGCAAACAACAGCAAATGAACACCTTAATCCCAGTCTTTCTCATGGTCATAACAATAAGTCCTCATCATTGTCTTGAGAGTGGAATGAAACTGCTCTAAGGCACCCTGACTGTCTGGATGATAGGCACTGGAAAGAATCTGCTTCGCACCTAGTTCATACACAACCTGCTGAAACAATCCGGAAGTGAAGTTGCTACCTTGATCTGACTGAATTTCCCTGGGAAGGCCAAACAACGTGAAGAACTTTATCAAAGCCTTCGAGACTGCAGTTGCCTTGATGTTGCGTAGAGGTATGGCTTCAGGGAATCTGGTAGATGCACACATGATTGTCAACAAGTACTGATTTCCAGATCTAGTCTTGGGTAATGGACCAACACAATCAACAATGACCTTGGAGAAGGGCTCCCCAAATGCTGAGATAGGCTGCAATGGAGCAACAGGTGGGTCTAACTGGTGTTTTCCAACTACCTGACAAGTGTGACAGGTTTTGCAAAAGTTGGAAACATCTTTCTGAAGTCCAGGCCAGAAGAAGTGTTTCATGATTTTGTCAACAGTCTTGTTAACACCAAGATGACCTCCTAAAGGCAAACTATGAGCCATTGTTAAGATTTCATTCCTGTAGACCTTCGGAACAACAATTTGCTTGACCACTGCCCAATCTGCATTGGCAGGGATATCAGGAGGCGCCACTTCGCATCAACACTCCATCCTTGAGATAATACCCAACTGGAACTGCGTCTATTTCTTCATTAGGAAGGGCTCTCTTCTTTAGTACACAAATTTCAGGATCATTGGTTTGCTCCTGAATCAACCGCTTTCTGGACAGAGACAAGTCTCCAGACACATCAGAATCACCAGACCCATCTGGCTGGCTGAACAGAGAACTGATAAAAGTGTCTGATAAGTCCTCAAACGGAGAAACCATAGTAGGCTGAACAGAGTCATGAGGCGAACCACTTGAGTCATGACTATTCAATGAGCTGGACGGCACCACATCATCTTCTTCTTGAGCCTTCTTGGCCATAGCATGGGTCACTGCACAGGAAGGATACAGAGATGGGCCTTCATCGCCATCTTCAGTGCTCGGCTGTGAAATAAGATGAACAGGGTGAACTACATTGCCCCCAGCCAGGTCATTGCCTTGCAACAGAGAAACACCCTTGATAGGTAGACTTGACATAAGTCCCACCTTTACCTGTCCTGTAACTGAATCTGACTTCAAGAATACAGAGCGCAGGGGTACAGATACAGTCCTCCCTTCAATACCTTGTACAAGTATGAAATCCCCAGAAGCGGTCTCATCACGTAACTCCAAGGGCTCCATCAACAAAAGTGGCTGAGACGCTCTGGTATCCCTTAGGATATATATAGGTACAGGAGGAGAATGCTCATTCAGAGCCACAAATCCCTCTGACACAAATGGAAGAAATTCCTCCCTCACAAAGTCAGCAGTATCAGGCTTCTTAGCCTCACAAGGAGCAGGCAATTTAGCAGATCGGTCATCTACTACAGGGGTTTCTAACCTTGTCTTCACAAAGGCATTGGGTTTGGTATCCTTTTCTTTTTCTTTCTTAGCTTTAAGGAACCAACAGTTAGTTGTAACATGACCAGATTTTTTGCAATAATTGCAAACTAGACCACTTTTGTCACTGTCAGCTTTCACTCTTTGATCAGACCTTTAACTGGATTTCTGAGCACCATCACCAGATTTGTCTTTGTTTTTGGGTGAGGAATCTTGGGTATTACCGTTACCTTTCTTCTGAAATTGGGACCATCTATTGTTACTGCTGGACTGAAATTTGGACTTATATGTGAGAACGTATTCATCTGCAAACTTGGCAGCTGATTGCAAATTCAGTGCTTGCTTCTCATTAAGGTAGGTCTTAATATCATCCTTGACACAGTTCTTGAATTCTTCAACTAACACCATCTCTTTTAGTGAGTTGAAATCATCCTTGACCTCCATAGAAGTACACCAGCGCTCAAAGCAAACCTTCTTCTCGTTAGCAAATTCCACATAAGTCTGATTGTCAGATTTCTTCAGACCTCTGAATTTCTGTCGGTAAGCCTCTGGAACCAACTCATAAGCTGTCAAAATAACCTTTTTGACAACCTCATAATCAGAGGAATCATCTGCAGACAAAGCCGAATAGGCTTGTTGAGCTTTACCCTTGAGGACAGTTTGCAACATCAGAGGCCAGTGTTCCTTTAGCCACTGACAACTCTTAGCTACCTTCTCGAAGCACTGGAGATACTTATCAACCTCCTTTTCCGAGAATGGAGGCACCAGCTTTACCTCCTGGCTAGCATGAAATTTGTTTTCAGCTTCCATTTTGATTTTTAGTAGCTCCATTTGGAGCCTTTCTTCTCTGTCTAATTTTTCTAGATCGAAATCTCTCTGTCTCTCTCTTTCTGCTCTTTCCTCTTTCTCTCTCTCAAACTGCCTGTCTTTCTCTCTTTCTGCTCTCTCAAATGCTCTTTCCTCTCTTTCAATCTCTAGCATTTTTAATTTAAGTTCCATTTCTACATTTGGATTTTCCACTGGAAACTGTTCCAGATCTCCTGGTGCAAACACATTTTCATCAATGTAATATTCAACAATCTCTCTAGCCAGTCTTGCTTTTCGCATGGCTGGTTTTACATCTGTCAGCTCTAACTGTTTGCATATTTCTAGCAGTTCTGTCTTGTTAAAAGACTTCAAAACCTCTACGGTTAGTGATGCCAAGAAATCATCCATTGCTGTTGATCTGCCAAATATACCATTCAAAAAAAGTAGGGGATATTCCATACTTCTAGCAAATGCAAATGAATATGAGGGAAAGTAATATATATCCTTACAGATTAACCATTTCCAGTGAAATTGAGCACCCAAACACAATAATGACATCCCCAGGATTTGCACCTGATACAAATGATGAAGATGGGGGTTGAACCCTAGATTTGCATGCTTTTGAATTTGAAGATTCTAGCCATTGCGAAAGGAAATTGGAAGGTGCGAAATGACTCGGGACACCTCATAGGGAGTATGCCACGTCGAATCCGTGCCTGCCTGGCCAACAGAGGGGGATTTACCCATTATTGACTTTGTTTTGAACTCGTGGTAACTTTGATGTTTGACCCTTGGTGTGGGTTTGCCCCTAGCATGGAAAGTCTCTGCTTCACTGGCTGTATCAAATGAGTGGAATAAATCCTCAAATGTTCCCTTAATTTTGTCTCACCATTTGTTTGATCCTAGCCTTCAAAATTTGCTTCATATAAATCATTTTAGTCCAATATCCCCAACTTTTTTTGGACGGTATATATCTAGGAAAATTCAAAAAACAATTTCACAATTTGAAATTTTAGATTTTCAATAAATGACTCGCACAATGGTCTATCCCGGACCCAAGCCCCCAGTTTGTTATGCCCCCAATTTGTTATGGTGTCACGGACAGCAAGGGATGACAGACAAAATTTTTAAACTAATCTACAATCTGCTCTACTGACCAAGATTGAAATAAAAAAAAGAGATATTTACAGTCCCTTGGTAATTGAGATGGGGCTGCCATGTTGCAATGTCCTGGGACAGGAAAAGGCTCCAACACAGGCAAAAATCCACAAAAAGCTTCACAGGTCTTAAAAAGAGTGACAGGTCTGGTCAACTGTATCCTTCTACAATTTCTCCTTGCAATTTGTCCTACTACTTTTCACTTTCTCAATTTTTCTCCTCATATACTCTTTTCCAGCCCCCTCCCACCTTCCAGACTTTTCTCCAATTCTCTGGGACATTCCCCTCTGAGGCATGCCCAGGACATGCCCGAGAACCTAGCTCCAGACTGGGCTTAACAAAAAAAAATGTCAATACTGTCATCTAGTGGCTTTTTTTTTTTCCACATTACAGTAACATCACCTTGCCCTTCAATCACATTAAGCATTTTGGCACTAGAGACATCAGTTGTTCAGGTCTAGGAAGTGAAATATTCTCCCAGTCCTCCATGATGCTGGTCTTCTACTAAGCAATAGTAAAGGACATTCATTGCTTTACATTTTTGCTACATTCTCAATTAAAGACAGATCAGGTGTGTAGGCCGGCCAATCTAGCGTTGACACTCTTTGCTTACGCAGCCATGCACTTGTAGTACATGGAAAACATGGTTTGGCACAGTCTTGCTGAAAAACACACACACACACACACACACACACACACACACACACTCAACATGTTGCTGAATAATGTGTACAATTCTTTTCGCATTAATGGTTATCTGTCAAATGTACAAAACACACCAAATGCAGTGACACACCAACATACTATTACAGATACTGGCCTTTGGACCTCATGCTTAGAACAACTCGGGTTGTCCTTGTCATCTTTGTCCTGGAGAACACAGCGGCTGTTTTGTTCCAAATACCAGTTGAGATGTTGACTTGTCAGACTACCAAACTCTCCTTTAATATTATATCATGATTGACTCACTTGCCTAATATCTCTTGTTTCACATCACCTTATTATTGCAACTTGCATCACTATTAGTCCTACATTATCCCAGTGTCATCTTTTTTTGGTGTTGGTTGCAGCCATCAAATTTGAAATAAGCACACCTATGTTTTTTGCAAAAATAATGTTTTGTTGTGTTTCAATATTTTAGAGCAGTGGTTCCCAAAGTCGGTCATCTTTTTTTGGTTTTTGCTCCAACCATCAAATTACGATCCCAGAGTTTTAACAAGCTGTTCATTTTTTAATTAATACGAGGGACACTTAAACCTATGTTGAAATTTCAAAAAAAAAAAAACGACAATTGCATTCAAATGCAAGACTTCAAAATAATGATTTTTGTTGTCAGGTTTTTCCTGAAACCAATATTTAACAGGTTTGACTATGGCTTTGTCTTTGAATTCTTAATTGCCTAATAATTGTTAGCTTTAATGACCTTGGGTCCACAATTTTATCTACTAGAAGCCCATTTATAGATTCATGTCATCAGTTGCAAATTTCCATTTTTTATGTTAGAGAAGTAATTTCCAATTTAGCACACTATGAAATGATTTTCATCATGGCCATTTTTGACATGTGGTTTAAAAGGATAAATAAATGAACAAGAATAGTGCAATCAAGAGCAATGAGCAACTCATTAGCATTCTAAGATTGGAGCTGTGGTTGACACAAAAACCTGCTTTACAAGTGGGTCCCCCCAGGACTTTTCAAATGACTCTTTTTATTTTATTTGCATTTTCTGTTTTGATATGGACTTTTCAAATGACTCTTTTTTTTTTTTTTTTTTTTTTTGGGAGTTTCTTTTTTTTTTTTTTTTTGGAGTTTGGATCTTTACAATACTTGTGCAGAGCAGGGCGGTTATGCTAGCTGGCATTTTCATTCAATTTGGGGATTGATTAATTTATTTTTGGGTCATGAAGAATGGTATTTTACCCTGCATGTTGAGTTTGAGAAACAAATGACAATAAGGGTTTGGTAAATTGAAAACCACTGTAGGGCCATGCTGTTGTGTGACAACTGTGTAACTGCGTTGTGCATTTTGAAGTCATGTGAACCAGACAGGCTGGTTTGTTCTCAGGCAAATCTTGGGGTAATCCTTACCCAAGATTCCTCAGACAGGGCTAAAGACTATTTTAAACTGCTGGCAAACCATACCTTTTCCAGACCACCTTGTTGTGGTTTTCATTTAAACATATTTTCATATCATGAGGTTCCCCCATCCTCAAGCAATTGGAGAGAGACAGATTCTTCAGACGATTAGGCTTTATTGAGGCATATTGATAAATGTAAAGCCGAGTTCTTTTTGCGCAAGAAGAACTGACTTCTTACTTTTCACACCCAGTTTTTATACCTTCATCACAGGAAATATCTTCCAAATATGGTCTTTCCGCATTCTCATTCTCGCGCTACAATTGGACAGGCAATCCAAAACACTGCTAGCTAATCCTTCAGGAATTCAAAGCAAAGATGAGCTGCATATCACTAAAAAGGAGCAGAAAATTCCAGTCAAGAGATGAAAAGTACAGACAAAGGAATAGGATACAAGTGGATACATAAATTATTCAATTGTTTTTTTTTTTCAGTAACAACTAATGATTTTACTGAACAAACATTGATCAAAGCTACAGAAATCAAATGCATCGCCTGATTATGTTTTCAAATCAACTAAACAGAAGCCTGCTTACTAATCAAAGCTACAGAAGCACGCTGCTTGTGTGTGTGAGCTGCTTATGCATGTGTGAATTGAATTGCTTGTATGTGCGTGTCTGTCTGTGTGTGAACTACATGTGTTCCTGTGCTGCTCGTGCCTGTGCATGTATCTGTGTGCACTGCTCATGTGTGTGTGAACTGCTTGTATGTGTGTGTGCGTGTTTTATGTGTATGTGTATGTGTCTGTGTGTTTGCACTGCTCATCCCCTCCCTATGCGTATGTGAACTACTTGTATGTGTGTGTGTTATGTTGTGTGTGTGTGTGTGTGTGTGTTACTGCTGCTTGCATAATATGGTTAATGATTATCATTATTGATTATGGTTATTCAACATGGCAATTGTTCTACTGATGACTAATGAATATGAGAAATATTGAAATATAATCCTCAACACCTATAATCTTTATTCAGAACCACAACCCACCCCAAATTCATAATTTTGCCCATAACATATTATAATTTGGAAGCAAACAGAACAATGGATGATGATGTTGCTAATTCATCTGCCTACCTACCAATTTGTCAAATGGTTTGTACAAGAAAAATTGGTCTTTGACCAAGAGGAAACAGTATTTAATTCCCTAAAGCCCAACATCCCCCTACCGGTAAAGCTGATGTTTTGGGATTTTTCAATAGCCTGCAGTAAGTATCTAACCCTGAAACGCAGAATTGCTTTAAAGCTGTTCCTGTTTCAGATCGCTAGATTAACAATCACACAATTTATTTACTGAATAATCAAGACCATTATATTAGCCTGTAGTTATTTGTAGCCTGTTCTTTTGTACGCTGAAAACATTTTGATTAAGTGCAATCTTAAAATAAACTAGAAGCACTCGTAGAGTGCAAATCTCCGCCAAGGCAGCACAGTCCAAATCTTCATGAGTGGGAGCAAAGTTGAGTTATCGCGTGTCATACGATTTCAAGATGGCTGCCGTGGCGGCCATATTGTTTCACTGATCGTGTTGAAAATCAATAGGGTCCTTCCATGATGTAATAGTAATGCACCCACAAAATTTCAGACAAATCCGTGCATTACTTTTTGAGTTATGTTGTTCACAAACAGACAGACAGATAAACAAACAAACAAACAAACAAAAACAAACAGGGGCGAAAACATAACCTCCGCCCCAACTTCGTTGGCGGAGGTAATTAGGTTGCACTGCTGATTTGATTCCTTTAACTTTTATAATACCATGTGGGGTCCAATCAGACTCAGGACATATTCTTTTGCGTGCTACTCAAATTCTATGTGTCAGAACCACGCTATCTTATGAATTTGTCAGAATCTGTTTGCCACAAGAAAAACACAAAAAACATTTTGTGCGTGAAACAACTTGAAATCTATTGAAACTTTTCACACCTGTTTTATCTAGTTGTAGTTTATTACTTTTAGCTACTTTTATCAATTCATTAGCCTAATAGCATAGTTGCCTAAGTCATATTTGAACGTTTTCGGAAAACAAGAAAAAACAATTTTTAGCAAGCACATTGGTATTTTTATTAATATTGCATCAGTAAGCCAAAAAATGACTTCGGCAATTATGCTATAAGGCTAAAGAAATATATTTTGGTGAGTAGTAATGATATGTAATTAATTCTTCTTTATCTTCCTTTATCTTCTTTCTTACACACTGCAAGAAGCTAGTGCGTCTTATCCACAGAAAGCAGCAGGTTGTTTTCAAAAGATGTGCTTCATGATTAATTGCTATATATTTCTTGTTGCACAAGGGAATCAAACATCCGCAGAGAGTGAAACTACATTATTAATATATAGGAAAACAGTAAAATTACAGACCCAGGTGTTAAAAGTGCTTATGTCACAGAATGTCAATTTTGAGAAAATTGAGGAAATCGACTTAGGTCATTATAAAAGATATTTTCCCAAATATGCCTCACGGTGTGTGAAAATCTGACTGAAGTACTTTTAGATCAAGGATCTTCAATTGTTCCATTCATATTGTGTTCGTGTAAATCTGAGGACATTTAGAAGCATTTTTTTAGAGGAATATTTGCAATTTTCTGTTCCAATATGTGCAGAGAAAGCCAATAAATAAGTTTGCGTTGTTCAATTTACAAAACATTGCTTTACTTGTGCTTTATCAGTAAAGTTCACCCCAGGGTCCGAACGGACCCCACGTGGTAAGATTAAGGGGTAAAATAACATGGTACGATGAGGGCTAAAAAAACAAAGGGTTATTAGCATGGCCCGGCTCTGGAGCGGGGAAAGGAGGACAGACATCAAATGACAAAGCAGTCCAGGGCAGGGTTAGGGCCTGTTTTGTTTGAGGTTGACAACCAGGAATGTTTGGATACCTCTAAGGAGACTGGAAAGGTTCTCTGAGCACAATGTCATGACTACGAACTGGGTACGGAAGGGCTTGGACGACGGTGAGAGGTTTGTCGACCTGCGGCCCAATGTCATGATGGCATTGCAAGGACTTCTTAGGACTAACTACACCTTATGCTGGATTCCCAGATCCTGAGTTTCATTGTTATTGCAGTCCCTGTCCTGCTTTGCAGAATATGCAATACCCATAAAGGGACACTACCAGAATCCAGAAGGTATGACACCAGTCAAAATACATTTAAGGCAAATACTGCCCCCTCCTATGAAATCAGAAAATTTTTGGCTCCCTGAAAATTTTGGGGCCCCTAAAACATTTTCCCTTTTCACGTAACCTTAATTTTTAAGTTTTTATTTTTATTGAGCCACTGTCATAAAGATGCTTTGCATGGAAAATCCAGCAGGTCGTATGCATAGACTGTATAAAAAGATGGACGAAGCAACCGTGACGTCACCCATTGGTTTCAACATACCATTTAGGAAGCCTCGATTTTGGCAATTTGAATTGCGCCAATTTGTCATTTTGAAACCGGATGTGATTCCTATTGGACGAGAGCGTGAATTGAATATCCAGGGAGGAGCGAGGGGTGGATCTACGGGTGGATCTGACCGTATCTGACGAGGACCAGATGATAGCCACGCCCCTAAAGCATATTCTGGCTTTATCCTTTATTCTAGTCCATTTGGGACCATAACTTACAAAAATAAACATCATGATGTATCAAAGGAGACTTGAAACTTAGACCCCATAAAGTAATGTGGAAAATCATTATTGAAATAATAAATCAGGTGGGAAAGTAGGGTCATTTTCTCATAGACTTCTATAGGATTGAACTTCTTTTTGCAACCACCGACGTCGCCATCTGCTGGCTATTAAATAGAATGCAAATTTTAGAGATTTCCGCATCGGTCTCAGTATTCAGACCCGTGTGCGGCGTCCATCATTTTATACAGACTATGGTCGTACGCCACCTTCTGAAAAAAGAAACAAACAAATAATAGCTGCCAATTGAAAAAAAAATGTTTGACGGGAGGAAAACCAGTGCAGTTCCAGCAAGAAAAAACTGCCCTGTGACATGAAAGTTCATGTGGAACCTTCAAATATAGAGACAGCTTATTTTCATCCGTGATGATTCAAGCAGAATTAATGTTAATGAAGATTTGATGAGGGATCAGACAGACAACACTGTAAGTAAAATGGGTTTGGCGGGTTACAGACGGTGGTAGATAATTGTATGGTAAAATAAGTCGGCAGGGAGATTTGTGGTTCCTCGCAATCCTAAAGTAAGTGGTGATGCACTGGCTTCCTGGTTGCATCATGGGATTTGTGGTTTTCATGTCCAAAGATGCTCAATTTTTGCTGCTGGAAGAGAAAAAAATTTAGTCGTTTGCATCATAATTATACTCTCCACTAGGTGGCAGGATTACCTCACTTAAGTCTACTTGAAAACTCAGGGGTTGGGCTGCGTCCCAGTAGTCAAAAAATGACGTCCTATCCACTAATTCCTCAACACTTTTCTTTAACCTATGTGTAAAACGTCATAAGGTAAAGGAAAGGTGTAAAAGGGAATTCCTGACGCCTTAGGAAGACAACCGCGCTAATTAGGGAATCTGAATGCACTTATATCAGGCAACGTGATCAAGAGCCCCCTTGCCGATCATATACGTTTCTTTACGCGCCTGGCCGGATGAATGGCCCGGTATTAAATATTGTTGCTGCGCAGAATTGTGGGACAGCGTTATCTCCTTTCTTTTCGAAAAGGATGGTTCTGTTTAGCCGATGCTAAATGTGGTAAATTAGGAAGCTCCCCTGCAAAAAAATGTGCTATAGGAATTCCTATAAATGTGCTATAGGAATCCAATAGAATTCTATAGAACTTTAGTACCTCAAGTCCTATAGAAAACAGTTCCATAGAAAATCTGTGGAGGACTGTTTTTTTTTTTTTTTTTTTTTTTCAGTTTGGCATCTTTTAAGAATCCCACCCAAATTTGAAAGACAATCACAAACAAAGCAACCATTTTATGTGATATTTCCCAGCTATCGGTCCCCAACTTGCATCTCTGTAGCACAATCACCTCTCATGTGCTACTCTGACCGGGGCTCAAACTCAGACACTTCTACTCTGCAATGCAGTGCTTTAACCAAGTGAACCATTCAGAAGCTTATATATTACTAAAGATGATGGGAATAGGTCTCAGCAGACCTCAAATTGTATTCAAATTAATTCTAAATCTGTAAATAATCTGCAATCACATGCATGTGAATGGAAAGGCATAATTTGATTGAATTTTTAAAATTAAGGGAAAAGTTCAAAAGGTCAAAATTTTAATGTAATTCTGTCTTCGTAAGCAATAGAGAAACACAAGTTTCCCATTATATCATAATAAAGTTGTAATGCCTTACATTTATATTTTTGAATTGCTGCCGAGGAAATGGGAAGAGGTCTTCATATACCATAACTGAAATACTGCGAAGTTGTGTGGTCAGTCAGTCAATCAATCGTCTGATCAGAGAATCAATGAGTAGGTATGTGCCTGGTACCCCATGTGCTTAAGCACACCTTAAAGTTAAAAGGGACACAATTTCCTTGCTACTTCAGTATCGTGGATATCACTGCATATTGCACATTTTCATACCATTAGTCCGGTTTCTCACTTCTAGAACCCAGGTACACATAAGGTAAATTGACCCTTCGACAGAGCATTGCAAGGATTCATAAGATTTATTTTTATTTTTAATTAACCCTTATTTAAGATGTCTTTCCCATTCAGCTTTTGTTCTAATAGAAGGTCCTAAAGACCATCAAAGTCCTATAGAACAGGTTTTTCAACTAGGGTGTTCTATAGGAAGGTCTTATAGAACAGCAGTAATCTTATAGGACTTTCTTTTCCATAGAGGTGCTCTATAGGTTTCTAGCAAATTCCTATAGAACACACGGAAAATCCTATAGAACATGTTGTTCTACTAAAATGTTCTATAGAGTTCAATTGATGTTCTATAGAGTCCTATAGAACATTTTTTGCAGGGTCTGAGACACTTTTCCTTAACATTTAAAGAATTCGAATATGCATATCATTTTTTTAGGAGTTAGGAACTTTCCTAGGCAAAAAAGACTATTCTGACGCCGCCCTAGAGTTCTTTTGCTTTTATTTTCAGCAAAGGATTTTCAACAATATAAGGGCTGCATCTGAATAGTTAAAAAATTATGTCCTATCGTCTAATTCCTAACCACTTTTTTTTAACCTCTGTGTAAAACATCATGAGGTAAAGGAAAGGTGTAAAGGGGACTCTTTTACATCTTAGGAAGAGAACCGCGCTAATAAGAGAATCCGAATGCACTTACAGTAGGCACAATGATCACCCGCCTCCTGCCCATCATGTTTGTTTGTTTTCGTGATTGGCCGGATGGACGGTCATCGTGGAATAGCAGGATAGCATTTCCTCCTTTCTTTTCGAAAAGGATGGTTCAGTGTACCCTATGCTAAAGGTGATAAATTAGGAAGCATTGTAGAGCCTTTCCTTTACATTTAAAGAATCCGAACACACTTATCATGGCTGCCACGTAAATACTTCCGGATCATTTTCAAGGAGTTAGGAACTTTCCTAAGCAAGAAAGACTATTCGGACGCAGCCAAAGAATATAGAGGAATAGGGAGTTGCTGCTGTGCTAGTTGGTTTTCATGAAACAGGCAGGCTGGGTCCTTGGGCCCACCCTAAGCCCTGTGATCCACCTCAAAGTGCACGTTTGTCCACCTCAAAGTTCACTTTTTTTTTTTTTTTTTTGAAAGGTTTGCGCGCCATACCAGAGAGCTAAATGTATCTTAGATGCTGTTTAACTGGCAGGACTGACCCCTTAATACATGATTTATTCAAAGTACTGTTTATACAATCCCAATTCCAAAAAAAGTTTGAGATGCTGTGTAAATTGTAAATAAAAACAGAATACAATGATTTGCAAATCTCATAAACCCACATTTTATTCACAATAGAACATAGACAGCATATCAGATGTTGAAAGTGAGACATTTTACCATTTCATGAAAAATATTAGATCATTTTGAAATTGACAGTGGCAACACATCTCAAAAAACTTAGGAGAAGAGCAACAAAAGCTGGAAAAGCAAGTGGTAGTGATAAAAATACAGCTGGATGAGCATTTTGCAACTAATTAAGTTAATTAGCAACAGATCAGTAACATGAAGGGGTATAAAAAGAGCATTTTAAAGAGGCAGAGTTTGTCAGAAGTAAAGATGGGCAGAGATTCACCAATCTGCAAAAAATTGAGGTTGCGTCTGAATAGTTAAAAAATTACGGCCTATCGTCTAATTCCTAACCACTTTTTTTTAACCTCTGTGTAAAACGTCATGAGGTGAAGGAAAGGTGTAAAGGGAATTCTTTTACACCTTAGGATGAGAACCGCGCTAACAAGAGAATCTGAGTGCATTTACACTAGGCACAATGATCACCCGCCTCCTGCGTGTCATGTTTGTTTGTTTTCGTGATTGACCGCATGGATGGTAATCGCGGAATTGCAGGATAGCACTTCCTCCTTTCTTTTCGAAAAGGATGGTTCATTGTACCCTATACTAAAGGTGATAAATTAGGAAGCATTGTAGCGCCTTTCCTTTACGTTTAAAGAATCCGAACACACTTACCATGGCTGCCACGTAAATACTTCTGGATCGTTTTCTAGGAGTTCGGAACTTTCCTAAGCAAAAAAGACCATTCGGACGCAGCCTGAGTCTAAAAATTGTGGAACAATTTCAGAAAAATGTTCCTCAATGTAAAATTGCGAAGACTTTGAATCTACAGTACGTAATATCATCAAAAGATTCAGAAATCTCTGTGCGCAAGGGACAAGTCCGAAGGTCAATATCGGATGCTCGTGATCTTTGGGCACTCAGGCGGCACTGCATTAAAAACAGGAATGATTCCGCACTGGAATACACTGCATGGGCTGAGTTACACTTCCAGAAATCATTGTCTGTGAACACAGTTCACCTTGCAATCCACAAATGCAAACTAGATCTGTATTATGCAAAGAAGAAGCCATATGTGATCATGATACAGAAACGCTCCCATCTTCTCTGAGCCAAAGTTAATTCAAAATGGAATGAGGCAGAATTGAAAACTGTTCTGTGGTCAGATGAATCAAAGTTTGAAATTCTTTTTTGGAAACCACGGATGCCGTGTCGTGCGGTCTAAAGAGGAGAGAGACCATCCAGCTTGTTATCAGCGCACAGCTCAAAAGCCTACATCTCTGATGGTACTGTATCGGGTTGCATTAGTGCCTCTGGTGTGGGGAGCTTATACATCTGGAAAGGCATTATAAATGCTGAAAAGTATATGGGTCATTCCTGGCTATTGGTGATTTTTCCGTCCCCAAGAAAAAACTCTAAATATTTTAATTAAAATAAACAATATGTTTAATACAAAAGGGTTTTATTATACATTGAGGTCTCCTTTATATAATTAACACAAAATTAAATTTGTAAATGTATATTTTTTATCTTTATTGCCTTTTGTTTTGACACATACACTTCTTTTTATGATGTCCCCAAAGCAAATTCTCAGTTTCAGTGAAATAAATTGTAAAATATTTACAAATTCATGGAAATTTGTTTTTATTATTGTATAGATCATGTTCAAATATCTCTAAATATTAATCTCTTGCAATGGAAATGGTCATTATTATTATTTAAAAAAATAATTTACTATATGTCCCCAAAATCACGTTCCACCCTGTTAGATTGTGGGTTTTCGCTGTTTGAACAAAAACAACTACCATTCCCATTCCCACACTTTGGCTGTGAAATCACACTTTTAGAGGAATTTTAAAAGGAGCAAAGTGAGGTGGTGACAACTTTCTGTTTGCCTTTTTTTTTTTGCATGTTTTATGATGTTAACCTGTATGTCCTACTCTTAAATTTCCACCCTGTTAGCCTAATTTATGAAGAAAGTAAACCACATTTTTAAAAATTAAAAAACATATTTGATATTTACACTAAAGTATTGTTTATTTGTGGAGAACTAGCTAACAAAAGTTTTCTGTCACTGAGCAATGGCTAATTTGGTTTGAAATTTTCCACCCTGTTAGGTTCCACCCTGTTAGGTATGTAACCCTTACAGGGTGGAACATGCACCTAACAGGGTGGAAAATCTATCACAAAATGTAGGGAAATGCTTATAAATACTGATATATAAATATTTAGTTGTTACTTATACGGTTCATCTAATTTATCAATATGTGTAGAAGGTAAAACTTTATTATTGTATTAAGGTACAAGGCATTTACTTGGTTTTACCGCTGTCCTACCGCATAACAGCTATGATCCAATATCAACAGATCACACTCTCTTAAGTATATTTAAACAGTAATTGATCATTATTATAAAATGTTGTTGACACAATTTGCATGATAATGTAATGTTAAATTGTATATATTTGTCAGGAAATGGCTCCCCCACTTACTGCAGCTGAAATGCAGCGCCGCTACAGAGCGAAGCAAGATGCAGATCCAAAGAGAAGAGCACTCACACATACCCACAAACAGCTTCTCAGGCACACACACATGCACGCACGCACGCACGCATACACACAACACACACACACATATATTTACGCACGCACATCCACAACACATATGCACACAAAAAGATGAAATAAAATGAAATAAAGTGAAAAATAAGATTAAATGAAATCAAATTAAATTCTGGCCCATAAAGAAAGTTTGGTGAGGGCCACTTTTGTTTGTCGGTAGAGGCACTTATGTTTAGTACTGTAATGTAATTTTTTATGTTTTTATGTTTAAAAAGTTTTGAATGTTTTGTATTTTCAATTAAAGTTAAATGTTCTGCGAGTTAATAATAAAATTATTGTTGAAACTCGCTGAGTTATTGCTGGTCATTCCACCCTGTTAAGGTTCTTTCCACCCTGTTAGTCACATTTTTTACCCAAATACCATAAGTATGTAAAATGTTATGCATATGTTAATGTTGAACTGCAGAGTTGAAAGGGATCAGCAGCAGACATATGTATTTTTGCGCAAATTTCTGTTATTATTTATCATTTAAATTGGGTGCAAAAAAATGTGACCGTTTTAAAGAATGAACCCATGTTCTCCTCAAAAATTCTTTTTTCAACATTATTCAAAGAAAAACTTATACAATGGAATGAGGGGCACATAAGGTGCAAGAAAAGCTAAGTATTGTTGAATATTTACATTATTTACACTTTGTAATACCTGTGTATATGTCCCTAACAGGGTGGAAATCTCTCGTGGTCCATGTCTGAATAATCCATCCATAACCATTATTATTTAGGTGCACAAGCTCTATCAATACAAGTTCCTGAAGGTTAAACATACCATTTACCACATATAGCGTTAAAAACATGAAAAATGTATTCTTTTTTTTTCAAAAGTTAGCACACTGAAAAGTCACCAATAGTGAAGAATGACCCATATAGAGGTTTAATAACAACATCCCCTCCAGACAACGTCTCTTTCAGGGAAGGCCTTGCGCATTTCAGCAAGACAATGCTAACCCACATACTGCATCCATCACAACATCATGGCTTCGCTGCAGAAGAGTCCGGGTGCTGAAATGGTCTACCTGCAGTCCAGACCATTCACCAATAGAAAATCTGGCGCATCATAAAATGAAAAATCTGGCTAAGAAGACCCAGGACTGTTGAGCAGCTAGAATCCTGCATCTGACAAGAGTGGGACAACATTCCTCTCCCAAAACTTCAGCATTTGGTCTCCTCACTTCCCAGATGTTTACAGACTGTTGTTAAAAGAAAATGGGATACTAAACAATGGTAAACATGACCCTATCCCAACCTTTTTGAGATGTGTTGCTGCCATCAAATTCAAAATGAGCAAATATTTTTCATGAAATGGTAAAATGTCTCACTGTTAACATCTGATTTGTTGTCTATGTTATAATGTGAATAAAATGTCAGTTTATGAGATTTGCAAATCATTGCATTGTTTTTATTTACATTTTACATAGCATCCCAACTTTTTTGGAATTGGGGTTGTATTAGGCTTTCTCTCATCATATTGTTACAATGAACCTGAACATTTTCAAAAGATTTTTGGCCCTGATTTGATGACCTAAAGACACTCGGCAATTGCTTGTGAGACTGGTATTGCAGATCAATGCCTTACCCCATTTTGGTCATTTTGTGGCAGGAGGCAAAAATGCAATCAGGCCATTGTTGTCTAAAGGGCTGTCATAATACGAATGTCTTACCAGCTTTTTCATATAGAAATGGCAAATTTTTCACAGAAAAAAAGAACTTTCCTCGTTTCTTTTCAAGAGAATCAAGTCTCCTGTTGTCACACCAGCCATCACTTGGCCCCTCGAACACTTTAATTATATAGTATAATTGCATGATATAACTAGTTTAATTCAAACTATGATTATTGATCAGTTGAAGAGCCTATTCGCACTCAGATGCAAATATCATGCAAAAGTAGCCTATATAACACCTGGGTGCAGTGCCCGAAAACAGATAGCAAGGTTGCGAACATGCACACTGTCGCAGAACAGTCTCCTGACATGCTATATACAGCTAGGTGTGAATGGCCACATTGGCTATGCACCCTCGGTGCAAGTACTATTATTGGCTACTGACTTCTGGGCGCACATGGGATCTGCTTAAACTGAAACTTAAAAGTGAACTAGTCATGAGATCCTGAATTATATGTTTTACGATGCTGACATTTAAAAACGATCTCAGTTAAAAAAATGAATGCTTGATGCTTACGAAAATATCTTCCCTGAGGCATTGTCTGGTGTATTCAGGACGACATTCATATACAAGCGCCACCGTCTGCCAAGCTATGGCAGAGCACCAAAGAGAATAGCGCGCATAAGTCATAGTTAAAATTCTTTACTCGTTACTATTGACAAGCGGCTTGCCGTGCGACACCAGCGTATACCTTGGTATGCAGAGAGGAAGGAGATAGCTTTCATTACAGAACCGGTTTTCCCGGCTGCGGGCAGTATACGGACTCACTTACGAATTCATTGATTTTCAAAATGACCAGTGAAGGAGAGCTTATACAGTCGAAGTCAGTCCGAAACTTGTGAGCACTTCATAATGATTCAACAGCTTGCGCACGGTCTCAGAATGTCAAAACCGACTATCTCTGCAGAGTACTTCAAAGTTTAAGCTCGACCGTCATCGCACTTAAAGGTAACTTTGATCATCAAATGAATTATTAAGAGATCTGAATAAATATGATTTCAGAACTAACGGATTCCGAATGCAGTTTAAAGAACGCAATATCATAAGCTAATGGAATCATGCTTCCACTGCGTCGCAGAATTCATTTATATGTTTGCCAATGTTGGCAATGGCTATGTTGGAATTAATACTTACAGTAAATGAACAATAAGTGTTCAGCAATAAGTGAAAGAGTGTTTTTGTATGTTTTTTTTAAATCGATGTCTGTGTGTTATACTTGCTTATTACGCACGAGATAGCTTATCATCGCGCATTAGAACTGCGTAAGCTTGTGGCTTTTTAGTACTTCGTAACTATCTGATTAGGAGTTTCATTAGGATCAATGCGGCTGCATTTGTCAACTGTTTCTCGGTTGTCATGTCACCAGCTTCTCATGCATTAATTACTTTTTTACGCACGCGTAATGAACCTGTCTCATTAGCTTCTTTCAAGCATCTGTGCCGTGATGATATTGTGGGCTACTACTCTACTGTTGCTTTATGTTTCAGCGATTAAATATGATGTTCCGCCTAAGTATGATATTACTACCGTACATTTCTTAGCTTATGCTCCTGGCAACGGCTTCCATGTGCCATGTGGTCGTACCATTCTTTTTCCTCGCACAGGGAGTTCTCTTGAACAATTTTTTGAGCTTCATCAACGTAATGTAATCGTTGCCAATCTGTATTAAATACATTTTTGAACATGATCGATTAAATCACCGAATGACCGAATAAATAGTCGTTTATGCCGCTAACATCGATCGAATTGCACAAAGGCAGTTTCATCCAAGTGCGCGTTTTTGCCGCGTACTTAAAATCATGAGTTTCAAATGAAAAACAGACGAAGTTACAGGCAGTCAGGTATTTCATGATATTTGGATATATATTCGTGCGTTTTTGTCATTTCATGGGAAAAGTTATTTTTGAGTTTAATATCATTTTTCAGTTTTGCTGAATTTAGGTGAAAAATAATTGACTGGTGTGTTCCCTTCCTCAGACTTCACCCATAGACAAAGAATGTTTTTAACATTTCCTGTAGCTATTGCTTTCAAACTGTGGACATTGCTTTTGGAGTCGTAGGCCAACACCTTAACAATGACTTACTACGCCTGGAATTAAACTTATGTGTTACTGTTTAAAAAGTGAAAGATGAATTAATTAAATTATATGATGTGGGGCCTCATTTGTGATATGTGGCAAGATTTTGAGAGAAAATGTAATGAATGTATAAAAAGAAAAAAGGAACAGTGGTTTATGGTCACAATATTGCATCTTTAAACCCATGAGTTTGCTAACCGTTATTCAGGTTTTTTCATTAATCATAAATAATAATAATAATTTTACGAATGTTCCAAATCTACGGGGTGGGGGGTGGAGAGGAGTGGCATTCTCATTCTTCTGTGCACGCTCGCTGTTATAAAATTTGCGCCGGATCATAATCACGGATGTGGGAAGGGACTGCACAAATTGAAGCGCTCATGACTTCGAGCAAGATGGAAGCACTTGCGACTCCTTTTTTTAATCAACTGTTGAATTTAGGACAGGCTGAACATTACGATTTCCTTGTACAGCAGGAAGATTCAGAAGAATCTAGCCAGATCTAACATTTTCTGAGGCCTGTGGTGCATGAAGTAGGGCAGGTGAGTCAGCTATATGAGGTATTTGATCCCTCTCGCAGCATTTTCTAAGCTGTGGCTTCATCTGTAATTCTCTCTGCTTCTGAATTATACCAGCATAAATAAATGAATTATTTAAGAATAAATAAATACAAGCATGAAAGTAGGGTATAGTTTCCTGCTCTTTGTAGCCCTGTTTGCACAGAGGAATAGTAACCATCTATGCTGGAGTCTAGATGATGCCCGAATTGTAATTGCTTTTGGAGCACATAAATGCAGTAAATTGAATGATCATGAGGAGGTGAAGCCCTAGTACTAACTATTCAAAATATGGTCGTTCTTAAGTCTTAAATGGCAGAATAAATGTTTTTTGAATCATATATCCCCATGAAAACTTGTCTGCTACCAGCCTGGCATATGTGGCTACAGAAGTTAACGGGGAATATTTCATAATGCAATGCCGTGAAAAAGTATTTGCCCCCTTCCTGATTTCTTACTTTTTTGCATATTTTTCACACTTAAGTGTTTCAGATCACCAATCAAATTTTAATTTAAGACAAAGATAACCTGAGTAAATACAAAATGCAGTTTTTAAATAATGATTGCAAGTCTTATATTTATGCTCTGTCAAGAAAGTAAATACTTTATAATTGCTCAGTTGCAGCCACAGGAAATGGCACATTATGAGGAAGAGGAAAGCTGTTTCACCATGAAAGAAACTGCGGCAATCGAATTGTAGATGACTATCAAACCGGCGAGATGTCACAAAAACAAGCCATCTGTACGCTATGGTTGCACTGCAGTCGCATTCATGGAGCTTGCACTTGTAAAATGCATTGTGAAATGACGGCTGTTAATATAACAATTTGCTGCGTACCTGAGAGCAATGGCACTTGTTGTACTTTTGAAAAGGTGTTAAATTAACATCCAACAATTTAGGGTGGGCGTTTATCAAATCCGAAGGTGGCACCGTGGACAGTTACCTCACAACAAGAAGGTTATGGGGTCATATCTGCCCTGTGTGGAGTTTGCTTGATCTCCTCGTGTTTGGAGGAGTTTCCTTTGGGTACTCCAGTTTGCTCCCAAAGGTTGAAAAGATGTATGCTAGGTTAATTGGAGACTCTAAATTGCCCATTGGTATGAATGTGTGAGTGACCGGTGTGGGATCCCTGCTATGGTTTGTCAAGCTGTCCAAGGTGTGTTCCTGCCGTTTACTCATAGTCATCTGGGATAGGCTCCTTGCCCCCTGTGACCCTGATGAGGAGGAAACGGTTTACATGATGGATGGATATCTTGAATTTGACGAATTACATTTTCTGAACGACATTCTAACTGTGACTTTGCACTCGTGATTAAGGAGGAAATGTTTTGTTGAGTTGCCAGCAAGGGCAAGGGCTAACGCCAGACATCAGAGAACATTCTGATATTACTACCAATGTTCTCTTCAATGTTCTGAAAGTGGTTCCTTTGCATCAAAAATCTGTGGTCACACTGTTACTGTATGTCTTCCTGCATTGTGTGCTTCCAGGTCAGGTAATGGTGTATGGGCGACCCAGCCAGGCCGGTGGCAGAAGATGGAGCATTGTAACAGGTCCTTGTATTGCCCGGTCATCCAGGAGATGATGAATGACACGGATGGGGGTGGGGCCTTAAACATGGGGGTAGTGGTCTTACATGGTGTCATCTCCGCTTTCGGCATCCTGGAAAACCTGCTGATCCTTTGGGTCATTGGTTTCCGTGTCCGCCGATCCGTCATCAGAGTGTGGATCCTCAACCTGGCTGCGTCCGATCTGCTCGCCACTGCCTCCCTGCCCTTCTTCACACTCTTCCTTGCTCGCGGCCTCACCTGGACGCTGGGCACCACCTTCTGCAAGCTCCACTCTTCCATCTTCTTCCTCAACATGTTCGTCAGCGGGTTCCTGGTGGCGGTCATAAGCCTCGATCGCTGCCTGGTGTCCATGCTGCCCGTGTGGTGCCAAAACCATCGGCACGTGGGCCTGGCCACATGCGTGTGCTGGGCTGTATGGGGCCTGGCCCTGCTGAACACCCTGCCCTACTACCTTTTTCGCGACACCATCCGCCGCTGTGACGGGCGGGTCATGTGCTACTACAACTACCTACAGCTCTTCCCATCTGGGTCAAGCGTCAAAGTAGTCTGCAGGAGTAGGCAGGACACCATGGCCGTTAGCAAGTTCCTCCTAGCCTTCCTGCTCCCCTTACTGGCTATTGTGGGAAGCTACATAGCAGTCAACGTTAGCATCGTTCGCCGTGGTCGGCGTCGCACCTTCCGCTTTCTCCGTCTGGTCGTGGCCGTCATCATTACATTCGTCCTCTGTTGGGCTCCCTACCACGTCTTCAGCCTGCTGGAGGCAGCGGCCGACTATGATTCCGCCCTGCGCCGGCCAGTTGCTCGAGTGTTACCCCATGTGGCTGGTTTAGCCTTCCTCAACAGCGTGCTCAACCCGCTGCTCTACGTCTTCAGCTGCCCTGACTTTCTAGCCAAGATCCGGCAGTCCCTGGGGGCGGTGCTGGAGAACGTCCTTGTTGAGGACCTGGGAGAGCTGGCCAGTCGCCGTGGCACCATTCAGTCTTCCTTCAGCACCTGCGAGCTGCTGCTGAAGAGGACTCAGTCTCGCTCCATGCTGAGCGCCTCAAGCATCAGGCGGGACATGGCGGCGGAGCGCCCCTCTGCCGTCTGAGTGAAAAAACTTTTATCTTATAACTCCACAAGAACTTCCATGTTATATTAGCGCAAAACTGAGCATAAGGGTATTTGACCAGTGCTACCATTTCCATTGATTCTTTGCGCATAAAAGTGCTTGGCATGTTCTTAGCAATCGCATTGCTTTTTGGCCAGTGTTTTCATGTGATGCAGACTGCATTTTAAGTCAGAGGCTTATGCTCTGGCGAGGACCTGAGAGCTCAATTTTGCTGGAGCACAACTTGCCTGTAAGCTGTGAAAACTGCAGGAAGATCTAATTACAAAAGGAATACAGAAAACCTGGGACGTTGTTTGGAAAAACTGTGCTTAGATATAAATCTAAAATGTTTTGTTGTTCACCTTCACCGAAAGATGTAGTTTTCATTTCAGCCCTTGGGGCCAGGAAGCAATAAATGAATAAAAAGTAAAAAGAAATAATTTTCTCTGAAGGGGCTACTTACTGTGCCAGCCAATACAACATGATAATACTGGCATGCGAACAACTTAATTTTATCCAGAATTGAGTAAGGCATGACTTCTCTGTCTGATCTCCAAGGTTATACGCTACTGCTCTAAAGTCTGCAATCATTCGTAGTTTATGTAGTTGACATAGTTCACGTAGTTCTCGCTATTTTGTTCAATATAATGGCTTGTATAGCTGTAAATTAGATGAAACGAACATCAGAATGTATTTCAAATGTTTTATTATTTCAAGTACTTGGTAGCAAGGGAGTATGTAAATCATAAAGGACACAGCTATCTTCATTAATGATCAATGTTTCCACCATGAATTCTAACTACTGCTTTGCAGTTGTTAAGCATTCGGTGTTAGAATTTAACCAAGGAATCACTCTCAATAGATTTCCATACGCACTGAAGCATTTCCCATTGATGCATCTTTGAAGGCGGGCACACTTGTCGATCTTTACAACCCAGGTGATCACACAGTAGGTCTCAGGGGTTTAAATCTGGTGATTGAGCTGGCTACCCCGTATTTTGTCCCTGCAGAGTTTGAATATATGGCGCGTTTCCACTAGGTACTTTTTGCCCTCGTGAGCCGCTATGGGTGTGGCTTGGGAGAGAGGATCCACCCAAGATCCGCCCACGTTCACCGATAAGCGGGTCACGAAGCGGCTCAGAAAGTACCTACCTCGGGTAGGTACTTTCTGAGCCGCTTTCTGAGCTGCTACTCACTAATCGATGCTGATTGGATACCGTTGAGACGGGATATGACGTGAGTAGAACTTGACACAAACCACAACATAAACATCGCCAAGAAATAAGCAGAGCAACATTTGAGAGAATCAAATTCAAGAATAGAAAAACAATTATGGAAAAAGTTGACAGAAAGACCGCCGACAAGTGGGTTGACTGCGAGGTCCAGGCCTTGCTCGTCTACTGGGGGAGTATTAACGTCACACTCCAACTCCGTTGGTGAGCCGCTACTAAAGTACCTAATGGGAACGGAGGGCCGAGAGGAACTAAAAAGTGGGCATTGCCAAAACACCCAGCCGCTTTCCAAGAAGTACCCAGTGGAAACACGCCTTATGTTTTAGGTTGTCAATTTGCTGAAATACTGTTTCATCCATTTAATCTATGTGAAAATCATTAGTTACTTGAAACTTTTGAATGGTATTGTATATGTGTGACCACAGCCGACAGTATACCCTGCTATTCTTTGGAGGCCCCGGTATATCTGAGCCAGTGTGATCACTTGAGGATACCCTGGCGCCCTCCAATGGGTACAACTCGGCTTGGACAGCAGGATGTTACATCTCTGAAAGAACACTCCTGAGTCACAACGGCACGCAGCAGAGTGTCAGATTTCAGCCTGCGGGAGGCTGTCAGGCTAGTGCATGCAAGTCCTCAAGCTGCCCTGCCGGGCTGTTTATTTTGTTTGTTTAGAGAAACTGAGAAAGAGGAAATGCTTGACAATAAGGCCGTAGTCAAGGAGAGATTACGGGTGATTTACTGTTCTGAATATGACGGTGTGATTCGAGGGAGGGACTGACGGAAAAAAACAGAAAGTGAAAGATCATTTCAGGAAACTCAGGGAGAAAAATAATGTCTTTGTCTTCAATAGACAAAAGGGGGTTTGTTTTTCCTCAAACCTGCATAGCTGCCATTGGTGCGGGCTGCACTCACGTTCTCACTCGCTCGAATGCTTACTTACTTTTTTTTTAAGTTTGTGCCACCAGGAGGTGCAATTTCTTTAATTTCCCTTACACGTCGGCATCAGAAAAACTAGGCTGCGTCCGAGTAGTCAAAAAATTGTGGCCTATCCACTAATCCCTAACCACTTTCCTTTAACCTTTGTGGAAAACGTCATAAGGGAAAGGAAAGGTGTTTTAGGGAATTCCTAACGGCTTAGGAATACAACCGCGCTAATTAGAGAATCCGAATACACTTGGCAACGCGATCATGAGTCCCTGCCCATCATTGCTTACGCGATTGGTCGGATGAGTGGTCGCCGCTTTAAATATTACAGCTGCGCAGAATTGTGGGATAGCTTTATCTCCTTTCTTTACGAAAAGGATGGTTCTGTGTACCCAGTGCTAAAGGTGGTAAATTAGGAAGCACTGAGACACCTTTACTGAACATTTGAAGAACTCGAATCCACTTATCATGGCTGCCACGTAATTATTTCCGGATCATTTTTTAGGAGTTAGGAACTTTCCTAAGCAAAAAAGACTATTCGGACGCAGCCCTAGTCTAAGAAGGAACTAGGTGATTCTGAATCCTTGATAGTGTAAGGGCTGCCAGCCAGGCAAAATTTATTACATGGAAACATCCACTCTTAATTACCAACTGTAGGAAGTACATATAGACAAAAAAAAAAAAAAACTGCCATAGAGACAAGGTGAAAAACCCATTTATCTGAAAATGAATCATCAACTGTCATTTTGACATTGCCTCTGAAATGAATTTTCAGGATGAAATAAATTTAAGCGAGAAAATGTTCTGAGAGAATATGAGACACTCTGCTTCTAGATCTAATATCAGAACAGTCCAACACTATTTAATTTATTTTTGCTGATGTATGGATACGAAGTGAGATTTTTTTCTAAATTAAAAACATGCACATATGTACTTGAAACCATTCACACTTTTTTTCCTTTTAATCTGTTGTTTGTAAAACATTGTAACAGACATTGTAAAATGTATATATGTATTTACTGAGGATTTCCCCTCTACATTCTAAACTTTTTATGTGAATTTATGTAAATTAGCACCTCAGATCTCTCAGCGCTGACAAATTCTAGATCCTTTTAATCTTTGTTCTTGATCTCAGCACTGCTTTCACCATAAAAGGCATACTGAAACAGGACTGTACCCTCCAGCACATTGCTGTGATGATTTCACTCAATTATCAGGTTCACTGCTTTGCACGTCGTTTGGAGCAATACTATCAGAAATGTCAAGATTTCTTGCAACTTCCATTCAGCTTAACACTTCTCTTTATACATGCTTCCCCTTAACATTCATCAGAAAGCATGTCATAAATTTTTATGTGTGCGCCAATGTTTTACAACCATCTTGAGTGAATATACTTACTCTGCACCTGCGTCACATGTAGCAGCAGTGCAACACAACTCTCTTCAACGATCCTGGTCAAATCGGATGTCTACGTCATTGAATGGAAGAATCAAAGAGAGAGGATTTCTCATGTATCATACCGACCAGGAACAAATAGAAATTACTAAACATAGAAATCTTGGAGTATTATTTTGAGATTGCTCCCACATAACCACTATTATAAAAGAGGGTTTTATCATCTTTGGACCTGTAATATGCTGATTGCTAAGATTTCAAAGTACTATATTCCTTTAAGGTGAGATGAGAGAAATGCTCTCTTGACTAAAAATGCTTCTCAAAAACGGAAAGAAAACACAGGAGCCTACAGACACTGCAAAATAAGGCAGCATTTATTCTGAGATGAACAAAAATGGAAGAAAAATAGAATATATTACATATTTGATACACCTGCACTGGCTACCTGTTCATTTTGGAATGCATTTTAAGATTTTCTTATTTGCATATTTCTAACTGTTATGTCTATGGGGAGACCTAAATAAGACATATTTAATATGCAGGCATATTAAACAAAAATAATTTTTGTTTGAGAAAAACTACCTGCAGCTACCAGGCATGGTAAGATGCAATATGGGCCAGCCTTAACGCACAGTCTTGCTTTAATCCACTCACCTTTTTTTTTTATTTATTTAATGGTCTAGCAACCAAATTCATCATCTTATTGAGATATCAGCTAACTGTGATATAACAGAGCTGTATTACAAGACCCATAATCAGACAATATGATATCAAATCCATCAGCTTGCTCCAATTGAGACAGAATAGTAATTTTGGGGGGCTTTTTCCAATTCAGTAAGGTGAAAACTATTGAAATTTCAAGGAGCCAGCGACAGCCTCACTTGCTCTCCTGACATTTAGATAATGTTTTACAAATTTTGGCTTATGACAAGATCTTACTGGTTCATGTGAATTTGCATCCTTTGTAACACTGTTTTCATTGCAATTTCCTGCTATCTTTGATTAACTTTGATTTTGATTAACATGTTTAACTGCCTCGCACTTCAAGCGTTGTGAGCTTTTTACCAGAAAATGGCGAGTATTGCCAGGGTGAATGGCCCATTCTTGTGTGATACAGCAGCCCTGTGAGTAAGCACTTTGAAATGGAGTCAGAATGTTGGTTATTCTTTGCCCAGTCAGTGCAACCAACATAACATCACCACACCTACTGGACCCTGAAGCAAGGCCCTTAACACAACAATACTCTAGAGGGGAATTGGCCCCTGCTTAGTCCAGTCAACTGCAAGTCACTTTGGAGAGAAAGTATTGGCCAAGTAATGTAATGACTACTGCTATTAGTAAGAGTAGCTGTTTAATGCCCTTGAACTGCTTGGACAACTGCTGAAGCCATGATCCTTCACTCTAATGGAAATCATGAAGGCAAAGGTCGTGACCCGAGTTCCCATTGCTGGCTTTCCTCTTCAGACAGTGCAGGGACTTCAGCTCCTTCCTAATGTTGTTGCTGAGGAAGATGTAGAAGAAGGGGTCCAGCAGATTGTTGAGGCTAGTCAAGCCGTAGCAGAGGCGGTAGGTAAGAAAGAGCGATCGCTCCAGGTTGCAGCGGTCGTCCGTCAGGAAGTACGCCATAAACTTGTAGCTGCCCACCAGGTGGTAAGGGCCGAAGACGACGATGAAGATGATGGTGATGAGGGCGAGGGTGCCCATGATCTTGTGCCGCTCGTGGTCAGTGGTGGAGGGTGAGTTTCGCAGTGCCACGCCGATGTGAGCAGAGGTGTACCTGCGATGGATAGACAGAGTGAGGGAAACACTAAATGAGAGGAAGTGTTGTAGAAATAATTCCGTACACTGGCTAATTACAAACCCAATTCTGAAATAGTTGGGACAAAGTGTAAATTGTGAATAAAATCAAAACGCAATGACTTTCAAATCACACCAGCCAGTATTTTATTCACAGTAGAACAGAGATAACATAGCAAATGTTGAAACTGATAAATTTAATAATTTTATGCACAAAATGAGCTCATTTCAACCTTGATGGCTGCTACAGGTCTCAAAAAAGTTGGGACAGGGGCCTATTTACCATGGTGTAGCATCCCCTCTTCTTTTTAACACAGAGTGGAAGCGTCTGGGCATTGAGGAGACAAGTTTCTTGAGTTCAGCCATTAGAATTTGATCCCACTATTGTTTAATACAGGCTTCCAGCTGCTGGAGAGTTTTGGGTCTCCTTTGATGGACCTTTCGTTTAATTATACGCCAAATGTTCTCAATCGGTGAAAGACCAGGACGGCAGGCACGCCAGTTCAGCACACGGACTCTACTACTACAAAGCCATGCTGTTGTAATAGCTGCAGTATGTGGTTTTGCATTGTCCTGCTGAAATACACAAGGCCTTCCCTGGAATAGATGCCGTCTGTAGGGGTGCATTTGTTGCTCTAAAACCTTTATATACCTTTCAGCATTCATGGTGCTTTTTAAAACATGCAAATGTCCCACACCATATGCACTAATGCATCCCCATACCATCAGAGATGCTGGCTTTTGAACTGAATGCTGATAACAGGAGGGGTGGTCTTTCTCCTCTTTAGCCCGGAGGACACGACGCCCTTGATTTTCAACAAGAATGTCAAATTTGGACTCATCTGACCACAGAACACTTTGCCACTTCGCTACAGTCCATTTTAAATGAGCCTTGGCCCACAGAACATGGCGGTGCTTCTGGATCATGCTCAACAATGGCTTCCTTTTTGCATGAGAAGGTTTTAGGTGGCATCTGTGGATGGCATGGCACACTGTGTTTACAGACAGTGGTTTCTTGAAGTATTCCTGGGCCAATTTAGTAATGTCAATGACAGAATCATGCCGGTGAGTGATGCAGTGGCATCTGAGGGCCTGAAGATCACGGGCATCCAGTAAAGGTCTTCGGCCTTGTCCCTTACGCACAGAGATTTTTCCAGTTTCTCTGAATCTTTTGATGGTGTTATGCACTGTCGATGATGAGACCTTCAAAGCCTTTGCAATTTGATGCTGAGGAACATTGTTTTTAAAGTATTCCACAATTTAATTACGCAAGCCCTCACAGGTTGGAGAGCCTCTGGCCATCTTTACTTCTGAGAGACTCAGCCTCTCTAAGACATCCCTTTTATAGCCAATCATGTTACACACCTGATGCCAGTTAACTTAATTAGTTGCTAAATGTTCTTTCAGCTGATTCTCTTATGTATTAATTGCTTTTCAGCCCTTTTTTTTTTTTTGCCTGTGTCCCAACTTTTTTGAGACCTGTTGCAGCCAGAAAATTTAAAATAAGCTCATTTTGAGGATAAAAATGTAAAATGTCTCAGTTTTAACATTTGAAATGTTTTCTATGTTCTATTGTAAATAACATATTGGCTCATGTGATCTGAAAGTCATTGCATTTTGATTTTATTCACAACTTACACTTCGTCCCAACTATTTCGGAATTGGGGTTGCATTTATTTATTTATTTATTCCTTCATTTTTAATATAACTTTGGAACAGAGTGTTGTATTGCATTCGGTGGGATCCGTAAGCATGAGAAAAATGACATCAGTTTTGCTATTTTGGGTCCTCTGAAACACATTGGCTTTGAAATGAAACGACATAAATAAAACTAAACTGGTGTGCCGACAGTCACAGTGGCATATAGAGGTTATACGCATGTATACAGAATACACCCACTTCTTTTTCTGTCAATTTACTGCATACCCACTGATCAGCCCAGAAGCTATTGAGATAAGAAGAAGAAAAATTTATTTATAGAGCCCATTTCACACAGAGAGCAATCCAATGTGCTTTACAAGAGCAATGTAAATAAAAAATATCAGCAAATTAAAAAGAAAGTGGAACAAGCAAACACATAGATTTATTACGTAAAAACAGAAATAGACAATGCATGTCACCTAGTAAGATACAGTAGTTAAATGTTTTCAGTCTGCTTGTAAAAGAACTAGGTGTTGGGGCATTTCTAATATTTCTTGGAAGGGCTTTCCATCTGTAGCATAGTGACAGAATTCTGCTTTTTCTAGTTTTGTTTGTACGCAAGGGAGAACAAGGAGACCACTGGCTAATGATCGCAGGCTTCTTGTTGGCTCATACAGCACAAGCAGCTCTTTAATATAATTTGGGGCAGGACCATTCAGTGCTTTGTAGATAGTTAAAAGAATTTTAAAATCAATTCTGGCATGCATTGGAAGCTAGTGTGGGGACTTAAGAGTCAGAGTGATATTTGAGTTTTTCTTGGTCCGGGATAGAATACATGCAGCAGCATTCTGGATAAGCTGTAATCATTTGATGGACTAGCTGGGGAGTCTAGAAAATAGGCTATTTCAGTAATCTAGTCTGAAAATGACAAATGCATGAACCAGTTTTTCAGCATCTGAGCTTGACAGAAAGCCTTTGGTTTTTGAGATGAAAGAAAGATGATCTAGAGAAGTTATTAATATGACGGTGAACGTTAAGATTGGCGTCTATGATGACACCAAGATTTCTGGCATGTTCATTTGGTTTGAGGGAGAAGGAACTGAGGTGGGCTGCGATTTATTGCCGTCTTGCTTTTGCTCCAATTATGAGGAATTCTGTTTTGTCACTGTCAAAATGCAAGAAGTTTTGGTTCATCCAAACATGTTACTCATACATTCAATTAGTGTTCCCACAGGGCTCAGATCATCGAGAGAGGGAGATGTAAAGTTGTGTATCGTCCACATAATTATGGTATTGCAGTTTTTATTTATTTATGATGTGTCCAAGTAGAATCATTGTTAAATACAACAGGGGTGGACCAAGGATAGAGCCCTGTGGAACCCCACCAGTCACAGCAACTCTGTCAGATGTAAACTGATTGATAGAGATTGGACTGATTGGAGAAATCACTGTCCAGTGGGTTGGTGGTAAGCCAATTTTAAACAGAACCAGGCAATCCCACCCAGTAGTATAATCTATCAAGTAGAGGTATTCTGAAGATCTAAGAGGACGAGTATTGACAGTTTGCCAGAGTCCTTGTTTATGTGAAGATCATTTAAAACTTTAACGAGGGTGGTTTCTGTGCTATGGTGGGAGTATACCCACTTTCTCTTTAGTGACCTACTCGCCTACCTAATAGTGTATTCCTCAGGGGACCACTACACCACTGAGATAGAACATGTAGGTCCAGAGGGAAGAAATTCCTCCACCAGGATTTTCTGCCTAGGAGGCAGAACTAATCCAAGGGTGGAAGTGAATGGGTAGAGGAACATTAATATGACAGGTGTAGGGCCTAAGCCTGCCAAAATGGCAGCAGACCACAAAGAACAGCCATTTTAACTACATTTCCCAGAATTTCAAAAGTGTTATCTCTCCAGTAATAAAATGAATGACGTCATCCTCAACTATAAAACCTCAAGCACATCAAATATCTGGTCTCTCTGGGCATAGCTAATAGAGACCAAAGGTGCGCATCTACTGAAAAAGTTTCATTGGAACAGAATACAAAAAACTTTTTTCTGACCTCTCCAGTTGGCCACGGTAGAGTAAGATTAACTATGTTCTTTTCCATAATTACTCAAGTTGCCTATACAGGGGCTGCACTAAGAGAAAATTTTTTTTTAGCCACCGTGGCTTACTCAGCTCAAATTTCTTTAGCCACATGCATAGTAAAACTTTGGATTAAAACGCAGACATACCAGTCAAAAGTTTGGACACACCCACATTTTTCTTACAATACATGTTAAATAAGCAGTCTTTATTTTGGAAGAAAAAAAAAATTCTAATTCTTAAATCCATCAAACTAACCACCATTTGTTGTCATGCACTGCCCGTCCAAAGAAAAGTCACCATTTGGAAATAAATGAACAAATTCTATGATTGGATCATTATTGCGGTTATCAATGTTTCAGCCGGCAATAATCATTTTAACCCTGACTGATGAAGCACATTGCCACTCATTTCTTAAAAAAATCACGCCGGAAGACGCATCCCTTGGTGGTGGAAAAGATTTTACAGTATTTCAGAAGGGGCAAGTTATTGGCCTGTATTTGGCAAATAAAACAATGAATGAGAAAAACAAGTATGAGGAATCATTTTCACAGTCAAATTTTCCACCACAAAGTCCTGACCTTAACCACATTGAAAGTTATTGGGATGTGCTCAAGAAAGACCACCGAGTGGTTCAACCATTTTGTCAAGAAGACAAGATCTCGAGCCAAAAATTATGGCATTTTTGATCTAAAATAAATGTTCTGGCATTGCATATGGCTGTCAAAACAATGACAAGATGAATTTGCGCTGTAATCAAAGCTACAGGGATTCCAATTAAATATTTGAGTGTGCAACTTTTTTTTTGGATGGGCAGTGTATTTGCAGAACATTCTCACTTTTTTTTTTTTTTAACAAGGGCAGTCATATGACTATAGTGAATTTGCTGCTGCACGACTGTCTAACTTCCTAAAGACGTGCTGCACTTGAGGTGTGCTTTTCATCAACCTTTTTCGCCCAATAAGTCTTAAATAGAATCAAATTCTATTCAGAACAAACGACCGATTCACATGTAAGTTGGAGCACTGCACCTTCATACCAAAAACTTGATAAACTTGAGTTTAGAGAAAGTTGCTGTGTTAAAACATGTGGCCCTAGTTGGCAAATTCATCGATTGGAGGCGCTATAGCAAGCAAATTGTAATAACTCCTCAACAAGTTGTCTGAAAAACCTGAAACATGGTACGCTGCATATTGGTAAAGGCTGCTGTGGACTTCTGTAAGTTCAAGGCGATTCCTCAAATAAAATGGCTGACATCTGCTAGTCAAACCTCGGTGGCCTTTATGCTCAGTTTAGCCATCACCCATCATTATGAAACTTTATGATTGTGAGGGATGTGTTTAAGACCAATTTCTTTCAGCATTACTTTGATTAGCCAGATGGTGGTGCTACAGAGAACCAAAACTTTTGAATTTTGAGATATAACTCTAAAATCATTTAGGCTGAATTCAAAATCTTCTTTCAACTGATTCCCTGGCCCCAGCGAAAAAAGGCCTCATTGACCGAAATTATTTCCCAAATAGAATTTTGTGCCTTTTTGATTTTTTATAAAACCGTTGAAGTCAATCTCCTGCGAGACGATGAGACCCATTCACACAAGAGTTGGTACATAGCATCTTCAGAACTGTGATTTAAATCCAAGCATAAAAAAAGTTGCTACACTAATCATATGGCTACAATGAGAAAATTCAATCTTTTGATATGGCCTGTATTGATATATTGGGGTGTAAGACAAAGCAGGGGCAGGTTATTATGAGACTTGCAGGAAAAGCAATGTTAAGGACCAGAAAGTGTTTCAAAAAGTCATTGACTGTACATCTTTACTGCTTTAAAGTTCTTAATTGCCTTATGTTCCTCGGACCCTGATGATTACCACTGGAAGTTATATTGTGTTGTACTTTTGTTTGGTACTTTTAAATGGAAAATTGGGACAATTTATAAAATGTAAATAAAATCAGCCAACAGTAATTAAAAAAATACCTTTCAGCTGCATTCGACTAGAATAAGTACACTGAAACAATAAGTGAAGTTTTTAAACTCATCAACTTCTTTTCTTGTTGTAGAAAATAATAGTCATTGGAAATTCAATGTCTGCAACATGTTCTAATGAAGTTGGGACAGGAGTATGTTTAGAATATGTAACATCACCTCTCCTTTTAAGGGAACAAATGTTGATCCAAATGCATGTGTACCTTTCAGCATCCATTGTGCCTTCAGAAATGTGCAAGTTGCCTGTGCCAAGAGCACTAATGCAGCCCAGCCCATGACTGATGCTCGGCTTTGAATCTGTCGCTGAAAATAGTCAGGATAGTCCATCTCCCTTCTCCTCTAGATTTTGTGGGTGAATATGCACTATTCCAACATCATTTAACAGCTCTGACTTTACAAGTTTACATTTTTGGTATTTTCCCAATTCTCCTTGTATTGAGATTGTGCAAAATAAAAAAAGTGATCTTTGTACAATGAATATGAGAATTACTTTTATTCTTCCTGAGTCATTGGGTAAGGAAACTGTTATAAAAGATTTTAATTTCCCACTCATTTTCTGGAAATCTATTGTTAGAAAAAGCAGCAAAGACAGGTGTGACAGTAAAAGAATATATGCCATATTTGGGATCATGACTGTTGTTCTTTGGGCTTTGTGACCTGAAAGCAGTTGGAAAAATTCCATTCATGTGTAAGACCTGCTGCACATGGCCAAGCGGGGCTTATTGTTTTCATACAATAGGTTCAATAAATTGAAAATGTTTCAGACAAAAATGTTCCATTAGACATTAGTTAATTAAGCAAATTAAGTGCGGGTAGAACATAGAGTACCTAACATGAAAACAATTACAATACATTGCTATGCAACAAAAATAATGCTCAGTTGGCAAAGATGCTGTTGGTCTTGATTTGTGAGGAAAGATTTAAATATTAACAGGTGTGTTGCACCATGTAATTTACCACAGCAGGAATTGTGAATTAACCAATCAGCATCCTGAACCAGAACTACCTTTTTTATTATATATATATATATATATATATATATACAGTCATGCCCAAAATTATTCATACCCCTATCCATTTTTGGGTTTTTTCGAGATATTTTTTGACAAATCAAATTTATTCTTGCCCAAATGACACAGTAAGTTGACATCAGGCTGTAAGAATTACATTAAATAATCTTTTGAGAAATACGATACTTTTTGGTATTTTATTTGACAGATTTACAAAGAATGCCTTGTCCAGAATTATTCATACCCATTTCTCAGTAATTGATGGCAAAGCGTTTATTCATGATTACAGCCTCCTAACGCTTCCTGTGGTTGATCACAAGGTTTCTACACATTTCCACGGGAATTAGGCCCATTCTTCTTTGGCAAACTTCTCCAGGTCCTTAACTTTTGAGGGTTTCCTTGCCATGACCTTGGTCTTCAGTTCCCTCCACAGATTCTCGATAGGATTGAGGTCGGTGCTCTGGCTTGGCCACTCCAAAACGTTCACTTTGTTGTCCACTAACCATTTCTTGACAGATTTGGCCATGCGTTTAGGATCATTATCCTGTTGGAAGATCCATTCCTGCCCAAGACCAAGTTTTTTGGCAGATTGCTTGATGTTTTCACTGAGGATCTGGATATACTGGTCCTGTTTCACAATGCCATTCACTTTAACAAGGTTTCCGGGCCCATTCGCTGAAAAGCAACCCCAGAGCATGATACTCCCGCCACCCTGTTTGACCGGTGGTGACTCTGATGGTGGTGACTTTAGAACTGACAGTGGTGATACTTTTCTGACTGTGGTGACAGTGGCCTCATTACAACATACAATTCCAAAATGTATACCACTCAAGTCAATGGCTTCTTGCTTAACAACTTTATTTAACTATTTGGTGCAAAAAATAACAATCCTGAGCACTGTGATAAATATTTTTCAAGGAATATAAGGTACAATTAAGCAATATCATTATTAAAAGTACCCCATCCCCATATAATCAAATATCAAATCATCATAGTAAAAAATAAAGTCATTACCAGTAGGTATAATTTACAATGCATCACTGACATCATCTTAAACTGTCATCTAGTGCCTCCCACGTTTCCAAGCCTCTCTCTGACTTCTCTTTTCCCTTTCATTCAAGCCATTGATATTTTTTATCTTCCCTTCTTCCACCCTCTTCTTCCATCTTTGCCTTTCCGTTCTGAGGTATTCTCAAGTCCGTCTATTTATTATTTTTCCATTTCCACTTTTTTGTCCCGTATCAAGTGCCCGAGTGTTCACAATAGAGACGCGTTTCAAATGCCGAAACGTCCGGCCCGACCGTGTTTCTGGGCCTTGTATAAATGGTTGCATAGCCCCTTTTCATTCTTACGCAATCCTTGTTTTTCATCCCTTTTTATCTCCATTAAAAGTGCATGGTGGAGTTCTGCCATGATGACATCACAGAATGCTAGCCCACTCTAAGCTCAGAGGGCAGCCTGAATGCCACAACCAGTATATAGACTGTGTGTGTGTGTGTATGTGTATGTGTGTGTGTGAGTGAGAGAGAGAGAGAGAGAGAGACAGACAGATAGCAAGCACACTCTCGAGGTTCGTCCTAACAAAACGCAGTTCTATTTTTTATTAAATATGAATAAAAATACAATGAAAGCTTATTCTAAAAAACACAATGGTATGCCTCATGAGGAGTGAATATTAGAATTATATAACCTTTATGATACATCCATTTGTCAAGTTTCCAGGGAGCAATTGAAAAAAGTAATGATTTTTCAGTTATTATTAATACATTAATATTCATTAAATAATTATAAAAATGCTAGGAAAGCATGTTTTTAAAAAAATGAGAGGTGTGCCTCATATGGAATGAATATTATAATTTTATAGGTTTTGTGCTGCGTCCCTGTGTCAAGGTTCTTGGTAGCTAATGAAAAGGATGCGCTTTTTTCCATGCATATTAAAACATTTACATTCATATAATATTTATAATAATACAATAAAAGCAAATTCTGAAAAAATGAGAGGTGTACCTCATGTAGAATGAATATTAGAATTATATAGCTTTAGCGCTGTGTCCCTGTATCCAGTTTCGTGGAAGCTATTGAAGGAAATAGTGTTTTTTCCATTCATACTACACTAATTATCATTAAATATTTATAAAATTCAATGAAAGCTTTTTAAAAAACAGAATGGTGTGCCTCATGAAGAGTGAATATTAGAATTATATAAACTTAATGATACATCCCTTTGTCAAGTTTCCTGGGAGCTATTGAAAAAAAGTAATGATTTTTCAGTTATTATTAATACGTTAATACTTATTAAAAAATTATAAAAAAGCTAGGAAAGCATGTTGTGAAAAACTGAGAGGTGCGCCTCATGTAGAATGAATATTAGAATTTTATAGTTTTGGTGCTGTGTCCCTACTTCCAGTTTCCTGGAAGCTATTGAAGGAAATAATGCTTTCTCCATTCATATTACTACAGTAATTTTCATTAAATATTTTTAAAAATACAATGAAAGCTTATTCTAAAAAACAGAATGGAAAATGAAGAAGAATAAGAAGATTAAATATGTCAAGTAGGCTTGACTTGGGATCGTAAGGTCCTGAGTTCAAGCCCCGGCCACGGCCTTCGCGGTGTGTTCTTGGGCAAAACACTTTAATCTCTCACTCCACCCAGGTGTATAAATGGGTACCAGCAAATAAGCAGGGAAACTTGTCTAAGAGCTGGGGGAGTACCTGCGATGGACTGGCATCCCATCCAGGGGGAGTAGTAATACTCCTAGTTGCTTCATGCCATGGAAACTGGGGTTAAGCACCGGCCCGATGGGCCACTAGGCTCGAACAGGCTTACTTCTAATATTCATTAAATCATTATATAAATTCTAAAAAAGCATGTTCAGAAAAAATGAGAGGTGTGCTTCATGTAGAATGAATATTAGAATTATAAAGCTTAAGCGTTGTGTCCCTACTTCCAGTTTCCTGGAAGCTATTGAAGGAAATAATGCTTTTTCAATTCATATTACTACAGTAATTTTCATTGAATATTTATAAAAATGCAATGAAAGCTTATTTTTTTTTTAAAGATTATGTTTTTGGGAATTTTTCCTTTATTTGATAGTTATACAGTGTAGAAAGACAGGAAGGTTGGGGAGAAGAATGGGGGTAGACATGCGGCAAATAACCCGAGCCGGAATCGAACCCAGGAAGGACACAGCCTTTATGGTACGCGCGCTTAGACCGATGAAAGCTTATTCTAATGACAGAATGGTGTGCCTCATGCAGAGTGAATATTAGAATTATATAAGCTTAATGATACATCCGTTTGTCACATTTCCTGGGTGCTATTGAAAAAAGTAATGATTTTTCAGTTACTATTAATATGTTAATATTCATTAAATAATTATATAAATTCTAAAAAAGCATGTTCTGAATAAATGAGAGGTGTGCCTCATGTAGAATGAATATTAGAATTATATAGCTTTAGCGTTGTGTCCCTACTTCCAGTTTCCTGGAAGCTATTGAAGGAAATAATGCTTTTTCCATTCATATCACTACAGTAATTTTCATTAAATATTTATAAAAATGCAACGAAAGCTTATTCTAAAAAACAGAATGGTGTGCCTCATGAAGAGTGAATATTAGAATTATATAAGCTTAATGCTACATCCCTTTGTCACGTTTCCTGGGTGCTATTGAAAAAAGTAATGATTTTTCAGTAATTATTAGTACTTAATATTCATTAAATAATTATAAAAATTCAAATAAAGCATGTTCAGAAAAAATGAGAGGTGTGCTTCATGTAGAATGAATATTAGAATTATATAGCTTTAGCGTTGTGTCTTTACTTCCAGTTTCCTGAAAGCTATTGAAGGAAATAATGCTTTTTCAATTCATATTACTACAGTAATTTTCATTAATTGTTGTTTGTTTTTATATGTTATTTCATCCCTGTAGGAAAAAGCCTGGGACCTTTAGTTGCTATACAAGCACTTGACATAAAAGACAAGTGTCTGTTCATTAAAACTGTGAACAGAAATGTTGACTTTGTCTTCAAATTCATTAACCACAGTGAAATGCTCAAATAGATGTGGGGATGAAAATGACTTTTGAAAGGCATGTTTACTTGAATGTATGTTCTTCTGTGTACTTTTATTTTGTTATTTTTGTTTTATTTTGCTACCTTTAGACTAAGGACCTCTGAGCCATATTCATCTAGAAACTGCATTAGAGACAAGATAGAAAACATTGCATTTGGTGGATGTAACAGTGTAGTGTATAACCTTTCAGTGGATGTGTATGAGCTGTAATGATATGAATCCAATTTTATCTAATGTGATGACTCTGGCAGTGACTTAAACTTGAAAAAAATCCTTAATTGATGAAATAAACATGATCAAACCATTTTGTTTTTATACATTTCCTTCTCTTCCACAATACACAACTCAACCTTCATAGAATAGAAATAAGTATGGTCAAGAAAGAATTGATGACCTTGTTATTGTTATTGTTAATGTTTCAGGAAAAAAATGTAACAAATAGTATTAGATATTTGTGTTGATCTCATAGCTTTTTGTCTCCTCTCACTTGCCATCGTTAATAATGACTGGTTTACACATTACATGCCGTTGTCACATGTCAACATGTATTTAGGATCAAATGTGATGCCAATTTCATATGTTCACATGTGATTAATAAGTTATTGTGTGAAATTCTTGTTATTTCTGTAAGGGACTTTGGACTAATATGCAGATATTACCTTGAGAATAAAAATATGAGCTAGGCATCATGTATGACAGTTGCAAAAGTGAGATATGAGCTATACAATAGGTATGACAAACAGAACCTGCCACTGGGTATATGAGCTATATAGGAGACAAATACCTTGTATGTACATATAGGGCCTATATGTGGAAATAAAGAAGCAATAAAGGAGACCTATATGCCCCCTATAAGCACATATATGTACCTGAATTTGGCATATATGCGGCATATATGTTCATATTGATTCTTTCCATGTGGGAACACAGGACTTCTTCTTTCTGAACACAACTTATTTTACTTATGGCATCATCTATCCCATTCTTGCAATCTTGATATCTTCAATCTCTCATAATGCATAAACACAAATATACAGACACCTACCCCAATATCCCACAGGGCAGCAGAAATCCCAGTATGATGGTGCCAATCTTGAAGCAGGCATATCTCGAGCTCACAGGGTATTGCTCTAGACAGTGCTGGCTGTCTGGCTGGAACACCGACGGGTACAGTCCACTGAGACACAATAGGAGGGTAGCGGTCCAGACAGTCAGGCTGGACAGCACGGCCACCCGAAGAGTCCGAACCCGCCGACTCCCCAGGGGGTGAACGATGGCGAGGTAACGGTCGAACGCGATAAGGCAGAGGAAGGCCACACTGGCGTACAAATTAACGTAGAAGAGGTAGCCAACAAAGTTACAAGCAGTTGAACTGTAGGGCCACTTGTGACGACTACGAAGATATTGAATCCACATGGGCAAGGTGACGAGCTGCAGCAGGTCAGAAAGCAGCAGGTTGAGGATATAGACCAGCTGGACCCCCCCGCAAGAAATCCCAAGTTGGTACAGTCCCAAGAGTGACAGCAGATTGGCTGGCAGCCCCAGGGAGAAGGACAGGCTGTAGATGCAGGTCAGTCCCAGAATGTCCACATCAGTTGATAGGTTACAACTCCCATTGGACATCATGTCTTTTTGCTTTCTCTAGCAAGGAGAAAAAGACTTAAAAATAAACAATCGGAAAATGGCATGCAAAGTAGTGTAATGTCAAGCAACTTAATTGCAGGAGGCTTGTAGTTCAAGTCCCAAATAGCACTTAAAGGTCTTTGCAGCTGTTAACCCCCTGACAAATGCCCTTAACCCTCGACTACACTATGCGAGATTGGCCCCTGCCAAAACTTCAATCATGCACCGAAATTATAAATATAATTATGCTCTTGTAACGAATGCACAAAGTGGTTTTTAGCCAAAGATTTGGAAAGGCATTTATGCCCTTGTAATGTTTTAAGTTCATAACTTCCATGTTAGCAGTCTATGAGCAGAAACCAGGCCTGTGTATGTGAAGAATAAATCAGCCTAACTCCATTTTTTAAAATAACTGCCTATAGATATTTGTCCCTTATTTGATAGATGAATTTCCCATCATAATTTCAAGAAGCAACCTGCAACACAGGACATATCTTCACTGCCACGTACTTTAGTCATAAAAGAGAGTTAAAAAAAAACATCAAAACATATAGGGACACTCCGTGCTACATGTTTACCTTGTTATGAGAAATAATAGAAGCCAGTGGACCAAGGCTGAGAAGCAGTCTGGGTCATTCCATATGATATAGGTCCCATAAAAATCGGAGGATACTCCCATTGAGAAAAAACGGCCCGAAAATGGGTTACCCCCCAAGACGGGGTAACAATTGCCCCCACCATAGAACAACTGCAAAATATATACAAGATATCAATGTTCCAATGGAGACCTGAGTATGTGCACTTACACTATGAGACATAACATTTTGAGATTTCTCATTCTGTTCAGGTGAAAGGGCCACCTGAAATGTGCCAAATTTTGGGTTCTGCCTGTTTTTGAACAACAGCATAGACATGAATTGGTTAATTTTGTACCTTTTACTTGTAAATTGTTTACTTATGGAAGGTTAATAATTCCTGAAAAAATGAAGTCCATATCTGTATTAGTTTTTGAGGTATGGCCCCATGAAAATGGCTATAATTCATTTTGCCGCATCTGAGGGTGCCACACCCACTTTTTTTTGACCCCCCCCAGAAAATGAAAACCGCTGGGGGTATTGAGCTAAAACTTGGTATTTCTTCATTTGGCCCCATATACAACATTCTATTAAAATTTAAAAGAAATCCATGACCATGACACTGGGAAGTTCCTGGAATTTGGTTGATTTCATATGGAATGACCCCTCTGTACATTGACTTATTCTCACTGTCCTCATTAGCCGAGCATGTACCATGGAGTGTGTCTTCAAACACCTGATGAAAACTTTCCCGTAAGTCTAAGGAGATCAAGCTCAAAAAATTTAATAAAATTTCTTGAAAGGGATTTATATTCAGTACTCACCTTCAGTCAAATCACCTTATGCAAGACCTCTCAGGGACCATTCCGGACTGTGTGCAAAAGTCTTCCGGCCCAACGCATGGGTCTCCTGTGAGGCAAGATGCAGCCCAGTAGAGCTCATTCAGTCCTCGAACGAACTCATTACTGACTCAGTGCCAAATATTTTCAGAGCACCATACAGAGCAAATGAATCACCTGAGGAGATTAAGATAATAAAAAAAAACTTGCTTTGCTTCCTGTGTGCCAATCTATGTTTTTTGTACAGGAAAAGCAAGTCAGAAAAAGTTGTCAAGGTTTCAAGTGTCACCCGCTGTGGTTAAGAAGGCTCTCTGGACCGCCCACCAACTGCAAGTGCACAGCTGTAACTTCCTCTCCGTCTCTAGAAAAGCTTACCGTTGGTGTCAATGGTCCGGGTGAAGCAGTTATATACATTTCATGGGTTACGTTTCATTTTGCACTCAGAACGAAGGTCTTCTACAGACCCGCGTCTGATTTCATAGCCATTCTACTTTGTAATCTATGCCCTTGCTTGCATATATGCTCCATTAATTTGCTGTCATTAGAACTGTTGCTTTTCAATCACCTTCAAGTAATTCACACAGATTGTAAAAACATGATGTGATGGTGTGACTGAGGCTGGCTGTGGTCTTTTAGCGGTCTTCAGCAAGAATTAGAGATGGTTTTGGATTTTGAATTTCCTCGAACTGCTAATCACCCCATCCCCACACAAACACACATGGGATATCAGTAACAAAAATATGCAAAAGGAACCACACTTGCCTTACGACACAATTTTATTTCCAAGTGGCTCATGTTACAACATCCTCTAATAGCATAATAACTTACTGCTGCAAAATATATATACCCTAATAGCGTTTCAATCAATATTAAAATATTGAACAAAAGTAAATAAAAAAGATGAACCAAAACCACCAATAAACCAATCCTGTCAGTGAACGTCCTCTTAATCTGCTTATACTGCATGATAAAATTGAGAGTACACCCAAAATATCAATAATACTGGTTAACCTTTAGCACTATACCTGTTTTTTAGATGCTTTAAAATGTTTAACCTCAGGACAAAGCTTCCATCACTTGCTTACAGAATCGTAGGTAGCTTACAGTATTCCAAAGTAATGTAATGAGCCATTTTTAGGTTTGCATTCTGTAATCACCTTCAGGAAACAAATTCTCAGCACAGATTGTTCTTGATTGTATAAATGACCACCATCACCCAAATTAACGGGAATGAAATATAGAAATGCTATCTAAAACATTGCGTTCAAGCTGGAATTCAGAAACTGCAACATTCAATTACATTAAACGATTCTAAGCACTAAACTTAATGCAGAAACACCGAATTTTGAACGACAGAGGGCTGTTCTATCAGGGCTGCGGTTTCAACTTAGGCTTGCGTGCGATTGTGATTTTCAAATATGCAGTCCAGCCCATTCTTCTATCTCCCTGCCGTCGATTCCACCAAATGAAAGTTTTTTTTTCGTAGCTCTTCTCAGTCCGTCTTCCTTTTGCAGCTCTGGAAAGTCTTGCGGCAGATCTTCCTGCAAATCCAAAAACAGGTCCAAAGGCAGATGGCTACAAGACCGAGGAGCAGTGCCACTACATCCAGGCAGTGGTAGGCGTACCAAGGCATGCTGAATGCCTGACTGCGCAAGTGAGCCGCCCCCTTGTTCCTCATGACATACTCCGTCCAGTAGACAGCACTGTCCAGAGGCTGGGTGAGTTGGTCATGTTGCAGCCGGGACAGTCTCTGCATGTTTTCGCGATAGAAGGGGTTTGTTAGGACGTCCTGCAGTGCTTCCAGAAACTCCTCTGTGGTGAGTGTGGAGACCTCCAATACCCGGGCTGCCCCTCGAACCTGGGGATGGAAGGTGCATCATTATCAACTGCATACTGATAGAAATACAGTGAGGTCAAAAAGCCTAAGACCACATTGAGAATTTGTCATGTTTTACCGTTACCAGGAAATAACCTGAAAGTGCGAGGATTTAGAGACATTTGAAATCACAGATAGTGATGACAGATAAGAGGGAAAAAAATATTTTATGATTCGGCGCCGTTTAGAGGTTAGCAATCGTGGTATTTGCCGTGTTAACGCCTGTGTAAAAAACAGCAGATCTTTGTGAGTTTTTTCCCTCCTGATGAAGCATGAATTTGGATGACTCTCAGGTGGATTAGATCAACTCCTCTGAGGCTTGTTTAAGTATATTAACTTGCAGCCATTGGTCACATTTTATAAATGAGCCCCTAAGAACCATACCGGGCCAACCCATGTTGGGGTACTTTTTTGAGAAAAATGGGACTCAAAGTTGCCAGCCTCCTGTGTCATCTAGAGCAATTGGCAACAAAAACACTACATATGCTACAATGTCAAGATATGTGAAATTATGCACATGCACTTTTGTACAGGTTTTGGATGCATAATCATCATTTAAAGACCTCCTCCTGAAGAGGAACCATGATTCATTTGGGACAAACTCTGGGTCTCCGTCATTTTCACCATCATCAATCATAGGATGATTCCTCATCAGTGAGATACCTAGCCTCCATGTTTACAATGAATTTGGGGATGGGGGACTCTAAGGCAGTGCAGGCATATGTATGGGGCAGAGAAGACATTTGCAACAATCCATGGTGGAAGACTGGGTTTGCCAATTTTGTAGATCTCAGTTTTCTGCACATGCTCACAACCTCAACTGATTTTCGCCAAAAGTGCGGGATGGCCCAATATGGTTCTTAGGGGCTCAAATATGGCCGTGCCTCAAGTTTCCAGCTGAATAATTACTACCAAGCAGCATTGTGATAGTTCCAATGCCGTGTTTTCCATTAAGTGAAAGTATCAGAAGTTACGTTGCCATACTAAGCAAAGAGGGGGATTCTAAGCATAAAATCATGGCCAGACTGAAGGTTTCTAAGGGGGCAGGGTATGGCATTCAAAAACGCTTTGTGGAACCTGGACCAGTCGTATCCAAAGCATGGTTAGACATACCGAAAGTGACCACACCATCAAAAGATTAATATATCAAGCTTTCTGAACTGAGAGATGGAAAAGCAAGTGAATTTACTAAGTTAACAACGCAAAATTAAAATCAGCAGAAACACTGTCAAAAAAAGGTTGTCTTGGACCAGTCTCAGAGGAGGAGTAGCAATTTCAAAACCATTTTCAGGAAGAAAACAAGGCCAAATACTCAGAATGGGCTGAGATACATTTGACAGTGGTGCACTGGAAAAAAGTCCTATGCACTGATGAATTCAAATTTCAGATTTATGGCTGTAACAGAAGGGTGCATGTAAAGAAATGAACAGGAGTGACTGAACATGGTGGAAATATTCAAATCTGGGGGTGTCTTAGCTGCTTGAGAGTTGGCCACATACATCAAATCAAATACATTCTGACAAAAGGAAAAGTACCACTCCATTCTTCAGAGATATGCTATGCCTCCTGGTTAACAGTTTTCATATTGCCGCAAGACAATGACCATAAACACTCCTCAAAGCTTTTTAAGAACTACTTGAAGAGCAAAGAGGGCCATGTCACAGTCACCCGACCTCAACACCACTAGACATTTACGGGGGTGTTTGAAGACTGAGAAAGCCATGCATTCAACAACATCACAAGAAGCTCTTTGGAACATTGTTAAACCATGCTGGGTTAACAGGGGTCATCAGGTTTTGCACAAACTTACGGAGTCAATTCCAGCTCGAGTGCTTGGCGTCATGAAAGCATTGGGAGCCATACCAAATGCTAAGAAAAAACTAAATTCATACACATTTTTCAAAGATTTGACCTTTGCTCACAATGTTAAACTGATGGTATCAACTAAAAAGAATGTAAAATTCAAAAATTTTCAGCTGCCCTCTCAGAATTTTGGACCCCACTGTATATGGGAAATATGAATTTAGCCTGGGGACTAATATGAGATTGGCTCAAACCAGTTGATGAATTTAAGGCTTACCCAGTCTGGCCAGTACCCTAAGTATTCCCTTATTCCTGTAATCCCAAATAACACATTCTGTTAAAATCACAAAAAAAAAACAAGTCATGTTCTGGATCACTACTATCTCAGGCAGGTGTGTCCAATCTTATCCGTGAAGGGCCAGTATGGGTGCAGGTCTTCGTTACAGCCCAGGGTTACAGCACCTGATTCAACTAAATAAGTGATCAGGGGGTTCAGTCAAGACCTTGATAATTAGAAGCAGGTGTGATAGTGTTGGGCTGTCACAAAAACCAGCAACCACACTGGCCCTTTATGGATAAGATTGGACACCCCTGATCTAAGCTGTGAAATATATTTTGTGATATAAATCTTGGGCCACGTCACCCAGGCCTACTCAAACCTGCAGCCGGAGGACGTTGTCAAACTGATCAAAGAGCAGTGGCAGTCCCACCACAGGGACCCCATGGTAGATGGCCTCGTAGAGTCCATTGGTGCCCCCATGAGCCACGAATGCACGAGTCTTGGGATGGCCCAGTAGGTCGTTCTGGGGAAACCAGTCCAAGAAAAGAATGTTGTCACCTGAGGCAGAGGGCTTCTCCCCCATGTACCGCCAGATCACCTTCTGCGGGAGTCGTGCGAAGGCGGCAGCCAGCTTGTTGGTGATCTCCGTAGGAAGCGCAGATATGAGAGTGCCCAGTGAAATGAGCACCACCCCATGCTCTCCAGAGCTCTGTACAAACTCCTCTAGTTGAGCAGATAGGGGCTGGGCAGGCCGGCACTGAAAGCCGCCCACATAAACCACGTTAGGCATGGTGGGACGTGGGAACTCGAAGACAAAGTTGCTGCGCATCAGCCACAGATCGGCGGACTGCTGCAAAGAGAGGAGGTTGGTAGCATTGGGGAAATGGCGATGTATGAGGTCTTGGTATATGGGGAGGATGATGAAGCGTTCTTGAACGATGTTCGCCACATAGTATAGCAGATTCCACATCCGCTGGAAGAATCCCATTGTGTCCCCCAGCTCAGAGCCAGTTACTGGGATGTAGGAAAGTGGTGAGGGGGCCATGAGGAAGTGGCTGTCACCGGTATTGCTCCAGCGTACATTATAGACCAAGGGCAAGTGGAGGGAGTGCCCAAGTAACACTCCAATAGGCAGACCAGGATCGGTGAGCATCAGATCATACCCAGAGTCTCTCAGTCGGGACATGAAGGCCGAATTGTCTAGCATTAGAGCGGCCGCTTTGGCACAAATTCCATGTCCCAGCACTTGCATGGAGCCCATCTGTATCTGCTGGTGCAGGAAGCCCATCAGTGGTCCTTTGCGGCGGATCTCCAGAGATTCACGCACCATTTTGTTGTAAAAATCGAGGTTCTATCTCATCTTCCATCAGCTTGGCATTGATGGCGGTGTAGTGAGGAGCGCTCTCTTTAATGTACCAGCTGGTGGCTGAGCGCATGACAAACAGCTGATGGCCTCTAGTATGTAGCTCCTTTAGCAGGATGTTCATGTTTACCCAATGGCTCCCATCCACCGGCACCACCAAGATCTTGCCACCATGACTACCAGGTGGGAGGAGCAGGCAGAAAAAAGCAGTCAGAAGTAGTTCTTCAGTGTTCCTGCCCATTTCTTCAACAGGTGAGAAGTATAACAAGATTAACAAAAACAAGCGTGACAAACAGCACCTCTACAACAGTTAAAGGGAAACCTTACCAATTTTCAACTGGCTTTATGTAATTATATTGTGATTAGCATATGCAAATAAACAATGTTCAATTTTTGTTAATATTCCCAGGACTGAAAATTTTATGTTTATTCATCAGAAATTATCTGCCGAATGATGATTTTGCATCATATGGCGGACAATTTCTGGCTCTTGCGAGGTTGATCGAACTGCAGATAGTACTTCTACATTTTTTGGAAACTTTAGGATCCTGAATAGAAATCAGAATGAACCACTGGAGCTTAATGGCGAAACTGACGTCTCTGGTAGGGTAAGTGACAGTGTTTATAACTAACATCACAGTAGCCTATGAAATCATGCAATGCACATTTTTATTTATGAGACCCAAACTATTTTAGAACTTGCAAAACTGACATAGCCAGAGCTGAAGAATGGATGGGCACATAACATCCCTTTAAAACAATCATCAGTCCTGACTAGTTCCCAATCATTTTTCCAAATTAACAAAACAGTGTTGCAAGTTCTCCTTGTTATAGTAAAGCAATAATCATTAATTTGGACATGTAATTTGGCATGTTTCTATCAGCCTTATTCAAAATTGTGCGAGGCCGCTTCAAATCTTTGTCTTTGATTTAATTTAAACAATCATAAGGTGTTGTGTTCCAGGGTCCTGGGCCTTTGGCCAGGACAGTATTTTGTTTTAACAGTTCCTTGTGCCAGGTTTCATCATTCATAGTTCATGTTTATTCATGTTTTTACTTTTCCAGGTTTTGTGTTTTGCCAGGTCTGCCCAGCCACTCCACCGCTTGTCTGCTTTCCGCCCCCATGTCTTCGTTTTTGCACACTTCAGAGCTCTGGTTGGCTTTTGGTATTTCCCCTTCCTTCTGTGCTGTGCTGATTCAGGGCTGCCTAAGCTTGATTGGCAATTAACTGTTTTTAGTACTAACATTTACTAACAGTCACGGGAAGGTGTAATTTTAGACAGGCACATTACTAATACTACTAATTTAGGTAGGGAGTTTATTGTCATGATTCCTGCTTTGCTATTTCAAGATCTTGCTGTGCTTTTCTGTTAACATTTATGCTTCCTTCCAACCTGCATACTTCATTGGTACTTAAGCTGAGCACGCTCATTTTCTTAATGAGCAAGTCATGACTACCTATCATTGTCTTTGTCTCTTGATCTTGCCTTGCCTCTTGTTCTTCTCCAGGTGTTGCCCCTCATGTGTTCTGATTTCTGCCCTTTATCTGGAGGCGGTGGAAGTTGGCTGGCAGACAGAGTCTCAAGTTTCCATGCCAAGTTTCTCACCGTGTTTAGTGTTGAGTTTCATGCCCTTGTGGTTCAGTGCAGTATTTTTGTGTTTTTCATAGCCAAGTCAAGTTCTTGTTGTTTGAATATATTCCTGATTATTCTTTTGTTTGTGATTTCTCTCCCTGGAGTTTCCAGTGGTTTTTTGTTTTTGTCGTTTGGGTCTTTGTTTTTTAGCTCTGTGCAGCTTTTTCTTAGTTGGATTTTTGCAACCCTTTGGGCCAAGTTTTTTCGTTGGCCCTTCCTATTTTCTTTTTGTTTAAAATGAATCTTGCGTCTGGTGCCTTCCTGATCTCGCATCATAAGGTGCAAATTAGATTGTCAGATCTGTCAATAAGTTGGCGCGAAAGTTCCATGGCAGTTTACCTTTTGTCAGGCATTGGCCTATTATGAGTAAATTATCTTTTTGAACTGAATGTAGCGTGTTATTTAATTGCCCTTGGCTCCAATTAAGAAGAAAGCTGCCTTCAACTGAGTCATATAGTGATGACATCACATTACCGTGAAGCAAAAATTTGCGGTTCCAAACAAACCCGCATTCCATTCAAAATGGCAATGCTGTCTATCACTTTGCTGCTTTGTTTCCTCTCAGAAGAACATAAATCAATCAAAAAGGGAGAAAACCAGTTCAGGTCAGATCACAAAGCATTTACTTATTAGCAGGGCGTTTTACGCGAAGAAGTATGCCCAAGTGTAAACAACAAGGTTTATAAAGTCACAATGAGTTCAAGGAAATGTTCGCTATTAAACTCTGGTCAACTAAGATCACATATGAAATCTTAATCTTATCCTAGCTTGTTCAGGTATAATTTACGTGCTACAATCCTGCTGAAAAATCATTTTGCCAATAAGATTCTCACCTGTGTAAGAACAAGTGTTGTTTTCAACATAAGACTACAGGTAGGGGCAAAATAAAGAACCACTTCTACCCATTTGAATCTCTCCCTTTACAATTCTAAAACACTACATGATCCTTTGATACCATTTTTATCCTTTTAACTGTATTTTGTAGGAATACAATGGGTAATTAGAGGTTTTGATCAATTGAACAAAGACAATGTGACCATGGGCAAGTAATTTTGGCTTTTGTTCAGAACTTTTTACTTTTGCTTTAGCGCCATGGCAACGTCACTTCACACTTAAGGACTCTATTGCCAATGGATTATTCATATCATTGGAAAACATGTTAATGAAGGAAAAATGACTGAGAACAAGTCAGCATGAGTAAATTTTTAAAGGGATGTTCTGTGCCAGCAAACCCTATTTTCAGTTCTGGGAAAGAAACACACCCAGTGCATTCTGGTTATTGAAGGTTGTCTACCTTTTGCGCAAAACTTTGTACCACTCCATTCTTTTTTCTCAGGTCGCGGGGCACCAATTTAAAAAATGTTTTTCCCTTTCTACTGCATATACAGCAAAGTTTGATGAAAAGACCATTCTTTGGTGGTTTACTCCTTTAACTTGTCCAGGAAACTAGTTTAAACTAGAACTGCGTTTCTTCAAGATGAACCCAGAGAGTGTGCTTGCTAAAATGTCTGTCTGTCCGTCTGTCTCTCTCTCTCTCTCACACACACACACACGCACACAATTGTCATCCGAAGGCCTCTGCTTGCCGCAAGCACACAATAAATGGCCTCTGCGCCTTTAAGAAATTTAAGAGCCTGCAGAGGATAAATAAAGGGGGGAGGAACAGGAAGCAAAGATCGCTGGCAGTTAATGCAAAACATTGAAATGTATGTAAACTTGTGTGTGATTCTTTGTGATACTATGCTGTTGCACTATTGATTTTGGCAAGCTTTGATGAAATACGCTACTGAGAAGATGAACAGTGGTAAGCTATAGAAGGCTTAAAAACAGGAAATCTGATCATTGAGAAGCCTTTCTTTTAAATTAGATTATATTCATATCAGCTAAAACTAAAAACAACAACCAAAAATAGTGGCTTCGATTCAAAATCATACCATCAGTGTGTCTTCTTTTTGTATTTGTCTTTTTTTAATTACTGGAAGCAAATCAAACATGCAATAAAATAAAATATAATTCCCAAGTATGAATTCAAGCCTCCTAATTATTAATTTAATCTTGCAAAATGTTACTTCCAAGAAATATTGTTCTCTGGTCAACGAGCAGCTTACCTTCGAGAGGCTGTTTGCCTTTAGTGGCAGTGAGTTGTACAGTAAACAATCCTGGAACACTTGGGGAAAAAAACTTACACAGAACACACCCCTTTCAGAAGAATGGTAGAGGTCAAAGATTACTAAAAGGAGTAGCTGTGAGGGGGAGGTATTGGTGAACCAGACGCGAGAGGAAACCGTGTCATAAAGCCAACAAAAAGGTTGATGGCCACTAAAATACCTAAGGAGGCGAAACAAAACTAAATAGTGATAAATCAAAGCAACCCCAGCCAAAATGCTGGGCGAATAGGAAAATGCAAAACAAAAAGAACTTCGCTCAAAAATGAAACGGGCAAGAAAATCACACGCGAAAAATCCTAGTTCAGGATTCTTTTAACAAGCAACGTAAACCGGAAGTTTGCCCAATAGCGTTACTTATAAAACTAAATCAACCCAAAACAAACTCCGCCTCAGAGCGGAGCGAAACACTCGCCGAACGCGTGGGCAAGGAAGCTCAAATAAGTTAGCTCAGAAGAACTAATATCTCCAGAGAAAATACCCTCAAGGAAAAAAAATCACGAAACGAAAAACGTACTTCTGGTAAAAAGTAAAGAACTCAAAAGCACTCAGAAACTTCGGGACAACAGCAGCAGAGGGCGAAAAGAAAATAATATAATAGCTCACGAGAAAATCCACCAGATAGGACCTCACGAATGAGGCCAGGAAATAGAAACGACCAGAAGTAAGATGCGGAGAAATCCGAAGATGACGTTTGGCGTACTGAGGGAACAATAAGCAAAAAAGGTCCTTTTAAACAGCGAGACGCAGCTCGAAAAAGGAAAAACAAAACAAAAGCCCAAACCCGAGCGCGATCGGGAATAAACCCCACTAGGACACCCTAGTGAAAAAAACCCACCCTCAGAAATCCCTGTCGGGACGCAGCCCAGAAAAAAAAAAAAGGACCTTAAAAGGAATCAAATAGGGAAGAAACTTAGAGTACTGGTAGGGACAACGAACAGAAAACCAGACTCCTCTAAACAGACACAGAATCAAAAGAAATATTTCTTTTAAACAAAGATTCTGTCAAAACCGTCTGCACACTCAATACTATACCGGCTCTGTGCAAGGCTAGTTTGACACAGAAGCAAAGACTGCGCGGAAGTCAGAGCTTAAATAGAGGCGCAACCCAAAACAGCTGCCGTAGATAAAAGCAATCATGATTCTAATCAGCCCCAAGTGGCAGCACCTGGCCACTACGCTCAGAACCATGACAGCACCCCCCCTCTAAGGGGCGACTCCAGACGACCCTCCAGCACCTTGCCTGCAAAAGTCCTGAATGAGGTTTGGGTCCAGGATATCCTTAGACGGGACCCAACAGCGCTCCTCAGGACCATAACCCTCCCAGTCGACAAGATACTGCACCCCACGACCCACTCGCCTACTGGCCAAAATTCGCCGAACCGTGTATGCCGGTTTGCCATCAATGATACATGGGGGGGGCGGTTTCTCAGGGGAACTAGAGGACTAGTGAGCAACGGCTTAAGTCGAGAAACATGAAATGTCGGATGCACCCTCATGGACCGAGGAAGCTGAAGGCGCACAGTCACCGGATTGATCTTACGAATAATCTTAAATGGCCCGATGAACCGTGGAGCAAGTTTACGAGACTCCACTCACAATGGAAGATCTCGTCTGGAAAGCCACACCCGCTGACCCACTCTATAAGAAGGGGCCAAACGACGATGCCTATCAGCAAGTCTCTTCTGATTGGCACCTGCCCGCAGAAGAGACAACCGCACCTTTCTCCATGTGGCACGGCACCGCCCGAACAAAGGCCTCAGCAGAAGGTACCCCTACTCTCTTTCTCCTGTTCAGGGGAACAAGGGAGGCTGATAACCGGCTTGTGCCTCAAATGGGGAAAGACCCGTAGATGAGTTGCGCATGGTGTTGTGCGCATACTCAGCCCACGCAAGATGTCGACTCCAAGTGGATGGTCTTGTGGATACCAGACAACGGAGAATAGTCTCCAGAGACTGATTAGTGCGTTCAGTCTGCCCATTGGTTTCCGGATGAAACCAGACGAAAGACTGACTGAAGCACCAAGCAAAGAGCAGAAGGCTCGCCAGAATCTGGATATAAATTGTGGGCCCCTATCAGAAACTACATCCACGGGAAGCCCATGTGCACGAAACACATGGTCAATGATAAGACGTGCGGTTTCCGAAGCTGAGGGCAACTTATATAGCGGAATAAAGTGGGCCGCTTTAGAAAAGCGATCCACCACAACCATGATGACAGTATGCCCATCAGATGGTGGTAAACCAGACACAAAGTCTAAAGCAATGTGGCTCCAGGGTCGACTGGGGACGGGTAATGGCCGCAAAAGCCCTGATGGGGCTAGCCGAGTCCCTTTATTGCGGGCACAAACAGGACAGGCGAGGACATAGTCTCTTACATCCTTCTCCATCCCTGGCCACCAAAACTGTCTGGACAAGAAGTCTTTAGTTCGATGGACTCCAGGATGCCCTGCCAAACGGGAGGCATGACCCCACTCCAACACTCGTGAACGAACGGAAGACGGAACGAACAAACGGTTCGGAGGGCCCTCACCAGGATCAGGTTCACGAGACTGTGCCTTACGCACCAAGTTCTCAATACCCCACAAAACTGGAGCTAGAATCTGCTCCCCAGAAACAATAGGCTCCGGTGGCTTTTCAGTGTCAGACTTATCAAATACTCGAGAGAGTGCGTCTGGCTTAATATTTTTGGATCCAGGTCGATAAGTCAACAAAAAATTAAAACGTGAAAAGAATAATGCCCACCGTGCCTGTCTGGAATTCCGTCTTCTAGCATTCTGGATATATTCCAGATTTTTGTGGTCCGTCCAGATTACAAAAGGATGTTCAGCACCCTCCAACCAATGGCGCCACTCCTCTAATGCCAACTTAACAGCCAGTAACTCCCGATCCCCAATGTCATAATTTCTTTCGGCAGAAGAAAGAGCCCGAGAGAAAAAGGCGCAGGGATGGACCTTTTAGTCACTGGGAGAGCGCTGAGACAAAATGGCGCCAATTCCAACTTCTGAGGCATCAACCTCGACAATGAAGGGGAGGGACGGGTTGGGAGTCGTCAAAATAGGTTCCGAACAGAACCGTCTTTTCAGCTCAGTGAATGCCACTTCAGCGCGAGGATTCCACTGAAAGGGTTTCGGCGCTGACTTTTTAGTTAAGGCTGTGATGGGTGCTGCGATAGAACTAAAATTTCGGATTAAAACGCCTATAAAAGTTAGCAAACCCTAAAAAACGCTGGACTTGTTTCACTGACTCGGGAGTGGGCCACTCCTTAACGGCAGTAACCTTAGCAGGGTCCATTTGGAGCTTGCCTGCCGACACCACAAACCCCAAAAATGAGACCGAATCCGCATGAAACACACATTTTTCGGCCTTTACAAAAAGATGCGCCTCCAGAAGACGTGTCAACACCTGTTGAACATGCTCAATGTGTTCAGTAAGATTGGACGAGAAAATTAGAATGTCATCGAGATACATATACAAATCTCTCCAACATCTCCCTGAGGACATCATTGACAAATGCCTGAAATACTGAGGGGGCATTAGATAACCCGAAAGGCATAACCAGGTACTCCCAGTGGCCGTTGTGTGTATTAAATGCAGTTTTCCACTCGTCACCCTCTCTTATACGAACCAGATTGTACGCATTCCGGAGGTCGAGTTTGGTGAAAACCTGTGCGGACTGGAGACGTTCAAAAGCTGAATTCATTAAGGGTAAAGGGTATCGGTTCTTTACAGTGATAGCGTTAAGGCCCCTGTAATCAATACAGGGCCTTAACGAACCATCTTTCTTTTTCAACAAAAAGAACCCAGCTCCGGCAGAAGTAAGTAGACGGTCGAATGAACCCATAAGATAAGGCTTCTTCTATATATTCTCTCATAGCCTTTTCCTCACGGGCTGAAAGAGAATACAGAGATCCCCTAGGTGGCACTGTGCCTGGATGTATCTCTATGGCACAGTCGTACGGTCTGTGAGGGGGCAGAGTGGTAGCTTTTTGTTTACTGAAAACTTCTGCTACTGCACTGCACTCTGACGGGACATTAGGAGGAAGAGAAAATGAGACAGCTCCAACAGCTGATGGACCCTGAACACTAAAGCACGAACAGATGCTTTCGACCTCAGAATCAAGGTCTTCGAAAGAATCCCCCGCATCTGTTAATGGATCCCAATCAAGAACTGGATCCCAGTCAAGACTATCAGAATGCCTTATGGATCCAGCATCTTGTCTATCTCGCCTCTCAGGAGAGACCACTTGATTCTCTTCACTGTCCGAACAAGAATCTGAGTCAAGCTGTTGGTGCGATAAGTAAGGTAACTGCTGGCTATGATACCCACAATCTGTGCCCCAATGCACAATAGGCTCCACTCCTCTACCCCAATGGATATAGGGCTGATGTTCTACCAACCATGAATGACCTAACACCAGGGGATAAGTAGGAGAATCAATCACAAAAAATCTGAGCTGTTCAATATGCTCTTTGAAGGGAATAGTCATGACGATACTCTGAGTAACATGACTAATTACTCCAGAGCCCAAAGGGCGCCCGTCTAGGGCATTAATGGTGCGTGAGGGGGACAATGGCTGCAAGGGAACCCCCTGTTTCCGGGCCCATTCCATGTCAATAAAATTTTCAACAGCACCAGAATCTAAAAAGGCATCAGCCTTTACTGAAGAATCTCCCCAAGCTAATTCAACAGAAACGAATGTGCGGAAGACTGATTGCCCCTGGTCTCACAAGTGGCTACCGCTCAATTGTGAGACTTCTCTTTCCCTGTAATTTAGGGCAGTTCCGCACTATGTGTCCCCTCCGTTTACAATAAAAACAAACAATTCCAACATTTTTACCCAATTTAGGAGACATTAAAGAGCTATCTAACTGCATGGGCTCCTCCTCCCTAGGAGTCATGTCAGTTTTAACTTTAACCGGCTTAGTGGATAATCGTTCCCTACTAGCAAGGGAATAGCTCTTTCTCTCTTCCTTCTCCCTTTCACGCTCCCGGACCCGGTTGTCAATGCGGATGGCTAAAGCAATTAATGAATTTAAAGTTCGCGGGGGTTCGATAGTAGCCAGAGCATCTTTGACAGAATCTGATAGAGCATTGGTGAACAAAGTGATCAAAGGCTCATCTGACCAACCAGTTTCTGCTGCCAAAGCCCGAAAAGAAATTGAGAACTCTGCCACACTTTGTTTACCCTGAGTTAACCTGGTTAAACGTGTGGCTGCTTCATGGCCAGATATATCATGGTCAAAGATGAGGGCCATCTCATCCATTAATGCCTGTGAACTGTTCATTATAGGAGCCTGAGAGCGAATTAAAGGATCTGCCCACGCTAAAGCTGCCCCTGTAAGCAATGATAGTATAAATGCAACCCTAGAATCTTCAGTAGCAAATCGAGATGGCTGGGATTTAAAAAAAATCGAACACTGTGACAAAAACCCTCTACACCGGCCCGCTTCCCCCCCATATCGCAGTGGAAGTTGAAGTTTAGGCTCTCTCACATTAGCTGTTAGTATTTGGGAGGGAGGAATGGGTAAGGATGCTTGTGCAACGGGGTCTGTAGTGGCATTAGTTAGCTGACGAATATTACCGGCCAGCTCCATTAACATTTCCTGTTGACGGTTAAGCCGCTCAAGAATTTCCCCCTGCCTCTGGGAAATTACAACTTGCTGGTCTACAGTAGCAGACTGCTGAGCATGTAACGCTTGGAGATTTTTGCCCTGTTCCTCAATCATAGCTTGTTGGGTGGCTATAGCTCTTCCAAATGGGCTGCTTTCCATAATGACACGGTTAACTATCGCTGGTACGCCGAGGTGGCTTCTGTGTACTGCGAGGGGGAGGTATTGGTGAACCAGACGCGAGAGGAAACCGTGTCATAAAGCCAACAAAAAGGTTGATGGCCACTAAAATACCTAAGGAGGCGAAACAAAACTAAATAGTGATCAATCAAAGCAACCCCAGCCAAAATGCTGGGCGAATAGGAAAATGCAAAACAAAAAGAACTTCGCCTCAAAATGAAACGGGCAAGAAAATCACACGCGAAAAATCCTAGTTCAGGGATTCTTTTAACAAGCAACGTAAACCCGGAAGTTTGCCCAATAACGTTACTTATAAAAATAAATCAACCCAAAACAAACTCCGCCTCAGAGCGGAGCGAAACACTCGCCGAACGTGGGCAAGGAAGCTCAAATAAGTTAGCTCGTAAGAACTAATATCTCCAGAGAAAATACCCTCAAGGAAAAATGCGAAACGAAAAACGTACTTCTGGTAAAAAGTAAAGAACTCAAAAGCACTCGGAAACTTCGGGACAACAGCAGCAGAGGGCGAAAGAAAATAATATAATAGTTTACGAGAAAATCCACCAGATAGGACCTCACGAATGAGGCCAGGAAATAGAACGACCAGAAGTAAGATGCGGAGAAATCCGAAGATGACGTTCGGCGTACTGAGGGAACAATAAGCAAAAAAGGTCCTTTTAAACAGCGAGACGCAGCTCGAAAAAGGAAAACAAAACAAAGCCCAAACCCGAACGCAGTCGGGAATAAACCCCCACTAGGACACCCTAGGGAAAAAACCCACCCTCAAAAATCCCATGTCGGGACGCAGCTCAGTGAAAAACAGAAGGACTTTAAAGAGAATCAAATAGGAAGAAACTTAGAGTACTGGTAGGGACAACGAACAGAAAACCAGACTCCTCTAAACAGACACAGAATCAAAAGAAATATTTCTTTTAAACAAAGATTCTGTCAAAACCGTCCGCACACTCAATACTATACAGGGTCTGTGCAAGGCTAGTTTGACACAGAAGCAAAGACTGCGCGGAAGTCAGAGCTTAAATAGAGGCGCAACCCAAAACAGCTGCCGTAGATAAAAGCAATCATGATTCTAATCAGCCCCAAGTGGCAGCACCTGGCCACTACGCTCAGAACCATGACAGTAGCAATATAGAAATAGCAACATTGATGTAATGGTGATGAACTGTGATTACGGGCTGTAACTGTGAGGAACAGATGCACAGTATCTCCACATTCCAAGTATACAGTAGGTTCTAAGGGTCACTCGGTTGCATTATGCAACAGACTGGAATTCCCTACTTTTTAAGTTGCGTTGTTACTCTTACATAAAGATGTAGACCGAGGTAACTCAGATAATCAGTTCTCTTTTTTTTTTTTCAGAATACACAGACAGAGATTCTATTTGTGGTGGTCTCTAACCTGATGAGCTAAGAAGGTTAAATTATTCATACTGCATATAAAGGTTATCACTGCAAATATTTCAATGCCAGAGTACAATAAGCTTATCCACAGTGAATCCCAAACTTCCATATTTCGCCATGTGGATTAATTTTTTTCCACAGCTGGTCCGATTTCTAAACTTGCAGAGTTTACCTACGTGCGGAGAAAGAAGCAACAAGAACGCACAGCAGCCAGCGGGCATGTGCGAGTTTGTGTTTCGCAAGCGCTGGAGGGCATACACGCTTTTCGCGGGTTAATTTTTTATACAAAGTTAATTTCTGCCTGCAAGAATTGACCTGACTTTTGACCATTTGGGGACGGAAACCGAGGGAAGTTCTGTTCTCTTATGATTGATCACTTGTTTTAAATTTTATTTTTATTTCACCAGGGAAGTCCCTTTGAGATCGAAATTTCTTTTTCAAGGGAGCCCTAGGTGTTGAGGTGCAAAGGGAGAGGACAAGTTGCATCACCAATTAGATCGGGGGATATTAGGTGGCAGGTTGAAAGGGCCAGGTTGGGACTTTAGCCACGACGCCGGGTAACCGCCTTCTGTTGTCGAAGAGTGTCATAAGATCTTTAATAACCACAGTGAGTCAGGACCTCTGTTTAATGTCTCATCCAAAAGACGGCATCTCCTTCAGTACAGTATCCCCATCACTGCACTGGGGTATTGGGGATTATTCCACCAGAGAGTAGATCGCAACCTACTGGCCCACCAACACCTCTTCCAGCAGCAACTTCGTTTTCCCAGGTGGTCTCCCATCCAAGTACTAACCAAGCCCACACCTGCTTAGCTTCAGCCACAGATCTTATCAAAACTTAATTTTTAGACATTTTAGACTTTTCCTATTTATCTTAATATGTTACTGTTTAAAGCTTACCTGAAGTTTAAACATGAATATAAGGGAAGGGTAAGGAGAATAACCTTTAACTGTGCAAGGTCAGATATGCTGCAATCAAAAGAAGTGAGGAACTGAAAATATGAAAGAAATGGCTTTGATGCTCAAACTTGACCCTTTATTGACAAAAGAAAATAACACAGTGGAAGAAGAACTTGAGTTGAAAAATATGCAGTTACAACTGGACCAAATTTACCTCAACATGGCCAAAGGAGCATTTATTAGTTCCAGAGAAAAGTGGCTGGGGGAAGGGAAAAGAATAAAAAAACAAGTGGTGCCAGGCACAACAAATGCCGCCCCTCGCACATACTTTCACCTACTTGTACGAAATTCAATAGGGATCTATTCTGTGTCAGTGGCAATCCCCAAACCGAATTTGGGGTGAATCTGGCCATTAGTTTTGCAGCTAGAGTGTTAACAATCAAACAAACAAACAAACAAACAAACAAACACACAAACAAACACACAAACAAACCGAACCAAAAACAATACCCCTTTCCCTCACCCTTTGGGTGGGGCGGGGTAATAAAAATTAACTTTTTGCTCTTGAGAAAAGAAAATGTAAAAAAAATCCTTAACTGTCCTTAATTTCGATGGAACTCCTTCTAAAGATTCAAAATTAGCTAGAGATAGTTTTCAAGGCAAAAAAAAAAAACAAACTCCCATCCCAACGCAACCCCCCTCATTGATGTTCACAGACAGTGAAAGGCACGTCTACATACAATGTTGAAAGAGTGCGCAAGGTTTGGTGTAAATATCTTAAAAGGTTTCCGAGTTAAAGCCCAGTAACAGTGGGAACGCGCAGGCAAACGTGGACGTGGATGGGAAACCGTACAAAAACAATGTCTCCCCTCCCTCCTGGGGGGGAGACATAATTTCTCATTTTGTTACAGCATTTTATGAGAAATTAAATTAATCTAAATGCAATGCAAGTGGTTGTGCAAATTTCTAGGAAAAAATAAACATCCCTCCAATTGACAAATTTAAATCTTTGTTACTCAGACCTGTCTGTTCATGAAATTAACAAAGCATAATTTTCAGTGAAGAAAGGAAAGCACCAGGAGTTGATAGTCAATCTGCTGAATTTTATGTACACTTTTGAGAGCTTATTCAAAATCCATTACTCCATACGTAACGGAGTAACTGTAACTGAAAATAACTGAAACCCAAAGTGGTTGTATAAAAAAAAATCTGTGCAATAGTTGCAATATGAGACTAATCTTAGACTTATTTAGATTATGCAGATTCAGTTAACTCTGAGGTTCTTATCTTTTTTGGGTTTTACAAGGCCTTTGACGTAACTGAGCACACATTTCTTTTACAGTCCCTCGAAACATTTGATTTCAGTAATATTTTTTGATATCATCAGTATTATTATTATTTTTTTTTTTTTTTCAAACATATCAATAGCTTGATGATAATTAAAGCTGCTGGAAGTGATTTTTTTTGTTTTTAAAAAGGTGTTAAATAGCTCCACATTCTGACAGAGATCATTGATTTAGAGTATCTGGTCCATAACACAGGTCTGTCTGTCGCTGTCTTCTGCCATAAAGCAGAAAATTTAATTCAGGAGCCACCGACTGCCTCTATCCACTTAGGTGTGAGAACGCAATAAAGTGTTTCTCTCTGTTAGTGAACGCGCAGAGCTGAATCTGTGTTGTTAGTGCGCCATCTGCTGGAAAAATCATTAGAAGAAGACGAAGAAAAGTCTGTCTTGGCAATGGCGATACAGATGAAGCTTCCGATCCCAGCTCTTCAGACAAGTAAGCTTTGTTTTACTCTGTAGTAGTTATGCAGTTTTATCAGTCTCAGGTATGCCTGTTGCTGGTTTTTAATCCTGCTCATGTCAGTTTATAAATGTACAGTCATCGTTTGTGGCCGACTACTGCTTGCTTAGCTGTGTAACAAAACCAATCATGTTGTGGTGAAAACAATATGACACAACCTTTACTAATTCTGACTGGAATTGAACTGACAGATATAAAGTGCAAGAATAGGCATGTTCGCCAAACATTTCAAAGAAAGAATAAGACTGAACCGAGAGGCAAGTTTTTTTTGGGTTTTTTTTTTAGCCCAACTTCATTATTCTAAATGCAAAAAATTTTGATTAACTAACAAAAGTTTCCAAAACATTTCTAGGTATTACAGCTTTTCTCATAGAGCTAAACTTGCAATTAAAATTGCCTTTTTAATTGTTAACAAAAAGAGGACAAGCTTCTGGATTGTTGTACTGTTTTTCCCAGCTACCTCACTGTAAATATATTTACTTTACCCCTTTACATTTTCACCCTTTCCCTCCCCTCATTTATTACTATTATGTTTTACGTCATGTCGATTTTCTTTTATATTAGTATTAATAATATTTTTATATTATGCTCTCTATAAGCATTAGATATGTGCTAATAAGCATGTGCTATATTTCTTGCCTACCTGTTATCATGTTTTTATCAATAAAGCAGAAAAATAAAACCAAATGAAATCCACAATACTGACTCAAAAAAAGTGGTAGTAGGCTAATGCAATACTGTCCCCTACTGGACATTTTTAAATAAGTACTGTTCACGAAGGATCCATTCTCAGAAGTGCAAGTATCAAGCGGTTAACTACCAAAACCAGCCTACGCGTTTAATGAACTCATATCTCGCTCTAAATTAAACAATGGGGGCATAACACACACCAAGCTATTGCCGTGCGGTCAATGATCCATTTTCCCGTTAAAAGGGAGAAGAACGTAAACAATTATGATAATTTCTACACCGTTCTACAGATTTGGAAATGTCCTCAAATTAAAGCTGAAAGTCAGCACTTTGAGGTTATGTTTAATTTCAAATTGAATATGCCGTTTTAAACAGCTAATTACAACCCCAATTCCGAAATAGTAAGGATGAAGTGTAAATTGTGAAAAAAATCAAAATGCAATGACTTTCAGATCACGAGTCAATATGTTATTTACAATAGAACATAGATAACATTTCAAATCTTGAAACTTATACATTTTGCATTTTTATGCACTAAATGAGCATAATTCAAAATTTCTGGCTGCAACAAGTCTCAAAAAAGTTGGGACACAGGGCCGAAAAAGCAATTAATATACAACCCCAATTCTGAAATAGTTGGGACAAAGTGTAAATTGTGAATAAAATCAAAACACAATGACTTTCAAATCACACCAGCCAGTATTTTATTCACAGTAGAACAGAGATAACATAGCAAATGTTGAAACTAAGAATTTTATCCACAGAATGAGCTCATTTCAAATTTGATGGCTGCTAAAGGTCTCAAAAAAGTTGGGACAGGGGCCTGTTTACCATGGTGTAGCATCCCCTCTTCTTTTTAACACAGAGTGGAGGCGTCTGGGCATTGAGGAGACAAGTTTCTTGAGTTTAGCCACTGGAATTTGATCCCACTCTTGTTTAATACAGGCTTCCAGCTGCCGGAAAGTTTTGGGTCTCCTTTGACGGACTTTTTGTTTAATTGTGCCCCAAATGTTGTCAAATGGTGAAATATCAGGACTGCAGGCAGGCCAGCTCAGCACACGGACTCTTCTACTACAAAACCATGCTGTTGCAATAGCTGCAGTATGTGGTTTTGCATTGTCTTGCTGAAATACACAAGGCCTTCCCTGGAATAGATTTCATCTGGAGGGGAGCATGTTGCTCTAAAACCTTCATTTTTCAGCATTCATGGTGCTTTTTAAAACATGCAAGTGTCCCACACCATATGCACTAATGCATCCCCATACCATCAGAGATGCTGGCTTTTGAACTGAACGCTGATAACAGGAGGAGTGGTCTTTCTCCTCTTTAGCCCGGAGGACACGACGCCCATAATTTCCAACAAGAATGTCAAATTTGGACTGGTCTGACCACAGGACACTTTGCCACTTTGCTACAGGCCATTTTAAATGAGCCTTGGCCCACAGAACACAGCGGCGCTTCTGGATCATGCTCAACAATGGCTTCCTTTTTGCATGATAGAGTTTAAGGAGGCATCTGTGGATAGCATGGCAGACTGTGTTTACTGAAAGTGGTTTCTTGAAGCATTCCTGGGCTCATTTAGTAATGTCAATGACAGAATCATGCCGATGAGTGATGCAGTGGCATCTGAGGGCCCAAAGATCACAGGCATCCAGTCTTCGGCCTTGTCGCTTACACACAGATATTTTTCCACTTTCTCTGAATCTTTTGATGATGTTACGCACTGTCGATGATGGTACCTTCAAAGCCTTTGCAATTCGACGTTGAGGAACATTGTTTCTAAAGTATTCCACAATTGTTTTATGCAAGCATTCACAGGTTGGAGATCCTCTGGCCATCTTTACTTCTGAGAGACTCAGCCTCTCTAAGACATCCCTTTTATTGCCCATCATGTTACAAACCTGATGACAGTTAACTTAATTATTTGCTAAATGTTCTTTCAGCTGATTCACTTATATATTAATTGCTTTTTCAGCCCTTTTTTGCCTGTGTCCCAACTTTTCTGAGACCTGTTGCTGCCAGAAAATTTGAAATAAGCTAATTTTCTGGATAAAAATGTAAAATGTCTCAGTTTCAACATTTGAAATGTTATCTATGTTCTATTGTAAATAACAAATTGGCTCATGTGATCTGAAAGTCATTGCATTTTGATTTTATTCACAATTTACACTTTGTCCCAACTATTTCGGAATTGGGGTTGTATAAGAGAATCAGCTGAAAGAACATTTAGCAAGTATTTAAGTTAACTGGCATCAGGTGTGTAACATGAAATCTCTGTACGCAAAGGAGAAGTCCGAAGTCAATATTGGATGCTCGTGATCTTCCGGCCCTCAGGCGGCACTGCATTAAAAACAGGCATGATTCTGCACTGGAATACACTGCAGGGGCTCAGGAACACTTCCAGAAATCATTGTCTAGTGAACACAGTTCGCCGTGCAATCTATACTGACAGTTAATATAAATGCATCACTTCTTTTGTTGGTTAAATTCATACCCATGATGAACATGAATAAGTTTATGAGTACAGATGATATCCACTGTGTCAACTGTCAGTGGCCTGACCACTGAGGTGATTGCATTTCACGCTTCAGCGGTTGTACGATCAGCAATTATGTAATCAGCCCATTGTTCTTAATCGGATAGTTGGTCAAAACGTGTGGATTCACGGGTTGTGACATACAAGGATGAAAGCAAAACCCAAAAGCGGATTCACCTGAGACATGAAATTGACTATACTGCGATTAAAACACGAACAATGTCACTGTCATTGCCGTCACAACGTTCCAATAGAATAACACACGTCCGCATGCTGCGCGTGTCACCACTGCGTACCATGGTGACTGAAAATGTCAATGTGATGCCCTGGCCCGCATATACCCCAAATCTCAACCCCATTGAGCATGTGTGGGTCATCATGAAACGACGCCTAGCAATACGCAGTCCATGTCAGCTCAACAGAAACCACTTGATCCAGGTGCTGCAGGAAGAGTGGGAACTCGTTCCATGACAGAGCCTATGACGACTTGTAGCCAGTATGGGGCGTAGATGCACCTCCCGCATCAATGCTGCTGGTGTGCACACGCAGTATTGAAGCCGGCAGGAGTCATCTTTCTTTGCCTGATGGGTCACAACTGATTATGTAATGAACAGCGAACATTTTCTTTTGATTTTGGCCTATGATGATCGGATCTGCTTGTGTAATGTCTATTGCAGCATTTAACCACATGGTGAATGAGAATAAAAATGTGTCGGGCAGTAAGTGATGCGTTTTTATTGACTGTCAGTATGCAAATGCAAGCTAAAGCTGTATCATGCAAAGAAGAAGCCATATGTGAACACGATTCAGAAACGCCACCGTCTTCTCTGGGCCAAAGTTCATTTAAAATGGAATGAGGCAGAATAGAAAACTGTTCTGTGGTCAGATGAATCAAAATTTGAAATTCTTTTTGGAAACCGCGGACGCCGTGTCGTGCAGTCTAAAGAGGAGAGGGAACATCCAGCTTGTTATCAGCGCACAATTCAAAAGCCTACATCCTTGATGGTATTAGGGTGCATGGCGCGGGGAGCTTAGACATCTGGAAAGGCATTATCAATACTAAAAAATACATAGAGGTTTTACAACAAAATATGCTCCAATCCAGACAACGTCTCTTTCAGGGAAGGCCTTGCGTATTTCAGCAAAACAATGCAAAACCATTTACTGCATCCATCACAACAGCATGGCTTTGCAGTAGAAGAGTCTGAGTGCTGAACTGGCCTACCTGCAGTCCAGACCATTCAATAATAGAAAACATTTGCCGCCTCATAAAATGTAAAATCCGGCATAGAAGACCCAGGATTGTTGAACAGCTAGAATTGCTATGATTCCAGTGTTATGTGCCGTTCTGCCAGGACACTGGTTGGGGTTTTAACAGTTTCTTGTGCCTGGTTTCATTGTTCATAGTCATTACTCATATCATGGTTTTAACAGTTTCTTGTATCAGGATTCATATTTCACAGTTCTCATGTTTATTGTTCATGTTTTTTACTTTTCTTTGTTTTGTTTCTCGCCAGGTCCCGGTCTGCCCAGCCAGTCCGCCTCTCCAGTGTCTGCATGGTCATTTCCATGTTTTACTTCTCGCACTACATTCGGGAGTGGCTGACGGTTTAAAACTTCTTTCTTACGTTTCTTCATTCAGGGCTTTGTAGTCTTCATGCTTGTTAATTATTTTAATTTATTACTAACAACTTACTAATCAATCACGGGGGGTGTTTCCATTAGATAGGCACGTACTAACCATTACTAATTTAGACAGGGATTTAACTTGCATACTTCCTGCTTTCGCTACATTCTTACCTGTGCTTTACTATTATCTAGTTTAACACTTAAACTGTTCATAGTATCTTATTGGGCTCTTATTTGCTGCAACACGCTCATTGTTCTTAATGAGCTAATACCTGCTTTTGTTGTCTCGTCACGCCAAAGGTGTTTTTCCTCTCTCGTCCTCGTGCCTCGTAATCATGCAATCTCGTCTCTCCCTGTCGCTCTGCAGATGCTCATGATTGTCTCGTGATTCCCTCTGCTATATCTGGGGAGAGGTTGAAGTTGGCTGACAGACAGAGTCTCGTTACACTTTTGACTCTTGCCATAGCGTTTACCATTTGTTTCATTCATAGTCTTGCCTAGTGGTTTTGGTTTCATAGATCTCGTTTTGTATTTTCGTATGTGCCTTGTGCCATTTCAAAGTTCGTTTATTTTTGTTTATTGGTTCACTTTCCTAGAGTTTCTAGTGGCATTTTATTTTTCTCGTTTTGTATTTTTCTTTTAGCTTGAAGCTTTTTTTTTTGCAACCCTTTGGGCCAAGTTTTTTTTTGTTGGCCATCATGCCTGTTTTGTGTTTCAATAAATCTTCTCAACCAAGTCTTGCTGTCTCGCGCCTGGTGTCCATCTCATAGAGATATATAATTGAACCAGAGAACGAGGAAGTACCTTTGCTTCAGCCAGTTAGCATGTTAGCTTCCTGCTTCCGTGTTTCCCAAGGATGCAATTTTGTGGCCAAAGATGCGCGAGCTGCATAGACACCAATTGAAAAGTGCGCATTTTTTTCTTGCCAAATAAAGCGAAAACAAAAGACAATGTATTCGGTAATCCTTCATTATTTTGCTCTTTGTCTGACGCAACTGTTCGATGTTTTCAAGAGGGCCTTTAAAATAAGAACTGATACTTAGAGCTTGATGACAGCTCGTGCACGAGTTTGGTTGTCCAGCTGTTGCTCTGACTGCAGCAGTTCAGCCAATGAGTGTATAGTGCACGCGCGTCCCGGATCAACAGCGTTGCTCATCATTTCCCCTCGAACACATTCACCAATCCGCACAGACGAAACATTTTCTTAGCCATTTGTGCTGTGTAATCAAATTGGCAATCTTATGAAATGGTGCCGGAAATAAGCACCCGTGGAACGCCATTTTTATAGATGGCGTCGGTCAATTCCATACTTCCTGGGCTGAAGTAGCTAGCCTAGCATCTCCCGTTGAAAGTAATAGGGGTGGGACTTCCTCGCTCTCTCCAGTTCTATTATATTACCTCCATGGTCCACCTGAGTCTCGCAACAAGAATTCTACATCTGACAAGAGTGGGACAACATTCCTCTCCCAAAATTTCAGCAATTGGTCTCCTCACCTCCCAGACGTTAACAGACTGTCCTTAAAAAGAGGGGATGCTAAACGATGACAAACATGGCCCCATCCCAACTTTTTTTGAGATGTGTTGCTGCCATCAAATTCAAAATGAGCTAATACTTTTCATGAAATGGTAAATCTCTCTTTCAATATCTGACATGTTGTTTATGTTCTATTATGAATAAAATGTCAGTTCATCATTGCTTACCTCTGTTTGAAACCTTAAAATTTATCTTGCACCAGAACCTCTATTGGGCACCACCTATCTCTAACTACTTAAACCAGCCAACTGCCAAAGCAAAATCAGTGTTTTTGCTATGTATACATTGCACATATTTCATTTCAAGAGATTTCTCTGTGGCATGTCTGGTTTTGTGAGATCTGAATAAGGTGGTACGGTGGGGTGCCACCAACTAGTGAACCCAAATTAGTGGCAAAACAAAATCAGTGTTTTCACAATGTACATAAGACATATTCCATTTCCAGAAACTTCTCCATGGCACATGTCTGGTTTTGTTAGATCTGACGTATTGGTACAAGTGCCCCCCATACTGATATATTTTGGAACATTCGTCCCCTTATATCCAGACATTGGCAAAGAGTGCCATAAAACTTCCTTTGGCATGTTGAAATATCCTGAAAGGACCGGAGACTCAGCCAATTAAAAGGCACTATCTTCTTGGTTAACATTTTTATGGGCCCCTGAATATCATTGCAAGTAGGCGAATTGGAGATTTTTTCAAAATGTCAGTAGCTGCTGCTCCAAGATGGGGCATAGTGCCAAAGATGTTTCTGGTGTCCTTTGTTTAGCCCAAAGGAAGGTTCAAATTAATGGTCTACCATCCCCACAGGTGTCTGGTTATTAATGTTAATCCACTGTACAAACAGGAAAAAAAATAGCCCGCACCCAACTTCATGAGCAAATATCTCGAAAAACCAAAAAAGTGCCTGACTAAATGCCTCAAAATTTTTCTCACCTTTAATGTCTGAAAGCAAACCATAAGATGAATTTGGCACTGGTCTGGTCTAAAAATTAAAATAAGCCTGAATTTGTAAAAATATTTTTTCCCGCTGTGCACAGATTTCTTGTCAAGGCACGTATAACCCACATGATCACCACATGGAACTTTCACATTTTTAAAATTTGGGTATTCCAGTATCAGTTACAATCGCAACTTCTTTGGCACATTGAAGCAGTTATCCACAATATTCCTTCAAAAATGGGTATTTTTCCACAAAAATGCTCAATTTGGTACCTGACTTTTCCACTTCTTGGTGGCGCTGTAGCCATATCGATAAAAATTGTGAGCTCAAACTCAGGGATTTTCTGTTACACGTATGGGAACCATTCTGCCAAATTTCATGCAATTCTGAGATGTCAACTCCACTACCAGTGCCACTCTCTCACAATATGGCTCTTAATTCATCCAACTATTATTTTTTTCCCGCCTGAATTTTGATTTTGGGAGGGACTGCAAATGTGTCAAAAAGCAAATGCAGTTAGAATGATGAGTGTTAATGCTTCCGAATGATGTGAAATCTTCCTACGCAGCGCATATCTCACCGAATTTAAATGCAATTATGCGGCCCTCCCCTGGCAGCATTGAGCTGCGTATAACAGGATCTATTTAATTTTTAGCTAAAACGATAAACTTACCAGATACACCAAAAATCTCTACCACCTTCCTCCTCATGCTGCTTTTTTCATCATTTTCTGTCGTTTTGATGACCGCTCGGTTACTACCGTATGTTTGTTTGTGTTCCGTGCTACTTAAAAAATGCACCTCATTAATTTATATGCAGTAATTCAGATTGGTATGGTTGTGTTACTTTGGTTAGCATTGAGGTGGTAGTTTCATCATAACGTTACCTGACTACAGTTGAAGCTTACTGGAGAGGTGTTATGCGTGTCTGCAAAGTTGGGCTGATAAGGCTGCAGTTAGACCAGACATAGGCTTTGCGGAGCTTAGAGTATGTGTTGGGGTTTGTTTACTGATGCTGTGAAACAATCGTTTTACTTATCCATGACCGGGGTCAGTCGGGTACTTTGCCGTGGTGTGGGCTAGCTCTCTGATCCTACCACGGTGAAAGCAAAAAACGCACGAAACACACTATAACATGTCTGGTATAACAAACAATTTCTCTGCATTGCCGTGGTGAAATTTCATCCACCTTTGAAAATTGTTCTGGCTTATAAAAAGCTGAAAAAAAGTGGTGGTCGGATACGGATTTCCGGTGGAAGTTATCAATTCGCTAGCGCCACATAAGCAACGCTTACACAGTTTGTGTGTTTTTGCTACAAACTCATTTAGTAGCTTGGAGTCAGAATTGTGTTTCGTTTTGGTAGAAATGGTTAACAGGAGCTTTTAGCAAAGTTTCCTCCGGATAGCTAAGTGGGTATGTAACATGACTATATAACAGTACAGCTACAATCACATGCATGCAAGGCGAAGCAGTACAAGCAAAACACTAAAATTTCAACTAGCCACTCTTCAATATCTTGTTGTTAACGTTGCTGCAATACTTCAACTGCATCTTCCTCCCGTTCAGGGTTGGATTCGGGATCAAACAAGTACGGTCCTACAGCAATAGGTGCTGCACAGAGTTGTCCTGAAATACCTGCCATCTTGATTTCCTGGTTTCTCGGGTCTGCACCCTCCCCCGGAATCGAAGCGGCCAGGCAGCCAATCAGAGCAGCGCCTCATTAGCATAGCCTCCCCGCCAACTCAAAACGGCTCGTGTTTCAGGCCGGCACAGACAGGGTGAGAGAAGAGGTCTCACTAGGCCTGGATGTGTTTGTGTTTTTTTTTTTTTTTTTTGTAAATGAATTCTTAAAATTATTTTCAAGACCCATTGGACATATTTTAAACAACTAAACACAGCATAATAGGGGACCCATAATAACTTTCAATGATAGAATGCACTTTGACAATTCATTAATAAAATGGCTTTAGGACCTTCAATGCTCTTTTTAAGAATGAATTTGAGCCTAAAATGATCAACCAAACTTGCAGGGAAGAAATTTTTTTTTAATGAAGTTTGTTAAGATCACCATTGTTCAGTATTGGCAGTATATTTGGTGACAATTAATTGAGAGGTTATGATGACATTTTTCCATTTTGCCAAATGATTTAGTCATTCTAGGCATATTTTCCCCTGGCTTCCTCTTACAGAGAAAAGCCTTTCTGTAGTATCTATGGTTTAGGAGCTCTTGGAGTTAAAATCATACATAATAATTTTGCCCCTTTTATTGCATTATCAATCACTACAATCTTCAACTAATTATCTTTTTTTATCTACCAAACACTCGCCTGGGTCCTCTGTGCCTTCTTGCTCTGATAATGCCCTGAATGACATGAATGGGAAATAGGAACTTGTAGTGATGGCTGTTCCAGGAGAGAGCCATTGCAAAACCAAAAACCTTTCACCCAACCAGTTTTTTTTTTCTCCTGAAAGAATCCACCACAATGATGCCAGGACGAGATAAATGAAAGGCAGAACATTCTTTATTGAAGAATCTTTATTTGTCTGTCCATACTTGTTCTACTCGATGAAAAGATGCATTATGAGACATCACTACTGATTTTTTGTTGGGCCAAAAACAAGACGCATATTTTACTTTTTTTTTTTTCATAGGAAATGCACTCAGCTTTTATAAAAGGATCATATCAGAAAGCTTTGTAATTCCCTCTCTGATTTAGAGCATCAGATACCTGAGATGAAATTTGATGAGCTGTTTGCAATGTAAAATGAATGACAAAATTAAGGTGTACTAACCAGTATCTCAGCCCCAGCACAGTTCTTTCCCTGCACCAAAACCTTCCCACATGCATTCCAAACCACCCAGCTAACATAAGACACACAGAACACCTCTCAGACCACTGCAGGACTCACGCCAACCGGTTTTCGTGCTTCTGTTTTGGCCCAGTTCTCTGCCACAGTCTAACTGGTGATCACAGGCACCAGTTACCCAATCACTCACTTGGGGAACTGGTGAAATGTGTGCCAGTAAAACCCCAACCAACTGACCTCCAGTGTATCCAGCTTGGAAAATTACCGTCATCAGGCAAAGTTTTGGCAACTACTTTGCACCTGCTCGTGTTGACGGAACTTTGTGGTTAAACTGAATATCCGTCAGTGGCCTGGAGCATGTGATGTATAGGCTCCGACTTGGTTTTGTTTTGCATGGACGCACCGTTTCTCGTGTTTCTCATGAGTCATGCTTTGATGCAACAGGTACGTCATCGCTGTCTGCACTGAGGAACTCATGTTCAAATCAGCCACAGCATGTACCCTGGTGATCTACCTCTCTGTTGGTTTTATTGTGTCCTAACAAATTCAATAGCTACAAATCCTGTTCATCTGCCAAATTGCTACAGTTAAATCTGCCAAAATGCAATTGGAAATGATTGGCTACAGGGTTGGTATTCAGAAAAAAGGCTTGGTTACCACAGATCCACAGGATTAAAGGGTGAGGAAAACCCTGCTACTCGAATGCCTAAGGTGGTGGTGATTTTGGCTCAGTCCAAACCAATATTTATGTATTTGTCTGTTTCAGAGCTTAAAATTAATGTACCATGTTTTGGAGGCGCTTTACAGTCTCCTTGTCTGAAATATTCTCTTGTGATCTGGAAAAACCTAGTACATATGTCACTTTTGGGAGAAACTGGGTTTGACCCTCTTTTGCAGTAGTTAAGAGTGGTGAAAATCTTAAAACACTAGCTATTAATAACACTAGTGTTATTTGAACTGTCTTGATCAAGTTTCTATTATTTTTTTCGGTTAGAAGTTCAGAATCCAAAGGTTTTTGTTCAGTTGCGAGAATCCTCGCCACTGATAAATTCACTAGGTTTTTCCAGATCACAGGAGTATTCAGGCTCGGACATTTAATCACCCATCAAAATCTTAGCGGGCTCAGCCGGAGCAAAAACCAGAAACAGAGCCGACACTCCAGAATCTCGGTTGTCTGTCAATGAACTTTGGCGAAAGGGCACACATAAAAGGAGATGGAGACAAGCCGGTTCAGCAAGTTGCGATGTGTGAAGCACATATCTGTGTGTAGGGAAAGGAAGTGCTGTGGGTTTCAAGAATAAATCACCTCAACATAACATTGTGATATCAGTACTTTATTTACAGCTAGTTAACAGAGGTATATGCACATCCACCACTTAAGCGCAGGGTTTTTTTGTTTTTTTTTTTAAAGATGATAGTAAGTCTCAAAAACTTAATCGAGGACCACAGCTGGACGCTCAACCTCTGACATTGCTCATTATGTTGTAAAATCCAACAAAAATGTATAATTTCTCAAGAACACTTACAAATATTATTATTTACTACAATAAGCTTCCACAATTTAAATAATAACTGGCCACAGAGCACTTTTCAGAATGTGGCACTTGAAGGACTTTCCAGTGTGAAAGAAATAGAAATAGAATAAACCTAAGTGACACATGAGAGTACTGTGAATATTTCCTACAGATTCAGGAGTTTATAGATACTTCACATCATAAAAAAATAGCCTATGATTGCTTGATTTTACAGACAGCATAATTAAATGAACAGAATAGCTTGTAGTAAAAATTCTTAAATATCATTTCAGGGGGCCCTTTTCAGCAAACGATGAACTAAATTTGTTCTGGTTCAGGCATTGAGAGTTGAACCAATCAGAGCGTTTTGACAAAAAATTAATTGGTTCTGTTCTCCTTCGAGAACAGAAAATGATAGAATCTAAAGTGAGAACCATGATGATATCATAATTGGGCAATGGTTTCAGTTCAACTTGATAAACAGGTGAAGACATGGGCAGATTCATCGGACAGCGCTTTAGTTCCACGGATATTGAACAGAACTTGTTTGTGAAACGGTTTTTTGGTAGAGAAGTGCTCACAGTAATTGTTCAACCATGTGCAGTCAGGGTAGCAGAAAAATACATCTGTTGGAAGGTTTGGGATCTATGACTGAGCATTCTCACTTCAGCTTCCAACACTCTCAAAAAAGGATTTGTACAAATCCAACTTTTTAGCTATTGCTTATATCACGTTTCATCAATGCAACCTCCTCCACGTTCAAACATATAAGATACGCGTGATACAGAGGAAGACCTTTTAACTCTTTGAGTCAAAAGTAACAAAATGATTTGTGCTTAACTAGATAGAGAGGTGCGTTAAAAATTCAGATTGGGCCAGTAACACGGTGAACGATAGTCCTAGACTAAATTACATTGTGAAAGAGGATTCTCAATAAAATTTTTTTACTACAGGACTAAGCTTCAACTTTTCCATGGTTCCATGTTATGGTTGTTAAAAGAACCATTTTGAGTCGGCATATGACAATGATTGGTTGGAAGAGCACTGGACTCCCTGTTCGTTTTAAGTACATTTGAGTCACTTGCTGCATGAAACACACTATACATGTAACATTTGATTGACTGATTGACTAACTGCTTGTGCTACTTTACTCCGTCAGCCTCTGCTGATCCCAAATCAGCAGACAAAATGCAGGTGACATTTTGTGTTGCTGTGAGTACTGATCAGAGATCATCTGGGGAAGAAAGGTCAGGTGACGAGGTGCAGGAGGAGGGTTACTTGGCCCGAGTGTTGATGAGCGTGATTGGCTGGAGGCGTGTCTTCATTTCGCGGGACATCTGACACCAGGAACACGGCCCGCAGAAGAATGAGTACACACAGTCATCGCAGATGGTGCCCTAATGGACAAAAAGGGGCCAGAGGTCAGGACTAAGCTAAAAATGGCTAGCATGACCAAGGTCTGGACTTCGCAAAATAGAGAACGCATGAAACATCTCAGAAAACAACATGTCATGCACTGTCAGTTGCATTCAGCAAATACTCTTATTTTCAGCGGGATAAATTGAAAGAAAATTATACATTGGAATTAAATTGTAGATTTGACATGTTGAACCAAGCATCAATTTGAGTGGGATGTTAACACCTGCTTTCTGATAATATATGAAGAGTTTGTTCCCAATACTCAATATTTGTGTGCAGGACTAGGAAAAGGGGTCACTTGGGTCATTTTATTAAAATGGAGATTTTCCCACAAAATCAAAGAGTGATCTAAGTTTTTCATTTTGAGAAAAAATTGGGTGAATTTGTGCACAGCAAAGTGTTGTAAATTGACAGTACAGTAGTGCTGGGATACCACTATCACTGGGATATCACTGAGTTACTCCATTAATCTCAGAATGGAAAAAAATCCCAAGTGACCCCTTTTCCTAGTCCTGCACGCAAATACATTTTACTCATTTTGAGTAAATCAGCTTTTTCTATGTTGGCGCCTACAGCATTTTATAGAAAAACACAAACTTTGGCCATGAAACAATACACCTTTTAGTATGAATTTCTAAAAATTGATTTTTGCACCATGTTTAAGAAGCACAGGGCTATTGCTTTTTGGTTTCATCTCAATTTTTGTACAACCCCAATTCTGAAATATTTGGGACAAAGTGTAAATTGTGAATAAAATCAAAACGCAATGACTTTCAAATCACACTAGCCAGTATTTTATTCTCAATAGAACAGAGATAACATAGCAAATGTTGAAACTGAGAAATTTTACAATTTTATCCACAAAATGAGCTCATTTCAAATTTGATGGCTGCTACAGGTCTCAAAAAAGTCGGGACGGGTGCCTGTTTACCATGGTGTAGCATCCCCTCTTCTTTTTTTACACAGAGTGGAGGCGTCTGGGCATTGAGGAGATGAGTAACTTGAGTTTAGCCATTGGAATTTGATTCCACTCTTGTTTAATACAGGCTTCCAGGTGCTGGAGAGTATTGGGTCTCCTTTGACGGACTTTTTGTTTAATTATGTGCTAAATGTTCCCAATCAGTAAAAGATCAGGACTGTAGGCAGACCAGTTCAGCACAAGGACTCTTCTACTATGAAGCCATGATGTTGTAATAGCTGCAGGATGTGGTTTTGCATTGTCCTGCTGGAATACACAAGGCCTTCCCTGGAATAGATGTCGTCTGGAGGGGAGCATTTGTTGCTCTAAAACCTTTATATACCTTTCAGCATTTATGGTGGTTTTAAAACGTGCAAATGTCCCACACCATATGCACTAATGCACCCCCATACCATCAGAGATGCTGGCTTTTGAAGTGAACGCTGATAACAGGAGGAGTGGTCTTTCTTATCTTTAGCCCGGAGGACACGATGCCCATGATTTCCAACAAGAATGTCAAATTTGGACTGGTCTGACCACAGGACACTTTGCCACTTTGCTACAGTCTATTTCAAATGAGCCTTGGCCAAAAGACAATAACATATTGGCTCATGTGATCTGAAAGTCATTGCATTTTGATTTTATTCACAATTTACACTTCGTCCCAACTATTTCGGAATTGGGGTTGTAATTTAAGCACTATTGCATTTTGGAAACAAATTCTTCATATAGTACATAGCTGTTGTATACAGTCACCTTCAGGGGCAAGTTAGTCCCAAATAACGGGGAAAAGTCAAAATCAATCTAAGGCTTTGTTTGTCTCTACCGTGATGCCGTAGCGCTGGCGCATGGATACCCTCATTGCCAGGGTGATGGGGGGTATGATCCCAAAACTGTCCAGCATTGGCAGGCACAGACACTCCCCGTAATCATTCGCTGTCTTGCAGGCAAAACAAGGGAAGCACCAGAATGCAAAGCAGCCTGAGGAAATGCAACAAACACATTACTTGTGTTTCATTGTTAGTAGCTCTGGCGATGTTTTTGTCATGCATTCTTGCCAATAAAGCATTACTGAATTGAATTGAATTGAATTGAGAGAGAGAGAAGGAGAGAGAGAGCGAGAGGGAGAGAGAGAGAAGGAGAGAGCAGGAGGGAGAGAGAGCACGAGAGGGAGAGGGAGCGAGCACGAGAGAGAGAAGGAGAGAGAGTGAGATGGAGAGAGTGAGAGGGAGAGAGCAAGAGACAAAATATACATTACAGTGATAAAGCCAAAACCATTTCATAGATACTCCCAAAAACAATAAATCGAAAAGCTTCAAAGCATGAAAAAATACACTAAAGCCATGCTCCAAATCCAATCAATATTTAGTGTAACTACCCCTCACCTAAAATGATGCATGTTTTCCTGTAGTTTTAGAAGGTGAGATGTCTGGTAGGCTGTTCTAAGCATGTTTGAGTGCTGGTCTCAGTTTGGTTACTGTCTGTCTCCTTTGCTTTGGACTGTGTGATCCCAGACAGCCATGGTGATACTGAGGTTTAGGCCAAGTTAAGGCTACATCATCTTTCTTTTACAAAATACAAACTTTTTTTGGGAATAATATTTCTCTAAATTACCACTTTCCCTACAAGAGTGTTTTTCAAGTTGCCAGCCACTGGCAGCATTTTTCATAATATTTATTCACCTTTCAATACCTGTTTTTATGGCACTAGCTGTAATTGCTCCACGCCCCATATAAGAGTGAAATGTTAATGGCCAGAATATTTTGTCAGTGGGGGCATTCAGTCTTAACTGACAGAAAAGGTGGGGAATGGGTTGACATTTGGTATCTGCATGTTTTTGTTTTATCTATTGCTACAATAATGTGAAGAACAAGGAGAATAAAACACAAAAGACCCCATAAAAAAAAAATCACAGTGCCTTAGACGTTTGCACGATATTGTAAGGTGCTGTGGAAAAAGTATTTGCCCCCTTCCCATTTCTCCTGTCTAAATGTTTTACATCATAAAAATAATTTTAATGTAAGACAAAGACAACATAAGTAAACACAAAATGCAACTTGTAAATGATCATTTCTTTTATTTAAGGGGAACAGTTATTCGAAACTGTCAGGCCATTCCTCTAGCTGTCCAGCTCACCGGTCTACTAAGATCCGGACTGCATTCTTCACGCCTCTATCATTGCCTGCATCTGCGTCACATTTCCTCTGTGTGGTAGTAGAGTGCTATTTAAGATCGAGCTTCGCGCTGCCGGATAGCTCACTCAGTTAAAGCACCGCTTTGCCCAGCAGAAGTGTCTATCACGACGCAGGTTCGAGCCCCGGTCGTACCAACCGGCATTGGTCGGCAGCTTTTTCAGAGTAACGCACAATTGGTGATTGTGCTACAGGGTTGCAAATTGGGAAGGGACTGCCGGGAAGGGAAATATAGTGGTTGCTTTGTTCGTCACTCAAGCACCTTCTGTTGGCCAGCCGGGTGCTTGTCAGGAAGATTCTAAGCTTATTCATGTTCGGGTATCCTCCGCTCGCGTTCTGAACTTGCGAGGATTCAACCAATGAGTGTAAAGAGGCAGTAGTTGACGGGCACGTGCTTCGGAGGAGAGCCGTGAACCGTCCCTCTCTCCTGAATTGGCAACAGGGGGTCGCATACGAGCAAGGCTTGTACATAGTTCACCAATTGGGTATTCCAGATTCGGGTGGGATTGGAGATGCCAAATTTTAAAAAAAAAAAAAAAAAGATCAAGCTTCGCACTTAGTCATTGCAAAGTCTCGTAACTACATACCTGTGCTGTATTCCTAGTCTTGTATAGACGTATTCCCCCTGTTTTTCATGTACTTAAACTCTAACTCTAACTTTGTGTGGTGTGTTGTTTTATCAAGCACTTTATATTCATGAAGCTTGATTCCTGTTATTTCTCTATTTGTAATACATTGTTACTGCAGCTTATGCCCAGAGTCTGTATTACCAATAGTGTTTATTAAGCAACCTCGATTCTTGCTTGCTTTGTATTGCTTCGTTTGTGCCTTCCGCTGTGCAGTAGGCATAATAAATAACTACCAAGTCCATCCTTGCACCTGAGTCCAGTCCTCAACTTCCTGTCCTCCATGTACCTGAACTGTGTACAAAGCACAACCCTTACAAAAACCTGTGTGAATTATCAAATTATTGCGCCCCCCCAAGCCGATTAGTAAATTTTTCCGCCATTGACTGCAACAACTGCAGTCAAACTTTTGGGATATCTGATAATGAGTGTTCTACATGAGTGAGGAGAAATTGTGGTCAGCTCTCCACAAAATTGTTTTAATTCAGCCACATTGGAGGGTCTTCGAGCATGAAGTGCCTGTTTTAGGTCCTGCAGCAGCATTTTAATTAGAATTAAGCCAGGACTTTGACCAGGACACTCCAAAACCTTGTTTCTTTTGAACCATTCAGAGGTGAACTTGCTTCAACAAATTAAATTATCATTAAAAAATTGATTTTTGTGTAAACTGGGGTTATCTTTGTTTAATTTTACAAATAGTTTGATGATATGAAGCATTTATGTGCGACAAATATGCAAAAATAAAAGATATTGGGAAGGGAGCAAGTACTTTTTCACAGCATGAAATGAATGAATGCGCACTCACGTGTATGCGTGCACATAGAGTATCTACAATACACTCATGCAACACTAGCAAACATACACTTTCGAGAACTAACATTCATGAAGTGCATGAAGACCCTCCTATTTGCTGACAAAGACACACGCTGACACATGCACAATACAAAAATAATACTCGCACATCTCTTGCACTCGCAGGCCTGCATTCATTTGCTTTATGAAACTGACACTTACACTCTGGACAATCTTTGCCACAGTCACAGATGCCAGAGCTCCACTGATTGGATGAAGTGGCCACCACGAAGGGCTTTGGCTGCTGGATAACCATCTTTGTCGACATTTTTGTACTGAGGGTAAAAAAAAATATATAGGACATGCTTTGATATGCCTAATTTCAACAGCTTTTATATTGACTTTAGGGTTTTTATTCTTGCCTCTGTGAGCACATAGCAAATTCAGTTGCCTCCAATTTGAAATAAAATTTAATAGAAATAAAATTAGATTGATCAGTCAATTGGCTGTTCTTTTTTTACATGTCAGAAGAAAATACATTTCTGCTTGGAACAAGCATTGAGTTGGTTGAACTGCTTGATTTATCTGCCCGTAGTTATTCCTAAAATTAAAAAAAGATGCATTTTAAATCACATTCTCATAACCACTGTATCTGTGCTGAGCCAAGGCCAATGTGTCGCATGTCCAGACTTCCGTTGTAGAATATAATTGAAATGTCTTATGCACCGGTATAAAGTAATCGTATTCAAAACCATTACAAACTCCACTGAATAAAAGCACCACATAAATACTTCCTAGAAAATTCTATTCAATTAAACTTTATTGATGTTATTCGTTGTTAAATACCTAGAGGGAAAATTCCTGTATTAGCTTTCAGATAGAAAGAAATGGTAAAATTGCATGACCTGCCTTTGAAAATGAGTGGTGGACCAAATTAATTATTATTCCTTGAGTTGAATCGGTGAATTCAATAAGCTCTCAACTCCATGTAGCAAATTTTTTAAGCAGAACATTTTTACCCCACCAAAGGTAACAAATTGTAATATGGTGACAAATGATCGTTTTGTCTCAGCTCGGGGGGACCAAAGAATGACAGCAAGATTTTTGATGGGCCCGTTTTGAATTAAACTACCGAATCTTCCATATGAGAGGCATAAAACAAATTTTTTATCTCCTGAACCATTGATTTCAAAATATAACATGAAATGAACATTCCAAAGGGACTATTTTGTAACTTCTTTGCATCATCATGATACTTATGTTGAGATTTAATACCTCGTTGGTGGGGGGGAGTCTTTTAAGGTCTGGCGTTAAGAGCTACTTTCCCAGAAAAACCTTTTTTTAGACACCTCCATTCTAACGTTCTAACAAGAAACGCATACCAGGTAAACAATCTACTTCTTTTCATTAAAAGTTAGTAACCTCCAAATTGAGGTTACTAATCCAAACACATCACAGTCTTCATAGGCTTACTCATCCTTAAAATCTGACTCCTTGTACCCACCTTGGCCACTGACTTATCAAGGAAAGCCAGTGCCTCAGGTGTAAGCTATTTGGCAAGTTTCTGGACATGTATAACTTTGGCAGCCTTGACAGCCAACAGCTCAGTACAGACTGGTTGCTGTAGATAAGTAATAACCTTGACTTTAGGCTTACATGGCAGAAACTGGTCATGACTTGCGGCGACAGAGACCTAAATGTCATTTCTGAAGCCTGCTGAAAACCTGAGCGCTTTGTATTTATTTACACAGTGCTTTTCACTGCTGCAGCCACCTATCAGCTGAGGAAGAATGTCCTGCAACGGGGGTGCTGTTTTGAACCTGCTTTTTTCCTGCTTTTCTATGCTTGTCATTTGAAAATGCAATACTGCACTGCCCAGCAATGGGAATTACCCAATGTTGAAATAAAACCCATGCCTGTAGTCACCTACGTCGTTGCACAGATACCAAAATCATGCAAGTATCTGTGAAGTCATTGCCTACAAACTCACAAGTGGATTTTTTTTTCTCTATATTTACAGTATAGTCCAATTATCTTTTGGTGGGTTACAGAATTCTTTGTGATAAATTTTACACAGAGGGATAGCTGTTTTGAGTATGGCATATGAAAAGACAATTATAAATACCGAGAAAAAGTCAAGATGCACACAATCTGACAATAACACAATCTGACCAACACAAGACATTTTACAGTATTGGTCAAATGACTTTGCTGGGGTGTGAATCATAGGTAATTAAGTCAGTTAATTAAGGATGTACTTCAGGATGAATGTAAAATACTGCAGGTCAGTAGCGGCTGTTGAACTGGCGATAGGGGAGGCTCAAAACAATCCCTTAAAATTAATGATTGGTCATGACCTGTTTTCAATCATTCATTTAAATTATCATTACAGAAACTCCAATAACTCTCAACATTATCAGATGAGGCCAGTTTTCATTTATAACGCATACCGATTACGACTCCGGACTTCTCATGCTTTTCTTTACTCAGGGATTGGAAGCAACCCATGTGTTTCATTTAAATTAAATTTTAAGTTAAAATTTAAATTAAATAAGATCATTTAAATTAAATAAGATCATTTGAAACATCTTTATGCAATTCCATTGCATTCAACCCCTCCAGTGCACAAGGACTTAAATTCTGCGTGAGAATCTCTTACATACACGTTGATTGAATAATTGTTGACTACAGCAGAGGAACGTACGTAGCCTAAATATGCCACTTAAACTCACAACGAATGCATGAGAGTTGACAGGTATGCGTTATAAATGAAAACTTGCCACACCTGATAATGTTGAGAGTTTTAAGAGTTTCTGTAATGGTAATTTAAATGAATGATTGAAAACAGGTTGTGACCAATCATTAATTTTGAGGGATTGTTTTGAGCCTCCCCTATCGCCAGTTCAACAGCCGCCACTGCTGCAGGTGCATCCCAAGATTAGTCTAAACTTTGCGAAAATATTTCAGACGACTTTCTATCTAAATCAATTCTTGTTGATCTTCGATTCAAAGAATGAAAATTAAAAATTCTAACTCAGGCTTTAGATGAGGACATGAAGAATGCCACGCTCTATGTCACAGCTAAGTGTGCAATGTTTACTGTACCAGTAACATTTCATGAAATGTAGAATATTTCATAATGACGGTAGTTCTGTCATTTTCTTAGCTCCAATATGCAATGAACTCATTGCTGTGACAGTGCGATGATTACCAAGGTATATTAAATTGACAATCGTAAGAGATTTAGCAAAAACAAAAATAAAAAAAGTGCCAAAAACTTGCAGTTGTTACTCCGTGATTATGCAATAAATAATGTTTTTGTGCGCAGCCAAATAATTTTTGCTTTGTTACAAAGGAAAAAAAATGTACACACATTTCAGCAGGATATGTGCATATATTTACTTCAGTTTACATTATTTGTATTGCTATATGGAATGTGTGCCAAATATGTTAAGCAAAACAACCTGTGCTGTGAGAATATATGGGTGATGTCTTACCAGTGTAGTGCTGTCTCAACACATAGATGTCCTCGTCCTGAAATGCAACCCGGTCAGGGAGTAGACCTCTTTATTAGTGAGCAAAAAGGGAAAGGTTTTGACTCAGTAGGATGGCTCAGAAAGAAAACCAAACTGTCTGGTCCAGCAGGTTGGACCTAAAACCTTTAAAAATATGCAGTGACTCTTGCCCAAAGTGCTTTACAAAGGTCCTTTACTCAGTGGAAAATATGTATTGAAAGGCAGGAGGTAGAAAGACAATGCAGCATTGCTGACTTAAGTCGAGAGTTGGATTCATCCAGAGAAATTGTATTGGTTTGTGGCCCCAAGTGAAACTATGCAGTGAATTCACGCATTGTTCATTGCTCTTAACACGACAATATCAAGGCAATTCCACAAGAACTAGGTCAGTGTGTAAAATAAAAATAAAAAACAGAGTTAAGTGATTTGTAAATTATCCTCTCCCTGCATTTAGTTGAAAGGAGCACAAAGGAAAAAAATATGTCAACAACATCCGGAAGCACTGCCGACTTCTCTGGGCTCAAGCTCATCTGAAATCATCTGGCAGGGAACTGGAAAGAGGTGTTTTGATCGGACCAGTTCATCTTTCAAAATGTTTTCTGGAAATAATGGAAGTTTTTCTCTCAGGGCCAAAGAGGAGAAAGTCTATCTTGGTTGTTATCCCGTGTTCAAAAGTCAGCGTCTATCATGGTCAGGGGCTGCATTAGTGAACTTGGCATGGTCAACCTGCGCATTTGTGAAGGTACAATGTTCAAAGCGGATAACACCAAGTAAAAAAACTCTGCCCTTATTAAGAAAGGTCCTAGACAGCTGAACCATCCTTTTTGAAAAAGAAAGCATCATATCCCATAATTCAGCGATGACCCCATTGAAAAGGTTTGCTAGATTATGAAGTGCAAAATATGACATTGGAGACCTTGGACTGTTTGATCAATAGAAGTCCTATGTCAGGCATGAATGAAGACAAATTTCACTTTCAAACTTCAACAATAAGTGTCTTCAGTTCTGCAAAGGCTACTGGGTGCTATTAAAAGCTCATTAGTGGAGTACCTAATGACCTGATCTGGGTGTGCTAAATCAAGGAGACATCTGATGCAGGGCCTACAGATGACAAAGAATTAAAATATATCTTTGAATTCTTCTTAATTCAGCGCAATAAACATGGCATTGAATCGTGTGCTGAGTCTCCTAGAGGCATTCACGTTCCCATGCCGCAGTCAGCAATTATTCAATTGACGCGTAATTGAGTCCTTGAGCATGGAAGACCAGTTTAATTACAGTTTTCACGTGCATTACGGTGGATTTCAAATGATCGGAAACCTGATTCAGCTGCGGAGTACCTAATTCGGGACATCTTGTATGACAAAGGATTGAAATGCACAGGAAAAAAAATAGAATTGCATTCCATAGATTTGCAAAACGCCTCTTAGAGGCATTCATTCAAAACAATTTAAAGTCCTTGAGCATGGAAGTTAACCAGTTTGACATTACGGTGATTTCACCACTAATGACACGGAAAACCCGGAAATTCTCGGGCTTGTCTTTACTGAGGGATTGAAAGCAATAGAATTGCATAAAAACGTTTCAAATGGTCTTATTTCATTAAAACAATTTAAACGATCATGAAACCCATGCATTGTTTCCAATCCCTGAGTAAAGAGAAGCACGGGAAGTCCGGAATCATAATCGCTTTCCATGACTTGTGATGAGGTGCACCTTTACGCAAGTGAAACAGAAACTTCAATGCGCAAGGATTTTTAATTCCGCGTGAGAATCTAATTAAGCATTCAATGAATAATTGCTGACTACGGTGAATACGCCTTCAGAATGCGTGAAACTTACACCGTATGCGTGAGATTGCGTAGAAAGTTGGCAGCCCTGCGTGTGGTCGGCAAAACGTAGCTCTTCGGGGCCATACAGACGAGTGGAGCAATTTTTCAGGCATTTTTTAAAGTATCGCGCAAAGGGGATGCCACTTAAAACCAATCTTACAACTCGCTCCTGCCAACGCAAATTATTGGGAAGTCCAAAATGAGTTAATTGATTTGTGCGGAAAACAAATTCAAAAATGATATTTGCAGAAATGTAAGACCGCAAAATTGTTAGTATATGTTTCGGTGCGTGCGCACTGGGTGAGAGGGGTTCGCTTTATCTCCAGCTGATACCACGGGCGAGGCACTAACTAAGCTCTTGCTTGATCAGCTGAAAGACTAAAGTTAGAGCCCAAGTATATGGTTGCACAGGGTTACAACGGCGCAGGAAATGTAAGTTTGCATCAAGCAACTTTATCCTTTAAGCTGTGATGAAGATTCATTAAGTGCCATTAGAGACTCTGTTAGGAAAGGGGTGGTTAATTCTGTCTGATGATGAGACGGAGGTTTTTTTCAGCAGGTTGTGGTCGCTGGGTTTACATGAACTGGGGATTGTTTGTGGCGTGTATTGAACACTTAGTGACCCGGAGGAAGATAGTGGGGAAAATGTTTTAGTCAAGACTGAGGTGTTTCGCTTGCCGGTTTTAATTCTTTTTATATTGGTATATGTTTGTGTGTGGGTGGGCGATAGCGTAGGCCACCACGCGATGCGAGGGCCTTATACAATTTTGGAAGTCTGTCTTTTTTGTGGTGTGCGGTGTAACTTTTGGTTTTTTTTTTATTGGTGCCGTATTGAGATGGAATTGAAGTGATTTATTGCTGGGATATCCTAACTTATGCATGCTGTGCTGTGTAATCAGACGCCGAGGTGTTTTTGTATATGCGATTGAGGGAATTGAAGTGATTTATTGTGGGTTGCTGTGGGTAATAGCCAACGTGAGCCCATGGTTTTATGAACTAATGGAATAATAAAGTTTTGTTGTTGTTTCAGTGGCCTGATTTTTGAGTTGAGTGTTCTGTGCTGGACCAAACTGGGGTATAATTGAAGGTGGTGGCAGCCTAACGGTTTGCTCACCGAGGGTTCTGTAGCACCCTTTGGTGGCGGAGGAATATTTATTACATTGGTGGCAGCAGAGGATTTTGTGAACTTAAATATTTAAAAAATATTTATAATGGAACACCCAGGAAATGTTGGTTCGAATCAGGCAGCTGTTGTTCAGGCACCAGCCGAGGGGGGCATTGAGAATGGTATTGATGATGGCACAGTTACTCGCCCAGTGTTTATGCCTGAAACATTTACTGGCCAGGGCCGCGATTGGTCAGATTGGTCTCAACAGTTTGCATTGGCAGCAGATGTTAATAACTGGAATGATGATCTTAAATTAAAATTTATGTCTCTTGTTATCTGGGAGGGCTAGGGATGTTTATTGTGGACTGACTGTGGAGGATAGGAGTAGCTATTTGAATCTGCGAAAGCAGCCCTAAATAAATGTTTTGACCCCTGTGAAAGTGAAGACTGAATCGAGCTAGTTTCTCCTCTAGGAGGAGGTTACCCACCGAGTCGGCACGGGAATTTGGTAATTCCCTGAGGCGTGTTAGTTTCAAAGGCATATCCATCTGCAAACGGTGACTCAAGACCTGTTGGCAGGGAGCATTTTGTAGCTCATGTTGGGGTGGGGGAATTATGATACAACAACCGTGAGTGCAAAACCAACTACTTTAGAGGCTGCTATAAATTTGGCTTCGAATTAGAACTTATACGAGATTTGGAACATAGCCAAACAGCGGCTAATGCTAAAATATGTGGTGTGTTGAGTAATTCCCCGATCCTCAGATGACTATTTTGTTACAGACAGTGGAAAGTCTACGCCAGGAGGTGAAGACACTTAAAGTTACTGTTGATAGACTTTCAGCCTCTCAAGTCAGTAACACTCCTGCAGTTAGAGCATCTAGGGGGGGGCCGCAAGTATCTAGTCGGGCTCCTAGGGAGCGCTCTGAGGCATGCTGGGAATGTGGATGCAATCGACACCTGAGGAAAGATTGCCCTTACTTGTCGGGAAACTCGAGGGAGTGAGTGGTGGGGGCCGACGGCTCACTCCCCCAAGTTACTCATTAGGCCTACAACTCGGTGCTTCATGTGGGGGTCAGGGTGTTGGGGTGTTTTTGCCTGCTAAGGTGGGGGCGAGACTGTAACCTACTGGTGGATACTGGTGCTCAAGTTTCGGTGGTAGCCAAAGAGTTCTGGTTGCAGGCCACTAGTGGGGAGTCTGAGCTTTTACCCTATACCGGGACAGTGTCAGCTGCTAATGGGGGACAGATGAGGATTATCGGGAAGTGGGCTGCTGTTTGTCATATGAGTTCACTGGCCTTGGTGATTGAATTTTTAGTGGCAGACATTCCTTTGCATGATGTTTTACTTGGCACTGACTTTTTGCTTAAATTTGGGGCCGTGATAAATCTTGGGGAACAATGTTGTGAGATCATGGGCAAACGACTGCCATTACATTTTAGTAATTTGACTAATGACGGGTGGTTGTCCAACAAGATGTGATTGTCCCTCCCCGCAGTGAGTTTATAATCCCTGGTAGTGTAGACCCTGGGGAATCTGTGGAAGGATGGTGGAGCCTGCTACTAGTGTAGCGGCAGATATTTTAATAGCACGGGCTCTGTGTCGAGCGGAGAAAGGGGTGGTGCCCGTCAGAGTTCTCAATGTGACTGAGGGGGAGCTTACTTTGAGGAAAGGAATGACAGTGGGTACCCTGCATATGGATGTGGTTGTAGGCGAGGACTCTGTGTCTACTGGTTGTGGGGCGGATGGTTCACTCTGCACTCCAGAGTCATTGTTAACACAATTGGGGTTGGATAACAAGGGATTTACAGTGACCCAGTTACAAGCCGTTCGAGAATTGCTCTGTGACCATTTTTCTGTTTTCAGTCAAGATGATTCTGACTTGGGTAGGACACATCTGACCCACCATCAGATAGACACGGGCACGCCAAGCCCATTAAAATGGCACCTCGCCGAGTACCTCTTCATTTGCAGCAGGAGGTGGCGGAGCATATCAAGCACATGCAAGAAAGAGGTATTATTCAACCCTCCTGTAGTCCTTGGGCAGCACCTGTTGTACCGGTGAGGAAAAAGGATGGGGGTGGCGCTTTTGTGTTGATTACAGAAAGTTAAATGAGGTAACCAGAAAAGATGCTTACCCCCCCGCATTGATGATGCCCTAGATAGCCTGCATAGTGCCCAGTGGTTTTCCACCCTCGACCTTGCCAGTGGGTACTGGCAGGTTGAGGTTGACCCCAAGATCGTCCGAAGACGGCCTTTATTACACGGCAAGGATTGTTTGAGTTTAATGTATTACCTTTTGGGCTAACTAATAGTCCTAGTACTTTTCAGAGGCTAATGGACGTAGTTTTAGCTGATCTGCAATGGACTATGTGCTTGGTGTATTTAGATGACATTATCGTCTTTGGGCTTAGAGATTTTTGCTGAGCATCTTCAGCGGTTGGATCAAGTACTCTCCAAGCTAAAGATGGCTAACCTTAAAGTGAAACCTTCAAAGTGTAATGTTTTTTCCACCAAAGTTCACTACCTCGGACATGTTATTTCAGCGGAGGGGTGATGGCGATCCTTCTAAAGTGGAAGCTGTGCGAGCTTGGCCCATCCCTAAAAACCAGACTGAGGTGCGAGCTTCTTGGGATTGGCGTCATATTACAGACGGTTTGTTAAGGGTTTTGCCGAGTGGGCTAGGCCATTGCATAAGTTGACCGAAAAGGGGAGACGGTTTAACTGGGATGATGGATGTCAGGAGGCATTTGAAAAGTTAAAAAACCTGTCTTATTTCTGCCCCTGTTTTGGCGTATCCCGATCCACAGAAAGCTTTTTATTTTGGATACAGATGCAGTGATGTGGGCATTGGCGCTGTCCTTTCACAGGAGAGGGATGGTGTAGAAAGACTTACATAAGCAGAGCCCTTAGCAAGCAAGAGCGTAAATATGCCACAACAAAAAAAGAACTTTTAAGTGTGGTGACTTTTACGAAGTATTTTAAACATTTTTTTTGCTTGGTAAGGAGTTTCTGCTTAGGACAGACCACAATTCCCTCAGGTGGTTACATAATTTTCATGGTGTGGAGGGGCAGCTTGCACGGTGGTTGGAACAGCTGGCGGCATTCCAGTACAAGATTGTCCATAGACCGGTAAGGCTCATGCTAACGCCGACGCATTATCCAGGCTGCCGGGGTTCATGGGAGACCAGGTAGGGGGGCAGTTCCTCAGATCTGTGCATTGGACCAATGTGTAGGGGAGTGTCTGTGGAGCAAGTTGAGCCAACACCAGATCCTCTGGTGGAGGGTGATTTATTGACTGACGCTCAGCATTCTGACCCTGATCTAAAAGTGTTGATTAAGTTGAGAAGACAAGAGGGAGACCGACGGATACTGTTGAACACTCACCCTTCTTTGAAGAAGTTTGGTTTGGTTTGGGATCAGTTACAGGTGCAGGGGCAGAGGTTGGTACGTGTGTTGCCTTTAAAATCAGGGTTACCTGCAAAGACCCAAATAGTTTTGCCTGCATCTTTGGTGCCAGTAGTACTGCAGCAGTTGCATAATAAAACGACAGGGGCCCATTTGGGGGTTCAGAAACTGCAAGGAAAAATTAGGGACCGCTTCTATTCGGGTGGTTTAAAGATGCACAAAAATGGTGCCAGGAATGTGTTGAGTGTGGGTCTCATAAACAAGTTGGGATAACACCAAGGGCACCTATGGTAACGTCTGCCACCTCATATCCCTTTGAGAGGATTGCAGTGGATATTTTGGGCCCACTGCCTAAAACTGAACGGCTTAATCAGTACATCATGGTGGTGGGAGATTATTTTTTCTGAAATGGACGGAGGCATATCCTATTCCTAATCAGGAGGCAGAAACATTAGCTCAAGTGTTGGTGAATGAGTGGGTTTCTCGTTTTGGTACCCTAGAAGCCTGCACTCTGACCAAGGTCGGAGCTTTGATTCAAATTTGTTTCAACAACTTTGTCAGTTGCTGAATATAAGTAAGACTAGAACATCACCATACCATCCACAATCAGATGGTATGATTGAAAGGTTCAACCTAACGCTTTTGTCTATGTTAGTCTTCTATGTGGATGAAAATCAACAGAATTGGGATACCCTTCTGCCATTTGTAATGATGGCCTACAGAAGTAGCGTACATGCCACTACAGGCTTTACCCCCATCGAGTCCTATTTGGGAGGGAAATGGTTTTGCCCATTGATGTAATGTTAAATATTGATGTAAATGAGAAGTTTCCATCTGTTAATAGCTATGTGGAGAAAGTAACTGAAAGCTTATCACGGTGTTGGGTGCGGTAAGGAAACACCAGACGAGGGCTTCCGAAAATCAGAAGTTTAATTTTGACTTCAAAGCACAACACCAGTTTTATTCAGTGGGAGAGTTTGTGTGGTTAAAGAATAGGGGTAAGTCCAAAGTTACAGAAGCGATTTAAAGGCCCCTATAGGATTGTTGAGAGGATATCAGAGGTGCTTTTATCGGATACAACCTGGGGGGGGGCTCCAGTAGTGTAGTGCATTTTAATCTGTTGAAACCATGTGTGTCTCCCACAGTTACTGAGGCGGTGCAAAGCCGGTGGTCCCGGTGGATGATCACCAGGCTGCAGTTGTCCCTCCACGGCCTAAGGCGGGGGGGTGAGAGGCCTCCGCATGGTTTCAGTCGGGTGTTTTGGCGGTCACGAGGACCTGTGGCTGGGAGCTCTGGGGCCCATTGGGCTACACCAGCTAGGTCCATGTCTATTCCATCAGTGGCTGGAGGGTCCTGGTTGCCAGTGACATCTACTGGGGTCATATTAAGGAGAGCTGGTTCGCCTGTTTCGCCTGTGGCCTCTGATGGGGGGATTGTGGCCAGGCGGCTCCCTGGGGATATGCTGCGGCTGATGGGGTTCTGCTGCCTGATGCACCTGCTGCAGGGGGGTCTTGCTTGGCCTTGGCTGTTGAGGAGCCTGGTCTGCTTGTTACAGCTATGGATGGGGAGCCCGTCTGCCAGGTGTTGACGGGCTTCCCAGCTCACGGCAGAAGCAGCTCCTTCATCACTGGGTTTCGGGGATGGGGGCCACAGTTGTCGGATGGGCCCCTCCTGGAGGCTCGGGTCGGCCAGAGCGAGCACGAAGCGTCCTGCGTGGTGTCAGGATTATGTCATCTCTCCAAGGACTCGGGGACGAGTCCATTTTTTTTTGGAGGGGGGTAGTGTGATGAAGATTCATTAAGTGCCATTAGAGACTCTGTTAGGAAAGGGGTGGTTAATTGACAGACTACTGCACTCACTCACCGGGAGAGAATGAGACTGATGATGAGCGGAGGTTTTAAAAGGGGGGAGGGCTTATGTTGGGGGTGTGCGCCGGGAGAGAAGCAGGTTGTGGTCGCTGGGTTTACATGAACTGGGGATTGTTTTGTATGCGTTGCGGTTGATTAGCACTGGCCGGGCGCCAAGAGACCGGGGAACACTTAGTGACCCGGAGGAAGATAGTGGGGGAAAATGTTTTTGTAGGTAGCCAGGACAGAGTAGTGGAACACCAGCGGAATTACCCCAACTACCTGGCGTTTACATTGAGTGGGCCAGTTGCAACCAATATAGATTTGGGACCTGCTCTTCAGCGAGAAATGGACAGGGAAGTCCGGTTTTAATTCTTTTTATATTGTTAGTATATGTTTGTGTGGGGTGGGCGATAAGGCCACCGCGACTGCGAGGGCCTTGCATACAATTTTGAAGTCTGTCTTTTTCACGTGTGTATTGCCATAGTCAAGACTGAGGTGTTTCTTGCGGTGTAGACTTTTTTTTATTGGTGCCGTATTGAGATGGAATTGAAGTGATTTATTGCTGGGATATCCTAACTTATGCATGCTGTGCTGTGTAATCAGACGCCTTTTGTATATGCGGGGGAATTGTGTGTTGCGGGGTAGCCAACGTGAGCCCATGGTTTTATGAACTAATGGAATAATAAAGTTTTGTTGTTGTTTCAGTGGCCTGATTTTTGAGTTGAGTGTTCTGTGCTGGACCAAACTGGGGTATAATTGAAGGTGGTGGCAGCCTAACCGGTTGCTCACCGAGGGTTCTGTAGCACCCTTTGGTGGCGGCGGAATATTTATTACACTGCCTATGTTCACTGCCGAAATCATGCCCTGAATTTGGCCATTGTGCACTCAACCCGTTTTCTGTCAGTCAGAAATGCATTGACCACCGTCCAAGATATCGTGAACTTCATATTTGCCTCACTGAAATGACTGCAGATGTTCTTGCGTGACCAAAGCACAAGCCGCTTGCAAAAGTTCTTTGATACCCGCTGGCCCCAGCGCAATATTTGTCTTTCCACTGTGATTAAAAATTACATGCGAATTACGAGAGGAGAATTCACTTTAATTAGGTTCAGGGGCGGAGTAGCCATCGGGACGACCGGGAGATTTCCCGGTCGGCCGGCTGGCCAGCCAATATGCTCAATTGAACCGGCCCGCAGACTGCCCTGCGCGGCCGTGCGACCATCACGGTCGGCCCACTTTATTAAAACAATGATGTCTGAAGCGACATCCTGCGTAGATCTCCAGGGCTTACTAAATTTTCAATATACCCCCCACCGACCATTATTTATAACACTTGATGTCTTTCTACATCTCACTCATGGTTGCTGGATGTCAGACTCAATCTCATCAATCCAGTTTACTGATTTTTATTTAGCCTCCTAGCTTGATCTAATTCTTTTTATTCAGACGTTACATAACTTTCATGACCACAAATATAAAATTTAGGGTAATAAAATTTGTTTGTTTGTTCAAAAATTAATGTAGAATGGTCGGAGCAAAGCCTCATGTGAATTGGGAACTGCGTATCACTCTGCGTTTATCAAATGAACGTAGGGGGATGATCGAGCGGCCGTCAGACAGAGAGAAAGCGGGCAGGTTGAAGTAGCGGATTTTTTTTCACTCGAAGATGGAAGGCAAGAAGAGAAAAGAGAAAGGAGGGGCGGAAAAGGCCAGAATGAAGAAGAAGCGGATGCTGGAGGAGGGTGCATCAAAATGGTCAAAAATCACGGATTTATTCCGAAACAACCAGGCGTCAACTAGTGATGCAGGCAGTGGCGGGCGGTGGACAGAGAACAAGGAGGGCGATAAACATGTCTTTAAACTGCTTATAAGTCTTGATCTGTTTTAGTCAATTTCCCTGGTAAAAGACACTTGAACTCTCTCCTCTCAGTTGAAGCTAATTGTCTTCGTTCAGACGAGAAATCAAACGCACCAGTTGAACGCAAAAAAGAGCGCATTTCAATCTTTTTCAATTAAACAATCATTACGCACAGGTTTGACGACTTGCTTAGGATGTGACAAAATTTAACGCAGAAAATCCACAGTGGTTTTTTCTTTTTTTTCGTGAAGAGTTGCCTAATTAAGGCATGTTAATTAAATATTTTATAGTATTTATCATTCACTCGCCTAAACATTTCATTGTAAGGGAAACTAACATGTTGACCAAGAACAATGATTGAAATCGGGTCACTAATCTCATCCGTTTCAAGGGATGTTTTCCGCCCCCCAAGTTTTCCGTCCCCCGCCCGCCACTGGATGCAGGTCAGTTGACAGGAAAACAGTTAGCTCAAGCATTGACGTTATTACCAGGTGCGAATTAGCATAACATTACAGCTGAGTTCTTCATAGTTCCTCCTCAGCGGGGGCGGTGTCATCACGGCGGCTACTACGGCCGTGTTGCCCCTCACTCTCTTTTTTCTCTCCTCTCGTCAGCTCCAAACCCGTCTGCATCTGCACCGCGATTACGGACCAGAGTGGTTTTCCACACACACACACACACACACACACACACACACACACACACACACACACACACACACACACACACACACACACACAGCTGTCATTTAACTCGTGTCAGAATAACAACACTCTCAGTACAGATCAGTGGGTGCAGCAATCTACCAGTTGTAATTTTACTGATACTGAAAACATTTGATTTTGTCTTAAAAAAGCACTTTTCAAAATAAATAAATAAATAATAATCTGATGCGTTTTTTTTCCTTGATTGATTAGTTTTTGATCTAGTGGTCATATTTCATATTTCCGTTAGGTCCTTCCCAAATGTGTAGATTTGGCTGGTGTTAGAACTGATGGAGGTATTCCACTCAAAGAAACATGATATATTCTGGGTCTTCATCCAGATTAAAAAAAAAGATGGTGGAGGGGATGGGTTGGGCCAGTGGTGGGCCGGGGGTGGGCCGGTGCGGTCAGAATTTTCCCGGTGGATTTTGGTGTCCCACTCTGCCCCTGATTAGGCTTATTTTGCTTATTTTGTCTTTATACTTATTTCAATTGAATACAGGTTTAAAGGGATTCGTATAAATAACCGCTTGCTGCTATTATTTATATTTTACGTTTCAAGACGTCCATTTTTAGTGCATCCCTGAAAAAGTCAATGTTTGGAAAAAAATGTCTGGAAGGTTGTAAGCAATTTATTCCTATTTCTATTCCTATTCAAGTGCAGGAGACCCCAACAGGAGATACACCCTGACAAGACCCAGATACACACCCCGGACAGGCCCCCTGTCAATCATTGGATATCAATATTGTGGATATCAAATTTGTGAACCACTGGTCACATACAGTGCTGTGAAGAAGTATTTGCCCCTTCTTATTTAAATGTCACAGATTAGCCAACTAATTTCAATATACAACAAGGACAATGTTAGTAAACACAAAATACAGCCATTAAACAATTGTTTCCTTTACATAGCTGTGAAGGAATTTTGGCCCTCTCTTCTTTGCAGAAATGCATTAATTCAGCGACATTGGAGCTTTTGAGCATGAACTGCCTGTTTATCGTTTAACGGATTCAAGTCAGGACATTGACTAAGCCTCTCCAAAACCTTTAATTTTTTTTGAGCCATTCTGGGGTGGACTTGCTTGTGTGCTCTGGATTATTGCCCTGCTACAAAATCCAACTGCGCTTCAGCTTTAGGTCACAAATTGATGGCCAACATTCTCCCTCAGGTTTTTCTGGTGGAAAGCAACATTCATGGTTCCATCAATTATGGCAAGATGCCCAGGTCCTAAAGCAGCAAAGCAGCCCCAGACAATCACCCTACCACCACCAGCATATTTGACTGTTTACATGATTTTCTTACTGTGGAGTCTGTAAGAAAAAAAGAAGATGACGGGACAATTCCAATCTTCGAATGAAAAATGGTGTTTATTTCCAGTAAAAACAGCCGTGAACAGAAATACGGGTAACGTACTCTGGGTTCAGCGGAGTCAAAGTGAACCCCGAGCCTCCCCAATGTATATTTCTTATACATGAAAAAACCTTTGAAGTTGGCCAGACATGTTGAGTGTGTTCATTACTTAAATAATGCTGATCACGGTCTCTTTGGGTGAAAGCGGTCTTCAATGTATAATGGTGAGGTGTATCATGATTAAGTTAAATGGTCAGAAGACCATTGTTTACTCAGCAGTATAGCCGTGTGGGTGCTAATTGCGTTTGAATGGTCTCTGATTGACTTAGGAAGCTCACAGTATGTCTCCTCCGACAGTTGATGGCCATTGTTGGCTTTTCCTGTTTTCAGGCGTTACCATGAGGCCAGGGTGTGGGCCTTCTCTTTGTTATATTGACAAGATTACCATTTCAGAGCATGTGGCGGTTCCATGCTTGTTGATTGCCGGGGCTAACTAAATTATGAGTCTCCCGCTCTCCAGCAGAATGATTCACAATTCCTTACAAGTCCTGTATTATCTTGACGCCAGATGCAATGGGAGCCATTTCTTCCAAAGATTTTGACTGGGCTACTGACTCATCAGTCAACCGGATATTATTCCAAAAGACTGGTGTTATCATAATATATGTTAGCAAATCTGAGACAAACCTATGTGTATTTTTGGTTAGCATGCGTTTTTGCTTTGCAGCTTACCCATGGATGTCATTTTTGCTCAGTCTGTTAATTATTGTGGAATTGTGAGCACTGACCATAACTGAGGCAAATGAGGCCTGCATTTCTTTGAATGTAAAACTAGATGCTTAATTGGCCTCCTGGATGACTCCTCATTGCGCTCTCGGAGGAAGTTTGGTGGGGTGGTCACTTCAGGGAGGGGGTAGATACATTTTCACAGCAATGTATGTGTCTGTCAACAATAAAAAGTCTAAACTAACTATACTACTGGAGTGACCTATTGCACAAGGCAGATGTCCAACTCAGTGTTTTCCTCTATCCAATCTCAAATCCAAGAAAAGCATCCTGAGAAAACATTTTCTAAACAGAGTGTGTAGCATAACATACCTGTCTCCATGGCACTATCTGAGTACAAGGAAGTAGTTGCCATTTTGTTTGGCAACCTCGGGCAGGAGCTTAAACAGCCAAAAAAAAAAAAAAAAAACCAACAAAAATCAATTAAAATGTTTCTGGATGCAAAGTCAGACCAAGGCCAAGGCAGGCACTTCATGGCCTCCTTTTTGAGTCCAAAGCCATGACATTATCTCTGCATACTATTGCTTGAGTAAGTGTGCAAGATGTACCATCAACCAATGGAATTTGGGTGTTTATCTAGTCTCCTGCCCTTGATCAATGGAATTTCAGGGTATGGCCAAATCGATAAATGGAATTTGTCGCAGAGGAATTTAAACCCTGCAAATGCGACCATGCCCAGGTACCCCTCCAGCTCCACCAAAACTTTGATCTAATAATCTCTTTAGGAGAGATGCTTTCCTTATTTTGGATGCCGTTGTTACCATTAAGCATTTCCCCGCTCCCTGGAGAGACAGACTTGACTGACGACATTCCACTGACCTCACCATATAAAGTGAACCCAGAGCCCCTGAGGAAACCGATGCTAATCTGCTATAGTGACATGAGTGTATACGTATGAGATTAGAAGCAAGTAAAACAACACGTACTCATATTTGGAGAAAAAAAATTAATTTTTATTTGCCATCTTCTTCTTATAGTCGTAGTAGTAGTAATAATAATAAAAATTATTATTATTATTTTATAATAATTATTATCATTATTCTTGTTGTTGTAGTGGTTATGATTAATATTATTAAATGTTGAGGTACTGTGGTTTTAGTAGACATGATTTCACCAGCCAAGGATGTAAAATTTTTAAATGTAAGCCCAGGAGTACATGAGAAGTACAACAACAATATAAATATTTGCAGACAATTTCTGCAGTGTCAGATTATTGATTCTTTAATGCCACTTCCAGCTATCTTATGTCAACATACATTTCATTCATACCTATGGGCAATTTAGAGTCTCCAATTAGCCTAGCATGCATGTTTTTGGTCTGTGGTAGGAAACCTGGGTACCTGGAGGAGGAAGCCCATGTAAACATGGGGAGACCGTGTAAACTCCGCACAGAAAAGCCCCAGGCTTTCAAACCAATAATCTTCTTGCTGTGAGGCAACAGTACTACCCACTGCACCGCCGTGTCGCCCCAGATTATTGGATGCATCAGATCGATGCTAATGCGAAAGTACACGGATAAGACTAAAGACATAAACAAGCAAATGAATGAATGAATGAATGAATGAATAGAAATAATACAGAAGATGGCTGAAATGAGAAACTTCAAGCAAGTAGCTCCCAAAGTCACCTGTCCATCTCTGGTTTTCATTTCTTCGAAGGCATATGGCCAGATGTTGTTGTTGTTTGTTTTTTCTTGGACCTTGTCTGGCTGATTTTTTGTGTTGAGTTGTGGATTCTATTGCGCAATGAGGTGTTGTGTCCAATCAAAGACCGAAATAAACTAAACTAAACTAAACTAGATGTCCTGTCGAGATGTCTTAACGATGTCCATTACACTTCCTTCTTAATTCTTCTTTTACATTTATCACCTCTCAGTTGGCCTTATTCTTATATCAACCAATCTACATTTCTAAGCATGCGAACAGTCACTGGTGCCCTGATGATCGCAGTCTGTTCAAGTATTCAGAGGACAACATGTCCTGGGTGATGTGCCAAGAGAGAAATGAAGTCAATGCACCAATCAGACTGATGATGTTTTTTATTCATTAGAAAAGTTAAAAAAAGGGGGTATAATGATTATTTTTAGCAGATATCAGCCATGAGCCCCAGCTACAAAGATTTTCTGGTCATTAAAGACACTCATGGCAAAGAAACGGACGTGCTCCCGATGTCCAGCCCGTATTCCCGAACCAGCTCTTTCAACCTGTGCCCCATTGATTCAGATCGGCAATAACAATCATCTCTCTTACTGATTTGAAGGAAGTCTTTCGGCACAAAATAGCTGCCGTGCATCACCTAGGCGGTTACTTCCCATCGGTGATGATTGAGCCCAGTTTCTTTTCATCACCATAATGTGTTCACGATGAGACAAAAGCAATAAATACTGTGCCATGAAAAAGTATTCGCCCCCTTCCTGATTTCTGACTTTTTTTGCATAATTGTCACACTTAAATGTTTCAGATCATCAAACAAATTTTAGTATGAGACAAAGATAATCCGATTAAATAAAAAATGCAATTTTTAAATGATGATTCCATTTATTGAGGGAAAAAAGCTATCCAGACCTACCTGGCCCTATGTGAAAAAGTAAGCAACTCATCATGCCGCGATCTAAAGAAATTTTAGGACAGATGAGAAACAAAGTCATTGACATCTATCAGTCTGGAAAGGGTTACTAAGCCATTTCTAAGGCTTTGGGACTCCAGCGAACCACAGTGAAAGCCATTATCCACAAATGGTGAAAACTTGGAACAGTGGTGAACCTTCCCAAGAGTGGCCGGCCTACCAAAATTACTCCAAAGTGCCTCAACGACTCATCCAGGAGATCACGAATGAACCCAAAACAACATCTAAAGAACTGCAGGCCTCACTTGCCTCAGTTAAAGTCAGTGTTCATGATTCAGCAAGAGGAAAGAGACTGGGCGAAAATGGCATCCATGGGAGAGTTCCAAGGCGAAAACCACTGCTGACCAAAAAGAACACAAAGGCTCATCTCATATTTACCAAAAAAAAACATCTTGATGATCCCCAAGACTTCTGGGAAAATATTCTGTAGACTGATGAGACAAAAGTTGAACTTTTTGGAAGGTGTGCGTCTCGTTACATCTGGCATAAAACTAACACAGCATTTCATAAAAAGAACATCATACCAACAGTCAAACGTGGTGGTAGTGTGATGGTTTGGGGCTGCTTTGCTGCTTCAAGACCTGGACGACTTGCCGTAATTGATGGAACCATGAATTCTGATCTCTACCAGAAAATCCTGAGGGAGAATATCCGATCATGAGTTTGTGACCTCAAGCTCAAGCACACTTGGGTTATGCAGCAGGACAATGATCAGAAACACACAAGCAAGTCCGCCTCAAATTGGATTAAAAAAAAAAAACAAAATGAAAAACAAAATGAAGGTTTTTGGAGTGGCCTAGTCAAAGTCCGGACTTAAATCCGGTTGAGATGCTGTGGCATGATCTTAAACAGGCCATTCATGCTCGAAAACCCTCAAATATGGCTGAATTACAACAATTCTGCAAAGAAGAGTGGGCCAAAATTCCTCCACAGCGATGTGAAAGACTCATTACCATTAATCGCAAATGCTTGATTGCAGTTGTTGTCGCCAAGGGTGGCACAACCAGTTATTAAGTTTAGGGGGCAATTACTTTTTCACATAGGGCCAGGTAGGTTTGGATAGATTTTTCCCCTCAGTAAATAAAATCATTGTTTAAAAACTGCATTTTGAATTGACTCAGGTTATCTTTGTCTAATATGAAAATTTGTTTAATGATCTGAAACATTTAAGTGAGACAAATATGCAAAAAAAAAAAAGAAATCAGGAAGGGGGCAAATACTTTTTCACAGCACTGTAAATAAAAGGATTGATTAACTATCGATTGAAGGTCAAATAAGGAAATGAGGAGTGCTGTTGGTCCCACTTCCTGAAGTTTAGGGTCGGAGAGCACGTCGCTTCATCTCGCGGGAGATCTGACACCAGGACAGAGCATAGCAGCAGCAGCCGTAGAAACAGTCACTCCAGACGTTTCCCTGCAGGGGCAGAAGAAAAAAAAAAAAAAACGAGAAATTGTAATGGCTGCTTGACATTAACATGAATAATTGGACAGCTCCACAGATGCAGATTGAGTCTAACTTGGTCTTAAATTCGATTCTGGTTATCAATTTATTCAGGATAAAACACAACCTCACCTCTGAGAAACGTGTCCTAAAACATATGCCAGAACACAACCATTCAAAATATGTTGTGAAGTGACATAAGACGATGCGATCCAACTACCCTGACTTCTGAGCAGAGTCCTGTTCAAAGGGCAGACACTCAATTTATCCAATGCTCAGCAAGCAAGAAAAACCTTTATAACACCAACATATTGCGCAGAGTTCATTTTATTAACCTCATGGTATGTTCAATATTTCTCTGTCTAGCACAATATTGTGAAATGTTTGTCCGTGGAGAAGTGGGTGTACTGAATTTGGCAGCTCGGTAGATCACTGAGGAGAGAGTCAATATTCTCTCCTATGTAGTATTTCAAGGGCTTTTTGGCCGATAGGAGATGATACTGTAAAAGGACAGAAAAGAAGGATATACTCAGTGCACCTGTACAATTCAGTTCAGTTTTATTTGCATAACGCTTTTTACAGAAGAACTGTCACAAAGATGCTTTACAGAATGGCAGTAGGGTAGATGCCTGGCCCAAGTCCCCAAAATAGCTCATGAGGCAAAAAAAACTCCCAGGAGGGAGAAAAATCCTCGAACAGTGGTGAGAAAACTGCCCAGTGGGAAGAAATCACAGGAGGAACCCAGCTATCCTGTGGAAGCCTATCCTTTACTAGCTGCGTATACACTCCACAACACCAGTGCTTGTACTCAGTTAACTACACCAGGGGTGGCCAACCCTGGTCCTGAACAGTCACAGGGATGCGCTGGTGTTTGTTTTCACCCTCTCAGGAAAGTCAACGGTGTGATCAACTGTTTTAATTAATCAATTAAGCACTGAGGAACAACTACAGGGCCCGGGTTATGGAACACCATTTGGGTCGAAATTAAATAAATAAATACAAAAATAATTAAATATGCACATGAAATATAAATAAATATGTGCGCTAACCAGGCCCCGTTCACTTGAATACAAGAAATGAAATGAAATGTGGCGTTCGGAAATAAAAGTGCCGTGAAATAAATAAATAAATATGGAATCACGCAGTAAAAATCTTCATAAATAAATAAAAGTAGTCCCTTGAAAAATGTAATTTTTAAATGAAAAAAAAAAGTATTTATTTATTTACTGAACTATACCAACTGATTTATATATTCAAGTTTAAATTTAATTATATTTTAATTCATTTATTGCCCCATTTACTTATTTCAAGATTTTTCATTTCCATCTTTATTTATTTCACGGTCATATTTAATTATTCATTTATTTAATTTTGACCCAAATGGCATTCCATACAGAGTAAGCCACCCCTGAGCTATACGGTGAGATTTAGGGCAGAAGGGCTCACGTATCAGCTCTTCTTCTGGAGGCAGAGTTGATTCACTTGAGGGCACATATGTACCCCATTTAGCCTCCATTTTCAGAAAAGTGAGAAACTTGAATCAGATATTTTACATCACATGACAGTAGCTAACGACATGATGTGATTCAGGGTGACAAGCAAATTAATGATTTCACAAGCAGGAAGCACAATTGTGAAGAAAAATTCGAGTCGAGACATGTTTGATGGATCCCCCTTGTCTTGTGGCCCATGAGCAGTTCTCCAAAATGTGTTTAAAGGAAGTGTCGCGTTTCACAACCTAAGTGCAGAAGCATATCAAATTAAAGGCAAGCCAGGGCCAATCATCCGATTGTTTTCGGAAGTAAAATGGTGACAAAAGACATGTTTTGCCGACTTTGCTCAAACCGTTGGTACTCTGGCGTGCTTCAGTCATGGTCCGAAATCAATATCTGGCAATGTACTGCGTTTTAGCCCACGAATACCTCCCCAGCTCATCTAGCAGTTGCCAGCCAACATAAAACGTTTTCACAAAGTTTTTGTTATGTTTATACAAAGTCATAACTTTGCCAAAACATTGAAGCAACATTTTGGGTCAGCTGGACAGAATGCTTTTTTCTTGTGTGATAAGCACTGTAATTTGGCTCAAGGGCAAGAAAACTGAGTCCTTCGGAGTAACACCTGTATGAAAGGTTACACTGTAAGACAGTATAAGACCACAGTAATAACCACTCTCAGGTATGAGGTGGCACTAGCAGAAGATCCATAGATAAAATTATCATTAACTAGTCTTATTACCAGGTCCACTTCCCATATTTAACCCTTTCACAGCCATAGGCAACTATAGTTGCCCAATGATGTAAGATATCAAAATCAGATGCTGTTGAAAACCTATCATATGGCAACTTGTTTTGGGGAGCTCTTTTAAACAAGTTGACACAAGATAGGTTTTCAACAGCTCAGGATAACTACATTTTTAATTCCTTGAAAATTTATTCAGCGCTCAAAGGGTTAATGACAAACGACATTGACAAACTGGTGCACTTTTTGGCAATGAAAACCATGGAAGACACTGACACGCTGCAATCATTTTCAGGGAAAATTTATCTCTTTAGAAGATTAAGTTAAACCAAAAACAAGTGATTAATATTAAAATTAACCTTACAATCCAGAATACAGTTGCACAATTGGTTATAAATGATGGTACTTTCTTTTGGTTTGAAACACGAGGCAGAATGCTCACAGATACATTGATTTAAAGAAAATTTGGAATAATGCTTCTTTTGTTGAATGACTTCATGTGTCTGGAAACATCAGATAGTCAGAACCAGAAGTAAGAAGCATACACAGGTATGAACCGTTGAATTTCTTACTTGCTTTATCATTGCCTGAGATGGTGACCTGTGGCAGGCAGGTGCTTTATCGCTGAATCTGATTGACCAATCGCAGTGCGGCATGGATAGAGAGGACCATGCAGGCAGCTTTCACGGACAAGTGGCTCTGCGTTTTCCAGAGGTACATCAAGATATTAAGTTGACGTCTTCCATTCAGTCTTTATAGGGACTAAAAGCTTTTTGTTCATTAAAGTTTAATTGGAGACATGGTCCCAGTTGTGAGAGCATAACTACTGCAGTGATCAACGCTGTTAGTACTTATTAAAAGCTGTAAACTCAGGCAGTAATTGGAACTGTGATTCGGGCTGTGACAGCTTAAGGTCTGACTTGTGCTATGATCCAGGTTAGTGCGATCAAATGAGAACAGCATTCACGATTGTCTTAGTTTAATTGGAAATGTGATGAAGATTGTCGAAGTTCTTTTAAAGCAACGATTGAGACAATGACCATTCGCTGTCAACAATGAAGTTGCACTGCAAACCATTATCGCTTAATTAAAGTTGTGATCCAGGTAATTGAAATGTGATAATTCAGAGTTTGAATGAAAGTAGTTTGAAAATATGCAACTGGCAATGTTTAATCACATTGTCACAACCAATTGATGGGCACAAGATCAAATGCATTCATTTATTGCAGGGGCCAAACATAGCCACATTGGATTAAAACATATAATCACAGATTTGCTCTGCCTCGGTGCTCTGCTGAGAGACAGACGATCTCCTTCTTACCTACGGCCATGAGACTGTATAATGCATCCCTGGTGTGACCACCCCCCCAACAAGCATTGACCTATGGTCAAAAACCAGTACTTTTTATTATTCTTATTTTAATGTACTTATTGGATACATTCGTATGGTACATACTCTAGCCTGTTTTTAACTGTCTATTGTGTTGCTGTGTGTTGCTGCAGTGACAATTAAATTTCCCCTTGTGGATCAATTATTTACCAACCTACCTTTACCTACCCAGAAGAGGTGTCATGCTTGATTTGACCAACTATCTATGAAAGTAATGTTTATTTATTTATTTAATTTTTTTTCACCGTAAATTGTGCAACTTGACAGAATTAGCAGGAAAACAGGAAAGTTGGGGGGGGGGGTTAATGGGCCCTGGCCTTGCTTTTATGGTGCCAGTGATCCAACGTGATCTTATGGCATTTTTGCGTTTCGTGACTGTCTTTGGACCAGAGATTTTAATCACTCCGTTTGTATCACCTCTGCTCCAAGTAAGCATGCACGTCTTTCTTTGGCACGTTTCGACATTCCCCTACAGCACGCGTCGGCAAATACCGGTTCAGACGTCAGCACTCCCCATTTCCCGCTCCAGCACCTACCACTGTGACATCATCCTGACTGTGCCCCGAATCGCAAGCTTACATGCTTTGAACTTGCATAGTTCTGCGTTCATTGCAATGGCGAGACTTGCCAGCTAAGGTAAGGTAGGGTAAGCAGAAAGTCTCAATTTGCTCCCTTTTGCCTTAGATAGCCTTATTGCACATTGAACTTTAAATGTTCATGCAATGGCAAATATTTATGCAAACTTGTTTGCTCGGCTTACTACAGGCCTATTTGCAGCTGTTCCACATCAAAGAACACTTTTTATCAATTATTTATCATTATCATTTGTTATTCTTTACAGGGTACATATTGGTCTTGCTTATTTGGTAAATAAATTGTTTGATTATTAATCAGACTCAGAGCCAGGAAGTGGTTGAAATTAACTCTGCCTTAAAAGGCGAAGTCATTGCTTAGCCAGCCCTGGCGATGCGTATCTGCTGCAGTGCTCATATCACCTTCGCAATCACAGCTTTCCTGCATGTAGAGCTGAACAGCAGATCAAAGATACCACTCGAAGAGGAGCCATAGGTGGTAAGTGTGTTCTGTGCAAACGCACTGAGCTCAATGGCACTGTGAGGGGGGGGAAAGGAGGTGATATTTTGGACAACAGAAATTACTTCATCACTGACAAAGCCTGGTACTGCACAAAACCGTGCAGGTGCTTTTAACATTTTTGCATCACATACCCACAACTCACACACAATGCATGTGGCAGAAGCTGATCTATTAATCATGTTATTTGCTTGCAAAAAGATTCGTGTTAAAAAACATCATGAACTTAGCTGATCTTACGTAGTAGAATGTACCCATTTTGGGGCTAGAGTCTGCGCTCATCTGGGACAGGAAGGCCATTCGATTTTTTAATTCATTGGTTATTTGTTTAGCACTAATGAACTGATTTTTTTTTTTTTAATTAAACGCAAAGCATAATTGTTTTCTCTGAATTGGATTTGCCGGTCATAAAAGCAAACTTGTTCAACTTACACAACAGCCTTCATGAATAAGGGAAAGCAAAAAAATATTTTCACAAAAGGGTGCTGTCACTCAAAGTCAGTATCGAGAGATAAGGGCTGAGGTCGAACAGTCAAAAAATTAAATCCTACTGACTAATTCCTGCCAACTTTTCTTTAACCTCAATGCAAAATGTCAAAAAGTCATTAAAAGATGTGAGGGAGAATTCAGACAGATTTAAAAAAGGACAACCACAGAGAAAATAGAATCTGGCTGCACTTAAACTTGGTAGCATCATCAAGCCTCCCTTGTCTGACATGTACATTTGTTTTCACGAAAGGCCAGATGGATGGTGCGTGACTTCACGCATGGCTGCCGCAAGGAATTGTGGGATTCTGTGGTAAATTTTCTTTTTTGCATGAGGATGGTCCACTGCATGCTATGCTAAAGGAGATAAGTCAGGATGCACTGAAGCACCTTCTCTTAGCATTTGGAGAATTCAAATAGCACTTATCTTGGTTGCTATCCAAATACTTCTGGGTCATTTTCAAGGAGTTAGGAGTTAGGAGTTGCTTACTTTCCTAAGCAAAATAGACCATTTGACCACAGCCTAGAAGCCCCTCATACTCTTAAAGGGCCACTCATCCTTATCGGCTAATTAATAATATCAGGTGGCTGCATTTGTGGAGGAAACATAATAAGATTTCTATTTTCTGATTCCTAAGATGTTTGGCATCTGCTGCCTGCTACCTCCTCTGAACTCCCAAAAACTCTTGAGCGTTCCCTCGCTGAATCAGTCAACCAAAGTTCAAATCAATCTCTTTCTCTACCACACATTCTCACGTCTTCAAATGCTTGTTGCAGTAGTACATGGCGTCAGTGCAGTTTTACCGACTAGGAATCTAACAGCTTGTACTTTCTTGAGGCTTCAGCAGATCATGCAACACCGCAGAATATTCAAAGCATACCTTAATGCCATATCGCTGGCGTACGGTCGCCCGCATGGCGAGCGATGCTGACGGGACGCACCCAATACAATCCAAGATTGCCAGACAGGGACATGCCCCCACTGCCTGTGTGGTCTTACAGACAAACACTGGGAGGCACCAGAGAGCAAAACAACCTGGGGAATGAGGGATGGAGAGAGAGAAAGCAAGAAGGAGCAGGACTTAACTGCCAGATACACACAGCACATACTCTCAGGCTTGAACTCAGACAAACTGACACTCATTGAGAATGATAGAGATAATACAAAGGCAAATAAACACAAAAATACACTGAAAAAAAAAATATCCCCAAATAGGTAAATTGGCATTGAGTTTGAGACAAGCAGAAATAGACAGAGGCAGGTTGGCAGAAGTAAACAGAAACACAGACCCTATATGCAGAAGTACAAACTCACAATCCCCCATATCGCTGCAACAGTCACAAAGTCCGGTACTCCACTGCCCAGGTTCTGTCACCCTACTTGGCTGTGTCTCAACGACAAGCGGCTGCTGCAATTCCAGATCTCTCTCCATCCTGATCTGGAACCAGAGGGAGATCAGGTAGTGTCTGACATTTAGGCTTTGCAAAGTTCCCCACTAGACCCTCTTCTTAGGAATAATGCACCCATAGCCCCGATTACGTTTGTGATTAGCAAGTTTGGTGCTTTGTCTTTGCCTCCTGATTGTGTCCTGATTGCGATTTGCGTTCAGATTAGGTAATGTGAAAATTGGCATTCCGCTAGGCTCTATGCTTGCACCTCGCCTTTTCTTCAGAGCATGCACAACTTTTGATTCCAAATATCATACATTGGTAATTATCTGTGAATGATCCAAGCATGGACAGCAATATGTGGTCTGGTTTGTTGAAAAAACATTTCCCAGAAGCTATATTACTAAGTACAAGAGCTGCAATGGAATAATGAAAGTGAAGCTAACAGAAAAGGGATAACTAAGCAGGTGCATCCTGTCTCTTTTTTTAATCATATTATGATGAACATTGGAATATCCTGAGCAGTTCCTTTAAATCATAAGAGAACTCCTACCTGTGCAAGATAAGAGTCCAGAATTGTGTCCTGAGTAAAGTGGCGATCAGAAAAGGGGATCCTCTATCCTACTGTCCTGATGGGAGGTAGTGCAAAGTGCCAGACAGGCATTATTGATGTTGGAGAGCTCGAAACTGAATGAGTCGGGCAGGGGAGATATCTCTGGACATGTCTGCTCAAACAACTCACCAGTCATGTTTTTCAGCTTGCCAGCGGCATTGTGTTTACCATAAACAATGCTTTTCCCAAAGGTAAACATGACTGGGCTCATTTCCCATGAAGGACATTTGGGGCATGCTGCTGGGTCAGCAATATTCAATTCAGATTCTTCTACCATCTCTTTACAGTGTTATTTTCTCAAATAGTACCTCAGATTCACAATCCTTTTTCAACAGAATAAAATCAATTTATCGAAACTGGACTGGCAGACTTACGTCAAGTTGACTGCTGAGAAAACACACAACATTACACAGGGCTTCCTCTCACCGCCCCTCATACCAAGTCATAAAAAAAAGAATAAACAAAATTTTTCTGGGGAACAGGAGGATGTTTTTCCAGGAAAGCTGTGCAAAAGATTAACATCTGACCTGGACCATAACCGGAATGTAAACACTCCAGATCATTTTAAGAGGTAAGACTGTCCCCTATTGACAGTAAACTGTGTTGCCATGTTGAAATGAATGGCTACTGACTGAGAATGGGAGCAGATGGGATATGGGGGTCATTTGATGTGCATTTTTAACCAGGAAGCCCCAAAATGGGATTATGATAGTTCAGATATTGTTCAAATAATATAAACATGGTGTGAAATGTTGAATGTAGATTTCATTTCAATGTAAACTGTATTTAATCAGGCAGGTTGAGCAAGTTTACGCCAAATCGAGGACACTGAAGAACAGGTTTCAACATGTAAAGATGACAAGACATGAAGCTAAGGAGAATTGGTCATCAAAAAACAGAAGACAATGCTCAATAATTACAAAACGATGAGCAGGAATACACAGAAGCTAACATCCACAGAAGCCATAAACTGCACAAGAATAAACCATACCATGGCTATTGATGATTAATGATTAGAAACAAAATTTTTATTTGAAAATATTCGGATTATACTGATATTACTAACATGATTATCTCATAAGACTTAGCTACTTGGATTTGTAGATTAAACAAATATAACCATGATTGCAGCGCTGCTGCAATTCATCCAGCCTTAATAAAGTTTAATGCAGTATTTACACAGTGACACATTTTGAAGGACTATAATCCCTAAAAGGTTTACTGGACATGGATAAAAATACCTGATTACACAAACATTTCAGTTAGAGGACCTTTACGTCAATATGGGGTGAACGATGTGGGACTTAGAGCCCTTTGTGATTGTATCACTGTCCAAATACTTACAGTGCTCGTAGTACATTCACCAGGAATCATTCAATACCACTGCATAAGCTGTTTAATTACTGGCCAATCGATTTCCAGTGCTGTACAAACCGATTAATCACAAGCCACTGATTCTACAATTGCTGTCAGGAATCAGTCAAAGCTGATTAATCGCGAGGAAAAGGCAATGCAGCAGTGCTCGGCATTGGTGAAACATCGCTAACATATTCATCCACATCTATTCCCTGATTGCTTCCTTTGAAATCTGATGAACTAGGGGTTTCAGGAGGATCAAAACCCCCTACAGAGATGAGTCTGTTTTAAAGTGTTCTTCAATAAAAGGACATGACATGAGTTATTACGCAAGGTTTCCAGTTGAATTTTAAGCTGAGAGGGATGTGACGAAGAGAGGATCAAAGGTCGAATCCACGCTTGTACGAGCACACAAAACACAGCCCCAGCAATCTCTTCAAACCAGTGTGAGGGGGATTGAGGTGTCTCCAAACATCTTCCTGCAGGTATATCGAAGATTCACATTCATCTTTCGCTCTGCGTATTAACAGACAGGGAGACAAATGGACTTCAGATCAAGGAGGGCAGGGCACAACTGTTATAAACATGTCAGTGCTGAACATGTCCGGAAACTGCCCATGGTATCTACTACTGAGGCCAATACATACTGCATTTTTGGTACCTGTTCTGTTCACCAGGTGCTTTAACGTACCTAAGTGGTGCTTCCTGCACAGGCATTTCAGAATATCCATCTTCTGTTCATGGGTTTGTGGCCTGACCTGCTTCAAACAGGCAACTCTCTTTGGTGTAACTGATTATGGTGGGGAGGGAGGGAGAGAAAGAGAGAAATTAAGGGGATGGGAGAGAAAGAGGGTAATAGAGTGACACAAAGGGTGACCGAGAGAAAAGGGGTGCAGAAAGAGGTAGAAAGGGAATGGGAGAGGGTGAGTCACACAGCGAGAGAGATAGAAAGATTATTATCTCTTTATGCACCTGACATAGACCAAAAACAGTGAATGACAAGTATTGCTGCAAGCACCAATGCCAGTGCCAAGCCCGAGCGGCTACAGGAAACTTGATTACATGGTGATTTTGAACATCAATGACGAATTACCCATTTCAATATCAAAAAGTTCAGCATTTCCATCTTGTCTTCTGTGTGGCATCTTCGCTGTCAATTAAGATGAAATAGGATGTACATACACTTATTCCAATTAATTCCATATTTTTAACCCAGGATGCCTTGATAATCATACACATGAAATTTCAAGCAAATCAGATGAACGGTGTTGGAGCCATTAAAAATTTCATTTTTTCACATTTTCAAAATTTTCTAAATGGTGGCCAGAAAGAGCAAAGGAGCTCCATTCAGACACGATAAATACTTGGAGTACAATGTTTGGAGTTGCCTATGGCCCAGTGGTTGTTTAGATTTCCAGTTTCACAGTTTTCTTCATTACAACGCCACCTAGTGGTCAATCAACACGCTAGTTTGTGAAGCCACAAATAGTTGGTCTTACGACGAGCATAATGAAATGTACATAGGTCATACCATGGTTTACCTAAAAATTGGGGAAGCAAAGAAAAAAACCCTTAACCCAATCTAGATGGGGGGGGGGCTTTTTATGCCTGCGCCAATTTTCACGTCGTATAATTTCTGCACGGCTTGAGCTAGACCACCAAACTTGGTGGCTTTTCTAAAACTTGATAGTGCACAAATCATCTGGGCCAAGTTCGGCAACAATCGGACAAAATCTGTTGGGGTCCTGAAAAAACAGTTTTTTGATGAAATTCAAAATGGTAGAAAATTGACTGAGGTGGAATATGATGTCATAAGCTGCACTGAACTTGGCTTGACCAAAGGATTCTCAGGATATCATAAGAATGACTTTCCAACAATCCGATCAGAAGCTATGATCAGAGATGTGAGTGCCTGGTGATGGCTCTAAACAGCGAGACATATACCCCAAAATTGGTACACAGTTTTTGTAGGTTCTCGGATATTAGTGAGTCTTTCATGAGTTTTGTGCATACTGTTCAATGGGCTTCCATAGACTTCAATGGTAGCACAATAATAATAATAATAATAATAATAATAAAAAACATTGAAACAAAATAGAGGTTCAGCCCGTTGAGGCTTAATCCCCCAATTATCATGCTTCTTTTTTTTTGCACATGACTGTGTCTTATTTTGCGTTCTTGCTTTTTTAAGAGTGTGCAGAAACTCAGACTCCTCATTTTGCCAAAGTCATTTTTTCCCTCCTGAGTTTTCCTCAGAAACACAAAAAGTTTCCTAGCTGCAAACAACACTTCTGAGTCAATGTAGTCATTAGTATACACACACACACACACACACACACATATTTCAGATTTTGGATAGGTAATATAATATCCTGTCAATCAAAAGAAACGTCTTATTTTTTGGACTCAGAGAAGAGGGTCTCAAAAGGAAAAGTTAATTGTTATTTTCTGAAAGCGGAATTTAGTGGAATAGCACAAATTTCACCCGTTATCCACAAAGAAATACCTGTTCTTGAAATATTAAAGAACTAAGATCAGGCCTCACTCAAATACTGATGTGACAAACTCAAAATATTCATTCAAATATAACAATATTACTGATCAATCACTGACCAGTTTAATTCATATATGTGGTCATACCCAGGATACTCAGTTCAAAATCAAATGGTTTTCTGGTTTAATGAAGAAAATGACCAAACAGAATTCCTCTTTTGTTTGATTTTAATGATTGGGTTGTAATTGTTCCAAAAATTTTCGTGGATCCCGGGATTTTTTTTTCTCCAGTCCAACGAGTCCAAAAATGTCCAAAACGAAAGTACTTGTGCAACTCGAGATCAAATATGGAACGGCTGGCTTACCTATGCACTTGCATTCCTTCAGCAACTGATTCGTCCCAATCCGTGGACGGGACTCGACTAAGGAGATATTAGGCATTGAAGAAAACTAGCAATTTCCTGCATCCGCTGAGCAAAATTTGCTGAGTCCTCTAGCGTCAAGTAATCATCCGAGGCACGCAGCATAAGTTTATGATGTTAAAAAGCCTTCGTTAAATTACAGCTAGCTTAAAAGGAACAATCCACAATTGATGCATCACAACTTGGAAAAACTTTATTTGGTTGATCAAGGCTTTCCAAGCCACAGCGCGTAAATTTGTGGAATGTTTCTAATGCGATAGCCCTGATTTAATATAAGCCTCTAAATAAACTTATGTTGCGTGCCTTCGTTGAAGTTTCTCACTGCTTTGCAAATCACAAGCTCAAAACTTAACAGTAAAACAGTCTCACTGGGAAAAGATGAACATATAATAATATTATAGGACATGCAAATACAATGTTGCTATGGAATCCTATCTAAACTTCAACACTGTCACATCTAAAGACATCGTGTGGTTCACTCAGAAACATAATAATAATAAAATCAGTCACCTATTTCCTATTTATTGTACATATTTATGATCTTTTTTATGCTATGGACCCTTTTGGATGTCTGAAATTAATAAAGAAATTAAAATTATTAATTAAAAAGTCAAGTTGGCATATTTCTCCATTTGTGAAACGCAGATGCATATTTCTCACAATTGAGTAACTGGCATCCTGCAGATGAGGGGGTTACCTGAGCAGGTCATGAGTAGGAGGACCAGGAGACTCAGATAGAAGACTTTGGCCATGATCGCAGCAGTCATTGACAGTCCAGATGCTGTGCTCTCTTCTTCTTTGTGTGTTAAAGTCTCAGTGAAAATGACACCTGCTTCTTCTGCCTCTTATAACCCAGGATAAAACCACCCAGCTGACCCCCTCCTCAGCCGACCCCCCCCCCTCCATCAACAGCATGCCACACAACTCCTCATTTCGAGTGCCAACTCCTGTCCCTCCTCCATACACATTTGCCGGGACACGTTCAAACATTGTTTTGGCTTTTTTACACCAAATTCCTTGAGCAGTGAGGTAGGAGAGAGTGCCTTGGTTTAATCTACACAGTGTGAAACAGAGTACTATCCTAGAGTGCAAAAAAATAAGAACATGCATTCTTCATTTGTCAGCAAGCCAAGGAGCAGATGTCCAAATATCTTATAAAACTATTTCCCTTAATAACATGAGACAATAGTGGGTCTGGACCAGTCACATTGTTTATGCCCAGACAGTCAAAAGTTTTAATGCACCCAAATTTTAAAGGTAGCCAGATAATAAAAAGAAATAAAAACACCTTTTGTTTAGAAAAAAAAATCAAAATCTAAATTATTTGCCATAATAACTGCTGACCAGGGCATTTTTTATGCATGGACAGTTAAATGGCTCTAAAGATTCATATCTAACACTACTGTGGAAGTTCCCACAGAACTACTGCTTAAGTGGGTTGCATTTTTGATTATTCAGCCTAATTATTCCCAGATTTAACTAATTTTACCTTCCTTTTTGAAGAAAGAAAACTATTTAGCAAAATTATTTCACTGAATATGTCTTTTTTTTAATAAGGAGAAAATTTTGCCAACTATTGAGTGAAACAAAAGACCATTCTTTACTTCTCATTATTGACTCAGTTTTTACTTCTCACATATTTGGTGAAGTTAAAAAAGGTTATATTTCCTTAAAAACATGAGAGGAACCATGTGTAAAGAGGACAAAATATTGTGACATGTAGGGTGAGTTAATTGATTTTTCATTTTTAAAGGTATAACCCAAAATTTTACAGTGATTAATACAGTTTACTCCTGGCCCTTTCTATTGTAGTTCTTTGCCATGCCATTGTGCCATCAAAGTCCATCCAAAGCGTAAAAACTGTATCATACACTAAAAAAAAAAAAAATCTTAGATTAACTTTTGTTATCTGAGTTACAAATCAGGACAGAGGGGCCAAGTGCAGATCACAGACAAAGCCGCGAGGGGCGTCTTGATTAAATTCTATAATAAAGCTTTTTAAAACCTTTTTTAATATTAAAAATTAAAGATGAGAGTACACAGCGGGTATGGAGGCTAATAGTCTAGCGGGGGAAGACAAAAACCAGGAACTTAAATACACAAGGGCAACAATTAACGGAGTGGGAATAGGTGAGCAAGGAACACAAAAGAAGGAATAAAGAACAAAGCAATAATTGAATAAAGAGAAGCAAATTAAAAAAAAAAATGTGTCATGGATTTACCTACCCACCGGATGCCAAATGGCAATCTGGTGGGAGCTAGGATTATGAGCCTAAAGATAAAAAAACTCAAATGCCAGGCTGGAAAAAAGAAAAACATTTTAATTAGTTAAAACAAAACAGAGCAGACATTACTGGGAGCAGCACCAAACATAACAGCAGGATAAAAACAAAATGCAGAGGCAATGGGGGCTGGCAATAGCCAGCCCTTTATACTCTGCAATCACCTCCACCTTAACAGGCTGCACCTGTTGCCCGCTAAGGTGGAGGTGAAAGAATGCAACGGGGGGAGGGACTGCAAGGCCAAACCCTTACAAAAAGAAATCTGACCAAGATGGCTGGACTGCAAAGAAAAACAATGAAGGAAACATTCAGGATGTAACAATGTGAACTAGTTCCATACAATTCTTTTAAGTAACATGAGTCGTGCTTTTGAGTAGAAAGTGTCATATTCTTCATGGCAGATTGTTGTTCTTGCCTGCTACTTGTGAAAAATTGCATAAAGAAATTGTATTTCCATCGGTAACATTACGGTTTGCTTTCCTGCAATTTAACACAAGCCCAAACTTAGCACACCAGTGAAAAGACGCACCCCCATATTGTGTCGGTGTTGTTTAGGAAAACTATGTCACAAAATGCAGATTCAATTACACTTTCATGCTTCAGACTAGCAAAATTAATACTTCATAACTCCTACTTTACTCTGTACACAGGCTAACTCAGAGTACTCCAAGGCCCTAGAATAAGGTGTTTTCTTTAGATTACAGACAGAAGCCAGCAGGTCTGGGTATAAACACCATAATGCAAGGACAAACTCATAACATTCAGATACTCATACGCCTAGAAGAATAACATTGACCAAGGTGACCTTGATGCAATCATAAGACTACATAGACCACCAGAACATTTTCGAAGAATGCCCAGCCAGGGTAGAGAATAAATAAGTGTATCAGGAAACCAAAAATATACCTGCAGCCACACACTGAAATCAAAAACATGTTGTTTTATTGACTCAAGTAATTTGTTATCAGCTGGTTACCAGAGAGCAAGCTGTAACCTGATGACATATGTATGTGATTTGGACGCAAATGGCTGCTAGTTTAAGCCCCATTGTGACCACAAAGAGATCAGTGCAGCTGGTTAGCTCTTGATCGAGGGCCTTAATCCTGTGTTGCTTCAGAGGGGGATCGGGAGAACAATAAAGTAATGTCACAGGTTCTGCATTGCAGACAGTAACCCAATAGTGTGGGAAGTGTATCTGCATGGTTTTCAACAACATTGAAACTGAGAGTGAATAAATTACTTGCAAAGGAATAGTAATACATTTTTTTAAGTTTCATAAATATGATACATTTGAAAAATACAACACAATCTTAATCTTTAAAATAATCTCTGCTTCATTGTTATTTCAATTTTTTAAATATTTCCATTACTGGCCATGTCTCTGGGAGGGGTTTTGCATTAAATTCAACATAGAGATGCTGTCAGCACACCAGGAAAATATCCAGAGCCATGATGCAAAAAAAAAAAAAAAAAAAATTCCAATCCTGAACCATAAATTCCTTGAACCATCTCAAGCCTTCGATAAGATTAAACACAGCATAGTCATGTGCAGCGTCTATCAAAAACCAAAGCATAAAAACCATACACATTAGCCCCTATTCACTCCACACAGAATTATTAAATGCTATACCGCGATTCAGAATGTGCAAAATATTCTTAAATGATCCAAGTTCAAAAGATAGAATTTTTTATATCATTCAAACAGTAGTGGTATTTGGCCTTGGAAATTTAATGACAATTGTTCTTTCTTGAATGAATAAATGGAGCTGTTTCGCTATCCAGCAACATCAAAACACCAAAGAATCATTTGCGTGACCACACTTATTTTTCCTCAGACGCTTTCATAAGAAATATTTTTTCTTTCAGAGTAAACTGGGGTTCAGATGTCAGTCCATTGTTATGCATAAAGCTTATTGTAGAAGAACAGAGAGCCCATCCCAGGTAGGACATGAGAATCACGCAGAAATCCTTTTGAGGTCAATCAGGAATACACTTAATCCGTAAAGTATACCAAAAAATACTCATATCCAGAGACCAAAGAAGGTGATTAGCTGGAAGTGTTAGAACCTGCTGCCTATTACTCAAACTAGCAAACTCTTTTAAGCCAGGGAAGCCAAAAATGGCTTGTGTACGACCAAACATAAATGATTTACCATTCCTCATATTCTCTCTGCCTGACGACCACAAATGTGTGTGTGTGTGTGTGTGTGTGTGAGAGAGAGAAAGAGAGAGAGAGAGAGAGAGCATACGCAAGAGCATGAATTTGTGAATGTAATGCATCTATATAATAAAACATTTAAACATTGCTGGATTTTCGCTCAATATAAAGTGAGGCAAACACCAAAGGAAAAAAACAGGCACTCCGACTTGGATGAAAAAAAGGTGAAAATTTTAATTCATAAGCATGCCAACAAGATAGACCAACGCATTTCGACTCTAGGTCTTTATCAAGGCCTTGGCAAGCACTCAGTCGAACAGGGTTATATGCCGGCCATGGGTGGCTACCAGGCCATCACATAATCCACAAAGTGCGCAGAAGCTTAGCCATCAGATCCAGGTAGCACTTCCTCCATGCATTTTCAATTGCTGGATTTTTTTTTATTCTTTAAAGACAAAAATGGTTTCACATAAGTATACATACCAACACTTTAAACATATAATGGAGGAAAAAGAAAAAATATAGTGCTTCTGATGTTTTTATTTTACTCTCTCAGCACAACCCTGCAATAAATTATTCTGTTACGCCCCCTTTTGGACAAATTGAGGAGTGCAACTGCAAACTTCTTACCATGCTCAAGGTATTTCAGCTCAAAATTTTCTTCAAACTGTTTCTATTTTCATTGTAGTAAGATATGTGGTGCAGGAAACTTCCTATGGTAGTATGAAATTGACTGCATGAAGTCGGTATCCATGGAAAAAACTGCATTTCTCACAGACTTGGTGGTTCATAGTCTGAATACTGGGGTGTTTCAGGCAGCATGAAGCATAACGCATATACAGTTGTGATACATCGATTATAGTTAGTGAGAGGGAAATGGAGTCGATGGGGTATACTCCATATTGACCGCGAGTCCCGGCCTGGCAGGCTTCAGAATTGGTCGAGAAGTGCAAATTCAGATCCACATCTTGCACAGATCCAATTCAAAGTTGTTGCTTATGAGGGGCAGGAGGGAATTAGAACATCTTTGTACACTAGCATATCAGTTGTTGCCATATACAGTGAGGTTCATAAATATTTGAACATTGACAAAGTTTTTGTTATTGTAGCAATCTACCACAGCATATTGGACTTGAAATTAATTTAAATATGAGCTGAAAGTGCTGAGTATCAGCTTTCACTTAACACTATACAGTACAGTCTGAGAAAACAAATTTCCCTCGGGACAATAAAGAATATTATTATTATTATTATTATTTTCAAATATATCAAGTGAATTTTGTAGGAATTCTGCACTTTTTATATGAGAATCCCCCCCAGCCCCACCCCATATTTAAGGGACTAAAAGTAATTAGACCAGGAGTACTCATACTTATACAGAAATAGCCAGCGTTGGAACACTCTTTCACTCAAATCTAGAAGTCGCACTCCTGATTCAACTAATATCGGTCTTCATCAAAGACTCTTGTGTGTAATTGCACCGTCAAAATAAAAGTCAGCATCCTCACAGGCCCTTTAAAGATACAAATGACTACCCTTGAAGAACACAATAAGTAAGGCAAATATCAAATTAAAACCTAATAGCGGCGGCAAAATTAAGTGGAGCAGGGGATATAGCCTGAAGAGTTGATTCTTAAGATTATACAAGAAGGTTGTCAGAGTCTGTGCTGTTCCGACCATTGTGGAAAGATCATTCCACCATATGGGAGACAGAACAGAGAGTTGATGAGACCGGGAAATGCAGGTATGGGGAGGGGGAGCATAAGGCGTCCACAGGGGGCAGTGTGTAGAGGTCTAGCTGGTATGTAATGTTATCTCCCTGGTGAGGACAGCTGCTTCACAGCCATAGACTGTATAAAAAGATGGATGCAGCACCGGGGTCTGAAAAGTGAGCTCAATGCGGAAATCTCAAAAAAATTGCATTCTATTTTTTGGCCAGCAGATGGCGACATCGGTGGTTGCAGTAAGAAGTTCAATGGTATAGAAGTCAATGAGAAAATGACCCTACTTTCCCACCTGATTTATTATCTCAATAATGATTTTCCATCTTATTTTATGGTACCTATCTCAAGTTTCAAGTCTCCTTCGATATATCATGATGCTCATTTTTGTAAATTATGGTCCAAAATAGACTAGAATAAAGGATAAAGACAGAATATGCTTTGGGGGCGTGGCCATCTTCTGGTCCTCGTCAGATACGGTCAGATTCACCCGTAGAACCACCCCTCGCTCCTCCCTGGATCTTCAATTCACGCACTCGTCCAATATGAATTACATCTGGTTTCAAAATGACAAAATAGGGCTGTTCAAATTGCCAAAATAGAGGCTTCCTAAAGCCTCGGTCACAACCGGCCGTACTTCCACTCCACGGCGTATCTACAGCAAAAAACGCCAGGGAACTCACGGGCCACGCAGGTTCTTCTTGCGAAATTTTGAGCCTGCAGACTGCCCGTAAGCACGTACGATGGATTTTGATCATGCACAAAAAAACTCCACGATTTCCAGAGAAAGGCCAAGGATGCAAGTTTCACTTGCTCCCGACGCAAGGAGCACGCAGGTCAGACGTGGTTTTTTTTTTTTTACTGGTCGTGGAAATAAAACCGTTTGTCCAAGACGCGAGTCGACCGCAAGTTTCCCGCGGGTGTGAAATAAGATGGGCGCGCACACACAACGTACGAAATAAATATAACTTCCGAGCACGGCTGGGGTAGAGGAAGAAGTGCGCAACTGGTGCAGGACTGCCGCACGTCCCCCTTGCTACCTCTACGAAGCACGCACGTGCTAAATCGCACGAGTGTTGCTGCAAAGTTCTTTCGTCACCTTCAAGGGCAGCACGGCCCGATTGCTCCCGCCTTATGAATTGACTGCTACTTTTTTTTTAACCTCCACGTTCTCTAAGACTCTCACTTACGGCAAAAAACGCAGAGAACGCACGATTAAAAAATCCGTGCGTCCGGTTGTGACCGAGGCTTAAATGGTGTGCTGAAACCAATGGGTAATGTAACGGTTGCTTTGTCCATTTTTTTGTACAGTTTATGTTCACAACAGTTGGCCAGATTAGTAAAACCTTCCAAATGTCAACTATCAAGAGAAAACTTCACCAGAGTAAGTATCACAAGATTTAAACTATTGAAAGGACCTCAAACATAGGAAGGCCGGACAAGAATTTGCCACATAACTTTGAAAAAGCGTGGACACTTCTGGAATAACATCTTGCGGGTGGATGAGACAAAGTCCAACATGTACAGGAATGATGGTATGAAGAAGGGAAGGAACTGCTCATGATTCGAAGCATACCTCCTGTTAAGCAAAGTAGAGATAGTGTCATGGCATTGGCATGTACAGCTGCCAGTGCTAGGTTTCCCTGTATTAATTGATGAGGTGACTGGTGAAAAAAGCAGCAGGATGAATTCTGAATTATAAAGCACCATTTTATTTGCTAAAATTCAGACAAATGCTTCGAAACTCACTGGACGGCGCTTGATCCAAAACATGCTGCAAAAGCAAGCAAAGACCATATTAAGACAAAAGAGTGGAATTTTCCACAGTTTTCAGGCCAATTACCTTAAATTAAAGTCCAAAGAACACACTTCAAGCACATTTTGAATGTACCATCTCGGATCCATGGTGGTGGCGTACACAGCCAAAATGATAAAAATGGCATCACTTTCCAAATACTTCCGGACATGATTGTATGTAGGCCTGCACTGTCACCGGCTACATGTGACACATACCATAGTAGGGCAAGTCACTATTGGTCATTTATTATGGTTTTTACCTGTGTAACTACAAACATGCCAAATTTCCATTGTGTTATTGTTTGGGAAGTCATGCTTTTACAAGCAAAGCTATCTCAAGGCCATATATGAAAACATTTTGAAATGTTATTATAAAATGGCAGAGAGAACAAAGAAAACGTATGATTGAACATAAAATTCATCAATTCAACGCATTTTTCTTTTTTACTATTTATTAATTGATTTCTAAAATTATTTGTATTAACCCCATTCTTTATCTGTTGTCTGTAAAGCACTTTAACTTCGTTTTAAAATGTGCTAAACAAATAAAGGGAATAATAATAATAATTATTATTATTATTATTATTTTATATATATATAAAGGAAACTATTCAGTCAAAATACAGAGACCTTAAGGCCGTCAATAACATTTAACAATCGGTAATCGGTATTTGAATCAAAACTATCAAGTAATTTTAAAACCATCAACTCTGAACTTGGAAGCACCATCATCTTGGAAGCATCTGACTTTTTTTATTATTATTATTTTTTATACTTTGGAGGTCAAATCTGCGCACCCTGATGAAGTTCAGAAGTAACTTGTTTGCTTGACCTTTTCTTATCAAGATGAGAGACAGCAGGAAGTAAAAGTGTAAGAATTTTTTCATGACACCTGGGTCTGACGAGGGGAAATATTTACCGCAACTTTCCATACCCGCAAGGCAGAACGTATTTAATAGGTCTCAGACAGTGAAGGCGCATGAGGAAATCCCCAAGTCATGATCTCACCAAGTGCTCTTGCTCCTTTAAGAGGTAGGGACTTCCTGAGACAGTGGCATATCTAAACAGACGACAATATTGCTGTCAAGGAGGAGGCAACAACCGACTTTTATCGCTGAAGAGGACAGTTTATATATCAAGTAAGGATCTAAATCTATAGGCTACCTGTCAATATTGACGCAATAAAAACAGAAATTATGTTAAAATTGAAGGGCGGCGTAAGATCGACGCACCTTCAGTCATAACGCAGTTATGTATTCTAGGAAGACGACAGCGCCTTCGAAACTTAGTAGTCTGCCGTCGGAAATAATTCTGACGATACATAAAAACAGGAAGGTAACCTTAAGATATCGGACTGTGTTATCGATAGAAATTAACGTGCCGTTTTAATAGGCCTAAATTGTATAGCACGATGATACCAGGGGAATTCGCCATTGCGAACGAATACAGTCGTAACGGACCTTGTATTTTCCTTTCTTCGTTGAAATTGTGTTTTAATTATTGACAAGACTGCGTCCTCCATTTTCATTTCTCCATACTCACCTTTTCCTCCCAACCATAGGTCGTGATAATAACACATTTTGCCTGCTTTTGGCCACTGGAAGTCAAGCTTCTGTATGCTTTATTGTTGCGGAAGTACTGAGGGGGACAGTGCGAACGGAGAGAAAGCGATAGGAAAACAGCTGAGTGAAGGAGAGTCGACGAGCGCACGAATACAACCGGAGATGTACGGGATGTCGGGGATTCCAGACCTTCTCCCGCCTGCCAGCTCAATCCAGCCGGCTGCTGTACACGAACAGAACGTGGGAAACGGGCAGCTAAGCTTCGACTCGCCCCAGAGAAGGCAACGGGCTCCAAAACTGGGGCAAATCGGTCGATCGAAAAGAGGTGAGTGCGGCTCTGAGTCACAATTTAGCCTGGGTTTTGGGGTTTCCAACTTCGGCCCTACAGGCCCCCTTGCCGTTTCGCTTTGGCCATATTTTAGATCATTCAGCCTCGGCATCAGGGGTTAACCTCATCAGTTGGGCTAACCATCCTTTAATGCAGTGCAATATGGCTTATATATGTTGGTTATGGGCTATTGATTCATTTATTTATGGTAAACGATGTAGTCAGTATTGTAGTGGTGGGTACTCCCAAGTATACAGAGTAGCCTATACCCTCCTCAGTGCTGTCAAGTTACAGTATGCCCTCCAGTCAGGTTCAAAGCGATTAAAGTACATAGACGAGTGTATACCCACTTCGCCCGGGAATACCACATCACTGCCGTTGGTAATCATTATCGCCAAGTTACCGCCGTCTGAAAATTCCAGGAAGGACCTGGGGTCCAAGCTGTGCTTTGAACACTTCTTGTCGATAGTAGACGGTCTGTCGGTGGACAAAGCTGGTCTCTTGCTGGGCAAAGCAGGTTATGCTCGAAGAGAATGCTGGTGGGTTAAACTGGTGGACTTTTTGATGCAGGCTGGGTAATCTGTTGAGTAATACCAGTTTAAGTTGGAATTTTCAGATGGGCGGTAATCACTCGCTAAATGAATTTGAATAAATTCCTATTACTGACATGACGTGTGATCACTTCCTCTCTGTCTTCACAGTGGTCATAGAAGATGAAGATTTGGATGACGTCCTGAACAACAATGGTCAATTTTCAATTCCCATCACCCTCTCACCTGTCACCTAAATAATCAAAAGCTATCAAATTGAGCCCCTACCGGATGAGCCATTTGGCTGTACTTTGAAAATGTGATCCCTGCTAACGCAAGCCGTCTTAAGTTTTTTTTTTTCTCCAAATATCATGAAGTATTTAAGTCAAATTATCCAATGATGTCACAAAAAAAGAACAGTTATGCATAGAGAATGCCCCTGTAACACACGGAGACATCTGTGTCTGCATGGCAGAGCTGAATTTTTTAAAGATTTTTTTTCAGCCCATGGTGGCAACCTACTGTAATAGCTGATTTTCATTTCATCCTTGATAAGAAGCTCTTGTGTGCTCATCTGATAATTATTTTTAATTTGTCGCTAATTATTCTAAAATAGATTTGGTAAAGTAACCGAAGGCCAGTGTTCTCTTTGAAAGCCACATTAATCCAGAAACAATGAAGTATGCCCTTAACACACGTCCTATACATGCATCTCAAGAATTTAAGTTAGTCCGACCAAATTGTATCAGTTAAGCCTAGGAATACTTACTTGACTGATTTTTTCTTTTATTCAATCACAAATTTCTTGTAGAAATCAGTCGGAATACTGAAGCCTTCCATCATCATTACAAAATGAATGGAATTTACATACTTTGAATGGTATAATCGGCATCGTGTTAAATAACTGTAACCACTGAATTATGTTTCGAATATTTTAGATTTCAAAAATAATTCAGGAAAATATTGCCATAAACTAACTGCATGTGCACTAGGGTCCTCGGATCAGGGCTGGGAAACACTGTTTCGAGATACTACACGACCTCACTGAGAAAAATTCATCTGGATCACTGGAGTGCATTTGCTATTGCTCAAATAAACGGTACAATATAATCACACTGTATAATGGTGGCGTTAGAATTCTGAAGGGCTAAATTAACAAGCACATTATTGATGTGATGACTGTTTTCGGAAGCAAATGATCATAGTAATGAGCATCACGTTAATGCGGTCGAATGACTTGATGACGCGCGCTGACCTCGCCACTGGCGAAAAACGTTTGTATGTGGTGAAGATTCACGAAAAGCTTTGTAAACAATCACGAGTGAGGCTGTGGGAATATTTGATTGTAATATTATTTGGAACGTTTTGTAATTGAACTCCGATGCACTTTTTGAAAGGACCGTAGTGTTTTGCTAACTTTTGTTTGTTACTGCTCTTAGCCCCTGGCCTACATGCGTATAAATTGTCCCGTTTTTTTCTCTCGATAGTTTCACTTATATTAAATTTAAAGTTGGCTATATTTATAGTCTTTAAAGTATGATTTAATGCAGCGTTACAAGTTGGCCAAATAACTGCTTGATGAGGCTGTGCGATCACGCAGGCCTGACTCAAGCACTCATGTTTACAGGTCTTTGCCTGCCTGTGTTGAAAGGCATTCATTAAGCTGCGCTTTATGTCGCTCGTGCATGCATTTGCGAGACGAAGGCACGTTTATGTTCAATATGAACTTATTGAGAATAGGTTTCAGCGCCTGAGGTGTTGCATATCTTTGCATAAATCTCGATAGGTGACTTCACTTTGCAGGAAGTGAGGTTCATCAAAAGCAGGAATGCGCTTTATCCATGGGTTGATTTTGTGCATGTTGTAGCTATGTTCGCCTATGATGAACACACAGTCTATATTGCACGTTCGCTTTTGGAAAAATTCTGAGCTTTGTGTACACACTACTTACGAGTATGAACATGTCTGGTGGCATGGTCATGTTGTCAGCTCTATTTATCCATTTAAGTTTGCGTAACATATGAAAAAAAGTCCCTTGCATTCCGAAACGACTAACTCTAAGCAGTAAGCCGTTTTGGGCATAGCTCAAGACTGCATGGGTGAAGTCAAATATTGCACTGAATGGATGTCCTTTTATCTTATCAGACGATGCTGGCATTTTTTTTAAAGAAATGATTACATTTTTCGTTAGGAAACATGGCGAAATTAATGCAGTGCCTGTCTGAAGGCAGAGTATTGGAATCTGTCAACAGGTGGCAGCAAATTTGTAGGAATGCGTTGAATTCGTTCAGTATGCATGCCATTTTCATTTCTGTAATAATGACTGCGTTGTTGTATTCAAATCGTAAATGAGTGATGGTTTGATTAAAATTGCATTCATTTTCATTCACATGCCTCATTTTTTCGGAAGGGGGAAATGACCAATTTCACAAACAGACCTTAATCATGCAGTGACTTTAATATCACTCACAAGGTTCCCTTAAAATACCACAAAAAAGTTACAAGCAAGGATGGAATTTCGTAGTTTTATTATTAAAACATTTTTGTAAATAAAGTCAGCAAAAACGGTGCTCTATTGACACACTGAAAGAGCTAATCCAACATGAAAAACCTCAGCTTAGCTCTTCAGCCATTGCAGTAGGCCTACACATGCATATTTTGACAAGGGTGAAAGACAATAATATGGTGTTTGTGTTTTTTTTTTTTTATTATTATCATTATTTAATCCCAGAAAGGCTTTCCAAAATGTGAGAAATGCAGAAAAAGAGAACAATGTTGGCACAGTAACTAAAGTCTAAATGTTGTGGGCGAGCCAAAAAAAAAAAAAAAAAAAAAAAAAAATGACCACGGGATCGTGCGACTAAATTACAAAGACAAGGCTTATTTTAAAACTACACCAACCCTATGAGTAAAATGGAGGAAGTGGTCGAGGCACATTCTGGGAATGTCCACTAGATGAAGGTGGTTCAAATTGCTTATTATAATGATAGAGGGGGTAAAAATTACCCCTAAAACACAGGACCTTGGAATGGAAATAACAGTTTAAAAAAAAAAAAAAAAAATTCTCAGCGGGGTGAATTATGAAAATACTTGGAAAATGACTAAATAGACTGCATACAGTAAGTGTCTTCCGATCTAATTCGCAAAGCGACGGTGTGGATGCAAGCTTTCGTTTGAGCACAGCACAACTCCATATTCAACTGATTAACCGGGGTTCAATCAGAACCTGGGTAAATAGAATCACTTGTTACTGTTGGCCTGTGACGAAAGCAGCACCCATGCGGATGCTATTCAAATTAGATCAGACACACCTGTAGTACAGCCTCCTCAAGTTTTTGTCCCGACATGCGAAATCAGAAAATGGTGTGAAAAGGACAGTGGTTTGCCTGCAAATTCCACGGCACTGGCTACACCTCCGTGTTAGACACAGCCCTTCTGAACGCAGCCAAACTGAAATCGTACCAGTCACACGTACTAAAGACCACTCTGCTCCGTACAATTCACCTGAGCTGAGGTGGGGCTCCCTCCAGCGTAACCCAAAATTTTCAATTTTAGATTAGAGATTATAAGCACTATGGGATGCAGGAAGCAATGAACTTTGAGAATCACGATAAAAAATGCATTCTTAAAATCCTCATTTAAAGGTTTAAATGCAGACAGGAAATGGACATTCTTCCCCCAATAGGAGGTAATTGTCAGCACATTGGAACCAAGATGCCAACAGTTAAAAAAAAGAAAAAAAGTTTGTTATTGTGACCCCCATGTGTGATCCCCTACATGCAGTGTTCAATAGCTGGAGAAGAGGGGACATCTCACGAAAGGAGAGGGAAGGAGGGTTTAACCGAAAAGGGGTACGAAGGGGGCAAAAAAAGATAATGGAGAGCAGGATGGTGAAGATGGATACACAAGAGGAAAGCATGATGGTCATTCTCCAGAGTGAATGAGAAGTCAGTCAACTGGTGCATAGACTTGAGTACACATGGCTGTCTCAACTTAGGTATAAAATGGGTCCATCAGGAAGAACAAGTAACACATACCTGACATGACATCAAGACCTCTGTGCTCATCACATAAAAAAGCAATAAAATAAACATCATCATGGGATAGAGACCAACACCCTAACATTACACTGAATCAAGAACAGACAAAACTTTCAAAGTACAAAGACGGGACCAAAGGCATCGCAATCAACCCCCAGAGTGAGTAAGTGGCGGTTCAGTCAGCGTACTGAAATGGGTGAACAGCAGGGGGCGCACTCAGACGTACTCCTTGGCGCTGCTGGGGGGTCTCTGGCTGGACACGGCAGGGTATTTGGACACCTGTTTGCTCCTGGGGCAGGAGGCAGCTAGCATAGCCCCGCCCAGTACGTCCAGAAAGGAGCCGGCCCAGGCGATGAAGATGGCCGCTCCGAACTCAAACCTGTAAGAGGAGGGAGAGAGGAGACGTCAAAACTGCAACAGGGCTGTCCAATCCTCATACTAGAGATTTACTGGTCTTGTAGGCTTTCAGCCCAACCAAAAACAAGTTCTCCATCCAACAACGAGGTTGTCCAACCTTAATCCTTGAGATCTACCAATCTTGTAGGCCTTCAGCCAAACCAAACAAATTCTCATTCCTACAGTAAGGCTGCCCAACCCTAATCTTGGAGATCTATTATCGTTGTAAGCTTCAAACCAACGATGAAAAAATTCCAAATCAACGGCAAGGCTGCCCAACATTGATCCTAGAGATCTTGAACGCCTTTAGCCCAACAATAAACAAATTCTCATTCCTTCAGCAGAAGTGTATAACCTTGATCCCAGAGATCTACTGTTCTCGTTGGCCTTCAGCCGCATTCTCAATCATTCAGCAGCTGGAAATCTTACTGATCTGGCCGTTTAGTTAAATCAGGTGCACCAAAGTTAGGGCTGAAAGAAATCCCTTGGTGTGGTGGCTCTCCAGTCACAAGGGCGGGCAACCCCATCTGATAAAATCAAACCGCATGTCCCCAGAAACCCCTCTTCATTCTATCTTACCGGTCAAAATGGGGGTGGGAGATGCCCTTGATGGAGGACCGATGTATAAACAGGTTTTTGTTTCTGAATTACCCTGTCTAAATGAGCCAGTCAAAGAAACACTTCCTCAAAAGAATAGCAATACATCTGTGGGGTACTTGGACTCTGGCCTAATTGGCACGGATTTGATCAAAGAAGGTTGAGTGACGTAAACGGAGCTTCATCAGTCTTCTATGCAAACCAGGTTTCACTTGAAGATTTAATTCTATCGATGTGTTTCATACAGGGACACCCTAACATTTTACAGCCGTTCACTTACCTAGAAGCTTAGGCCATCTTAAGTGTCAAGTCTGATTAAATCCGGTCAGAGGTTGGCACGAGGAAAGAAATTGATATAGCCCTAATGGTCTCAGTGGTGAAAGGTTAGTTATAGTTTTGTATAATCTTGGGGTATATTGGGTGGGGAAAGTCTGGGATTCATGGGGTTAGTGAAAACACTTTAATCGGAACAGGACTTCTGATGGACATGCACTGGATTTTTACAGGAAAAATAGCTGTTGAAGAAGGAGCTTACTTTGTGTTGACGGGGGTGAAGGGGTTGTAGAAGGCTCTGATGACATCATGGGCGAACCAGGAGCATGCTACTATCGCACACAAAGCTGAGGAAGACAGGAGCAAGTAGCCATGGTTAAGAAGGAAGCCATTTTAAAAAACCAGCATGAGACAGCCTGATGTTTGCCCTATACCATCACTGCAACCTCCCTCACAATTCATAAAAAGCCAATTTTCACGAACACACCACTAACCTCAGGCGCATGTACCCATAATGAATTTAATCTTTTCCAAGGTCCATTATTTTCTTTATTTCAGATGACTAAAGTACAGCGCGGTCACTACGCATTTGGACAGCGACTGTATTGCTTGTCGGCTGACTACTCCAGCATGCTAGATTTGAGAAATTTGAAAATAAGGTCAAAGCCGAGACTACGCTTTAATTAACAGGAACCAATATCTTGAACAAGTGAACCATGCAGGAATTGGAACCCTTTTCATAAACTGTCATTGCCCTGATAATTACAGACTGCACTGAGGAAGAGGGAGAGAAAGAAAGAAAAAGAGACTGAAAGACAGGAAGACTGAAAGAAAGACAAAATTAAAGAGAAAGAGGACAATGATAAGAGACAGACCAAAAGAAAGAGACAGACAGAAGAAACATGCAACTACCCAAAACACCAAAGCCCCAAATCCACTCCCAATATTGGCCCACACTCACCCCCCACTAGCAGAATGATGCCCCCAGTCATGGCGATGCGAGACTTGCGCACTTTGTCGTCTCCCCCGCAGTTGGTGCATTTCATACCCATGCAAGCTACGCCCAGCCCTGCCACAGATACGATGATGCCCACGATCATCAGCGCCCGAGTCGCCTGGAGGGCACCTGAAGGAGGGGGAAAGAGATGTTTAAAATGCTTTGTAAAGCCCTAGTTTTTGTTACATTCTGACTCGTCAAACATTCCCTGATACATTCACTGGGATGAATGCCCATGCAAACCATAGGTGCACATGTGCAAGCACATATGCAGGTGATGCGAACAGTACATCCAGGTTAGATGAGACATGCAGGTTAACTGCATAGGAACTCTGTAGAAGAGTTGCCCTCAATATCATCCCCTTCATGTGGTTGAGCCTAAGAATGAAGTTTTGTACCATTCAGGTCCCCCATAACACCAGAACCACAGCCAATTAGCTACTACGAGCCATTTCAAAATCTATTATTTGTGACATCACAAGAGGGAGAGACCATCAAAAACAATGAAGGAACTGAAACTGGTTGTCTGAAATTGATAGGTCCTTCTTGCCAGTTAGTCACTTCAACATGAGACATTTCAAAGAAGCAGATTTTGAAATGACTTGTAATGGCTGATAGGCAGTGCACCTGTTGACATGATAGGGGACCTTTAAGGTTGAGAAATGGCACTCATGCACTTCCTTAATTAATTTATTTGGCAGGAGAATAAAACTGAAGGTTCAGCAAATTTATTTGGCAGGAGACTAAAACTCGACGGTTCAGCAAATACCTTCTTCAGCATGTGAAGAAACACTCAGCCATCAGAAAAACCTTGAAATGGTTGGCCTAACGGCCGCAGAGAGGAACTATGCAAATAATGTGAACTGAGACAAAGTACCAGGTCAACAGAAGCCATTCAGAGCACTTGGATACACCAAATGGACTGAAAATTTACATACTAGACCAAGCAGGGATGGCAGGCATTAGGTTATATGTGTCAGGATACTTTATTCTGTGGATCATGGTGTTAAAAAAAAAAAAAAAAAAAATTACAGCTTCATCTGCTCCTCAGTGAAAGGAGTCACTGAAAGTGGGGGGGGGTGGAGTTCAATTCATCAACCCCCATCCCCACCCATTAAAAGGGGAATCTGTGAACCTCTGAACATGGGACCTCACAGCACAAACCAGTCTGTGCCAGTATGTTCCAGTACTCACAAAGCTGTACAGCCCACGGTAGAAGGCGGAGGAGTGGGAGGATGAGAGATAGAAATGACTCTTCTTCTGCAGCATGCAAATACAAAAAGCTCATTGACCGTGAATGCAAGGAGGGGCCTCTCCCAGCCCCCCCCATGAAGAAAAAAAAAAAAAAAAAAAAAAAAAAAAAAAAAACCTGACCACTGCACTGTCCTCCCACCCCCCAACCTTCAACCTTCAAGTCAAAGTGGGTGTAGCCCAAACTGGTTTGAACCGGAAGCCTTCCCCGAGAGCTCTTTGTAACCACCTACCCTTCCCCCACTGACTCCCACCTAGCAAGCTGGGATGATCCGTCTGACCAAAAAGCTTATTACAGCCCCCAAATTGAGAATCAACTCTCCATCTAAGGACTAAAGAGCCGATGGTTGAGTAGCAGGGATGTTTGGGGCTAAACTTCAAACATCTGAGGGGTGTACTTCAAAAAGAGATTAGAGGGATAGTGAGGAATGTTGAGCCTAAAGCTAGAGTTTCCATGTCAAAGGTGGCTCTCTTAGCCTGGCTAGATGACCAATGGAACTTAACCTAGACTCGCAATCAGACCATTCGTCAAGCCAGATCACGCAAAGCCTACTTGGGTTGAACTTGTTTCAAAGTACATTCCTCTGGAGTGGTTTATTTTATTTTTATTTACTTTTTTCGTAAAATTTTATACTGCCAGCCACAGTTCATTCTCACTGCCAGACTTTGGAACTCTATGCTCGGCAATAACAGACTGAGCCACCCAGCCTCAAAGTTTTAAATATTAATATTATACACTGTGATAATGTTTTTGTCCACACAACAAATTATTGTCTCAAAAAGCTGATGGCTTGATGGTTCTACAATGGCTTTGTTGGGGGGAACTGCCAAGTTTGGCTGCGAGGAAAACAATACAATCTGAATCCAGAAAAATGATCCGAAATTTTTTACAGGAAGTCTTCTTTTTTCCCCTCATGGTTCATTAATATTGTCCAAACACCTCTTGCTCAGCAGTGAACCTGTTCTGAACTTGGTGCCAAGGGAGTGGATGGGTGAACCCACCACATCCACACAGGCCTGAAGCAGTTGCCTCGGCAACCCGCCATACTTCTCGGGCAGAAACAAAGGCACTGGCATCGCGAGGGTCCATCCATCAGTTGGCATGAGACAGGATAGCCACTGGAACAGATGCCAGTGTTCACACTGGCGCCTGGCTAACTGGAACAACTGCCAAAACTGTCGCCGGGGCAAGAATTGCCCCAGATTTCAAGCTCTTTTCAAGGATTCTCTGTATTGCCAGCATGCAAGACATTCAATTTTAAAGTATGTTTTTTTTTTTTTTTTTTTTCTGAATTCCAAATCAGTGTTCAGTTGCTTTCAATTACTAGTGGTGATTGTAACATGAGTATTAAAATATTCGTTCAAGAACATTCTACAGGTATTTGTGCTGCCATTTTCCAGTCAGAACAATCCCCATGGAGCCAACTTCCCACTCGCATACCAATTTTGTGATTTGGCAGGCAAATATTTGAAAAAAAATGTCTTCCCTGGGAGTCAGCATGTTCGCACTTAGTAGGCAAACCATTTTCACACCTTCTACTGACAAATACATGATATGTACAAGGACTTCCCCACGGGACTAATACACAAATATTTATTCGCTATGTAAACTCAGACAGCGTAACCTTCCCGATATCCTACAATAATCAACAGCAAGGTTAAAATCAGTTTTTGATCAGTTCACTATCTTGTTAGTCATATTTACACAAAGATAGAAGCAAAATAAAACAATAAATGTTTATCTGGGGTCCTGATAAGCGACAAAAACTGTACTGTGCCGTTATGACAGTTGGCTGCCAGCCAGCTTATTGCAGTTGGCACTTGGCAGGGGGAGCACAGAGTTGGCATCCACAGGGCCAAAGAGGAGGAGATATCAGGCAAGAGGGTAGGAGCAGTCAGTGATGATCATGTTGTGAAAGATGCAGGTCACTGCACATAGTGTGCTTCAAAGCTCCACCGTCTGACTCGCTTACCTACTTGCAAACTTACAGACACCTGATGTGTGAGGCAGTTTTGTTTCTTCCGGACATTGACATTATCTCCCTCTGCCAGTCAAAGCCACATACACGCACCAACTCTGGTCACACCATGAAAAACTCACGTACATGGTCACATTCACACTTGTCCACGCACTCATGACTTCAACCACGAATAACCAAAAGCCAACATCAAGGATAATTAGAACAGGAATCACTTTGTCACTGGAAGCTGAAAACACTGTGCAGAACAAATCGTACTGTAGCTTGGCGAGCAGGGGAGTCATGTGGGTAGGCAATGAAGAAGCAGAACCTGAAATAAGAGTTTCTCAGCTCAGTTGCTCTGCGGTCCCATATGCAGCCAGGACTTCCTCAGTGCACACATGCTCTGTGTTTAGACAAATATTAACACCCTGACGCAAAACTGGACCTGCTGCAAAACAATTCCAGACCATTCTCTGTGCATTCAGTACTCATAGCCAAACCACTTCTGTTTGTGAAAAGGGCATCAGAAAACTGAGCCATCAGCTTTTAGTGTAGAAATGGATTTGTTTGGAAAGTAAACATTAACACTACAATAGATAATATCAATAATAAAAGAAAACTGCAACCAGGCCATTCTATTAAGGCCTTACTTTGCAGAGCACAGGTACGTCCCATGGCATCATACAGAAAATGAACCGTGTCTGTGCCAAATGCTGCTGGCAGCATAAAATAAAGCAAATAAAAATAAAACACAGCCTCTGAGTGACCTGGAGAAAGTAAACTGCCAGGCACATAAATCCTGAATATTTGAACAAACTTGGCACGATTGAGATCCTCACACACAGGTGAGACACTGTACTACCCAGTCAAGAGCCGCACAGTCGAAAGCAAGTCCAGGAGGGAATGCTGGGAAATCCACACAAATATCGGTGAGCAAATGTTTAGGTTCAACAAGAGTTTAACCTGGATCCACACTGCAGAATTTCTACTGTTATGTTAAAATAGAGCAAAAGCAGTAAACAAGTCATGCAGCCTTGAATTGAACACAAAATCTTCCCATCAAAAAGCTAACATTTGATTGGGACAAGTCCAAATGTTGCTCAACAAAGCAACACCACAGAGCACTGAGGGTACATATCTGCCAATATGGTCATTATGTAAAATGCGATGTAAACGCATAGCTGGTGGCAGCCTTAACAAGGACAAATAAATAGGACCCAACATGTCAAACAGTGCTGAAAAATTCTACGAACTGCTTAGAGTAAAAATATGACATTCAGGGTTGGTTTCCCAAACACACCCTTCGCAAGATGTGCAGTCCAGGATGGCCTAATATTCCACACCTGGCCCTGAGGAACACAGTGCATTTATTGGGCCACAGGTGTGTCCGGGTCCAACCAAATGCATCTGCGAGCGATTGCCCATAGATGCATCTAAAAATAAACATTCAGTGAAGGGAAACTTGGAAAAAAAAAAAATTATTCATTAATGAAAAGAAGTGATTACAGGAGTGGCAGAGGTGGTGTGTGTGTGTAGGGACGGGGGGTTAGAAATGCAACCTGAGATTTTGCTGAGGTTGGCTGGATATACTCTGCCCGCCCTGGCGCACACACAGACACCTGACCCCAAACAAACAACACAGGTGCGTGTACAAAACACCAGCCCTGTCCTCCGGTGTGGCAACTGAGGTTTACACCGTGGGGCGCGGCCTGGCACAGAGCATGCCCAGTGGAGGCCTGCTTAATCATTTCCATGGCAACCGGGAGCAACTATAGCATGCTAACTTCACACAAATCAGCGAGGGAGGGGGAAAGGAGGGCTTCTGGGAATGTTGCATTGTGGGAAAATTGCATCAGGTGTTTTCCCAGAGCCACAGAAACACACAAAGGCAGCCATCAAGCTTTCAAACGAACACTTGGCACTGCTTAAGAGGATAATAATTCAATATGTTACAATACTTTGTGTTACTGCTGGAGTCAAATAAATCTACAAATCTCTTAACTATCCCAATAAATGCAAGGTGCAGAATCCAATGGACAAGTCTCAAATAACTTTAAAGTTCAATTCACTGCTACAAATTAAGCCTTACTCAGGCAAACAAAACACACATTTACAGTTCATACTGAATTATTAACTGAAGAAAAATAAACAGTTGCATGAACTTTGCAATAGCTGAGGTGACTAAAAGCCAGAATGTGCCTCAGGGGGATAAATAGTTTAAAATTTGTTTCGAGAATTCAACAAAGAGTGTGTCTAGCAGCTGCAGAAGAAAATACTTAAAACATTTTCAATGCCTCCATTTTGGGCATAGGCATACTATTCCAGCTATGTGTCGCATGAGGAGTTTTGCTGAGGACCACTGACCTTAACTGGGGTAATTATTTCATTTTTTCATGCATCACCTATTGATATAGCAGTTAAAGTAAAGCATCTATATTAAGGTTGCAAATATAAACCTTTATAGGGCATTTGTTCTTTCTGTTATTACCAGCCGCTACAGCTTTGGCTGGTATTGATTTTTCCTTTCACCTTATGAGCCTCTCTCTCTCCCTCTTTCTCATGTTGGTCCTGAACTCACAGGAAGTACCACAAAAAAGGCACCTATTGTTATGGGAACTAGGCCTACCACAGAAGCAGTTTTGAGAACTTTGCCAGGTGTAAACGTGTCTGAGAACAGATTTCGTCAACGCAATGGCATCACAACCAAGCGGGACGCAGTCGCGGAACTTACAGGTATTTAAAGGAGATCATGATGAAGGAGTAGTACGAAGGTGGGTGTGGTCAGAGGAAGGGGACTGGAAGTAAAGAGGTGGGAGGAGTGACTGGTGTGATTCCATCACGATGTCGTCTCTAGTTTCATCATGCAACGTGCCAGTTCAACCTAAAATTTCTCATTTCCTCGACAAATAATGGGATTTGCAGTAGGCTGGTAACTGCAAAAAAAAAAAAAAAAAAACTAGCTGAAATAATAAAAGGCAGAACTATTTTAACCGTGAACAGGTGAAACATAATTCTCAAAGCCATCCTGAAGCAGACGGGCAACACCTAAGGATATCAATAGAAAGAAATAAACGATTTCAGTGAGCAGCCATTGTGCCCCAGTTATGCAAACTGGCAGAAATAGTGACGAGTTGGGGGGTTTTGGTAAATATGTAATGACAAAGCAGTTAATGTACATCTACGAACTCAGGGAGACCGCAATATTATGCCTCAAAATATTCCATCGCAGATTTACAGTGTGCTGAGGGGCTATGTTGTGCGAAACACAGCGCAGGCCTATCGGCGGCCAGGTTATACGAAATGCACAGGTGTAAGCTCCCGGTCAACCCCTCACCCCCTTAGCCTTCCTTTCTCCCCACCTCCAAGTGCGACGCATATTGGCTACTTCCATGGAAGTTAGCTCCAGCCAAATGTCACAAGTAATTTAATATCTAAACGTCACAACGAATCGTCCATATTTAAACAATAAACACACATTTTAAGACTTGGCGCCTATTTTCTCCACAATCACTGCGTGGTGCGATGACCCAACCGAGGGAAACACTGACTCATTGCGAATGGTGACATTGAAAAGGGATTGGGTTTTAGTCTGAAAGTGTGACTTACTGTCAAGCTGCAGAACGGAGTCGTACACTTTGCACTGCATCTGTCCGGTACTCTGAAATGCGCACGACATCCACAGCCCTTGATACATCGCCACAGCTGTGATGATGTTGTCTCCTACGTAAGCCGACATCTTCCATTGTGGAAGGATTGTGCCGATAATCAGTCCAATGACCCCGATGAGCGATAGCGCAAAGCCTAAAAGCTGAAGACCAGAGTTGGCCATCTTAAAAACTTAATTAGTTATAAAAACGCACCGAGGCGATTGACACCAAAAATAAATAAGTACAAAAATAAAAATTATTTCCGAAAACAGAAGCTTCTCAAGAGCGCCACAGATATTCACAAAGGGCCTTTTATCCCAGAGTTCTGTCGAAACACCTGTTGCCAGGCGAAAATCAGTTCTCGTCCTTTTTATATTTTACTGCAATTTTTGAGACAATGAGAAGACCAAACGAATATCCTTCCGATAAAGTAAGTAATAGAACCACTACTCGGCTATATTTTCCTCTACAAGGTACGTCGAGTGGGACCACTAGATCTTCTTCACCTGTTTGGCAAAGCCGCACCTTGAATATGTAATGAGAAGCCCTCGGGGACGAGCGTTTTAAATGGCAGTGCAGGGGGGAGGGGACGCGCGCACTCCCCTTTCTTTTGTAGCCCTTTTATACGGCCGTGGTATCGTTACGTCACGGACCGTATCGGACATTTATTTCCGAGAGTAAGAGGAATTTAACTGACGCTGCTTATCTCAAATGTTCGAGAAAGTTATTTTTTTGGACTGACAGTGACTATTTGCACTGGCATAGAAAACGCTAACAGTACATAGAGATTTCACATTCCCAGGCCATCCCTGTACGATAGCTACCGATTAAACTGCCAATCTTTGACAGCCAGCTGCATCTGTATCCAAGCATGGAATAGTCTGACTTTCTGCCCTTGGCATCACACATTGTTCCTTTTTGTCCAAGTTACACAACTCGGATAAATAAAGCTGGGTTTCTCACTCGTTTACCTTTTTCCGGGAACTCATCAGGCGCCCCCCAGAAAGAAAAAAACAAGCAGTTCTTCATCTTTTTAAAAAATAAAAACCTGTGAAAAAAAAGCGGCTTAGGCAACTTGTCTCAGGTTGCAAAAGTTGCGCTCAGTTTCACTCTTGGTGAATCAGAAAGCAGGCATTTGTTAAACCAATTTGATAAGTTTTATTTATTATTTTTTTCTTATTAACAACTCACTCCGGTACTTGAGCACAGTTTAACCTTAACGATAAACGTACAGGCTTGTGATTACACAATATCTGGTAAAGCTATGATTGAGCTAATCAAATAATTAAGAGCAGAAATTGACGGAAAATCCAAAAATGGATCGGCTTTCCTTGCGCAACCCCGAGTTAAAAATACTATTGCTTGCTTTAAATTCAGAAAATAAAAGGTATCAAGCCTTGCACTTGGTTTCAGAAGGTGGTATTAAATCAAGAAGAAAATTAATCTTTACTTCACTTTTCTCTGGATTTCACGACCCTGTTGAGATTCGGCTTAATTGATCCGTTTATTTTTTGGAATTGATGTGATAGGCCTAATTGATGATTGACTGTGGTTGGTATTGTTGTGTAGACAACTGTGTAGACATTATGCCTGTCTACACGATGAAAGACACACATATGTCCCTGTCCAACACTTATCTATCAGCAGAGATTCTGACCTACATTTTTATGAATGGATGGCAGTCTTACAGTATGTGCACAATGGCTGGCTAACTTCAGTGTACATTCGCACATAGGTACCAAATATTTTCCTGAAAGTGCACCGCATGTAATAAAAGACAAGATTCAGTCAATATTTGAATATGTTGGAGTTCAGTTCCAAAACAACCGAACTGCCATTTCTCATCATAAAACGGTTCCTCACATGAAATCAAAACTCTTTCTGGCACTGTTGAAAATGCTTTGGCTATGTCCTTTATTGACAAATAGCCTAAGTTTTATTTTTTGAAAATTGAGTCCTCTTTAGTTTAGCTATATCAGGTGCTGGCATGATTTCCTCCACTATGTATGTATAGCTATTACTTTGCAGCCAAAGTCAGCCAAAAGCGTCTCTAAATTTGACACAGAATTTGAGAAATTAAAATAAAAACAAACATATTTACATTTATATATATGAAATACTTTGGCAGACATTGATTACATCCTCACAAAATGCTCTTTTCTGTTTTTAGAAATATGCTTTTGTGACTAATTGTAGCCCCTGGACGAAGTCGGGCTGCGACTATGGATTCATGCTTGTCGTCTCTGCTGCCACCGCCGCCGCGTCCGCGTCCGTAGACACTTCCTTGTGGACTCTGTACAGGCTGTAATTTTTGACTGATTACTTTCATATTTGGTATGGACAGGTGTTACACTTCACTGACGACACCTATCAATTTTGGTTGCCATGGCGACATTATTAGCTGAATAATGCGCTACAAAGAGGAGAAATGGGCTTTCGGAGGCGACGCCCATGTAGTTGCAGCCGACCAGGACTTTCTAGTATTTTCATTGGCATGGGATAAATTAGAACAATTCAGGCACATTCTCTGCACTTTCCCTTCAACTACTGGCACAGTTTGGGAGATAAAGGCTTTATTTTGTGGTGCGTGCACCTCACACACTGTAATGGCAATAAAGTTGACTTAAATTGAGACTTTATCTCACATTGGAACGGCATCAATTAACCTGAGGCAATAGCAACAAAGGAAATGCCATAAAATTACAACCCCAATTCCGAAATAGTTGGGATGAAGTGTAAATTGTGGATAAAATCAAAATGCAATGACTTTCAGATCACATGAGCCAATATGTTATTTACAATAGAACATAGATAACATTTCAAATGTTGAAACTGAGACATTTTACATTTTCATCCACAAAATGAGCTAATTTCAAATTTTCTGGCTACAACAGGTCTCAAAAAAGTTGGGACACAGGCAAAAAAGGGCTGAAAAAGCAATTAATATATAAGAGAATCAGCTGAAAGAACATTCAGCAAGTAATTACATTAACTGGCATCAGGTGTGTAACATGATTGGCTATAAAAGAGATGTCTTAGAGAGGCTGAGTCTCTCAGAAGTAAAGATGGCCAGAGGCTCTCCAACCTGTGAAGGCTTGCATAAAAAAATTGTGGAATGCTTTAAAAACAATGTTCCTCAATGCCAAATTGCAAAGGCTTTGAAGGTCTCATCATTGACAGTGCATAACATCATCAAAAGTTTCAGAGAAACTGGAAAAATCTCTGCGCATAAGGGACAAGATTGAAGACGCCTCTGCATCACACACTGGCATGATTCTGTCACTGACATTACTAAACAGGCCCAGGAATACTTAATGAAACCACTGTCTATAAACAGTCTGCCGTGCCATCCACAGATGCCACGTAAAATTCTATCATGCAAAAAGGAACCCATTGTTGAGCATGATCCAGAAGCGCCGCCGTGTTCTGTGGGCCAAGGCTCATTTAAAATGGACTGTAGCAAAGTGGCAAAGTGTCAGACGAGTCCAAATTTGACATTCTTGTTGGTAAACATGGGCATTGTGTCCTCCGGGCTAAAGAGGAGAAAGACCACCCCTCCTGTTATCAGAGTTCAGTTCAAAAGCCAGCATCTCTGATGGTATGTGGATGCATTAGTGCATATGATGTGGGACATTTGCATGTTTTAAAAAGCACCATGAATGCTGAAAAGGTATATAAAGGTTTTAGAGCAACATATGCGCCCCTCCAGAGGACATCTATTCTAAGGAAGGCCTTGTGTATTTCAGCAGGACAATGCAAAACCACATACTGCAGCCATTACAACAGCATGGCTTCATAGTAGAAGAGTCCGTGTGCTGAACTGGCCTGCCTGCAGTCCTAATCTTTCACTGATTGAAAACATTTGGCGCATAATAAATCGAAAAATCCGACCCAAAACTCTCCAGCAGCTGGAAGCCTGTATTAAACAAGAGTGGGATCAAATTCCAATGGCTAAACTCAGGAAACTTGTCTCCTCAATGCCCAGACGCCTCCACTCTGTGTTAAAAAGAAGAGGGGATGCTACACCATGGTAAACAGGCCCCTGTCACAACTTTTTTGAGACCTGTAGCAGCCATCAAATTTGAAATGAGCTCATTTTGTGGATAAAATTGTAAAATTTCTCAGTTTCAACATTTGCTATGTTATCTCTGTTCTATTGTGAATAAAATACTGGCTGGTGTGATTTGAAAGTCATTGCGTTTTGATTTTATTCACAATTTTTGTCCCAACTATTTCGGAATTGGGGTTGTAAAACAGGAAGTTGGGCCACGCTGTATGGGAATGATCTGAACAGACATTTGAGTTTGAGGTTGAAATGCTTTGATGCATTACAAGAAAACGTTCTCGCAATGCTTGTTTGCCAAGGGAGTGTTTAATCAGATTAACCCTTTAAGTGCCAAATACATTTTCAAGGAACTAAGAATGTCATTATCCTGAGCTGTTGAAAACCTATCATGTGTCAACTTGTTTAAAAGAGCTCCCCTGCGGGAGCTCTTTTAAACAAGTTGACACATGATAGGTTTTCAACAGCATCTGGTTTTGATATCTTACACCATTGGGCAACTATAGTTGCCCATGGCGCTGAAAGGGTTAACTGGGCATCCTTGTTTTTTTTTAAACCATTGGCTGGTTAATGATTAGCCAGTGACCCCACCAAAGAAGGGTGGAGGATGAGACAGAAAACCAGCAGAGTGGAGGCAGATCTCCAGAGCAATGTCCAAAACAGTTTAACCGCTGTTCTGTCAAAATATGCACTGTCTACTGCCGAGCACCTGCCGCCCACTCTTATACGGACTTTTTCCTGTGACAGCAATTAAAGTACACTGGATGTAAAGTACATTTTGTTGTTTACTTAAATTCTCAGAATTCCATCCAAATTTCCTTAGCTTGGCTAGTGTGTCCACCAAAACACTTTTTGGAAGTACAACCCCAACTCTGAAAAGGTTGGGATGGTATGAAAAGTGATCCTATAAACAGAATACAGTAATTTTCATTTAACTGCAGAATGTGTGAAGTCATAATGTTTTGTCTGATCAAATTCATTTTATTTGTAAATATACAGCCATTCCTGCTACTCAGGCCTGCAAAGCATTCCAAAAAAAAAGGTTGGGAAGAGGGCAATTTAGGACTAGTAATGACATTTTAAAAATTGAGTAATGATGTGATTTGAGAGGGATGATGTCAGCAGGTGATTGTAATCATGATTTGATACAAAAGCAGCATTCAGGAAAGGCCTAATCCCTCTGGAGCAAAGATTAGTTGAGGATTGACTATTTGCCCACAAATGCATAAAAAAAGCAATCAATGGTTTAAAAAACAATGTCCCTCAAAGAAAGATTGGAAGGATGTGGATATTTCAGCCTCTGTGGTGCAGGACATAATTAAAAGACTCAAGAAATCTGGGCATATTTCCATGCGTGAACAGCAAGGATGCAAGCTGAAGTTGAGTATCCATGGTCTCTGATCACCCAGATGGCACTGCATCAAGAACTGCCATTTATCTTTAACCCTTTGAGCGCCATAGGCAACTATAGTTTCCCAATTGTGTAAGATATCAAAACCAGATGCTGTTGAAAACCTATCATGTGTCAACTTGTTTAAAAGAGCTCCCCTGTGGGAGCTCAGGATAATTACATTTTTAATTCCTTGAAAATTTATTCAGCGCTCAAAGGGTTAAGCAGTATAACCAACTGGGCAGAGGATTATTTTTGTCAAACCTTTGTCAAATACTACAATATATTGTTACAGCCAGTTAAATCTTTACTGAGCGAAAAAGGAAGCATCATGTTAAGTTTCTCGAAGCGCCGCCAACTTCTCTGGGCTTGGAGGCATCTGCAATATATCACCACACAATGGAAGCACGTATTGTGGTCAGACAAATCAATATTTCAGGTCATTTTTTTTGGAAGAAAGTTCGTGCTCCAGGAAAAAAGTAAAGAAATTGACTTCCAAGGAATCTATGAAGGGATGCCCATGTATGTTTCAACCGCATGGCAGCAGGAGAGGGAGCTGGTGCAGAAGTGGCCTGCCTGCAGTCCTGACTTGTCCCCAATAGAGAACGTTTGGCACGTTTTGCAGCAAAGTGCAACAACAAAGACCCCTAAGCTGTTTGATGCCGTTGGATGCCTTCAGATTTGTTTGCAGGAAGAATGAGACAAAATACACCTAAAAACATAATCATTTGGTGTCTTCTGTCCCAAAAGGTTTAATAAGTATTGTGAAAAGGAATGGCAACATTACAAAGTGTAAATATTTTACTGTCTCAACTTTTAAAGTTACCGGTAATTGCAAAATTCAAAACTGAAATGTTTTCATTTAGAAAAAAATCAACGGAATTCATGTGTTTGAAACATCAAATTATGTGCAGTCGTATCATTTTTTAACGTAATAGAGGCCAAAGGTAATCTTCAAATCACTGCTTTTAGATTTAATTTTAATTTAGCAAACTGTCCCTTCTTTGTCTGATTTTCGCTTTGAACCTTAATCACAGACGACCGAGACGAGAGTCCAATCAGTAAGGGAGGTCGCAGAAGAAGAGGTGAGTGATTTTTCTTCAAGGCGCAGGCAGCGGGAAACACGGAGGAAAAAATTGGACATTCTGCCTAGTATGTTTGGTAGATTTTTTTTTTTTTTTTTTTTTTTGGCATGAGTCATTCCCATAGCAACTCCATGGAAATATGTAAATCCTTTTGGTGTTTTATTTACAATCGTTGCTAATAAGTTTGTTGACCAGCACACTGTTATCATTAAGATTAAGATGGGCTTTATTGAAGCCCGTGGGGTAATTTGTCCTCTGCATTTAACCCATCCCATAGTTAGGAGCAGTGGGCAGCCACAGAGCAGCGCCCAGGGACCAACTCCAGTTCTAAAGCCAGTTTCTTCGTCAGGTGTACTGGTAGGAGTGTTCCTATAATGCTTGTTTTTCCAGGTGGAGGAAACTGGAGCACTAAGAGGAAACCCACGCGAACACGGGGAGAAAATGCATGCAAACTCCACACAGAAAGGCCCCAGCCCAGATTTGAACCCACGACCTTCTTGCTGTGCCACTGTGCAGCCCAGAGAAAGATTAAGCAAGTATGCTGTTACACACATGCCCTCAACTCTATAGTTCAGTATGCTTGTTGTATTGCTGGCTTTGGCAAAAAAAGTCTTGCATATACTGCACAATTACCATGCACAGATGGATCAATCACTTACGTACCACCATGGGTTTACGGTTGACGACAAAGCTCCCATTGGCTTAGCCCAGGGGAGTCAAACTTCAGACCTGGTGGACCGTAGTGTGAGTCTTTGCATTTTCCATTCAATGAGTAGACCACTAAGCATCCTCACGGACAAGGCGCGTAGATCCTTTTGCGAATGAAAACTAAATCACTTATGCTAAGACACTCGCGGGAAAAAAAAAGAATTATAGAAAATCTAGCTGACACTGCAGTCCACTCCAGAATAGGAATTTGACGCCCTTGCCTGCCTCAAATCCATTTGTGCACCAGTTGAGGTAAGTGATCTAGGGCAGTGTTTCCCAACCCTGCTCCTGGAGTACCCCTGCCCTGCATATTTCAGATGTCTCCTTGATTTAACATACCCAGATCAGGTCATTAGGTACTCCACTAATGAGCTGATCAGCTGAATCAGGTGTGTTAAATTAGGGAGACCTATAAAATGTGCATGACAGGGGTACTGCAGGAGCAGGGTTGGGCCTCACTGATTTAACACACCTGATTCAGCTCATTAGTGGAGTACCTAATGACCTGATCTGGGTGTGTTAAATCAAGGAGACATCTGAAATATGCAGGGCAAGGGTACTCCAGGAACAGGGTTGGGAAACACTGATCTAGGGTCCACTTCAGAATTGTCCGTCACATATTGTGCAGATGTTGTTTGTCTTAGCTGGCACGTTATTTAACTGGCAGTACCGCGCACCCCACCCCCCTCCGAAATGTACTAGATGTTCCGGCGACCTCCTGCTCGTCGTGGGCTGAGGCAGCACTAAATAACAGGCCACGGATCTGTCGCGAGGGGCCCAGGGCAGATTTGGGCCGACAAAGACCCCATTGTATCTCGGACAAACTTCTCCAAAGCAGAAGGAATGTAAGGCGCACTGAACCACCGGGGGATTTCGTCTTGCAGAATGCTCCCGCCAACCAGCCCAGTTGCTCCTGGATACGCGATTGATCTCGAGCTCCGCGCTGCTCAAGTCAGACTCGGGCCAAGCTGTCGCATTCACAAAGGGATCGCCTAGTTTCTTTTCTCGTAAACGCACATTCGTCTTTCTACCAGTAATTACACAACGGGCTGCGGGGCGGAAAAAGCTACTAAATCTCCTCAAAAACCATCCAAACACCCTTTAGTTTCTGCGCGGCTCCTCTTGTTTTCCAGAATGGGCAAACAGAAAAGCCGGTGTTAAGCGGCTTCCAGCCTCTTGAGAGTCGCCGAACCGTTAGCAATAAAACATGCCACTTTGTGACTTCGCCTGAAAGCTGCTTGTCATTTGCAGCGATCATGGCGCCCATTGAAGAAGTTGAAACATTCCTGACTTTTGATGCTGCGCCATAACTCAGCAATTGCGCAACGTCCCAGGCATAAGGTCACTGATTTAAAGTAATATTCATGTCATTATTCTAGTATCTTGGCAAAAATTGCATGGCCTAATTTTGTCTACCAGTTTGAAAAACAGCATGTAATTGTTAGATTTTTTTGTGGATCTTTGCCCCCTCGAGGACGGAATCACCAGTTTTGGCGGATGAACATGGGGATGAGTTATCAATGAGTCCATAAATTCAACGCATTCTGATTCACTGGCCTACAATCCTGTCAAGCTTGTTCATATAATTGGTTATTAATAAGTACTTTACTGAACATTATAATCGTGATGTAACATTTCCCGCTAGTAACTGAAAGCAGCAGTATTTTTGGCCTGTGCTCAAATTTTTCTTTTAATTTGGGAAAAAAAAAAAAAATCAGTGACCCTTCCTGCTCACACAGGCCCTTCCTTGTCTCGTTACACAAAGGGCAAATGAGTAACCAAGTGAAATTGCTCATGGCCCATGTAGTTATTCTTAGGGTTTTCCTGAAACTCCTTGTGATAATTATAGGGACACCCTCTGTCCCCATCTAAACAAAAGATTTTGAATGCTCCTCCTCATTGCTTTTTTTTTAGCCAATGGCTTGTTATTTTGGAAACAATATTACTATACAGCAGAATTTCGGACAGTATCCCAGCATTTCTGCAGGGGAACTAAGAGCAACATGCAGTCAGATATTGTAAGCTGAGCAGTGCTGGAGCCCTGGTATCCACTGGAAACCAACCAGTGTTTTGTGGCTTTGTATTTCGGCCAATAAGGAAGATTGTTGCTAAGTGGCAATGTTTTCAAGGAGAGAAAGGCATGCTGTATTAGAAGGGAGACAGCAGAATAAGACGGTGAGAGAAATAAAGCACAATCTCCTCTTTTCCCTTCTGGTTCAATTTCTCTTTCTCTCTCCCTCTCTCTTTCTCTCAACAGAGATTCAGTGATTCACACTGGAGCTCTCTGGTGTCACAACAACATGTTTGTTTACTCTTGGGCCCTCTGTGTTACAACATAGAGAGCATTACTTTTCCACTAAGACTTCCTCTCTACCTGCCAATGTAGTGTGTGAACCATGCTGTGCGCAGTATGTAAAATTACCATAACAGATTGTACTAATTAAAAGTTTCATTTTCAAGTCCACAAGAACTTTGGGGCTTTGTAGTGGAAACTTTGTAAAGACCTATCAACAAATTCATTTTTAAACAACTACACTCAACAAAAATATAAACGCCCCATATAAATTATTTATGTAATATGAAATGTGTTACCCTAAATTAGCTTATAATGTCTTAATTGTGCAAAATGATTATTTGTCTTGATTTGTATACAACATTTGTGTTCACTCAAACAGCGTGAACAGAACTCAGACACTCCCTAAAACTGGGGACAATAAAAGACCACCCCAAAATGTCAAATTTCATCAAAAGTCACCATGCCACAAATGTCGCAAATTATGCGGGAACACGCCATAGGAATGCTGGATGCAGGAATGTCCTCCAGAGCAGTTGCTGCACAGCTGAATGTTCACTATCGGACAAGTGGGCGTTTAAGAGTTCGTTTTAGACAGACTGGCAGTACAGCAAATCGACCTCACCCTCGTCGTCCACATGTGACCATACGAGCACAAGATCGTCACATCCGGCTTCTCCACTTGCGTGATCGCCTCAGACCAGCAACACGCCCAGCAGATGAAACAGTTGGTTTGCACAACAGACGTATCACACCTCAAACTGTCCGGAACCGCCTGAGAGAAGCGAACCTACACGCTCGTCGTCCTCATCGTGATCCCAACCGTGTCTACAAGTATCCCTGATAGCCATACGCCACTATCTTGTTTTAACCCTTTAAGGCCTAATGCAAAAATCCCAGCAGACAGTAACCTGTATTTGTGCTGAAGCACAGCTTCTCAGCTTTCAGGAACAGTTGGAATTTTTTTCTATTACGCAAAACTTACAGTAATTACGGTACTTTCAAAATTACGCGCAAATCTGTGTCGGCAACGACACGTTCTTGAAATGCGCACATGCTGTCCAGGTTTAAATGGGTTAAAGAACAGTAATCTGTTGCACATTGAACAAGAAAATGAATTGTGTATGACTTAATATATTGTGAAACCCTTAATGCTAATTAAAAATAAAAAGTGTCAAATGGGGCATTTATATTTTTCTTAAGTGTAGTATAATGATTCTTGAGAGTACAGGGCCAGGAAAATCTATTTCCCATTTGAAAAGCTGCACTCCTAGATCTCACAAAACACTGCGGTTTAAGGTTTACATTGGTGTAGTAGAATTTGAGAGACTGAGGTAGTATGAATGTAAACACTGCTGGTCCAATCTCTATTTGGATGATTATGGCTATTTTCTCAAAAAGGGTATGTAAATGACAATCTTCATGAAATATACAGCAGTTTGTACGCTCTTGGGTGAAGAAAAATAGTCCAAGCCAAGAATGGCAAACTATTATGCTTTAAATGGCATTAACAACAAATTACTAGAAAGAAAATTAGCAAGGAGAAAAAAAATGCACATCTGCAACTTCCTATGTCACTACAAGTAGTGTAACTATTTGTAGAAAAAGCTGAAAATTGCTTCACTGTGAAGCTGAGCTGTTTCACAGTGAAAAGTCTATTTATTCTTTGGAATACATGAGATTCTCATGAAAGCAAGGTTTTCTGCAACATTCTCATGATGAGAATGTTGCAGAAAGCCTTGTTTTCCACCGTGGAAAAGTTGTTTTCTAAGGAGGAGTGATCAGGTGTTGTAATTTTACTCTTCTTTTTGTAAAAAGAAGTCGGCAAGCTTGCCCTTAAATATTTAAAGAAATCAAAGCGAAAAGCTATCGCGTACTCTTACTTTATCTATTTATTTGATTGTGTCTAATTTCCTGACCAATCATTTGTCTAGTTTATTAAAAGCTTCATATTTCACCATTTTGGACTTGGCCCATTTTGTGCCAAGGAATGTATGCATTACACTCATTGTAAGCATAAATTTACTGTTGTGTGACATAATCCTCTGCTGAGCCTCAATTCTAAGTAATTTAATCCTGCCTGGGTACCCATATCAGGCAGGAATGCACACCCACGAATACACCTGCCACACCGTAATACCATAGTGTATTCAGAGGAATAATAATTGTGCCAGAACTGATTCAGGAACTAGGAATGCAGTTCTTCTATTTAGCAATGCCACAACTTTCCATGCAGAAAGGAATGAGAGCGGTTACATTGCAAAATGGTTGCGTAGAGTTTATCCCAAGCCACTCTCAACTGAAAAAACTGAACAGAGGCCAATCTCCTGTGGTACCCACAATGTGAGGTCAAGGGCCTTTCCCAAGGGCCCAACAGCTGTACTGATCCTTTTCTGGCAAGACTGGCTCTTGACCAGCCAACCTATTGATTCCCAGTCAGACATTTGAGTGATGTGGCAGTAAGCAGACCTTTGTGATGTATCAGCAATGGGCATCAGCTTTGATCCGTGGTACTGACATTTCTTTCCCCCTAGGCTAAGAACAGAAGATGCTCCCTCTTAAATATAGCCGATAATCATAACAACAACATAACGAGGGTGATCCGATGAGTGAGTGGAAGTGTGTGTTCGGATCTTTTCAAGCGTGTGCAACCTAAAAGTTCCCATAAACCAGTGGTCTTCAACGTTGTTCCTGGGGGCCCACTGTGTATGCTGGTTTTGTTCCAACCACAATTGTAATCGCAGGACTTTAACAACCTGTTAATTTGTCTTAAGCGCATTTAATGTTTAGAGCAGTTATTTGACCTCTTGACTCACAAGTTAACAGAAATATCTATTTGCCGTCAAAAAAAAAAAAAAAAGGTATAAACCATACATTGCAATGTATTGGAAATAACAGCATAAAAAAGAGAAAAAAACAATGTAATCAATCTAAATAAAGATGTAGTTGGCTTCTAATCGGTGAAAACTAATTGGCACATCATGACAATTTTATTCCACAAGCAAATGGTAGTCCAACCAGTTCTGTGTTATATTAATCTAATTAGGTTCACCTGAAGTTTTTTGAAAGAACTTGAAACAGTTGTGTCCAGCAGCCTAATTTGGGGTTCACTGATTTCCTCAGTGTCTAATTTGATCTGTTTTAAATGTTTTATTACTTGAAATTTGATGCAGTATGGAAATAAACACACCATCTTCTAGGGTATTTCATTCTTCATAGCATGTATGGATATTTCTATGTTACATTTGGCTAAAGAGAGTAATTAACAACTCTAAACGTGAAAAACACCTAAGACATTAGCAGCTTGTTAAAGTCCTGCGATTACAATTGCGGTTGGAACAAAAACTAGCATACACAGTGGGTCCCCAGGAACGACGTTGAAGACCACTGCCATAAACCACCCGCGGAGAGACGAAGGCTAACTCAGTCATTCAGTTTGAAAACACCAGTCACTGCACCTACAATTCAGCCCCAGTCACTCAAATAAATAAGAAAACTCAAAGCATCACTAGCGCGATGCCCGGATGCGAATAAAATCATAGCTGTAGTCATAGCTTTAATAATTTATGTGGACTTTTTGGTTTTTTGCTCCTTGAAGTTTAAAATCCTCCCTCCACTTTTGCTGTATTTCTGAGAGAGTCGAAAAGTGACTTTTTATAAAAATTACGAATCTCTTTTCATATATTGGCTTATTTCCCTTTGTGGAAAACCAGTTTGGCTGCTCAAAAGGACATTAGACTGGTCTGACGCAAAGGGAAGTGCGAAAATGCAAATACGCTGGAACCTATTTCCCCACAGTATTGCAAGAGCCTCTAAAGAACTGCCAGATCACGAATACACCACACCGGCCACACAAAGGCTGAGGGACTTCATGTCAATTTCATACAAAAAAATTATCCATACGTGCCTTATGCAGGATTACACAAGGTCAGGGAAGTGAGTAGTTAATCTCAAGACGATTGCAGGTTTTCAGGGTACTTTCCTTATAGTAGAGTTGCGGGTTTCCAGCTGTGTGATTTTGTTGACAGTGACTCACAACTAAGCTCAAACACACATACAATCTCACACACACACACACACACACACTGATAAAGTGCTGTGAAGAAGTATTCCCCCCCCCCCAACATCTTCTATCTTTCCATATTTGCCACACTTAAATGTTTCAGATCATCAAACTCATTTCAATAGAATAAAAGAAATCTGAAAAGGGGCAAAAACATCTCACAGCACTGTGCATTATTTAAGAAAGTAAGTCTGATTAAATAATTTCGAGCACAAATATTTGTGGTGTCCTGAAAGATCCTTTGATTTCCTAAACAAAAGACCCCCAGAGATCACAGGATATAGAATCAGATTTTGAAGGGATGCATGCGAAGAGGGTGCCAGGTTATTATTGACTGAAGAATACCCCAGTTTATGTTATTAGCAATGCTTTGTGAATGAAACAATCTGCTGTAAACTCCATATTTTAATGCAGGTCTGAGTTTAACACATTGTACAGGAAATGAAGTGACATAGATCTGTATTGACACCAAGGAACCTACAAAAAAAAAAAAAAACGGTCTAGGTCAATAAATATCAAATATCTTTATTGAAAATTCTGTACAGTTGCTTCCATGAGTAATATCAATGTATATGATTATATCTGATGATAATAATTTAGGCCTACTTATTTGTTAGAGGAGTTGGAACTTTTACCAAATATGCAACATTTGTGACTTGCTCCATATATACTCTTTACATTCAGCTGCAAAATAATGGGAGTATCGGTCAATGGAGAGTACCAAAAGGAAAAAATGCTCAATTGCCCTCTGCTGCCCTCTAGTGTCACAGTCAATGACCTACACCAGGGGTTCTCCATCTTACCCCGTAAGAGCTGGGGCTGGGGGAGGCTTTCGCTTCAGCTAAGCAGTTACACACTGCTACGCAGCTCACATATTGCAACACTAGTTCTTCTGGAAATCCCCCAGAGTCTTTGACTATGACTGAATACCGGGTGTGTAACTGATTGGTTAGAATGAAAGCCAGCACCCACAGTGGCCCCTTCTGGATGAGGTTGAGAACCACAGACAATTCAACAATCTCTGCAGGCTTATAGCATGGTTAGCACCGTCCCTGTGATCCAACCCATAAGTTTATGTTCACCCCAAATCATTTACTTTCCCAAGGGAGCAGAGGGACTGTTCTAACCACTGATGTAAAGAGAACTTTGGTGAAGTTCCAGTGCTAATTGTTTGTGATTAAATTGATTTCCAATCACAGGTACCCTAATGAGCCAAAAAATTAAAACCATGCACAGATGAAGCAAACAATGTTGATTATTTCATAACAATGGCCCATGTCAAGGTCCGCAGACCGACCTTTGACGATAAGTGCACAGTCAGTCCTCATGGTCGAGATGTCAGATGTCGGAAAATGGGACCTGAGTGACTTTGACAAGGGCTAAATCATGATGGAGAGATGAGGGGGTTAGAGAATATCTAAAGTGGCAAGGCCTCTGAGGTTCTCCCTGTCAGTAGTGGTGAGTACCATCTGTGGTTCAAGGAGGGACATACCATTTACCCATGGCACGGCATTGGGCACCTATAAGGCTCATCAATGACGAAGGCAATCCAGTCCAGTCCAAATCAAAAATAGTGCTAGACTTGGCACAAGTCACAGAGAATTTTAATGATACTTATGTGAGGAATGTGTCTCAATGCAGAGTGCATCACACCCTGTTGCATATGGTGCGTTGTAGCCACAAACCAGTCAAAGTGCCCATTCAAACCTGATCCACTGCCGTAAACGCGTACCATGGGCACGTGAGCATCGGAACTGGACTTTGGAGCACTTTAAAAAGGTTGGATGGTCTAGTGAATCCCATTTTATTTTACATGATATGCATTGTTTAAGTATGTGTACCATTTACCTGGGGAGGAGATGGCACCAGGAGGCACTATGGGAAGAAAACTGGTGGAGAAAGAGTGATAGTCTGGACAATGTTCTGCTGGGAATTCCTGGGTCTGGGAATTTAGGTGGATGTTATCGTGACAGAGCTGATTTGGCAGCAAGAAGGGGACAAACACAATATTAGACATGTGGTTCTAATGTTGTGGCTGATCATTGCATATTGCTTGTAAACTGTTTCTACATGCAATATTTCCTTGTCAAAGTTTCCTCTGAGAAGAAAACAAATGTCCAGAAAAAATATTATGATTTGCAAAAAATTAAAAACGGTTTATTTTCGAGCTTCCAGACATTTCTTGCCCTCAGATTCAAGGCAGTCACCAACAGGCACAGGTAGACGGTAACATCGGCCCCTGCCCTGAGACAGGAAAAATATCCTTTCAGCTAAAACACATGACCAATATACCCAAACACTCCACTCCAGCCATAGACAGTATAAAAAGATGGACGCAGCACCCGTGTCTGAAAAGTGAAGCCCATGCGGAAATCTCTGAAAAATGCATTTTATTTAATCACCAGCAGATGGCGACATCGGTGGTTGCAGAAAGAAGTTTAATGCTATAGAAGTCTATGATAAAATGACCCTTCTTTCCCACCTGATTTATTATTTCAATAATGATTTTCTACATTATTTTATGGTATCTATCGCAACTTTCAAGTCTCCTTCGATATTGTATCATGATGTTCATTTTTTGTAAATTATGGTCCCAAATAGACTATAATAAAGGATAAAGCCAGATATGCTTTATGGGGCGTGGCTATCCTCTAGTCCTCGTCAGATACGGTCAGATCCACCCGTAGCTCCACCCCTCGCTCCTCTCTGGATCTTCGATTCACGCTCTCGTCCAATAGGAATCACATCCGGTTTCAAAATGGCAAAATGGCGCTGTTCAAATAGCCAAAATCGAGGCTTGGTAAATGGTATGCTGAAACCAATGGGTGACGTCACGGTTGCTTCGTCCGTCTTTTTATACAGTCTATGTTTTCAACTGCGACACACAACCAATACCCCCAACCCCCCACTCCAACCCCACCCCACTGCGCTGTCATAACTTACCCCCCTAAAGCCACTTTCACACTGGACGTGAAACGAATTTTTCGCATGACAGATTACATTCAAAGTCAATGCAAAAACGTCTTTGCATTGACTTTGAATGTAATCTGTCGTGCGAAAAATTTGTTTCGCATCCGGTGTGAAAGCAGCTTAACTCTGCAAAGCTACTGTATCTGTACCAACTCCCCCTGTTCATGCCTGTTTTTCACCAAATACTCAGTGCAAATCGAATATTCCTGCTCACAAGCACAGGAAGCAGCTGACATGAAAAATCCAGACTCAGAAATTAATCGTTCTCTCCAGTGCTTTGTTAAAAAGGATTCTGTTGTGGTTATCAGCATACTTTTTTCAGCCAAAGGGTGGAACTAAATATTAATATCGACAGGATGATTTCATGGGTGGAGGAAGGATGTAGCCAGAGTTTTGTTTTCTAAAAGCTGGACCTTCCTCCTCTGTGTTATACAGATGACCTCAATTAATGTGGCTTGTGATTACAGAAGCAAGGGCGTAGGTTTTTATATGAAAGGTAGGGACATGTCCCTACCAATATTTTGGGAAGGCAGATTCTTATCATCTTTCCAGGCAAGCCATATAAGACCCAATTGTGGAGGCTACGTCTCCAAGACAACCTATTTATGCATTCTAGCATTTCATTGGTTGAAAGGGCGGGGCTATCTGAAGGCTAAAAGTCAAGAGTAAACTGATCACACTATTCAGGTCATGAATATTCATTTTTGTCCAAAGCAGGGCTTGAGACGTGCAACTGGCTCGCCAGCTTTGATTACATGTGTTTGCAATGGCTTACCCGTAGAAGTGAACCGTAATTTGGCATTTGCTCCAGATTTTTCTTCATCGCGTAACTATAGCACTTTTCCCATGGCCTAACTCATGACATACATTGATATTACCTTAGGTACGTATCACTTTTGTGGAAATTTCATTGTCTGAGAGCGTGAGGAAAAAAAAGTCGCTCCATGTTATGCTGCTAATATTTCGCCAAACTGAATGCCAAGTGTAATGTTGGTTGAATAAGTGATCAAACTAGTCAGAAACAGATAGTTACTTAAAGTGAAAACTCGCTAGCTACCTTAAGCTAGTTTTTACCGGAAAATAAAGTCAACGAATGTTAATTAAACATGTTCGCTAGTTTCAACTAGCAAACTAAACCTGGTTTCTGTCACATGTTGGTTAGTAATCGGGTTGCTAGCAGTAATATAAGCCAGCTGGATATGTTAAATTCTGAGGTGAATTTCAGTGGAGAAATCCCGCGAAGGTGCCATTATTAATTAAATATTTTATATGCAGGAACCACAGCAGCAAGCTAGAGAAACAGAGCAAGCTGTTGAGGATACAGGTGTTTCAGGGCTTCAGGTGAGGTCATAATTATAACTTGTTCTGTGGAATTATAGGGAAAGCGTTATAGTTGGTCTCATGATGTTCAGCAAATGTACCCTTTGAAAGTTAAAATGTGCCAACCAACTTTGGCTCAGTGGGGGAAATGAAAGAAACACGTAATCGTAAATCTAATATGATCCAGTCCGATAAACGCTTGGTTTGCGGCTTGTCCAATTCATAGTCGGTGGTCCATTTTGAAGTGTTTATCGCGGCTGCAATTGCGTTATCGCATATTAAAATGCTTAATAGAGAGGATTGCAAGCTGGCTTGCTAACGTAGTTTTATATCCACTCACTTAGTATCTATGTCCAGGGCCCGTATTCATAAACCGTGCGCAAGTTACGTTGTGCGTAGGCTTAAATACGTCAAAACTAAGTACACACTCAGAGGAGGTATTCAGAATCGATGCGCAGAGCTCCCCTTAGCTCTGACGTGCATTAGCGCCATGAGCATGCGCTTTGCTCACTGCAAAAGAAAGCACGGTGAATAAGGCTGCAAGTAGCCTATCTCTGTTAAGCCAAGAAAAACAAAAACAATTGTGGAACCATGTGAAACGTTTCGCTTCAAACACTGTTTGTTGGTCTAGCAATATACAAAATGGATAGTTACATCGGTGGAGAAGCAGTATTATGGGCCTAATATCAAAATGGTAATATGGTAATTTTGAAAGTGAAAGAACAAATGTGAATGATGGGGGCGGAGGGGGGGGGGGGCAGTGCAGCAGTGTAGGGTTTGGCAATTCTTTGAACTGCATAAAATTGTTTAGAAATCTATCATGTTGCACACGATGCACACTTGCAAGGCAGCAGCCACAGCGCCACCACATCCGTCCACCGGTTCAATCCACTCGCTCACTTCGTCAACTAAATCTAAGATATGCCGTCTTTCAAAACGGTATTTTGAGTATAGTTCCACATCATCGAGCGAGTCTACAGGATTGGCTCGATCTGGAAACAACCTTTCTCTTCGCAATTGTTGACATGCACGCAATCGGTAAAATGCTGCCGCCATTTTGGATTTTGTCTTACGAATGGGTGTAGTACTGGTCCCCGGCATACTTAGACTTTTACGACTCGCGTAGCACTAAGAAGGGTTTATGAATACCAACTTTTTGCCTGCGACTACATTTAGCGTTAAGAGTGTGCGTAGTGTCCTAAATATGGATTATGAATATGGGCCCAGATTACTAGATCTGAGCGGGTTTCATGAGTGCGCTGAGATGGTTTGCAGCTGTCAGTTGAGGTTGTGGCAAGTTTATGTATGTGGCATCTTTGTATGAAAATTTTGGAGGCATCTTGCGTAGCATAATTTCAAAAACGGAGAAACACTCATTCGGATAATCTCTGTATACAGTAAAGGCAGTATCTGCACTCAAATTTACAAAACTTTTCCAGCTCGCGCGCTCACATCACATACGTGTCCCTACCAATTCTCACATTAAACCTACGCCCTTGTACAGAAGTATGTTCACAGATAACAATTGATCTTCATAAACTTGCGGAAGTTGAAAACTCCAGCATATTAATTGTGAACCTTGTTAAAGGTTGATATGGAGAATGCGTATTAAAAGCTATATTTTTTCAAAAATAATACATCCAAGGTGCGTTTAGAGGGGTGCAGAATAAAAGTACTTCTTTTCCGTAAAAAATATATATTTAGTCTGAATGAAATAATTTAAAAATTTTGACGGGTTTGACAATGACTTCCTGTTTACATCGTACAAGCCAATAGCGGCCGGGGCATTGCGGGTTGCCAAATACGGTCTCTATGCTTGGCACAGCTAGGCTGGCACTGGGTAAAATGGCGGAGTCTGCAAGTCCTGCTGCAGCTGCTTCAGAGCCCGGGCGAACAGTGCGTTATCCGTCCCAGCAGCAGTGTGACCGGAGAAGGGCAAAGACGAGAGTCAATATCGGCAAAGCATATGCTTGCGCAGGCTGATCGCTTGACACACTCGACAACGAACCTGGCAACCCGACTGCTGGAATTATTTTCTGTTGTTGCGACTACGATCTTGAGACACTAGATGTCGGTATTCTGCTCATATTCCATAATCAACCTTTAAGTGTAACAGCAGTGGTATTTTGACAGCACCTTCACAAAAAAAAAAAAAAAAAAAAACAAAGACAAACAAACACCTATCACATAGCTTTAAGTGCTTTCATGCTAATAGCTGATAAATCAGCTCCCCCTATATCACTGTATATATTAAATAATACAGTATTTATACAATCAAGTGTTCATTTCTCCTGATTCACTGAGCCATTAGGGCAGGATCTGGACAAATACTGCCAAAGAACTTCGCTCTTTAAATTCTCAGGCCCTGGCCACCCAAATGATCTCTCAATGCTAAAGGCCTCAACTTGTTCAGTTGCCATGGTAGGTGGAAATTCCACACTATGGTTTGGAATGAAGCTCATAGTCTGCACTGGAATCATGGGAACTGTAGTCCTCTCTCCTTTAAGGCTGAATGAATTTGCCTGTCATTGCCTGGAACTGCTGGACTTAGGCAAAGGGCTGGTCAGGGGTGTAGTTGAAGCTAGCATCCAGGAACATCGTCAGGGTCCCGAGTGAGGCGATAGCTACAAAGAGCCACAGGAAAAGTCTGTCCACAACAATGGCGATGTACTGCCAGTCCTCTGTCATCTGGGAGCACAGACACAGATGGGAAAACACAGGAAAGATTTCAGGAAAAATATCACACAGAAGCATTATGGACACACACGCTCACACATACTGTACACAGATCACAATAGAGTCTTATGCACAAGCATATACTCACAGTGTTTGTGAGGACCAAAATACTATTCCAGGACCACATACATTTGCACACATACAGTTAAACACACATATACACACTCTCAGACAGACATACACACACAACCAAACACACACCCTCACTCGCACACCACACACACACACACACACACACACACACACACACACATCCTTGCACTTACTGTATATCTTTGTGAGGACATTACATTGACTTCCATTCATTCTTTCTATGTCTCTACAACCTTTCCCAAATCTTAACAATAAGCAATGTATGCTTAACTCAAACCCTTACCCTAACCTCAACCAATCCTTAATTCTAACCTCACCCTTAACCTTAACTAATAAGTCACAATTTGCCTTTGTAGTTGTGAGAACATTTGAAAATGTCCTCACTTCACAATAATGCCCCCACTCTATAGGAGAAAAACATTTTTTGGTTCTCACTTCATAGCATGTACAAGAACACACACACACACACACACACACACACACTCAGGGTCTCACAGTTCCATCAGCCTCCTGTTTCTTCAGCTGCTCAGCGACAAAAGTGACAGCGGCGACGGCGGACTTCAGGTCCGGCGGGAGGATCAAGCAGTAACTCTCAGTGTTGAGGTACCGCTGGAGCTGAACTGTATTGTCGTTCCTGAGTGAGCACAGGCAAGAGAGAAACGTCACAACACACAAACATGCACACACATACATGAACTCTCACGTGAGAACCGTGCTGTCGCTCCTGAGTGAACACAGGAAAGAGAGAAACGTCACAACACACAAACATACACACACATACATGAACTCTCACGTGAGAACTGTACTGTCGCTCCTGAGTGAATACAGGCAAGGGCGAATCGTCACAACACACAGAGACATACACACATGCATGCATGCACACACACAGGGTCTCCCACTTCCGAGACTCTGACTGGTTAGTTTCACCTTCCAGTACATTCCTGCGCACAGACCAGTGAACCTCTCTCTGACCTCTGCTATTCTGGCCCTGTGCAACTGACAAGCCAGTAAGTGTAACATTCCCAACCTATAAACACACTGCCCTCAATTTCAGCTCTCTGTTCTTTTACAGGCGTAGGCTGCACCTACAGACACGCAAACAACTTCAGCTCAACCCCGCCCCCCCGCGTCACATACATTTAATGTGCAGTTACACACGCATACCTTTAGCAGGTCTCTTTCCATTCATATTTACTGTGTATCCAAACACACAAAGATAAATCCTACTGATTGATTTTACTTATATTTAAATTCACATCCATACTGACAACTATCATGAACACCTATATTTTTCATTTTACATCATTATCATGATACATCATTTACAGTAGATCCAAATAGACAAACATCAGTCGTAATCCATTCAAATAATTCAGATTTTAACTTACATTTGCTGGCAAATCCAAACCAAATTGACATCCATTATTAACACCAACATCTCTCATTGTACATCCGCTATTAACCCCTCATCCAAACACACAGAGATAAATCCTAAATTTATTCTACTTACTTCCGATTGAACTCACATTTACAGGGCATTCCATATTTACATCCATCGTGAACACCCACATCTCTCATTTTACAAACATTATATACCAAACATCCACTCAGACAGATATCAATCCTGAATCCATGATAATGATTCTGACTTTTCTTATTTACAGGCTCATTCATGCTGACATCGATCCTGAACCTCTTCATTGCTCCTGTTATGGCCACTATTTACTGCACATCTGCACAAACAGGCATCAATCCTCAATGCCTTTTACATACACTGACTGCACCTCTGAGTACTCAACTATCCCGACAGCTTTCTGCATGCAGTAATGTTCCTCTACATTCAGTAACTGAATCTCAAGACAAACATCCAACCCTGAAAGCCTCCTACATGCAGTTCCTCCATTCACATACTCTTACTGAGTCCCAGAAGAGACAGACATCTATCCTGGATACATGTTGTTTGACCCCTTCATATACATTATTTATTGAGCATCTAGCCAAACAGTCATTCACTGTGAACACTTTCGGGTTCCTCCTTCACTTTCAGACATCTATCCTGAACATCCTTTTCTGTCCTTTTATATATATTTACCTTCTCTCAATAGGAATCCATACAGACGCTGGTTCTTAACTATCAATACAAACTGTCTTCATATCTCCTTTCCACAGTGCCAAAATATTCACTTAGTGAGACTATTAACCGGCAGTTTTGCCAAAGAGAAAAACAAAATGGATACATTTTGCAAAAGGCTTCAGCAGCATTCTTCATTTCCATTCTAAAATTGAATTTCCAGTTGTGAACAAGCATCTAATTTGTATTTTTTTTCTATATTAATGGCAAGAAATTATTTAGACATGACAGGGCAATAAATGTATACAAGAGTGTAATTAATTTTTAGAGCATTTATTTTGTGGGAACTGCCCGGAAAGTGCTGGGAAGACGCACACACGGAAAAGCACACACATACGCAAAAACAGCCACACACACACACACATGCGCACACAGACACACACACACACAATATTTGAGACTATGACAACATCCATCCAACTTATTCAGGAACAATACCAGATGTAGCTAACCCAATTCCCACATCACCGAGTAGTACATTCAACATCACTGAATCCCTAATTCAAGTGACCATGCCAACAACACAGCTGAGTTTTGATTTGGTGCAACCACACCCCAACTTGGACCAATCATATTGGCCCAGTTTGTACAGTACTGCAGAAAAGTCTGCATACACACAAACATGAGCATATTTGTACACACGTGCAAATACATGCACACGCACACACACACAAACAAATGCACTCCCACACACACATGTACACACACACAAACACAAAAAAAGCACTCCCACAAACACACACACACACACACACACACACACAAGAGAGGACAGCACGCTTTGATACACACACACACACACTCAGGAACAGAACCAGGTGGGAGGTCTCGGCCTGAGCTCCAGGGTGCCCCCTCCCTTTCCGCCCCCCTCCCGGCAGGGGGATGACTCTGAAATGTCCAAAGCAAACACAAACCCAGAGAGGGGCGGCTGTGCAGGCGAGGGCTGGGGGGATTAGAAGGACTGGAGAGCCAGTGCCCTTGGACAGGGATGAGAGGGGTTTCAGGGGCTGACGCTGGCAGCGGGTGAGGAGAGAGCGGAGGGGCCTCTGGGGGACTTCCTCACAATGCTTCTCACAGCGGGCGGGACAATGGGGCTCCTGAGCGCCAGACAGATGGCAGGCGGTGTGTCCAGTGCGAGAGCCTCTGGATTGTTCTACAGTGACCATAGTGTACGGTTTGCCCTTCCAGAAAATCTGCTGCATGCAGCAGTGTACACACACACACACACACACACACACACACCAAGCAACCACAATTACATTTTTAAAAGTCTCATTTCAAGCCTTTTTCCTGATGTCACAGTAACATTGTTCATAGGTCTTATATAGTCCATGCCACACTCAGACACCTTTTGGAGCATTCTCCGCTGTGACAACCATAGAGTGCACTGACACTACGCCCACTTGCTACCATTGAATGTGTAGAAACCAGAGCTTCTCCGAACTGAGCCACTCGCTACCATAGAATGTGTGAAAATGAGGGTTTCCTCATAAAGGTGCACTATGCAAGTTTGTTTACTTCCTGCGCGATTATATTTTTGTCTCAATTCGCCGATATCTCTCCACGATCCGCTAGCTGCCTGCCCCAAAATTCACTGTAAAAAAAAACCCAGGCTCTGGAGACCGTACAGGCGTCACAAACTGCAAATAAACACAAGGGGCACAGGCTGTGCCCCATAACATAACAAACCGTTCCGGCCAATCACCAACAAGAGTTGACAGTTATGGAAGCATGGGAAGGAGGGAACTATGGGAGGGAGGGGAGGGCTACCTCTGTTTTGTTTGAGTTCGAATGTCAACAGAGGTGAAAGTAAACAAACTTGCATAGTGCACCTTTAATGAACCACTCAGCATCCCCCACAATCATAGAAAATACTCGTCTTCACTGTGGGAGCTGCTGTTTGGAAGTAACAGTCTTCTCTCTCTCCAGCCTCCTCTCCCCTGACAGAGAAGCACTCGACAGGAACTGATTGAGACGCATAATGGAGAATGAAATACTCTCCAATGTAATCGCCTGCAAATAGTAAATGGTAGTTGGTAATTATCCTACATTATGACTTTGGTTCTCAGTGTGACTGAGGGTATGTAATTTATAATGTCGGACAACAGTTGAAACCAGAGGTACTAAAACTGAAGGTCGCCTGATTTGAGTATGGGGCAACCTGAAAATTTTGGGGAGAAAAAGATAAAGGTACATTATTTTGTCTTTTTAAAGAATATGTGAATGTTGGTGCTGAAGTCTCATACACTGCAACAAACCAAGTGTAATAAGCAATGATGCTCCATTGCCAATGGAATATTTCCAGTGCAGTCATGGCTGGAATGGTTAATTTTAACATTCATTTGAGGTTACATCAGACGAAATGTTGGGAAACCCAACTCTAAACTGTCCCGCTTGATCACTTAATGACCGCACATTGCACAGCCATGATCTTGTGAACCTGGATGAGCTGTACAGCCTGGGGCCCTTCTGAGTGGATTTTGCACGTTCTCTCCCTCTCCATGTGGAGTTTTTTTCCCCAGATTCTCCACTTTCCTCCTACAGTCCAACAATATGCACGTTCAGCTCATTCGAGACTCTAAATTGTTCATGAGAACACTTTAGCCAAAAACATGAGAGCATTTTACTGAAACATCATTGATGTACATAAAAAAGAGACATTTTTCAATTCTGAATATCTGACATTTAGGAATTATTTGGACAGTATAAGCTGATGGGACAGGCTTCCAGCTTTCTACTGAGAGCATTTTTATGTAGTGCTGCTCCAGATCTTGGAGACTGTTGCCCTGTGAACATCCTTCATTACTCCAGTTGAAGACCCCAGCGCTCAAAATGATTCACTCAAAAAAACATCCATTTTGAGAAAACTGAGGCAGTGGACTTGGGTACCTGTAAAAGAGGTTTTCCCATCCTCACCTCATCACGGTGTGTGAAAATGTGACCTCAGTACTTCGAGCACTAGGCTCTGCAATTAGTTTCAATGGAGCCCTCATTAAGGAAGGGAATGAAGGGTTACACAAAAGTGCAACAAAATCCTAGGAGTAAAATGGATTTGATTAGCAATACTTCATAAAAAGGAAGTTAAATATCTATCTTATCAGGTCATACTGACCAAAAAATTCCTAATACAATTAAAATTACAGATATTTAGAGTTTGAATATTTCCTTTTTCTATGTATGTCAATAAGGCTTCAGTGAAGTGTCCACACACTTTTGGCTTTCATGCCTGGATTGACTCCCGACCCTCCAGCGACTCTGACCAGGAATTATTAGATTAAATGAAGGATGGATGGATGAAGGTATGGATGGATGGATAATTATCGTTACCTTCCTCTCCAGGGCAGTACCAGGTGAGGGTTAATTTTGCGGACGAAGTATTCTGTGCCTGGCCTTCGTCCGTCCATATGGGACATGGGTGTGTCTTCCCTGGGCTTCTCCTCCAGGGGCGGTTCAGGGTGGGGCCTCTGCATTCCCAGGTACTTTGGGAGAATGTGAATGAAAACCTGGGGGCGGGGTTAGGAGGCAGTGAGGCCGTATGGAGGAGATTGTCAGGGTGTTAGAGGGTACGAAAATTCAACACAACAAATACACACACTCCTTTTCCTGCATGTGCGCACACACACACACACACGCAAACACACCCACACAAAAACATAATCCCTCATGCACCCACAAACACATAAAAACTCACACTCCCTGATATAAATTCATGAATAAAGGCACAGTCTCACAAACACACACTCACATCCATACCCACAGACAGGGATATACAGATCTCCCTGTGAGTTTACGGCCATACTGTTGCAGTAAAACAGTGTTATCTACAGTGCAGCTGCTTGCAAGCTGACTTAATACAACAGCTATACAGAGTCTTACCCACTAAATTAATGAATGATTTTACACATAGTAGGGTTGCGTGGACTCGAATACAACTTTTATGCTCAAGTGTAGGTAACCAAGCTTGTTCAGACCAAAGCCGAAGGCTGACAGGAAGGGAACTGCGCCCCCTGTTGGCTGACCTTGCGGACCCACAGGGGTATACGGTGGCTGCTGGAGGTTCGATGGTGCAGGTTTAGCACCACCACGCTCAGGATGACTGAGAAGGTGACCAGGATCATGGTGAACATGACGTAATTGACGATGATGGGGATCCCCAGGGATGTTCCCGGAACCTTGTCTGCCAGCAGAAACATGAAGACAGTGAGGGCGATGAGGACGGAGATGGACAGGGTCATCTTCTCACCTGTGGGGCGAAGAGATGACCTGTGTGTCTGCCCAAAAACTAATGCCCGTGCCAACAGATAGGGGAGACTGGGGTCCGATGAGCCATGGGGACCAATGAGCCATATCACTATTTTGCGATCAATCGACGCCGAAGGTGTTTAAAATAGGCAAAAGATTGATATGGCTCATTTGTCCCCATGACTGATCAGTCAATGGTCAAATATCTTGCCTATTTTAAGCAGCTCTGTCATCGATTGATCGCAAAGTAGTGATATGGCTCATTGGTCTCCATGGCTCATCGGATCCCAGTCTCCACGCTTACAGACACAGCAACAAACAAGCTTTCTCCAAACATACACCCATGGCAACATCCAGTTGATTTATTTTTCACTCTGATTCAAGAAATTAAACAATCATATGAAGACCACAATGGAAAAATGATCAGTCACATTTTCATGTTGTGGAGAAACGATGAATTAAAAATTCAAAACTATCTTAGAAACAAAGCACTGAAAAAACACGCAAAAAATATATATAAAATATTATAATAATATATAATATATAAAATATACAAAAATGCTAAATTTGGACTCTGATTGTTTTTCCTTTGTGGTCTTCATATGGTAGACTATGGTGTCACAACCCTCATGTGAATCTTCTGAACTCAGCAGCTTGCGAGTCTATTAAATGTATGTGTGCTGTGATAGGTTTACGTCTTGAGCTTCCCTTCCTCTCAGCTGAATCTCGCTATTCGGTTGAGCGCTTAAGGATGGCATAAAGAGTATTTAAGCCCACTAGTTCATGTGCAAGTAGCTGGATTGTAAACTTGCTGGAGCCAGGAGTGGGACCACATTCTCCTCAACCAACCTCTCCAATCCTCTGAAGCAGCTCAGTGCTGTTGGAGCCTGTGTTACACCTGGCAGCATCTCGGAAGCCGGGCTGGCGACTGCAGCTCAAACTGAGCCGATTACAACTGTGCTGGACTGTCTCCGCTCCTCGGGGGTCCGTCCCCACTATCCTATCTTGGGGTTCAGCCCCGAATCTGCACCATATTGCTGTCAATAAACTATGAGTTGGATTGCGCTTCTGACTCTGCGCTCGATTCCTGACTCTGGACAGTAACAACTATGGTGGGTTATTGCTTGGCAAAAACAAAAATCAGCACCTACAATAGCCCATCCAGATAAGATTCGATACAGTTGAATTGATTAATGTAGATGACTGCACTAACTAAAAAAGACTTACTCCTTTTCTTCCACCTCTCCTGTGATCTGGAAAAACCTAGTATGTGTGTCACTTTTGGTAGAAACTGAGTTCAACCTTCATTTGCAGTAATTAAGAGTGGTGAAAATCTTAAAACAATAGCTATTAGTGTCATTTGAAGTTTCAAAATCAAGTTTTATCTTATTTTTTTCTGTTAGAAAAAAAAAAATTGCGAGATTTTTGCCACTGATAAACTTACTAGGTTTTTCCAGATCACAGGAGACCTGTTTACTCCAAAATTGAACATCCTGCCTGGACTGACGCTAAAGGACAGTTCCTGTGTTTGCCCCTGTACAAAATGGCATCCAGTTTCGGCACAGATACTTATAACCTGCTTCGCCCACAAGATACCAGCATCAACGGTTACTCAAAGTACTGAAATATTTTAAATGATCAGGTCATCACTCGGATGGGAGTAGCAGTGTACTGCTAACGTGGAAAGTAGGTGATTTTCAGCTGACACAGCTGCAGGCTTACATTATAGGCAGTATTACATCCATCAGCCTGAGGTCAACACATTTCCCAGCGGAAAATTTGAGCTTCGGCCACCTGAGATTGTAAGCTGGTTTAAGCTGTGGGTGACACTTCAATTTGGTCACAGCTTGTCTCAGGCCGGCCATTTGGATTTACGAACAAGAGACAAAATTTGCAAAATCCGTCTCCCCCACCCCAGCATCACTGAAGCACATTACAAAGAGAGTGATATCATGAGACCTGTCTGACTGTTTTCTTGCTGAATTTCGGCCAAAAAATTCACTAATTGCAAACATTAAAAATACTAGCAGGGTGCAATATAATTGCCCTGATGGTGCTGCGTAGCATTTTTTTTTTTTGTGCATGTGGCCCATTGAACGGGAATGTGGAATGTGCTTACATTACAGTTAGGCTAGACAAAGCTTTCGTTGCTAGTCAGCTCAGCTCACAGGCATTCAACTTCGACTGTCATTCCTCGTGCTTCTTCACACTTTTCTTGACTGTAAATCTGTCCATTGCCTCTCAGCGCCATTCATTTTCTTTATCTCTCTGTTCACAGACCTTTTTTGAGCCCTTCGTCATGAGAAATTTTGACATGTTGAGTTGGACAGGCTGCAGTTCGCCTTACATTAGCGGCATGTCTGTTCCGCTCATCTAATTGGCCAAGCGTTTCCATCGCACCATTTTCACAACAATAGCAGGGGTGAGGTATCAGATTACAACTTGAAATATGTTTTTATAAAAACAATCAATGTATTTATCAAGGAAAAATATAGTAACTGAAATATGTCAGTGAGCAAACTGTGGTACTTCACCCCATTTAAGGGGCCAACCCTTCCAGGGGAATCCTTGGGCCTTAAGCCTGGATCATCTGAACGCTTTGACCCCACTACAGCAAGAAAGGCTGGTCTGCAGCTAGACATAGCTGTTCAGTGGTGGACTACCCGACTTATTGGCTGATTCACACGTGTTGTCACCACTGCTTAACTCAGCTTCACCATCTTGGGAGGCTGCATCATTGTAATCATTCCAGTAGCATTTACAAATTAGTCACTTGAGGCGCTCGAACGGCAGGGTGGGTAACGACAGGCTAGCACATCCATGTTAGCTCAGCAAGTGGGACTCTTATTGTTTGTTTGTGGAGCGTCTTACCAGCTCCGGGAGGCAAGTAGAAGACAAAAATAGCCAAGACGCTGGTGAGAATGCAGGGCACTATGATATTGATGATGTAGAAGAGTGGTTTCCTCTCGATTATTAGGTAGAAGGTTATGTCCTCGTATAAATCATCACGGATGTTCTTCCTGGATGGCTTATGACAGATCTGCCACTCCCCGTTCTCTGTCAGGGAAGGACAGAAAGAGAGCGAGAGGAAAGCCTGTTAGCAGTGCAGTTAGCACTCTTCTGCAGTTAGCACAATAAAAAGTACAACTGGCCTTGCATTTCGCACTGTCAGCACTTATCTCTTGTAACTCGCTAGTTAGCATTACTAGCGCAGAAGTTAGCTGTGATTGAAGTGCTGTTAGGAATGTTAGTGCTACATTATGCACTATTAGCACAGCAGATAACACTGTTAGGTGCACCACCCACACTGGAGCTGCAGTAAATACTGACATCACAGCGGTTACCAGTGTTAGTATTGCAGCAAGAACTACTGCATGGTGCAGCATTTAGCCCTGGTGTCATTACAGTCAGCATTTTTACCACTACTGACTGGTTGTAGTGGCTGCATAGTTAGCAGTGACCACTGGAAGAGAAGTAGGCAAAGGGGCCAAGTGCTTAATTTAAAAATTAACCCTTGAGTCGTCCACTGAACCAAGGCAATTGGTCTGCTTAGATCTACAATTTGGGATTAAATCCTGTAAAGACATCAAGAAATGGACAGCCCTTAACATTTGTGTGTTCCTGTTGGTGCTGTTAGTTCCTGTTTCTTCATCAAATACTACTGCATTGCATTTCTAAAACAGTTGCCTGTGATTGCTTATATGCATAGGTCTATTAGCACCTGAACAATGACAACTCTACAGGGCCATAATACTTGCAGTGTGCCCATTCAAGACTGACCGGTGAAGGCGTTTTTGTCGATGTAGATCTCATGGAGCTCATGACCCGTGTCGTTCAGGGCGTACTGCAGGTCCACTTCTGATGAGTCGTAGGTGTACGAACGGAAAACCATAGAACAATTCTGCCAGTCGAAAGGAAAGTACGCTACCTGGTGGGGGGAGAGGTGAAGTTACACGGTGATTGTGGTGATAGAAGGTTGAACAACTGAGATGGGAATCCCAGTTCACAATGTCCAAAGTGTGCCTCCTGTGTAAAGGAGGGTAATGGACTGGCCAAATGTAGTACACAACACAACACAACACAACACAACATAACATAACATAACATAACATAACGTAACATAACACAACACAACATAATACGAGACAACATAACATAACATAACATAACATAACATAACAGCATAACATAGCTTAACATAACAACATAATACAAGACATCACAATATTACATAACATAACACAGCATGGCATAGCATAACAACATAATAAAAGACATCATAACATAACGCAACACAACACAACATAATACAAGACAGCATAGCATAACATAACATAACATAACATAACAAAAAAAAGACATAACATAACATAACATAACATGACATATTAAGAACAGGCTATTTAGCCGAACACTGGTCACAATTTGCCAACCTCAGTAGAACATCTCACCATTAGCACCTTTAAGTGCTCACCATTTACCTCTAAACTTGCATTATAACCAGCCTGAATCAACAACATGACCAGGCAAGCAGTTCCACACATTGACTGCTCTCCATGTGAATAAATACTCCCAAATATTCCCTTGAGTGGCCTTTTCCCCTGAACTAAATTACATCATCCAACTAGCTGTCATTATTACAGTAATACCTATAGGATAGGATCTAATCTTCCTATAACTGGAGCGTTATGACCTTCAAGGATAAGGCTTCATGAATCCCATTATGGATGGACCTCTGGCTCCAATTTATTCAACCCCTATATGCATAGCAGATGCCGGCGTCTACAAAATTCCTAAAAGTATTTGCTGAACAATTCCGTAATTGAATTTCCAAATAAAACAAGCATCATGCTTCATTAAAATATTTTTTCCAGTCTCGATGATACAAATCCTGAGTTATAAGGCTTAAGTAGGGGTCATGCACAACAGGCAAGGATTAGCATGATTTTGCATTTGCAGGGGGTAACAGATTTTAACAAATAACACTTTTTGCTGCTGGATTTGGTCTTTATTCACTAATAGCAACGAGTTATTGACACCATATTTGTTGCTAGATGCATCACTTGTCATGGTTTGTGAGGTGTGCGTGTGCTTTGGACTTTTCTTTGTGGCTCTCGTCCCAGGACAATATCGAATTCCTTTTCAATCGGATTCTTTACCCAGCTGGCTGATTGAACTGGGGTGGCGCTTCCCCGGACTCTATATAAGCCGGAAGTCCGCCACGCCTCCTTTGCTAGAGTTTGTAGCTAAAGCACTATAGCCGAAGATAGTCAGGATTTGTGTGACTTTATATCTTCTCCTTATTATTGGAGTTCCTTCTTCTTTAGGGATTTTCCCTTTTATACTTTTTTCTCTCTCGCTTTGCTTCCATTTTTTTGGACTATTATACGTCCTTTGGAAGCACGAGTACTTTCCGATAGTTGGTATAATTCTCTGTGTTTGTATTGTGTCCGTACTGTTCTTTTCTCTCTGGCCGCTGCACTTGGCCTCTCAATTTTACCAGCCATTACAGAGCACTCTAGCCTGCATCAGCATCAGCAGCGGCTGCGTTAGAGAAAGTTATGGCTAATCAACAAGGAGTTCTCTCTGGGTATGGCAAGGGTCTTTCTAGCCTGAACAATCAGCAGGCAGAGTTGGTGGAGAGAGTCCGTTTTCAGGCAAATTCCATGCAGAGACAGGAAAATGTTCTGTTAAGTCTCACAAAGTATTAGAGCCTTGTCTACTCAGATCACACAGAATGTTGCACAAGCACAATCCGTACACCTTCCCCGAGAGCCAAAACTCCAGTTACCCCAAAGATATGGAGGCGAGGCAGGAAGATGTAAAGATTTCATTGCCCAATGTGAAATATTTTTTTAAAGGACAGCCTTCACGGTTCGAGAATGAAGAGTCTCGGGTTTCATTTATTTTATCCCTGTTGACCGACACAGCACTCACTTGGGTCGGGTCACTTATTCGATCTAATTCACCGGTCGTGAATACAGTGGAGACTCTTGTTAGAGAAATGGTATCGGTGTTTGATCAGGATGTTTATGGTCAGGACGTGGCTATGCGTTTAATGCATCTGAGGCAGGGCTCTGAAAGTGTTGCGGAGTTTTCAATCTCATTTCGCTCCTTGGCGACAGAGACAGGCTGGACAGAAGCGCCTCTTATGACAGTTTTTGTTCATGCTTTGGTTGAGGAGGTTAAGGACGCTCTGGCTACATTGGAGCCTTGTGTTTCCTTGGATTCATTGGTTCGTACTGCGGTGCGAATTGATAATCGCATCTGCGAACGTAACAGGGAGAAACGTACTGCATTTGCTCTTGCTGACAACGAGGTTAACGCTCCTCGCAGCGTGCATACAGCTCCAATTCCGCCCACTGAAATTTCCACTCCTGGCGAGCCTGTGCAGGTTGATTGCTCATATGAGAGCCGAGCTCGTAAGCCCGTTCGCAGACATATAATCTGCTATAATTGTAACAAACCGGGACATATCCGTCCACGCTGCCCTGAGCTTAAAGGGAAACAGGAAGGCCCTCTGGCGGTATGGGGTGCGCTAGAGGGACAGACCCAATTTCCCTTCCAAACTTTGATTCCAGTAGAATTGACTGTGGGGAGACAGAATATTTATTGAGGCTTTTTTGGACTCAGGTGCCGTGGACTGTTTTATGGATGTGGAGTGGGCTAGGAGAAATTCCATTCCCATCTGTCCTCTTTTACATTCACGCACTGTAAGATCTTTGGATGGTCACCCGCTGGGAACTGGATTTATAACCGAGGTCTCTGAATCATTAACTATGTTCGTCCCTTTTGGTGGTCATTCTGAGGAGGTCCGGTTTTTTATAATCAGTTTCCCTATTTTCCCTGTCATTTTAGGACACTCTTGGCTACGGGAACATAGGTCTCACATCCTTTGGGGGAGTCAGAATAACCCGGTCGTCCAGTGGGGTACTGATTGTAGGTCCCACAGTAGGGAGAGTTTGGCGTGTAATCCCGGACATCAACCTATGGGGGAGGCTGACGCCTAGAGTGACTCTGAGGAGGTTGTCTCACACAACCCTCCTAATCTAGAAAAAAGGGTGGAGGAGGGGTTGGAGTGGGATCCTCAATTTGACTGGTGGCAGCCAGAGGATGATTGCGATTCGGAGGATTTTTCTGACTCTGAATCAGTCATAGAGATGGCAGGTTCCAAACAGGCTGAGAATTTGGGGGCTGCTCTGAACTTTTGTCTGCCTCCTAATGTTCCTAATGATTATGCTGATCTCGCGGAGGTTTTTAGCAAGCCACGGGCCTCGACTTTACCTCCTCATCTACCCGGGTACCACTCCTCCCAGGGGTTCATTATACTCGCTGTCAGGGCCTGAGCGAAGGGCCATGCGAGAATATATTCAGGAGGCTATTTTGATTAATTTTAATTCTGGTTAATGGATTTATTCGGCCCTCCACGTCTCCCGCTGGAGCGGGGTTCTTTTTTGTGGGCAAAAAAGATGGCGGCCTGAGACCTTGTATTGATTACAGGGGCTTGAATAATATCACCATTAAAAACCGATACCCCCTTCCATTGATGAACTCCGCGTTTGAACGTCTGCAGGAGGCGTCGTTGTTTACCAAGCTAGACCTCCAGAATGCTTATAACTTGGTTTAGATCCCGGAGGGTGGAAAACGGCATTTAATACCCATGGCGGGACTACGAATATTTGGTCATGCCATTCGGATTGGTTAACGCCCCCTCTGTGTTCCAGGCACTCGTTAATGACGTCCTTCGAGAGATGTTGGAGAAATTGTCTTTGTCTACCTTGATGATATTCTGATTTTTTCTTCAACTCACTCGGAGCATAAACAACACGTCAGGCAAGTGCTTGAGGCCCTCCTTAAAGCCAAGCTTTTTGTCAAGGCTGAAAAATGTATTTTTCATGCCAAGACAGTCTCATTTCTTGGCTTCATTGTTTCTGAAGGGTCGGTCCGCATGGATCCTGAAAAGGTGCCAGTGGTCAGGAATTGGCCTGCCCCTCAAAACATCAAGGAGGTTCAACGGTTTTTGGGCTTTGCTAATTTTTATAGGAGGTTTATCTGTAATTTTAGCGTGGTAGCTGCTCCCATTATCGCGCTCACTAAGAAGAATACCTCCTCGTCGTTTGCTTGATCTCCAGCAGCTGAGGCTGCTTTTCAGGAGTTGAAGAAACGATTTAGCTTGGAGCCCATTCTCGTTTTGCCCGACCCCTCCTTCCCATTTGTTGTGGAGGTGGATGCATCGGAGGTCGTGGTGGGTGCCATTTTGTCCCAGCGCCCCCTTCAGGACAATAAGTTGCACCCATGCGCCTACTTCTCCCCTGTCGTTGTCGGCGGCCGAACGGAATTACAGCGTTGGTGACCGGGAGTTGTTAGCTGTCAAGTTGGCATTAGGAGAGTGGCGCCATTGGTTGGAGGGGGCTGAACATCCGTTTGTGGTTTAGACGGATCATAAAAATCTCCAATACATCCAACAGACTAAGCGACGTAATTCCTGGCAGGCGTGATGGTCCTTGTTTTTCAATCGCTTTAACTTTACATTAACCTATCGCTCGGGTTCCAAAAACATCAAGCCTAATGCCTTGTCGCGGATTTACGACCGCTCCGGTCGCCATCCCATTCCTCAGCCGGTTATCCCGGCAGCTCAGATTGTGGCTCCCATTCAGTGGGACGTTGAGTCTGTTGTGCAATATGCCTTGAGATCCAATCCCGGTCCTGGTGGGCAGCCGCCTGGCTGTTTGTTTGTTCCGGTAGAGGTACGGTCCCAAGTTCTCCAGAGGGGGCACTCTTCCCTCCTGGCGGGTCACCCGGGGGTTCATCGGACCAAGCAGTTCTTGGCCCGACGTTTTTGATGGCCCAGCACAATTGAGGACATCCTGGAGATTGTAGCGGCATGCTGTATCTGAGCTAGGAACAAGGTTTCCCATGTCCCCCCCAGTCTGTTGCGGCCATTGCCCGTCCCTAAGCGCCCGTGGAGCCATATCGCTCTGGATTTTGTTACGGGTCTGCCTATTTCTGAAGGCAACATGGTCATCTTGGTCGTAGTCGACCGCTTTTCTAAGGCCGCCCACTTTATCGCGCTGCCCAAGCCGCCTTCAGCGCGGGAGACGGCCCTTCTTGTTGTGGACCATGTGTTCCAGCTGCATGGTCTCCCTCAAGATGTGGTTTCTGACTGGGGCCCACAATTAACGGCTAAATTCTGGCGTGCTTTTTGTAACAGTTAGGGGCTACTATGAACCTTTCGTCTGGTTTCCACCCTGAGGCGAACGGGCAGACAGAGCGAACCAACCAGTCTCTGGAGAATACTCTTCGGTGTTTACCGGCTGACAACCCATCTTCGTGGAGTTGTTTTTTGGCATGGGCCGAATATTCCCACAATTCCCTGGGTAACTCCTCCACAGGCCTTTCCCCGTTTGAGGCTCAGTTGGGTTATCAGCCTCCGCTGTTTCCAGAGACTGAGAGGGATTCAGAAGTTCCCTCAGTCAATCACTTCGTTCGGCGTTGTCGGTCGGTCTGGGCCAGGGTCCGTTCCTCTTTGTTGCGCTCTGGGCGGAAACAGAAGAGCACCGCTGATAGAAGGCGCCGTTTGGCCCCATCTTATTGGGTTGGCCAAAGAGTTTGGCTTTCCACTCTGGACCTTCCCTTGAAAGGAACCCCGACTATAATGACTTGTAGGCCTTAATAAGCCACAATTTATCTCTTATACTAAAATATGTTGTTACAAACATGTAAAATATTGTCATTGCTTTCAAAATCCTCAATGTTTAGTATATATTTTTACCTATGGGGACCGCCATTTTTTTACATGCGCAGTGCACTCTGGAAGTGATGACGTAAAAAGGTTGCACTCAGGAGAAGAGCCGTTTACGCCAACGTAGAGTTAACCTGCCGTTGAGAAGAAGGTACTACAATGCCACATTGTGCTGCTTTTGGCTGCAATTTCCAGTCAAAAGGCAACAAGTCTAAAGACGTAAGTCTCCACAGCTTTCCTACTGATAAGAAGAGGAGGAGGGAGTGGGAAAATGCTTGTGGACGTACACAACTTCTGAAAGACCCGCAGCTCTGTTCTCGCCACTTCTCACCTGATGCATTTGAGGCCTTTAGCCGACCATAGCTGCTAAAGGAGCTGACAGGAGCTAACGGTTATAAACGGAGACTAAAAGCAAATGCTGTGCCGACAGCTTTCCCACACGAGGAGTCTAAACGGCCTCGGGAAGCGAGTGTAATGCGCTCTCAAAAACCTTTAGTTCTAAAGCGCCGTTATCGGAGAAAGCAAAACAACAACATGTTTTGCCACCACTTTAATATTATTTAAATTATGAACAAAACCCGCACTTCTGAAAACAGAAATTAAATACGCAAATATCTATGTAGTTGTAACTTACAATAACGGTGTCACTTTTTCCTAAGTCCGCAAGAAATGTTTCAGCCTTTGGAAATCCGGAGTTTTTAGTCCTCGTTGTGTATAAGCCGAACAACTCTCAGTCAAGAAAGCGGTGACTTGTTCAGTCGGATCAAACGGTTGAGCGTTAAGTGTGCTAACTTTTGTCACCTTTTACTCATAATTTTAGAGCTAATCTAAAGAATAAACTTTGGCTGTAACCGAAAAATTAACGCGATAAAGCCCTTCTCGGTTGCAAGTGTCATGGGGTTATGTTTTCACATCTGTGAGAAATGATCACTTATATACCTTAGGTATACTGTGTAAAACATTTATATTGATTTAATGGTATAGTTATCAATTTGCGAACTGTGTGCAAGCCAGTGTCTTACATAATTAAGACCAATATTTTGCCACGGCAAATTATCGACATTTACAATGCCATGAGCAAGATTTAAATTTTGGGCATCCAACGAGAAATTATAGAAAATGTATTAATAAATATTTTGTGACAATAAATGCGTAAGTTGTCATCCATAAGAAAAGCATTTCTACTTCATGATTACTACTTCTAACTGCCTCTTATAGAATTATATATTTTAAAACTCTGATAACAAAAACATCGATTGACTTGTAAATAAGTTGCGGTAGTTTATTCTTGCCAAAATTCAAGGCCTGCAATAACATCTGGTACACACTGGTCATAATCAAAACCCGCTCCCCCCTATTGACAGTCCCCCCAAGTTCTGTAGGCTATAAAGCACACAACAGTGGTGGATGCTAATATTCAAAATTACTGATATCGGGGTGCAACGGATCAGAAAACTCACGGTATACTTATGCTGACCTCAAACAGCTGCTGACAAAAATTGGAGCTCCTGACAACACACACTCTCCCTCTCGGTTGTCATGGCGACGCAGCTGTTGCACTGACACCACTGAGTTTGCCCCACTCTGGCCTCATCACGTCTCCTCTGGTCTTCATTTTTATGCTTATTTTGATTATTTTCTGTGTTTTCCGCATCGCTAACGCTCGGGCGCTCGGGTTCAAACCGAAAAGGCTGAAATGATGTCATTTTTCTCACTGTAGAGTCACAACTACGGTACCGGCGAATTGACAGAACTGAGTTGAGCAACCATTTGACGTCACTACCCAGACTGCATTGCGACGTAAACAACAATGGTGACCTACGAGTAAAATTATATTTTCAAATTTTATAAAAACGAAGACGTCTAGGATATTTTTTGACTCACATTAATATGACTGATACCAACATTAATCTTATGAAGCCTATAAGTCATTATAGTCGGGGTTCCCTTTAAGAGTGGAGTCATGGAAGTTGGCTCCCCGCTTCATTGGTCCTTTTAAGATAGTGTGGAGGATCAACCCTGCCACTGTCCGGTTAAAGCTCCCTCGGTCCTTGCGTATCCACCCCTCTTTTCATGTCTCCAGGCTTAAACCGGTTAGCACTAGCGTCCTGGCACCGGTAGTCAAACCTCTGCCGCTGCTGCGGATGATTGAGGGAGGGCCAGTTTACACTGTGCGTCGTATTCTGGCCGAGAGGCGTGTGGGTCGTGGGGCCCAGTTTTATAGTTGATTGGAGCCGTTCTGGAGCCGTTCCTTGGGGGGCGGGGGGGTTTTGCATTTGCAAATGATTTTGCATTTGCAGGGGGTAACAGATTTTATCAAATAACACTTTTTGCTGCTGGATTTCGTCTTTATTCACTAATAGCAACGAGTTATTGACACCATATTTGTTGCTAGATGCATCACTTGTCATAGTTTGTGAAGTGTGGACTTTTCTTTGTGGCTCTCGTCCCAGGGCAATATCGAATTCCTTTTCAATCGGATTCTTTACCCAGCTGGCTGATTGAACTGGGGTGGCGCTTCCCCGGACTCTATATAAGCCGGAAGTCTGCCACGCCTCCTTTGCTAGAGTGCCTGTTTGTAGCTAAGCACTATAGCCAAATATATCTGTAGTCAGGATTTGTGTGACTTTATATCTTCTCCTTATTATAGGGGGCGCATGCGTGAGTTTGTGCAAGTCGTGTGTTTGTTTGCTCTTGAAAAGTGATTATGGGGATCTCTCTAATGCAATACCGGATTAAAATAGGTACGTTTATTCAACCTAACAAGTCCCGGAAACGATGTTTTGGACTTAAAGTGGATGGTTGTTCAGCTTCGTTAAGTTTGAAGCTACTTGATGTTTTCGGTGTGCTATTGGTGACGTGTGGGTCGGTCGAAGTAAACCCAGGCCCTAGAGGTCCCAAATCTCAACAAACGTTAGTTCAGGACAAGGATGGTTCATTAAATATTGACCAGGAGTCGAGCGACGTTCTTACCATGCTGAGAGACATTAAGAGTGATATTAACCAAATGAACAAAAATTTTGACAAGCTAAATGCAAAGATGGACAATATGGCGTTCGAATTTAGTAAGCAGGTTGATTTGTTGCGATTCGAGAGCAAAGATCTAAAGTCGAAAATGGAAAGTATGGAAGAGCACCTTGAAGACCTGGAATCTCGCTCAAGAAGAAATAATCTTTTATTTCACGGATTGAGCGGGGAAATGAGAGAAACTTGGGATCAGTCGGAGGCGAAAGTCAAGGATTTTATGAAAGGCTCCCTGGGGATGAGTGACGAGGAGGTCGACAAAACAGTGATTGTTAGAGCTCACCGCTTAAATTCTAGGACGGCAGGGTCACCGATAATAGCAAAGTTTCTGAAATCTACGGACAAAAGCAAAGTGTTTATGTCTGCTCGATAGAATGCACAGGGCGATGATGGTGTTCGCGTTTCGGAGGATTTCCCTAGGAAGGTGAGAGAGGAGCGCCGTTTGCTTTCCCAGTGGTTCGTCAAGGCTCGTAATGAAAATAGACGAGTCAAAATGAGACAGAATAAACTGATTGTGGATGGAGTGACTTTCAGGTATGATAGAGTAAATGACACAATCGTCCAGATTGCTGGGAAACCTTCTGACTTTCACAGGTCTGGCGAACCAACAGGACTCAGTAGGCCCTCAAGTGGTGCTTCGTTTACATCGAGGGACAGAAATGGTACTGACGTGTCAGGGGACGCCGCTCTGAACACGGACTATAATTGATATGGTGGCCAAGGCCCGTTTTGCGAACAGAAACATCTCTCGATTCTATCTTGGAATATCGAAGGTTTGCGGAAATATATTTCTGATAAGGACTTTAAGTGTTATTGTTGTAATTTTGATATAATTGGTTTGGGTGAATCATTTGTCGCGATTCAAATGACTTTTGCGAATTTTTTTTGGAAGACTATACCACATTTAACTCTGTTCGAAAAAAACTTCACCACTTGGGTCGGTATAGTGGAGGTGTGACAGTCTTTGTACGAGGCATACTGGTCAAGAAAAATGTTATTTGTAGGCTGTATGAATGGTTTGAAAACTGCGTTGTGTTGCTTTTGCGTGCGACATATATATCATGGGAAATGGATGTTATAGTCGTTTTACCGTATTTGTCTCCAGAAGATTCGCCTATTTATAAGAATAGTGACCATGACGGTATATCTATGTTATATGAATATTTATTTACCATATCAGCTGATCACCCTGATAAGCATAGTTTTGTTGCAGGGGATTTGAATGCTCGAATGAAAAATCTTCCTGATTTCATTATAGATGATAATCTAGATTTTTTGTATGCTTCTGAGGACTATCCCAGCGATAACTTTGATCTACCACGCTCATCGAAAGATAACGAAGTATTAAACAACTATGGGGTAAAACTCGCGGAACTTTGCCGAATTTATGGCATACATGCAGTAAATGGTAGGTTGTTTAACGATGCAAGTGGAGAATTTACATGTGTTACACATAATGGGGCAAGTGTGGTAGACTACATGTTAGCATCTTCTTCTATGTTTCCCCTTATCACAGATTTTGGAGTGGGCACAAAGGACAACTCTTGTCACTTCCCTTTGTATTGTTCTTTTGATTTGGATCTCAGCACTCTTCATAACCATGATATATATCAGTCTTTGCCTCAGGATCAAATCAGATCAAGTGATTATAGTGAAAAGTGGTTTAAATATGTATGGTGTAGTGATGATGAAGGTATATTTCTGGACAAATTTAGTAGTTCTCTTCATGATTCATTGCTTGCTTTATATGATATTATCAATACTAATACTGAGAGTGCTTTAGAATTTTTAGTAGAAATTATCCAAGATGCAGCAAGTCATACTACAAAATTGTACAAAGGGTCATTTATCCCTAAACAACACTCCCAACCCCCTTGGTGGGACCAGGAGCTGGAGCAAATTAAGCATGATAAATACAAAGCTCTTCGGGAGCATAGAGATCATAATATGGACATTAGTATTTTTAGACACTTGCGGCGCTTATTCAAAACTATAATTTCCAGAAAAAAGGAACACTATTTGCAGTCTCAAAGGGACAAATTAGTTTCTTCTAGATCAGATCCAAGATTATTTTGGAAATTAATCAAACAAAACAAAAACCATAGTAGCCTTACACATGATATATCATGCCAACAGTGGTTTGAGCATTTTAAATCTTTATTGTCTACTGACAACTTTTCTCAGGTAAACCAGTATATGACTCCATCTGCTGATGACTGTAATGTACTTAACCAGCCAATTTCTGAGCAAGAAGTGCTTTTGAACCTAAAAGATCTGCGGAACAACAAAGTGCCAGGACCTGATGGTATTGCTAATGAGTTTTTAAAATCTTCGAGCAATCTCTTAGCTCCTGCTCTCACTGCTTTATTTAATCGGATTTTCAGTACTGGACGGTTCCCTAGTTCATGGGGTGAAAGTATAATCTGTCCTCTTTACAAGTCAGGTAATAAAGTTGATACAAATAACTACAGAGGCATTTCCCTGATAGACTCCTTGTGTAAGGTATTTACCTCTATTTTAAACCAAAGGTTAAAAACTTGGTGTGAAGAAAATTATATACTGAATGAGTCACAAGCAGGATTTAGAGCTGGATACTCCACTGTAGATCACATGTTCTCTCTGCATGCCATAGTAACAAAGTATGCTGGTAAAAAGAAAGGAAGATTTTATTGTGTTTTTATTGATTTTTCTAAAGCATTTGACACCTTGAAACATGATGTTCTCCTGGATTCTTTGAAAAAGATTGGTGTGTCTGGAAAATATTTCAATATTCTATTATCAATGTACAGCAATTTATCTGCCTGTGTTAGAGGTAACAGTGGTTTATCCAAGTCATTTTGTTGTAATGTTGGCACTCGTCAAGGCTGCATTTTAAGCCCTCAAATGTTTGTCATTTTCATTAATCATTTGTATACATTGATGGAAAATATTGGTGGCCAAGGTATATTTATTTCCCCCAATGTTAGTAACCTGTATGCATTAATGTTTGCAGATGATGTGTCTGCTCTTGCACACGGTTGTAATCAGCTGCAGAAAAAGTTAGATGCACTTGAAGTTTTCTGTAATGAAACGGGTATGAAGGTTAATATAAAAAAAACTAAGGTAATTGTTTTTAGACAAGGCGGCCCATTGCGTTCATATGAGAGATGGTACTATAAGGGTGTCCAAATTGAAGCAGTCTCTACAGGTATCTCGGCTGAACATTCACTCCTAAGCTTGTGTGGAGTAAAGCCTGGTCTGTTCTGTCTTCCCAAGCCAGTAAGACGATTTTTGCCATTAATAGTTTTCAAAGGAAAATTGGCAACATCAGCTGTGCTGATTTGTTTAAGGTCTTTGATTCGATGGTAACCCCTATCCTGTGCTATGGGTCTGAGGTCTGGGGTACCTCTTATTGTAAAACCATTGAATCGGTTCAACTTAATTTTTGTAAATTTTTTCTAAAGGTCAGTAAATCAACATGTTCTAATATGGTCCTGGGTGAGCGCAGTAGGTTTCCTTTACAGCTGATCTATATGACCAAGGTTATTAAATACTGGTGCAGAGTTCTACAGCTTCCATCATGTAGATTGCCATATCAGTGTAACTGTATGCTCAAATCTTTAGATGACAGTGGGCGGATCACATGGGTCACAAAAGTAAAAAATATTCTTTTTCAATATGGTTTTGGATATGTTTGGCTTTGTCAGGATGTTGGTGATGTTGGTGTTTTTATCTCTCTTTTTAAACAGAGGCTTAGTGATAATTTACAACAAATGTGGCATTCTTCTATTGAATCCTCACCCAAATGTCAGTTTTACAAACAGTTTAAATCTTTGTTAAATGTTGAAAGGTACTTATGCTGCGATTTGCCACTTCATGTGAGAATATCCATTTCCAGATTTAGATGTAGTAACTCCAAAATTGCTGTGGAAACAGGTAGATATAACAATACTGAATACCATCTTAGAAATTGTAATTATTGTAAACAGAGAGGTATACAAGTTGTTGAAGATGAACTGCATGTTTTTCTTGTTTGTGACTTGTATTCAGACATTAGAGAGAAATATTTAAGAAAGCTTGCAGTCAATCCATATACATTTGTATGTCTTATTAATGCTTTACAGGAAAAGAGTAAACAAACACTGAATGAAATTGGCAACTTTTTATTTCATGCTCAAAAAAGAATAAATCAGAAATATTGCGCCCTGATGTACTAACTGAAATCGAATGTATGTATTTTGGGGCAGTGGCCCTATTACTGAAAAAAAAAGCCTGTCTGTCTGTCTGTCTGTCTGCCTTATTATTGGAGTTCCTTCTTCTTTGGGGATTTTCCCTTTTCTACTTTTTTCTCTCTCGCTTTGCTTCCATTTTTCGGACTATTATACGTCCTTTCGAAGCGCGAGTACTTTCCGATGGTTTGTATAATTCTCTGTGTTTGTATTGTGTCCGTGCTGCTCTTTTCTCTCTGGCCGCTGCACTTGGCCTCTCAATTTTACCAGCCATTACATCACTCTCCTATAATCATCACAAATATTTACTTTAAACAAAGTGACTGACAGCAGATTAGCTTCGACAGGGGCCAACTTTCCCAAATACTGAATGTAGGGTTAAGGGCCAAACACCGGAGCCAACCAGCTTCACAGGCCATACTTAGGGGCTTGAACCAACAACCTCCCAAGTCATTGAGTGATACCTGAGCTCACAGGTTATACACCATCACAGAGAAACTTCTTTTCACAAATGAACCCAGACAAGATTAGGCCCCTCCATGCATGTGATAGGATGCATCAGGTACCTCTATTGAGCAGGAACTGCGGTAGATGGCGGGAGGAAGCCAGCTCACTGTTCCATTGTTGTGCACCAGGACATTCACGTGCAGAGCCACATCAAACTGTCCATCGTTGCTGCAGGATGGAAACAAGTGCACACTGAATGACTCAGTTGTGTTACTGTACAAACTGACTCCGATTAGCCTCAGGGCATTACACACACAGACCTGGGTGAAATAGATGTATATTTTGGAGTCAAATACTTTTGTTGTACAGTCCCCAAAAAAAAAAAAAACCCACTATAGGCACAGGAATACCATTAAAGAATTACCACCAAAAAAACTATCAGTATTATTGTAGTAATTGCATGGTTTTTTTGGAGCACACCATCGAGAGATTAGTATTACTATTGAAATATTGTAGGGCTACCATAGCTAAGAAAATAACACTACAGAAAAAACTATGGCAATACGATAGCAGGTGAAACATACTATAGAACACAACAACCACACTATAGAACACTATCCAAGTCTTATAGTATACTATAGTCACCCTTTAGTTAATTTTCATCAGGGAGTTTTCCCAAAGATTCGAGAAAGGGAACCTGCAAGTGTCCTTTGCAAAATGACTTTTTTCCAAATGTCTGATGTACAAGTGCTTGACCTTTGGATCTACCCCTCCCCATCTGAACTCCTCCTCTATGCCTATAAGTGGACTCACTTCAACACTGAGGTTTGCAGTACCAAGGACCCTCTGTATTGCCAAATGACATTTCTTCAATCCCCCCATTCTTAGGAAAAGAGGATTTGAAATTTAAATTGCAGGAATGGGCCCAGTTATTCCAGTAGACCGAATCTCATCCTCAGTTATTTAGCACCACAGCTACCTGTGTGGGGCTGCCAACCACCGTAGGCACTGCTAGAATTTGCATTCAATACCCACCACACACAGCAAGATTCCTGGAACAGGACAAGCCACTAGCAGCCTCCGCTGCTTGATGACTGGCGAGTGAGAATGCTCAACGCTCACTTGTTGATGAGGTAGATGTCAGGGCGCCACACTTTGTCGGGAGGAATTCGCAGAACCGTAATGTCGTTATACTCCGCTGGAGCCCAGGTAAGCCTGTAGTCTGTCCATCCCTAGAGAGGAGGAAGATGGGGTAGAAAGAGAGGACTATTGCAATGGTTATGAATGTATAAAATATCACTTATATCCTTAGGTGTTGTAGTATAAAAACTGTGAAGCTTGTAAAATTTTTAATTAGCCTTTGAATAGAAACCCAAAATTCAGATGAAGGAAGAGAGACAGAGTGTATGAGAGTGATAAAGATGAATAATACATGATTATAAAAAAATGACAAGCCAATTTAGCTTGGAAAAAAAGTGTCTGCATCGATGAAGACATACTGTCAGGGCTCACCAGATTCATGTAGACACTGGTTATCATTTCCTGTTTCTTCTCATCCTACAGGGATTAAACAGTGTGGCAGTAAAATAAACACATTAGCCTTGTACTAAATCTTACTCACTTTTCTGCTGAATACATAGTAATTATACCAAATAGATTGGGTTCTATTTGCAGCTCATGTTCGTGGAGCCAAGATATTTGATGAACTGAAGATACTAAGAAGCTCCCAAAAGCAGGCTGTGGCTCAAGTGCCCTTGACCAAACCGAAATAAAACCTGTTATAATTGCAATATTCCTGTTATTGTACTGCTAGCTTTTAGCAATGTGCACACTTTTATGATATAGCCAAGTTACTGCAAGGCCACTCAGCCTATCTTGACTATTTAGCTCATGAGAAACAAGATTGACTGGCACTGATGAATCCTGATCATCAAAACCCAAAAAGAGGGCAGCACGGACGTACTGTAAGTAGTGCTGTTATTTCACAGCAAGAAGGCTGTGGGTTCAGAGTGGAGTTTGCATATTCTCCCCATATTTGCAAGGATTTCCTCTGGGTACGCTGGTTTTCTCACAGGTTAGGCTAATGGGAGACTGTAAACTGCCCATAGGTAGGAGTTTGTAAGTTAATTGTGTGTGATCCTTACCCTTGCTTAATAAAGAGTGTGAAGAGTGACAAAATATGGCAAATGACAGTTCTATAGTGCTGTTAAATATGTCATAAAAAATAAAACCCAAAAGGTACACAACCTGCGGCAAAATGCTCTGCATGCGTTCGATTTTCTGTGAGAAATACTGCCCAATATCTGCAAAGAGTTCCCCGTTTGTCAGTGTCCCTCTGTAAGACTATGATCTGGTGTGAGAGACTCCCATCTGGAAATTCAGTGATTTTTGTTATTCAAGTTGTCACATTTTAGGATTAAGATTGAAGCAATATAATATATTTAAACCCCAATGGGTAATTTTTCTTCTGAATTTTATCTGTCCTGGCTACTTAGAAGCAGTGGGAAGCCATAGTGCAGTGCCCGGGGACCAAGTCCAGTTCTGAGTGTTTGTTCAGTGTGTCTTTCAGGATTATAAAAGAAAGGCAGAACACTAGGTTGAAATTCAATGATAAATACTAATAAATACTAATGTTGCCACAACTGCAAAGTTGCAGAAACATTCTGTATGCCTTGTGGCTAGACGCAAATAGAGGTTCCCAGCTGCTTTCCCATCCCTCTGTTCCAGTAAGAAAATATTGCAGAAAACCGGGTCGGCATTCAGGGCTCCAACTCCAGAGAAAAGGGGAGAGATGAGAGGGGGAAATGGAGAAAGAATTTATCAAAGAAAAGGTGGTGGAATGACAGGGAGGGCGAGAGAGGAGGAACAAGATGGACGGACAGGAGAGGACAGGACAAGAGAGGAGAGAGGAGGACAGAGATGAAGACTGAGGGGGAGAGAATAAGGGAGATAAATGAATAGAATAGGGTGAAAGAGTATAAAAGAGAGATGAGGAGGAAAGGGAGAACACAACAGAAGAAGACAGATGAAGAGGCAGAGAGGTGAAGGAGGGAGGGAGAGAGAAAGGCCTGACGCACTGCCCTCCATGTTTTCCTGCGCTTCAGCTCTCTGTAGAGGCTCATTTGGAGACAACTGTGTTAATAGAGATGACTGAGCGCTGAAGTGATTATAATTCTCAATAAATCATGTAGTTGCTCTAATGCAGTGCCTAACACCTCTCCAAACTACTAATTAGTTTCAACTATTTTGAACTTTTAAGTCACGTCAAACTTTTTTTTGATGTACTGGATAACACTGGTATATTTTGCATCTGAATGTTGGCGTGAGAGCCTGAGTGCACATGTGTATGCATGTTAGTGTGTGTGTGTGTGTTTGCGTGTGTGTGAGAGAGGGAGAGAGAGCGCGAGAGTGTGTGTGTGTGTGTGTGTGTGTGTGTGTGAAAGAGACTGTGTAGGTGTGTGTGTATGCGTGAGCATGCCTGCATGTGTGTGCGTGTGTGTGTGTGTGTGTGTGTGTGTGTGTGTGTGTGTGAGAGAGCATGAGAGTAGTGCAGGTGTTTAATGTGTGCACGTGCGTTTGGGAACATCATACCAGGTCAATGAGTTGGGAGAGGGTCATCCCAACTCTCACTGTCACTTTCTCACTCCAGACTCGAGTCGGGCGCACCTTCAGGTTATAGTCCTCAAAGAGCTTATCCAGTAACTGCCGCTCTGTCTTCGAGGCACCTGCAGACCACAACACAGGTCACAATACAGCACAGGTTACAAAACAGCACGGCCCACAACACAGGATACAAAATGTCCCCTAAAACAGGTAAAAGCACAGCCAGCAGCACAAGTTACAGCCTGGCCTGCAACACATTACAGCACAGCCCACATGTCTGGTTGCAATATATTACAAAGCCAAGCTCGCAATATGGGGCAAATTACTATACAGCACTGGCTGCAATATAACACCGGGTTACAGCACTTTATAGTATACAGCACTGGTTCCAAAAACGTAAATAATTCAACAAGGTTAAAGAACAGCGCACAGTATAGTTTGCAATATAATACGAGAAAAAGAACCTGCCTAAAGCGCATCATAGGCAACCGTACAGCACAGGTTACAATACATTACAGACTTCAGTAAAGCATACAGCTCAGGTTAATACATCACAGGTTACTGCACACATTACAATATACCACAGGTTACAGAACATCACAGATTACAGCTCATATATAAATACGGCACTGATTGCAGTGCATAACGTGACAACAAGGGCGCTCATGTTACATCACAGGTTACATTTAACCCTTTGAGCACCGAATACATTTTCAAGGAATTAAAAATGTAGTTATCCTGAGCTGTTGAAAACCTATCACGTGATAGGTTTTCAATAGCATCTGATTTTGATTTCTTACATCATTGGGCAACTATAGTTGCCCATGGCGCTGAATCGGTTGAGCCAAGATTACAGCACAGACTACAAAATGTAACCAATAACAATAAGGCACAGACAACAGCACAGATAATAGAATAGCACAGGGCGATAGATACAGCACCGGATGTAACATGGAAAGTTGACATCAGGATACAGCACTAATTATAATATCATAACGTGATGAATAGAAAAGGCCATTCTGGCCAAAAATGTCCAACATTCCTTAACCGCTGAATGATATAGAGTGATCATTGTTTACATAAAAATGCCTTGAGCCTCAAAATTCTTCAAAATCCCCAAAGTTTCTGACTGCACTACACAAACAGGCCAGCAATATCCCACACATTGCGTGAAAAAGAGAAGACCAGAACATAACACAGAGGATTAGGACACTTCAGCGCAGGATAGGATCATAGACAGGGCTCAAACTAACGACAAAGACACAATGTGCAATGTTAGCCACTCCGTGTGCCCAGTGAAAAATAATTTTGGCCCAGGAGAGCCCAGTTTTCAGGCACTGCCGTGTACCATTTGGAGCCAGATTCTGCAAAGAACAGCCAGAGTCCCTATTTACAGCTAAGCATGTGATTTGTCCTCAGAATATTACTCTATTAGCTTCACAAGTCTGCGCACAGAGAGACAATGGCTTGAGGTTTACATATATTTTCTTATGGGCAAAATGATTGACTTCACATTTTAGTGTCGCAGTTACCGTTGACTCTTAATGGAGACTAAAGGTGCACTATGCAAGTTTGTTGACATCACTTCTGTTGACATTCGAATTCAAACAAAACAGAAGTAGCTCGCCCCTCCCTCCCATAGTTCCCTCCCTCCCATGCTTCCATAACTGTCAACTCGGAGATCGGCCGGAACGGTTTGTTATGTTATAAGGCACAGCCTGTGCCCCTTGCATTTAGTTGCAGTTTGTGACACCTGTGCGGTCTCCAGAGCCCGTTTTTTTTTTTTTTTTTTACAGTGAATTCAAAGGCAGGCAGCTAGCGGATCGTGGGGAGATATCGTCAAATTGAGACAAAATATAATCAAATCGCGCAGAAAATAAACAAACTTGCAGAGTGCGCCTTTAAGATTTGTGATCTCTACCAGTGCCAATAACAGTGGCGTGAACAAGGTCTCTTAATGAGACCAGGCAATAAACCTTGAAATTGAAGTTAATAATGGCCACTCGGATAGGACAGGTGTGAGCCCTGGAACACAGGGTACGGCTCAAGGTTGGGAATGAAAAATGACACCGATTCAAACAAGCGAAGAGATAAACATGGGAAGAGCAGGGTGAGACGAGGTAAAGCAGGAAGGATACATAATGTGAAACAGCCTCTCGCTTTGAAATGGATCATTTCAATTTCACTACGCCAATGGCGATATTCTTTTTATGTGACAAACATAATTTGCACTTCCAAGGCACGGAAGAAAGCAGAGGGAGCAATACGCATTCGAACAAAAGCACAATACGAAGTTCTGCAACAAAGCAACTCTCACTTCCCCTCTGCCTATTCCTGTCACTTCAACCCAATTCAACTGTCCGCATTAGCATACCAACAAAAGCCGTCAGTGCTGCCTGTACAGCAACGTTTACAACAATCTTGCTCATATACACTCTCCCCTTTAATCCTACTGACACCACTAGCGGTCTGCTTTGCACAGGAAGCCATAAACGAGGCTTCAAAGCTGACCCAGTAGATCTCGGATGAAGAGAATGAGAAAATGACCACAGAGTGTACCGAGCTAGCCGTTCTCAAAGTGATTCCTAAGAACAAATACATGACCGGAGGTCCGAACACATGAGCTGTTCCGAGAACTGTTACCAAGAATTGAAACATGACAGAGCCAACCACTGAGGCCAAGTACTGGAGCCACAGGTGATCTGTTCTCAAAAAGCCTCCGATAATAATAATAATAATAATAATAATAATAATAATAATAATAATAATAAAACACATGACCGCAGAACCTCAGGAGGTGGAGCCACAGGCTCAGGACCATATCAAATTCAAGCGCACAGTCTCATCAGTCCCCTAAAAAGTAATAAGGTTTGATTTGAATACCCTATTATTACCCAAAGTAATTACTTTCTCACCTGCTCCAAAAATATCTGAGCAGGGTACAAAATCACCAGCCCATTATCATCAGCAGTGTGGACAGCACCACTGGCCCCACTGTCAAAAACTAAGTCCATCCTCTGCAGATATCAGTTAAAAGGAACCAAATTCCAGAAACTTCTGGGGCTTTCTCATATTCTGTGTTTTTCTCTGCATGTTCCTCTCCTGGTATGACTCTGAAAAAATATGGAAATGGCTCATTGCGTTATTGGCAGCCACAAGGGACAGCTTCACAACTAAAATAAAACACTGCCATGTTTCAACCATGTTTATAACAAAGCATCGAACGCATGTAAGAAGAACAGAATGCAGTACAGGTGGGTTTGGGTAACAGAACGCCATAGAGCACAGGTAATATTAAAATGAAAAGTCGTTCTTAGAATGACGACTTGCCTAAATTTAAATTTAAAAAACGTGAAAAGATATATCATATTGCTATTGTCTAAAGAACAGAATAAAAAAAAATCATTTTGGCAAAAATCGAAAAAACATGACGTCTGGGTGTGACATCATTTTCACGTACTTACGTCAGAGTGACGTCATCGCAAACCCTAACCACTAGAGTCACATTGCATTGACAAAAGAATTGGCGTTAGTTTCAAGTCTCTAGCTTAATTAGAAACAAAGTTTTGGATCAAAATGTGTTTTCAACCTTTTGTGTGACCTTGACCTTTGACATAAAAACTTAAAAAAATACAGGACTGTGGCAAGTAACCTATGCTAACATGTCTCCAAGTTTTGTTAAGATTGGTGCAGGATAAATGGCAAAGGGTGCGTAACTAACAGACATCTTTCGCAACCGACTGATGTACTTGCTGATTTCAGTGAGTAATAGCATAGGATTCCTTGAGTATAATTTTGCATAATTACATGACTTTAATTACTATATCTATGTCTCTTACAGAAGCTGATCAGAGAAATGTTTTGCAAGTTGTACCAGGCATTACAAAAACACAAAATTCAATGCATAAAACTCAAGATTTCAGTGACTTTCTGTCCCTGACATACATCACACTATTTTCACAAAAAGCACTTTTACCCAACAGAGTTCAATAACCCCTGAAGGAGTCCATTTGAGGAGTAGTACCTTACAGACTCATAAACGCCATTACTGTTTGGGAAACACTGGATATTTTAATGTGCGCATGTCTGCTTTGTTCGCCAGTAGTTCTTGAATTTCAATCAATAATCTCTTTCAGGGTGAAAATTGAATGTTAAAACACATCTGCGAAATCAGCCTTACCTGAGAGAGCGAACAGGAGGCCAGACCAGAGTGCCCAAAACACACCAGACATCCTCATCATCCTCGTCCTCCCCCTGGAAAGAAAGCGTGATTTTGGGAGGTAACTGCGGGAGTCCCACATCAAAGATTGAGGAGTTACCCCCGAGAGGGGTGGGCCGGCTCCGGGAGGGGGCGGTCCCGGCAACTCGGGCTTTTGTGCCCTGTCAATACAAGGGATTTCCGAGACCAAAAATGTCACCCTCACACGGCTGGCGTCAGGCACCGCGCAGCTATGCCAACCTCTCGCTCCGGACGGGCGGTGGAATGCCTGCGAGTGAGAGCCGTCTGGGCCGGGGGCTGTATTTTTTTTTAAAAAAATCGCCGCGCCTGATTGGCCGGCGGGAGAGTACGGTGGGAGGGGTGAGGTATGTGTTTGATCTCCTGACCGTCTCCAACAGACACCTGTTGAAGAAGGGAGGGGGGGGCTTGGGGGGGGGTCATGATGGAGATATTTTTGGGAGAACGAAAGAACAATGGAGAGTCGCTCTGATGATCAGCTATGGGAGGCCCTTGGTGAGGAGAGGCCGTGGGGGTCAACTTGTACAGGAAGACACTACAGGCACCCAGGGTTAGGTCACTCTGTCTCCGTGGTGCAACCCAAATGTCATCGGCACTCCGTACCTCTGCCTTCCTCAGCCGCTATTGCACCCTCTTCATCGCTCCTGTTTCTGTATTCTCTCGCTCCTGAGCAGCCTCTCTGTCTTCCGCAATCCTTTCCTCCTCCATTCAGTCTCTTTCTACTGGTCTTTTTCTCTCCGTTGGTCAATCTCTTTCCCACACTTCTACTCAGTCTCTCCACCCCCTCCCCCTGGTCTCTCTCTCTCCCTTTCTCCTTCCTGACCAGTTTTCCTCTCTTTTCCACTGGGTTAATTTCTCATTTTCTCACCGTCTCCCGGGGCCTCATTTATAAATGATGTGTAGGCACAGAAAAGATGAGTACACCACTTTCTTTACAGATTTTGGATTTATAAAAACAATCTTGACATGAAAAACAAGCAAAATTAACAAGTATGCACATATGAAGTATTCCCAAAGTTAATCCTGATTAATTAAATAAAAATGACATGCAGTTCATCTTACTCATGGTTTTATAAATTAGGATATTTTTCAAAATATGTCAGTTTTCTTTTTTTTGAGCGCACATATTATTTAGGGATGAAATCCGTGCAAATTTTTATAAATAAGGCCACAGGTCTGTCTCTCTCTGTTTGGGCCCCTCGCTTCCTCTCACTCTCTTTCTCACACACAGATATACACACACTTCTGTGCTTTGACACCATTCCAGTACTTCCTGCATTGTCCAAGGGGTGACACAGAAGATTTGAACCGCTGTGCCTACACACAATTGCTGTGGTAATGAAGCAGCGTGTTTTATTTTCGTCAATATACAGTAGGAACAGAACTCAATTAAAGCACTTCAGCGTTAATTTTAATTAAGGAATGGAACAGAGTATGCCTGTCCAAAAAAAAAGTCCAGTCTCTGGTGCTAACCTTCCAAAAGTATCTCTCTAAAGCTGCTTTCACACCGGACGCGAAACAAATTTTCTGCACGACAGATTACAATCAAAGCCAATGCAAAGATGCGAATACACGCGAAACTAGGCCTAAAGGAAATGCCCAACTGTCACTGTTACCAAACAGCAAAGAGATCAACATGAGAGCACACATCAATCACCAATATAAACATGAGCAAACAGGACAGGAACCCACCCTCCACCACCTATTCCAGCCATCTCATTCCTTGCATAAACACAGCGTAAATCATGCCCATCTGCATTCATACTGACAGCCCGTGTCAAAAGTGAGACAACAGAATGGCGCAGCACACCGTCAGAGAGAGTATGATACAGCGGCTATTTTAGTTCTCAAAACCATGAGGTCCCCTTGCTTTGTCGTCATTGTACCTTTGATTTCTGGTCTTAGAAGAGTAAAAGGTACCTTTCAGGAAACTTTCACGCTGACAAACTATGTGCCCCAACTGATACCATTTTTAAACCTTTTTCTGATTGTATACAGCATTGATCAGAATTAATAAACGACCTGCAATCTCACTGCCAGCCCCTCCACAATCTCTCCCATCCAAACCGTTCCTTTTTCATGCCAAACTCACGCATCACACACACACACACACACACACACACACACACACACACACACTCTCACATGCAAGCACACACCTAAACTACGCTTTCCCTCTCTTAATTATCCAGTTGTATCACACTATATCAAGGATTAAAAAGCCAGAGATGTCACACAGAGTATTATAGACACTTCAAAAAATTCAGCGAGAGAAACATACCGCACAAGCCAGGCCCTGGTTGGAGATGACAGTGCAGGGGGCATTTGTGAACTAACAAAATCAGGTCTCGACCACATATAGAGGTTATTCAATCCCAGAATACCTCACTTCGCAGCACTCCCATGACTGCAATGCGCGGGGTGTGCCAGTGCAGAGCGACGCGGCGCCTTTTAAATATAGGAGCCGGAGGTGACTGAAGCGAGGCATTAATGAAACGCTGACGGGCAGGCATCTCGGAACAGATGGGAGGGCGTAAAGCCATCGAGTTTATCCACAGGTCTTTATTAAAAAAACATACCAAGCATTGAGGACAGGTGTGTGTGTGTGTGTGTGTGTGTGTGTATGAGTGTACCCTGACACTTGTGTGGATCTGAGTGAGGTGTCAAACACAAGGTTTTTGCTTAAAAAAAATTCCACAGGCTGTTTATTGCATCCAGGAATAAAGCAGGCACACTAGCTCTGACAAGAAACACACACACATACACACACACACACACACTTTATACATACACATGAATGCCAGTAAGGGTGAAAAGAAGGCACAAAAATGAGCGTAGGTAAAAAGAATCTCTATCTGTTTCCCCAATACACAGAGGTCATCACCAATACAAACAGCACTCAATATATAAAAGCCAGTAGGACCAATATGAACCTAAGCAGGAGGTCAGGGCTGTGCGGTTCGATCCCTGTCGATTGGAGCGCATGCAGGTTTTCGCCTCTACATGATCGCTCAATTAGCCTCAATACAGCAAGGACACGTTCACCCACAGACTCGATGACAGATAAATTTCTCAGACAAGAACAGTAATTCATTAGCTGTAAGTAACAGCTGTGACCCATGCGATTATTTATACATACTGCTACAATGACAGATCGCACAGGTGATTGGGTCAATTCGGCGGTGAGGAGCGGAACCTGGGATAAAATCCAGATCCAGAGATTTAGGCATCCTTTCAATGAGAGCAGAATCTCACATGATTCCAGTTTAGTCTGTTTTGAAATACAGTACTTTTAATTGTTTTATTGCATGTCTTATTTTCTGTTTGGGATTGTGGCTATCTCGTGTACTACTGAAACAGGAACTTGTCACTTGCATTTAATTGTGTGAAAAGTGCTACAACTTGATTGGCTGATGACATCGCAGTTTTAACATCACTCAACCGTGTCCACAGCGCGTTTCTAGCCAGTAAAAGTTTACGCGCATGTAATACACATGTGCAGTAGGGTCACAGTCGACACGGCCCGACCAAACTCCGCAGCTGGCGGGAGAAGGGGGGGGGTTGCCCAGGGTTACAGTCCCATGAAAGGGTCATTAGGGACGACGTTGAAGCTGGCATCCGTAAAGATGGCGAGGGTGCCAACGGAGGTGAAGATGACAAATGTACAGAGGAAGAGGCGATCCACCACCATGGCCACGTACTGCCAGTCCTCCTTCAACTGGAGAGAGAGAGAGAGAGAGAGAGAGAGATGGAATAATACAATCATATTCATTTGTATAATTGAGCCCTTAAGAACCATACTGGGCCAACCCATGTTGGGGAACTTTTGAGAAAATGGGACTGAAAGTTGCCAGCCTCCTGTGTCATCTTGAGTAACTGGGAACTAGAAACACTGCTTATGTTAAAAACTCAAGATATGTATAATTATGTAATGCACTTCTTATGCAGGTTTTGGATGCCCTTCTGTTTCATTTAAAGTCAAAGGTACCTCCTTCTGAAGTGGAACCATCATCTTCTGATTCATTTGGGTCAAACTCTGGGTCTCCATTATCTTCCACTTCACCATCATCAATCATAGCAAGCAATTACTCATCAGGAATACCTAGCTGCCATGTTACATTGAATTATGAAAAAGTTGTGGGATGGTCCACATTGGCTAAGGCAGTGCAGTGCATATATACAGTGGCAGAGAGGACGTTGGCTTGTATGAACAATCCATGTGGGCAGATTTGGTTGGCTCATTTAGGAAATGTAGATCTCAGTTTTCTGCACATGCTGACCACCTCAACACTATTTCGCCAAAAGTGCAGGATGGCCCGGTATGGTTCTTAGGGGCTCAATTAACCTCTGATTGACTTCAATTGACTAGTAAGGTTATGACCCATTAACGTTAACTTACCCAGCCATTGTAGGATGGGTTTCTCTACGATAGTCAAGGATTTCTTCTCACTGAGGAGTTTTTTTTTTCCCACCACTGTTTGAGGGCTTTTATCCCAAGTGGGAGTCTTCACTCCACAAGCTATTTTGGGTATTTAGTCATCTATCCACCTGCTATTCAGTAAACCTTCTTAGTGACAGCTCTTCTGCTATAAAAAGTGCTATACAAATAAAACTGAAAACTGAAACCGCACAGATTCACGGCCTGTAATGCCCATGCGTCACATTAAATTTCCCTACGAAGCGTCCACGCTCAATGTCTACGAGTGAGTGAGAGAGTGAGTGAGTTTGCTTTATGAGTGAGTGAGTGAGTGAGTGAGCAAGTCAGTGAGTTTGTTTTGTGAGTGAGTGAGTGGCCCCTGGAATGTCCACCGACGGACATTTCCAAATCAATACACAAGAGTACAGCATCAAAACACTCAAACCGTGCCACTATTCAAGTTCTCACAGACCTCAGTACCCTGAAGTATGTCACTCTAATTATGCCTTTCCAAAGAAACCAAATAAAAGAGTAAGAAAAGGATGGAAAAGGATAGAGAAAGAGGCTATAAAGGAGATGGCACACAACAGAGGGACGAATAGGAGAAGAATGAAGGGATGCAAAAGACGGTATGAACAGCTTCTGATTAACACTAGCGAGCCCCCCGCCATGAGGAGGGAGGGGATATTTCAATTGAGCTCATCCCTACGTCCGTCGATCCATCCATCCATCCAACCGGATAAGTGGGGACAAGTTTTCTAAGAAGCTAATTTATCTGGATGAGTGAAATTTTTTGTGTGTACGTTACTGGTCATGACTTTGATTGGGTTTGAAAACAAGATTCCATGGTGGCGGGGGATATCGATGACAATATCTTGTTGATAATGAGATAAAGCTTTAACCAACAATCACCAAAAGCAGTCAAATCGAAAGCTGGGTTGCGAGAGAGACGAAATATTAAAACTGAAGCCATTATACTCCCATCTTCATAAAATGTATCATCGGCAGAAGACCAATCTCTCCCGAGCACAGTGAGTAAACAAGTTTAATCACAGAGTTAAAACTCCATTTCACTCTTAGGGAATAGATGGTTACACTGATGATTCGGTTTTCATCTAAACTTTTCTATCAGTTCCACTGCCCGTCACCAGAAAATCTAATCAGAATCCCGCTTTGACCATTTTTCCTGTCAATGGTAGAAAAAAGCGCTAATAATTCATGATATAAATGATATGAACTGCAACGAGCTGATAAGAGACTGAGGTATACTTCAGCAGGCTCAGTGTGCAGAAATACTGAAGAGGGCTGTCGCCCAAACATCTGTGCACATCACGTTCTGTGGAGAGGACTGACAGTGTTTTCTGCTGATAAACATTTTATGGAAGACAGCACCCAAGCACTAGAAAATATAGGTTCTGTAGGTCTGTGTTGATCCTACTGAAATATGCAAGAGGAAAAGATGTTACAGATGTGCAGTGGTGTAGTCCTCCCTGGAGAGGAGGGCATACTCTATTAAGTACAACCCCAATTCGAAATAGTTGGGATGAAGTGTAAATTGTGAATAAAATCAAAATGCAGTGGCTTTCAGATCACATGAGCAAATATGTTATTTACAATAGAACATAGATAACATTTCAAATGTTGAAACTGAGACATTTACATTTTTATCCACAAAATGAGCTTATTTCAAATTTTCTGGCTGCAACAGGTCTCAAAAAAGTTGGGACACAGTCATAAAATGGTTGAAAAAGCAATTAATATACCAGAGAATCAGCTGAAAGAACATTTAGCAAGTATTTAAGTTAACTGGCATCAGGTGTGTAACATGATTGGCTATAAAAGGGATGTCTTAGAGAGGCTGAGTCTCTCAGAAGTAAAAGATGGCCAGAGGCTCTCCAACCTGTGAAGGCTTGCGTAAAAAATTGTGGAATACTTTAAAAACAATGTTCCTCAACATCAAATTGCAAAGGCTTTGAAGGTCTCATCATCAACAGTGCATAACATCATCAAAAGATTCAGAGAAACTGGAAAAATCTCTGTGCGCGTAAAAGGCACAAGGCCAAAGACCTTTACTGGATGCCCGTGATCTTCGAGCCCTCAGACGCCACTGCATCACTCTTCGGCATGATTCTGTCATTGACATTACTAAATGGGCCCAAGAATACTTCAAGAAACCACTGTCTGTAAACACAGTCCGCCGTGCCATCCGCAGATGCCACCTAAAACTCTATCATGCAAAAAAGTAGCCATTGTTGAGCATGATCCAGAAGCACCGCCGTGTTCTGTGGGCCTAGGCTCATTTAAAATGGACTGTAGCAAAGTGGTAAAGTTTCCTGTGGTCAGACGAGTCCAAATTTGACATTCTTGTTGGAAATCATGGGCGTCGTGCCCTCCGGGCTAAAGAGGAGAAAGACCACCCTTCCAGTTATCAGCGTTCAGTTCAAAAGCCAGAATCTCTGAAGGTATGTGGGATGCATTAGTGCATATGGTGTGGGACACTTGCATGTTTTAAAAAGCACCAGGAATGCTGAAAAGGTATATAAAGGTTTTAGAGCAACATATGCTCCCCTCCAGATGACATCTATTCCAGGGAAGGCCTTGTGTATTTCAGCAGGACAATGCAAAACCACATACTGCAGCTATTACAACAGCATGGCTTCGTAGTCAAAGAGTCCGTGTGCTGAACCGGCCTGCCTGCAGTCCTGATCTTTCACCAATTGAGAACATTTGGCGCATAATTAAACGAGAAGTCCTTCAAAGGAGACCCAAAACTCTCCAGCAGCTTGAAGCCTGTATTAAACAAGAGTGGAATCAAATTCCAGTGGCTAAACTCAAGAAACTTGTCTCCTCAATGCCCAGATGCCTTCATTCTGTGTTAAAAAGAAGAGGGAATGCTACACCATGGTAAACAGGCCCCTGTACCAAATTTTTTGAGACCTGTAGCAGCCATCAAATTTGAAATGAGCTCATTTTGTGGATAAAATTGTAAAATTTCTCAGTTTCAACATTTGCTCTGTTATCTCTGTTCCATTGTGAATAAAATACTGGCTGGTGTGATTTGAAAGTCATTGCGTTTTGATTTTATTCACAATTTACACTTTGTCCCAACTATTTTGGAATTGGGGTTGTAGATGGGTAGATCTCCAAGGAGAAAGTGTGTACACTCTCCTATGTATTCCAATGGCTTTTTGGTTGTTAGGAGAGTAAACATTCAATTGATAGAAGAAAGAAGTACATATACTCCTTATAACGGGGTATACCCTCTATTACACCACTGCAGATGGGTGAGATAGAAATATAAATGTACGAAAGGAGGACTACAGGCCAGTAGAGATGTGCAGCCAGATGAAAGAGAGGAGAAAAAGGAAGGAATATATAAAAAGAGGATGACAGAAAGCAGAAAAAGTGCTAGCACACTAAAAGCAGGCAACCTTTCCACCCTCAAGGGCATCAAATAACATCAACCCTTTGAGCCCCTCCACAACGCCCCCACAATGTCCTACATTTCCCAGAAGCCATCATGATGACCTCACCACTTCGTAGTCCTTTGCTGCTTGCAGTTGCTCAGCGATGAAACAGACGGCCCGGACAGCGGATTTCAGATCAGGCGGGAGTGTGAGGAAGTGACTGGGCCCTTCGATGAACTTCCTGAGGTCTGTGCACATTCCCTCCGGCTGATACCTGAAACACACAGAGCCAGGTCCGCAAACATTAAGCGCCCCCTTGGAAATAACTTCCATTCAGAAATAAATTCCCTTCAAAAATAAGTTACCCCTCAGAAATAAGTCCTCCTCAGGAATGAATTCCCTAAGTCTCCCTTCAAAAATAAGTCAACCATAATAAATTGCTTTCCACTCAGAAATGAGTTCCCTTCATAAAATAAGTTCCCTCTGTCACTAAGGAACCACAATTTAAAGAGAAATTCAGTTAGAGCAGGAAGTGACACATGAGGTCTCAGCATGAGACAGCTTAAGGGAAATTTACATTTAAAACTGTCAGTTATATTCAATTCACTGAATACAATATCCATTACTACTCATCTGGCAACAAAACTGAAAATGTGTTTTTAAAAGAATCGCATCGCAGCATGAAAAATGTGCCATGCCAGCCCATAGAAAAATGCTCCTTCAGTTTACAACAAATTCTGATATCCTGCACAAGACAATAAAAAGCCATCCAAAGTAAGGAACTTATGCATTATTAACCCCTCAAACTCTGACTTTTCACTTAAGTTTTCCCTTAAGTAGGTCAAAGTCAGAAAAAGCACATTTTTTCATATTTTAAGAAAATGTCACATTCATATTCTGTATCTGCTAGTTGTAGCTCTTCACTGAAGTTGCACCACAGTCACATATTGTGATAAATATTCAAACCCATGATGCCATGTTTTTATGGCCAAAGCATTACATCAAATGGAAAATATCCAGATCTTGTACATCATTTAATACACATTTCTCTGCAATTCAGCAGGACTGGGATTGTTGGAAAACTCACGATCTCCAGAAGAATTTGAAATAAGCCTGAAGTTCCACAGGTCTGAATACAGCAACTGCATTTTTACAGATCCATATATGGGTCTGTAGGTTTTATGGGTTTAAGGGAAACTTATTCGATATAGGTATAATGTCAATTTTAATGATAGCATTTGGTTAAACATAAAGCGTATTAATAACGAACACGTGTTGCTACCAAGCAAATGATTCATGGCTAACGTTGTATGTGAATTACTGGATCATAGAATGTTAAATCTAGAGTTAAATGGTTTCTCAGCTGAAATGTGTAATTACATAATCGAAAGTATTTGTGTTGATTAAATTAAAAAAGTGTGATTTTTATATCAATTTTAATGTAAATATGTTCCTGCTCACTGATGTTGTGTCTTGTTGTGTACTTTTATGTACTTTGAGTACAAAATAAAGACATATATATATATATATTTTTTTTTTTTTCATGACATTGGCCGAGCAGGGAAAAGATGAAGTGCATCCCATGCGCCAGGAGGCCCGCGGCTGGGTGTACACAGAGCGCTAATCGAGCAAGATTCAGCACTGCTAATTCATTTTGACTGAAAGACGAAGAGCCTTCAGACCTGCTGGACTCTCTCTGGGTCTTAATTACCTGCTGACTGTAAGAAAACTATAGAAACCTGCAGACGGTGTGGCCTTGTTGTTAAAATCACTCCCCAGCCATAAACCCTTAAGGATCCCATCAACGAGAGTTATAATCCATCCTCAAAACAGACTAAACAATCACAGACACACACACACAAGTCCGTGCAGATATCCTTGTTAGGACATACCATTGACTTCTATTCATTATGGACACCCTAACCCTAACCCCACCCCGAACCAAATCATACCTGACCTAAACCTTAACAAAACCTCAATTTACACCTGACCCCTAACCTCAGCCATGACCTCAGAAGTGACCTTTTGCGTATTAGGACCAGGCTTTGGTCCCCATTAGGACTACTGGTCCCGACAAGGTCAGTGTTTATACTGGAAAAGGTCCCCAATAGGTAACAAAAACGTGAACACACACACACACACACACACACACACACACACAGACAGGGCACGGGCACACACACACACACACACACACACGCACGCATGCATGGACACACGCACGCAGGCATGCACACACACACACGCACACACGTAGTTCCTGGTTCAGCAGAATCAAATCATTTTTACGCACAGCACCCACACATAAAGTCACACTCACATCAAACCACAGTCATGGAAATCCTAAAGGTGATTATGCTGTAAAATGTGCATTATTTATTTCAAGAAAGCCCCTATTTTCCGAGCGACAGTACCTGAGAGAAAAGATTAGACAAAGAGGGCAAAAAAACCCGGTGCACGCACTCGCGGACGCCGCTGTGTGTTCTCCGCTAATAATGCAGTTCCAGTGTTCCCATTACAGATAGTGGCTGTCAGAGAAGGCAACTCTGGGCCAGGACCAGCTCCACAGGAAATGCCTTTGATTCAAACAGGAAACACTCAAATATCCACGCAGCTGATCTCTCCTCTCCATCACAGCAAAAAGAATAAGATAAAGAAGAACATACTGAGAGGAAGAACAACTGAGTAAGAGGAAGTAAGAGGAGGAGAAGGAGAGGAAAGAGATAGAGAGGGGGAGGAAGAGAGAGTGAGAGAGGGAGAGAGAAACCGCGAGCTATAGACAGAGGGTGTGAGGATGGGGAGAGAGAGATAAAGAGAGAGAGAGAGAAGCAGAGGAGAGGGAGAGAGATGGCGAGAAAGTGTAAGAGAGGGGGTAGGGGATAAAGAGAGGGATAGACAGCGCCTGAGAGGGAGGAGAAAAATAGAATGAGGGGACTAGAGTGAGAGAAGGTGAGGGAGACAGACTGAGAGAAAAGGGTCGAGGCAGTGGAGAGGGAGGGAGGGAGGGAGGGAGAGATTGAGGGGAGGAGTGAGAGGGGGAGCACAGGCAGCTGTCCCAGGAAGTAGAGGGAGGGCAGAGAGCCAAAGAACCACAGAGCAGAGAGGAGTGATAATACTGAGCACAGGTGTGTGTGTGTGTGTGTGTGTGTGTGTGTGTGTATGTGTAAGAGAGAGGGAGGGAGAGAGGAGAAAGAGAGAGAAAGAGGGGGGAGAGAGATGGAAGGAAGAAGGAAGAGAGAGTAACAGAGAGAAGGAGGAGAAAGAAGGAGAGAGAAAGAGAGGTGTAGGAGAGAAAGGGGTCGATAAAGCCAGAGAGAGGGAGAAAAAGTGAGGGAGGGAATTGCAATTACACCGATTTGGGGAAAACATACAGAGAAGGAGAGCTGTTGAAAAAGAGTGAGAGTGCGTGTATGTGTGTGTGTGTGTGTGAGTGTGTGTGTGTGTGTGTGAGTGAGTGTGCCCGTCTGTGTGTGTGTGTGTGTGTGTGTGTGCGAGCGCTTGCATGCGTGGCTGTGTGCGTACGTGACATGAGTACATGTGAATGCATGTAAAGAGTTGATGAAATATAATACTGGAAAAAAAATAAAAGAGAGGCAAAGCCAGAGTGATGTCTGCCCCCTGTTCCCCGATGATGTCACAGCTCCTGCTAGACCGTATGTCTTCTGACTGACAATTAGGACTAAACTTCAGAGCATCAGTCTTTCAGTCGAGCAGCGACGGTTAAAATCTCTTCAAGCAAGCCAGTATGACAGCTGTCGTCATTCTGCACACTCTGCAAGTTCATCGACACACATACATTACCCCTTGCCCTATCAAACCTGAGGTGAATCTCTGTTTGACAGCCGCTCAAATCTCCCGACGACACCCACGTTAACATCTCCGTTTCATGACCGATTTTCACTACATCATTATCAATTACATCTCTTAATACTACTAATGCGGCTGGCACTGAATTCCGGCCTCTTGCCATCTGTTTTATTATGCAATCCCGCGCTCATGACCTTGGGAGGTTCATGGAGGATTTCCGATTTAGATGCGACACTTCTTTCATTGTCCTCTAGAGGGAAGCATAGTGCCACGTTTAACATGGCTCTGAAGTCACCCCGCTTCCGCTCGGAGCTTCTTTATATTCTAAGCGGAGCATCGGATTTACAATGCGGGATTTGGATTTCACACTGTGTGCCGATGACCTCATCGACTCAGCGAACATTAGGGAAGAAAGACTGAAAGAAGAAAAAAACGAAATACCCTAATGCATCAAAACCTCAAATAAAAACCACGGAGAGATGGATAGACTTCTCAAAGCAGTTCTAAGATCCACTCAGATAAACCACTTTTCAAAAAATAAGCGGAAATCGGGGGAGGGGTAAAAACTCGATGGTGGATAAAACAAGCAGAAATCAGATTCGCATTTTCTGTGGCACCATTCCTGCCGCAACCTTTGACCTCTCCAGAGCTTGGCAGGGCAATATGTCTGGAGATTGCGGATGGCTAATCCGAACGTTAATTCAACTAAGAACCTAAGACGAGGTGCCAAGACATGCAATAAAACCAATTAGAAGCAAAGGAGGGGGTAGGATACTGCTGCTTCATCGTATTCCTCTAATAGAGTGCAGACCCTCGACGCCAGGCAGGCCTAATGTGTCAAATCTGATTTGCTCTGATCGTTATTATTTTAGCAGTGATTTTCCTCCACCCTTCTCCCCCTTCCTCGTACTTTAATGCCCCGATGAGGCAATTCCAGCACTAAACAGCAAGCTAGCAATTAATAACCATCTGCAGCATCATCGCTTCTCGCTTAAGGGATATACTGGAGCCACATTGAAGAAAGTGATCCTGACTGAGTGCTCTTCGAAGCTTCAATTCACGCTTAACAATCATAATCTCTGCCCAACAAGACTGACAGTATTCAACTCTTATTTTGTGGAATCAATCAATCATTCAAAACCATCGTCATCCCGGAGGGGAGGAGTGGAAGAATTAGACAGGAGCTCCTCTAACTCAGAGGCAGCTGCTGAACTGAAAACAGGAGGTATAAAACATCACTTTAAACTGATGATTAGTCTCAACCTGTTTTCAGTCATTTTCCCTGAATACCAATGCGTTTCTTCCAAAAACACTCAACACTATCAGATGCAGCCAGTTCTCTTCATTTGGGTAAGATGAGAAATAGAACTCTATTTGCATACAAAATTGGATGCAAGATACTTAACCTTGCTAAAAATTCTGAATATATGAAGCTTATAATTATTTAAATGGAAATAATCAAGCGCTGGTTAGATAGACTGCACAGCAGGATACAACAGCAGTCAATGAAAGTTATCAGTTATCAGAAAATAACCGGAGTTGTTCAACTTTTTTTGTACAGCCTATGTTGTGCATAAAACAGCCACTTTTCTGAATTTATTTTTTCATTGCTCTTACATCGTATTCAAAAAGCAGCTGCGCATTTACCTGCCAATGAATTGTTCTAATCATGAGAAATTGGTGAAAATGGCTGAAAACAGGTCAGGACTACTCACCAGTCATGAGCGGACATTTTGTTCCTTCTCTATTTTCAGCTCAGGGCTACTCTAACATCACAAATTATGAGCAAAAACCTCGGCTCACACGTATTGGTCATTAAATGCTCCCTCGTCATCTTGGTTCTTGCAACTCCAGAAACTGACTGAGGTCCGCCATTTTTGAGTACATGTGCCGCCATCTTGGAAGACTCCCAATCTGTTCAACGCTCCATGGAGGACTGAGGATGGTGAAGGAGGATGCTCAAATAAGGACTTCCTTCAACAGAAATGTTTTCAGGCAGTGTATAATTTAAATCAGGGGTCAACATAATCAAGAAAGGACTGTTGTGGGTGTAGGCTTTCATTAAAACCAAGTAGTTACACCCCTGATTCTACAAATCAAGTACCTTGGTGAAAATCCAGGGGTTGATTATTAAAATCAGGTGTGCAACTGCTTGGTTGGAATGAAAGCCAGCGCCTACACTGGCCCTTTCTGGGTATGATTGCATACCCCTGATCCAAATCATCGACCTGAGGACTTGCCTTCCCCCATTAGCCATATCTGTAACGGTGGTGGCTGCAAACTAACGCTGGATCAAACAGAGAACCTTCGCCCCTTCCTCAATTATTCATACTCACGTCTTTCTCAGCATTGGTTGGAGCTAAGGCGTGAGGAGTAGATGTGAGATAAGGACGCGAGAGTGAAAATAAATTTATCACAACAAAGCACCCTTCGGTCTGCCCCGCCCTCCTGACCTGTGACCTTTGACCTCTCACCTGTTGGGTTTAGGGAAGAGGACGCTGTTGCTGGGCTTGCGGATGAAGTACTCATCCATGGTTCGGCTGACGGCCATGGGGGCCTGTTTCCTGTGAGGCTTCACCAGGGACAGGGGCGTCTCCACTTTGGGTCGCAGAAGCCCCAGGTATGGAGGCAGCATGTGGATGAAGATCTGGGAGAGAGGCGAGGGGGGTGGAGAAGGTATGTCAGGGGAATGTAGCTATAGTCCGCATTTTTTAGCCTCGTTTTCGAGCTGAGCGACGTGAACAAGCTCAGGGTGTGCAAATGACAGCGTATTATGGACGGAATCCAGGAAACACACAGCGCTGTGCTCTAATGAGATCCTCTATTCACACTTGAAGTGTAACTGAAAAATAATATTGCTCCTGGAACAGACCTGAAGAAAGTGTGAGAGTATTTTACGAAGCACAATAGCCGAGTTGGCTGGACAACAAAACAAAACAAGACAAAACCCACAACAGCTCTGTAACTCCATGTTCCAGAAGTTAAAGGGTTCCAGGCTTTATTCAGTGCCGTTATCCGGCTAGCTCAGCAATTCTGCTTTGTGGAACAGATACCTATTTTTTTTCAAAAATTTGGCATCTCCAATCCCACCCAAATCTGGAATATGCAATTAGGGAACTATTAGGCTTTTTCGCACATGCGGCCCCCAGTTGCCAACTCAGGAGAGTGTACACAGCTCGCGGTTCTCCTCCGAAGCACGCGCTTATTAGTCATTGCTTTTTATACATTCACTGAGACTTCGTAAGCTTAGAACAAGGTTGGAGGATACCCAATCATAAGCGAGCTCAGAATCTTCCTTATGAACGGCCGTCTGGCCAACAGGAAGTGCCTAGGGGAACTCTACTCTACGTAACCATTCCCAGCAGACCCTTCCCAATTTGCATCCCTGTAGCGCAATGGCCAATTGCGCGCTACATCTGAAAAGAGCTCCCGACCACTACTGGTTGGTACAAGGCGGGGATTGAACCCGCGCCATGATGATCACTTCTGCTTCACAGTACGATGCTTTTCCAAGTGACCCATCCAGCAGCTACAGAGCCCTATTTATTTATCCATTTATTTCATTTCTGACACTACTTTTTCAAAGTCAGTAGATATTAACGAAAACTTCGCCACAGATTTAGCAAAATCGCTACCTCTCACCTCTCCCAGACATATTAAGAATAGGTTATCAAAAAAATCAGGTTTAAAAATAGGCCATGGCTTTGAGCATAGACCTGTAACAATAGTCCTCGGCCTAAAATTACAAAGCCGTATCCATAGCCAGCGTTATAAAGATGTGGATGGTATTTCCCAGTGATGTCATGAAAATGGCTGAAAAATCAGCGACCAGAATTCAAGGCCGTAGAAATATGGTCAATTCCTATCCCTAACAGTAACGAGACTAACTGAGATCAATGCATGACGAGCAGCGCGATTTTGCTGTTCATACCTCACGACAAAAGATATGAATGTACGTGCCCGTAGACCGCTACATGAGGCACAGATGTACATAAGTACCTTTAGACACCTCATGAGAAAATAGATGATGTAAAGTCTTCAAAAATGTATTTCAAATACAAACACATAATTAAAGGAGCGTAGCATACATGAAAGTAACATAAGACAGTGATTAGGTCAGATTAACACAAGCAACAGGATATCACTGCACAAGGACAGCACTGCTAACAGCAGTATTACAAGCCAATGATGCAGAAAATGTGGCAAATCAGCAGAGCAAAGAGCCAAGGTTAAACCGGACAAATGCTAAATTCGCCTGGCGCTGCCAGTGCGAGCTGTTACACAGGAGCATCACTGGCAAATAAACGCTTACTAGACAGGCATTAGTATCTGACAAACAGAGGACAAACTGTGTCATTATCAGGTAAAAAGGTGAAACGTATCCGTTATAATGCAGCTGGACGCAGTACACGGCCTGACAGTAATGGAGCGGAGATATGGCGCTAATGTCTGTTTGCTTTTGTACAGGAAACGAGCCGCATCTGTTGACTTTTAGGGAATTAATGCAAGCTTTCCAAAAAAAAAAAAAAAAAAGCGGTAGCGATGCAAACTGACACATTGACTGAGCTGCCAAAACAACGCTTGGCTTCCAGCCCATGTGAACAGCACATGCACAGGGTAACACCTTTCCCTGGCATCCAGTGAACACCTCCTCCCGCCCGCCCATCCACCTCACTGCATGCCTACACATCACAGCGTGATCTTTAAACACAGCAGCCTTCGAAAGCCCATCAGGTTGACTGGCACTTTTCCTCAGAAGCGGTGTTTAATTAGGCTTTGTGTAATGGGTCGTTCATCTGCGGCTGACTCCCTGCATAAGCAATTTAATTTGATGAGAAGGCACGACATCACGTGTAAACATTAAAGCAAGCACGTTCCTCTACTAACACAGAGAAATGCTATTGCAAGGCAACAAAAAAAAAAAACACCTGAGTATAGAGTAAGGCATGATAAACACAAGAAAAAGAAATGTACAGATATGCACACTCAGATAATTTGATTTTAGATTTAATGCCCCCTGGAAAATTAAAAAAACCATTTACATAATCACATAAAAATAAAATCCAAATAATTGCAGCATCTAGTGTCCAGTATAAATACATTTAGTTTTATGTTGATGCAAGCACATATTATAGTATTTACTGTATCCCTGGCTGGCTATTGTCTCGAGCAATTCTCAATATAGGCATAGATTCCGCATATTCATACACTAAGGCCAAAAGAATAGAATAGCATCTTCTTAAAACGTGTCTTGGCGCGATTCTCTTTCATGAAAAGTCACTAATTCTAGCATGTACATCCACTCTGCGCTCAGTCTTACTGACCCTAACCATCAGCCCACAGGGAGAGCAATTAGCTTTCTGTAACGAGCTGGGGCCAACCCCAATTCAGGAGGTTAATGCTGTTTCATCGCATTCAGGGAGATTTTCATAGAAAGCATTTTCGCTTCCACTTCCGACTGCCCTAGAAAGTGGGGGGAAAAATGCTTCCCTTCATCATCACTGGCACTGTTATTATTATAATTATGGTCATTATAATTATTATTCATGAGCTCATCCACTGATCCCAGTGGAACCTGAATGCAGGCCATATGCCGCTGACTATTCGTTTCTCAGGCTGCCAGCAAACCTGGCTGAAGTCACACACACCTGGAGGACTTTCTCTCTGACAACGCACCCTCCTCCATTTTCTTCTGAAAGTCAATTAGGCAATGATGTAGAAAAAAAAAAACTAGACCTCGCGCTCTCTATTCTTGGTGCATCCCACCATGGTCTTGTAGGCGCCAGTTTCCGGTCATGGCGAAATGCATTGTAAACATGGTAAACACCCCTGTTCCAAAATAAACTAGAGCTGGACTCGCGAGAGCCCATACCTCCGCCAGCAAAGCTGGATTTGAACTTTGACCAATATCTCAGCTGTACTTTGGCCTAGATATGCCAAAATTTAATCACTTGTTCCCCTTGTGCTACTGTAAGATCCTGCAAAGTTTGGTTAAAATCTATGCAGCCGTTTTTGAGATGTCCTGCTAACAGACAGACAAACAAATAAATAAATAAACAAACGGAAGCAAAAACATAACCTCCTGGCAGAGGTAATAATCTAAAAAAAAAAAAAAAAGGTTGCTATAGGGCACTTTTTCAAATAGGGACATACTTATTAGTCCATACTTATACTTGTGGGTTTAGCCATATGCTAGAAGCTCATTTATATGAATGGATGACTTTTCAAAACTCATCACCACAGGATGCTTTAAGTTTTTATGGACCTGCGCGATATGCATACCTGGAGATGGAAGCAATTATCTCATCATGGCTACATGCTGAATGAAAACATTATTTTGGGTCACAAGTTAATGCAGTCCATAGGTGACTGGACAGGGACACAATATTTGCTTCCTGGCACTGCAATGCAGCTCATTGGATCTGAAAATAAGCTTCATAAATTAGGTATTTACACAAACACATTGAGAATCGCGCATGTATTAGGGCGCATTTGATTCATTGCCACAGTCCAAGTGCTAACAAATGTTCGTGTGTCACTTTGGATCATGAACAAGTGTGTTTTTCAATTCTGTAGTCTCAAACTCTGAGTAATGTCCGCACCTTACAGAAAGTGCATTTTGGTACACACATTTGCTCAAATTCCAAGACCATCACTTCAGTCAACGGTTCTGAATCCTCTCCTGGAAGACCCTTACTCAGATCTCGGCAGTTGAAGTTTCCCACATAGGCGCATGTGACACAGCTAACCAAGGGAACATAGCAAATCGAGACCTTAGAATTACAGGGTTCTAACTAACATTTACAAAGTTTTGAAGAATTTGCTTGCGAAGTTTGGCTGCTCAGTGTACACTTAGGGAACTGGAACTTTGTAATTCTGATCTGAACCAAATTTAACAAATGAATTGAATACCCATACTTAATCATCAGATAAAACTATTTATTACCAATTATGTGCAATAGTTAACAAAATTTTGGCCAAAATGTCAGTTAGGATTCTTAGGTTTCTTAGATTTCAAAATGTCATTAGAATTCTTAGATTCTTAGGCTGTGAAATAACCACATCGATCTCTAGGAGCTAACATCCTCGAGCAACTGACTGATCCCTGACATCATGCACTGATCAGGCCCCAGCCCCGCTCTTCGCGGCTGGGTTGATGTGAACGATCCAGGGCCGGAAAGTAAAAATCCTCTCCAGTATTTTGTTCCAACCTCCCGCATTCGCTAAATAGCACAATAGCGGTCGCAAATACGAAACAATAGCTGAAACCAGCTGGCTGAGTTGATGGGAGGAGGAAACTTGGGTTGAATTTTACTTTCTGACCCCCAAAGGGATGGATGGTGAGAAGGACGGACAGACGGACAGATGCTCACCCTGCGGATCCACATGGGCATGTCGTGGGTGCTGGGCGTGCGATGGTGCAAGTTGAGCACCACTACGCTCAGGATGACCGAGCAGGTGACCAGGACCATGGTGAACACCAGGTAGTTGACGATGATGGGGACGCCCAGCGATGTTTCGGGGATCTTGTCCGCCAGCAGCAGCAGGAACACAGTCAGGGTCAGCAGGACGTTAATGGAGAGACCCATTTTCTCACCTGGAGACACAAAACACACCCTGCTGTCCACAACCCATCATGCACATACACATATACCACCATTTACAGCACATTCCAGTATATGCACATACAACATACCACCGTTAATGCATTATACACAAATAACACCATTTACAGCACATTACAGTATATGCACATACAACATACCACCGTTAATGCATTATACACAAATAACACCATTTACAGCACATTACAGTATATGCACATACAACATACCACTGTAAATGCATTATACACAAATAACATCATTTACAGCACATTACAGTATATGCACATACAACATACCACTGTTAATGCATTATACACAAATAACACCATTTACAGCACATTATAGTATATGCACATACAACATACCATCGTTAATGCATTATACACAAATAATACCATTTATAGAACATTACAGTATATGCACATACAAAATACCACCATTAATGCATTATACACAAATAACACCATTTATCGTATGCAAATTATACACAATCTACCACGCACTATATTCTGTATTTTATACACAGGTGTACACACCATAGACTGCATAAAAAGACGGACGAAGCAACCGTGACGTCACCCATTGGTGTCAGTGTACCATTTAGGAAGCCTCGATTTTGGCAATTTGAACAGCGCCATTTTGTCATTTTAAAACCAGATGTGATTCCTATTGGACGAGAGCGTGAACTGAAGATCCAGGGAGGAGCGAGGGGTGGATCTATGGGTGGATCTGACCGTATCTGACGAGGACCAGAGGATAGCCATGCCCCTAAAGCATATTCTGGCTTTATCCTTTATTCTAGTCTATTTGGGACCATAATTTACAAAAATGAACATCATGATATACCAAAGGAGACTTGAAAATTGCAATAGATAACATAAAATAATGTGGCAAATCATTCTTGAAATAATAACTCAGGTGGGAAAGTAGGGTAATTTTCTCATAGACTTCTATAGGATTGAACTTCTTTCTGCAACCACCAGTGTCGCCATCTTCTGGCCATTAAATAGAACGCAATTTGAAGAGATTTCCGCATTGGCTTCACTTTTCAAACCCTGGTGCTGCGTCCATCTTTTTACACAGTCTGTGGTACACACACACTGCTATTTACTATCTACAAACATATACACTCATATACAGACTACAATGTACTACACATTGCAGTATATACACCCACTCACAACATATCATCATTCCCTACATAGTGCCTCATACACGAATAATACCATTTACTCCACACGCATTGTGCCAGTAGTTCCCAGACTTGGTCCTGGTTGGAACAAAAACTAGCATACACAGTGCGCACCAGGGTCGAGTTTGGGAAGCAGTACATTATACAGAGGCCAACCTTTTGCTATATTCTGTATTACACACAGCACAAACATAAACACACTGTGCTGTTTACTACGTGTATATACACGGACACAGCACCATTTACGATATATTAAAGAGTAAACACATAATTATAAACACACCACCATTGACTACACATTGTGTAAACATATGCCACAATTTGCTACATGTACACTGTAAACCCTGGTAAGTGTGGTACACTCAATTGTTTTGAGGAAACCGATTATCTCAAAAAAATGTGTATGCCGCCTTAATGATCTTGAGTTCACAGCACTCAAAAATGTGTAAAAAAATAACTTTACCTCATTTTCTTGAAATTCCTTCCACACAATGCAATTAAGTTGACAACCACAATTTTTTTTGAGGTAATTGGTTTCCACAAAACATTTGAGTTCACCACACTATCAGGGATTACAGTGTATGATAACAAACTCATTGTATGCTTGTATACCTACAAGAATGAAGGAATCCATGTATCCACATAGGAAAACAGCAATGCCAGGGGCACAGTCACTCATTTTTAATGACATGCAAGGCATTTTATGGAGCGGAATGCATTAGAAGAGGTATTAACCTAATCCTTGCAACCTTCTAAGGATTCTCTGCATCATAACCTTTGCTATCAGACCAATTCAGTGTTTCAGTGCCTTGTAGTCCTTGTAATTGGATGTTAATGGATGTAACAAAGGCACTGTATCACTTGAACTTCATTACCATCCCCCACCTACACCTAATATGAGATGATCACTGGGGAACGCAAGTCGCATTTAAAAATAGCTATCATGCATTTGTGACATCTTCAGTTTTTATCGCATCCTGCCACTCAATATTCCAAGTATGGAAGTCTGTAAAGTATAGCATTCAAGTAAGCATGTGTGCGGGAGTAGGCTTGTTCATCAGCAGTGAGATAAGGCTGATCTGGCCAGCTCCATACTAGAAGTATGTTTTACAAAAAGAATTGATTCAGCACAACAAAGGAGGAACAACATGGACTTTGCCAAGCAAAATGTTTAGGTAAAGTGCGGAGCATAGAGTATAAATGTATCAAAAAGTTGTTTCATAGAAAAGCTCTATATTGGATACCAAAAAAACACAGCGTGCCTCGCGACTTGGATTATTATGTTTCTCTGCCACAAAAGGTTTTCTAGAAGAAATGCAAAAGACATTAGTGTAACACTGTGAAATGATGTACATTTTATGTGAATAAAACCACGGAGGTATGCAGCCCAAGTCTGTGATCACAAAGCACAACACGCAACAACTGATGAGACCATCCAGCCAAGTAAGTCCCAAGCCAAGAAAATCAGCCACTCTAACAGCAAGTAATTTTATATAGAGGGTGATTTTATCTACCTCAGCAAACTCAGACATACTTCTGTCTCCTCGCCTAAATCTGTTTCCATGCACCAACAAGATTTTTGACTGATTAGCAGAACTAAGTTTGAAAATACAACTGCCAAAAAATGACAGGACGTGCAGGGGTACAAAGACGGCAGTGGTGCCATAGTGCATGTGCGTTTGTGCATGTGCCAGAGTATTTGCATACGTGTGTGTGCGCGTGTGTGAGGGGTGGGGGGGGGGGGGGGGGGGGCAGTATAGAAGGATGGCACTGCACTCATATTGCATCTCAATACTGGATAAAGTGGTAACGGAAGTTTTAATGTTAACCCTTTGAGCGCTAAATACATTCTTAAGGAATTAAAAAAGGGGTTATCCTGAGCTGTTGAAAACCTATCATGTGGCAACTTGTTTAAAAGAGCTCCCGCAACAAGTTGCCACATGATAGGTTTTCAACAGCATCTGGTTTTGATATCTTACATCACTGGGCAAATATAGTTGTCCGCGGCACTGAAAGGGTTAAAAGAGGAGCCTTTGAACCAGAATGGTAAGGAAGGAGCAGGCTGTGTGGGTGTGTGTTAAGGGTTAATGTTGGTTGGGGGGGGCAAGGGACGGTGTTGGGTAGGTTGAGGGTCGGGGGGGGGGGGGTGTTAGGACTGAGAGGTCAAGTTGAGGAAGTTGCACACTCAAGAAGATCCCAGTGGAAATTGAAGAAGTCTTGAGGACTCTGGGAAATGTAGTTAACAGTTTATTTTAAGGAGTATTTGATCACAGTCAAGTGAGGTCACAGAGGGCATGGGGGGAACGGGGGCTGAGAAAGGGGTGAAGCCGGGTCTCAACAGCGCCCTCCAAAGGTCCTCCAAAGGTCCTGTGCTATGCTGTAATAAAGCACCGTGATGAGCTGGGATGCTGTTCTACACAGTGCAGTGATGTGCATGCAGTATTGTGCTCTGTGACTGCGCTGCACTCTGTTAAGTCCATGCTAATACCCTCTCCCCATTAATCTTCTCTAGGAATGCGAGTGCTTGCTTTTAGCTGCTTATGAAACACTTCCATTTTAATAAATGCTGCAATATACACCGTACAGCGAAGCACAGCAGATATTTAGCATACGACCAGACTGTATATTAAAAATATATACCATGAGCTTCAAACCTTCAGTAGAAAATTTGCGTACATGGCACAGAGACTTTTCCCCGCATCTGGGAAAGTGGACAAAATTTACCGAAGTTCAGACACCTGAAAAATTGTCAGAATTTTTCGAAATTTAGAAACAACGTATGTGATGCCCTCCATTTGGTTGCCGATTAAGCGCATGTATAAGCTCGATGAATTCTGTTATGCAGTTTTCGAGATGTAGACAGACTTCACCCCTATCACAGCACAGGGAGAGGGAAAGAAGACAAAACTGACCTAAGTTCAAACACCTGAAATATCATAAAAATTTTGGAAATTCAGAAACAAGGTATGAGATGCACACCTTTAGTGTCCCTGCAAAGTACATGTATGTATAATTTTAATGAATTCTGTTGACCAGTTTTTGAGAAGAAGTGGATAAACAATAAACCCCTTACAAACGTACGGACAGTCAAGGATAACCCTATATATGCCGACCAGGGGCATAAAAATGTAGCCAGCGGCGAATACATTCTCACAAATTGTTTTCAAATAAATGGAGACACTCTTCATAAAACACTGGTTAACACATGAACCACAGGAGAGGACAAAAATTAATTGGTTTGATGAGGTTTTGAAAATGCACAGCTTATTTGCAGCTATGGTGGATGCATGAAGTGAGCTGTAGAGTTTTGTTTGTGCGAGCGCGTGCTGCTGTGTACTATACCAAGTGACCGAAAACGAGCTTCGTCTGGGTGTTGTTCCCTGGCTGGTCTGATCTTCCCCAGACCCCAAGATGGCCGGCAGCAGTGTACTGTTTCAGCCTCTGGTTTTGATGCGGAGTAAGTCAATTGTACCAATGTGGTAAAAATACGAAGTCCACCATTTGTTATCTCACAAGACCATGATGTCACACTAAGCGTTTTTGCTCATCTAATGTCGCTAATTTGTGCTAATGTATTGAGAAATTGTGCTGTTTGGACAATATTTCTACATGTTGTGGATGAATCCACAAGGGGAAAGAGGGGAGCTCCTAGATGGTCACAAAGTGCATCTCACTTGCACTTTGTGTTCATATGAGGGTTCCTTCTTTTCCCCAATGTGTAGTCTCAGTCTCCTACGCAAATGAACAAAATCCCTTCCAGAAGCCTAGGACTGTCAACGTCAGAGTCACTATGACTACTGCTTTCTGCAGTCTACACCAGAGTTTACAGCACTTACTAGCTTTTGCAGCTGCCAGTGGAGATCAACCAGTCAAACTAATCAATTCGATAACTCATTTGACACAGAGTACACTCAGTCAACCTCACCGGCGTCGGGAGGAAGGTAGAAGTTGGCAATGGCAATGATCGTGATGAGGATACAGGGAATGATGATGTTGAAGACGTAGTACATGGGCCTCCGCTCGATGATGAGGTAGAACGTGATGTCCTCGTAATTGTCCGGGTGATAGACGTTCTTCCTCGACGGCTGGTAGCGGATTATCCACTCCCCACTTTCTGCGGAGAAGATGGGGAAAAAGAGAAGGGGGTCAGTTCAAAAAAGTCCATTCAGTGACGGCCGTGTCCTTCTAATTTTCTCACAAAAGACAACAACTTTGTAATATAACTGAAAATTTAATAAGCCAAATCAAATTGATATTGCAAAACTACGCAACTACAGCTGGCTCTGACAGTGGGCCTCATGTACAAATGGAGGGGACCAGTTTCTCTCCTTACCCCAACTCAATCTTACACTTAAACCAAAAGGATGGTTACAAAGGAACTGAAGACCTTGATTCTAAAATTTCTTAAGTCACAAAATGTCAATTCTAAGAGTCCAAATATATAATAGATCCATAAAATCTGCTAATTGAAGACCGTGGTGTGACCATGGTACTCAAGTCACTAAATGTCCATTTTGAGAAAACTGAGAAAATCTCCTTGAGATACAACAAAAGATGGTGAAAATGTGATTTAAGTACTTTTAGCAACTAGGTTCTTCAGTTACAACCAGGTAACCTTAGCAAAAAGTGCTCAACATTTACAAACATGATAAAGCAGAATAAAACACGTAGTAACCCATATGCGTTGAGGAAGTTGGCAGGGTTTGAAAGACAATCTGACAATTGGTGCCGTCCGCATAACAACAGGATGACAAGTGTTATGCACTTGAATGTGTACCCCCGCACTACACAAGAACCAGATTTCAGAGACCAGAAAGTCCTGTTTCAACAGCATCTCTCAGCTGTGGGGCCAGCGCAGAAGTCCACATTCCAGGCCCATTAAAACCATAAAAGCCACACCCCGAAATCCAATCCACATACCATACGCATACCATTTTGAGCTAGCTCACTAACATTATCCACTGTGAATGACCAATTCACCACAGCAACCATAATGAGTGAAGGTCCTTCAACGACAAACCGGACCCCAGAGCGATTGCGATTCAGCCACGAAAAACACCAGTCGTATACGGACTGTTGTCACAGTGGGGCTTGGCTTTGGTACCCAGCCATACTCACCACTGAAGCTTGTGTCGTACACAACTTCCCGAATCTCACGTCCGTGCTCGTCCAGAGCGTGATGCAGCTCCACTTCTGTGGAGTCGTAGGTGATAGAGTGGAAAACCATGGTGCAGTTCTGCCAGTCGAACGGGAAGTACGTCACCTGGGTTAGGTAAGCAGATTGAAGCAGGAATTTGTATAAAATGAGTACAAAACAAACTTCACCTGATTTTCTTATTTGGACAATATGAAATAAAGGGGGGACTACGCCAAAGGAAAGACTGACAAAGCTTTGACACGAGAAACACGGCAACTTTGAAAACAATTACGATCAAAACTGCTTTGTCCACCAAAACACAATTTGCCTGAGTTACCCTATTGTGCACACACCTCAGGTTCATCAGACTCCAGGGTACACTTTGCTCCAAGGTCAGCACTACAAGCAACTTTCACATTTTACGCTATTTCACTGCAGCAATGTCCAATAATAATAATAAAAAAAATAAATAAATAAATAAATAAATAACAACCTCAATAAATTGTATCTTAGTCTCATCCTTCCTACAGTTAATACCAAAAATTATTGCAATTGATGTGAGATCATTTTCAATATTTCCAACTGAGGAAATTTTCACAAGTTAAGAAAACTTAAAATAACTTAAAACAAGCTAATATTGTCTACTTGAGAAAAGAAAAATAAAGAAGTCTAAAAGTATTTGGACGATAATTCCATAACAAGGGCTGTATTTCCTTCACTATTAGTTTGTAATTCAACACTGATGTACAATCGTACATGCCCTAAATGAAAAGCTGATGGTACGTACGTCGATCCAGAGCGAACCATCTGGGGAAACACTGGACGTATAAACTGTGTCACTGTCCAAATACACAGCAACTTACTTATATTTCTTAGTCTCATAACAAAAAGAAAACGCTTGTTAGACAGAGGTGTGAAATAAAGGGGTTAGAAAGTTATAGTCCTGCCATGTTTTACCATCACCTCTGAGTTAAACCAGGATTGATCTCTATCTGCTCGTTGAAGAATTGTGCTAATTTACAAATCCAGGTGGTTAGAAAATGAATAGGGTCCATCCCTGATGTAATAGTGACCCAACCATAAAATTTCAGAGATATTCCTTCATTGCTTTTTGAGTTATCTGGTTCACAAACAAAAAGACAAACAAACAAACGGCACCGATCACATAACCTCCTGCCAAGTTCGTTTGGTGGAGGTAATAACAATAATAATAATAATAATAATAATAATAATAATAATAATAAAATAGCAGCAGAGATATTTCACTGACTCCTCACCTGCACCTTACACGAGCTGCGGTACAGGGCTGGAGGCAACCAAGTCACTCGGCCGTCACTGTGCACCTGGACGCGGACGTTCAGGGAGACATAAAACACCCCGTCGTTGCTGTGAAGAAACGTTTGGTGCATCAGCGGGTCACACGGACGCGAGCCAACACATAACCAAACGCGCAGAGAGGAGTTACGTCAGATAAGAGACCCCCGCAGGCGATCCGAGGCCACCGTGATGAGGCGACGCCCCGCCAATCAAAGAGCAGTAAAAGTTGAAGTAAATAAAAGTAATTAAGCTTGATCAGAGCCTGAAGGCACACTTTTTGGAGGTTTAATGGCCAATAATGTGCTGTGGAGTCGCTTGGGACACGAGAATATGAGAGAATGTTGAGGCAGGAAGGGCGCAATTTTTGGTGCTGCTCACCAGGGGGCAGTGCCCGGCCTGCATAAAGGCAGGGCCACAGCTGGTTAGTTGTAATCACCTCAGCTGCGGCCCTGTGCCAAATTAGGAGCTCCATAATAGCCCAGCTCTCAGAGGAGCTTGTAAAAATACTGATATCTAAAAAGCTGCTGGGACTTGGACATAGGGGTTCACTTTTCATTTCAGTTTGTCGACATTATTTCTCCTGTTTTGAAAGTTTGACTTTTGGTTTGTTGACCCCTTTTTCTGAGCTGGTTGAGTTTTCAATCCTCATGTTCACCACATCACGCCATGGTCGACCCCAGCCCAGCACTGCGAGAGGTAATGGGGGACCACAGCTCATGGATGGAATATCAGTTTCGAATGTGGCGAGGGGTAGGGGCAGGTCTGGAGCCTGTTTCTCAAAGCACAATGACCTGAGTTAGCTGGACAATTACACTCAGTAAATTCTGTAGCCCACCCAAATCTGGAACATGGACTGAAGCAAAAATAGCAGCTCCAAGTGTTATTCAGCGCAGTTATCCAGCTAACTTAGTAATTCTGCTTTGTGAAACAGACCCTAGCTGGGAAAAGTATGTGACAGTAATCCGTGAAGGAGACAGTGGGCCACATCATCCAAACCCCAGCCTCCACTCAAACTGCACCTAAGACCAAAGCTGAAGGCTGTGATAGGGTGGGGAGGGGGAAGAGAGCAGGGCTACATACTGAATAAAAACTACTGGCCAATAATTGTGACCTCGTCCATGGACTTGATGGAAAAGCATTTAGACACACGAATGCAGCTGCCGTGTTGTGCAGATTGTAGCCAGAGTGTGTGAACATTTGTGTTTGTGTGTGTGTGTGTGTGTGTGTGTGTGTGTGTGCGTTTGTGTGCGTGGGAGGGGGCAGGGAGTCCTACCAAATGTCCCCACAAGTAATAGAATACCAGATTTCTTTACTCTTATGTAGATGTTTTTAGTCCCCACGAGGCAACTGAGATATTTTATGGTTAGAAGTTGAGGTTAAGGTTGGGTTAAGGTTAAGGTTAGGCATCTAGTGCTTATAGTACAGGTCAGGGAAAGGGGTTAGGGAATGAATGTAAGTCAATGGGATGTCCCCACAAAACATGAAAGAACCAGATGTGCATGCGTGTGCCTATGTGTGTGTGTGTGTGTGTGTGTGTGTTTATATCGACTGCTTGGAGCACAGAAAGGTTAAGTGCATTTTTTAAGTTTAGAGAAAAAGCAATGTAAAACTTGTAAAAAAGCAATGTAAAAAATGTGAAAAATATGATTTGCATCCAACTTACTAGTTACAGCACAAAATGTACTTCACATCTTTGTGCACCAAGCAGTCGAAATCATATTTTTCACAGTTTCTAAGTTTTACATTGCTTCGCAGTCGATATGTGCATGTGTGTTTTTCGAAGTGTGGGAATGGGGCGGTCTCACTTGTTAACAAGGACGATGTCGGGGAGCCACACATTTGTAGAAGGGATACGGATCTCGTGTATCCCAGAATGCTCAGCAGGGTCCCACACCAGTCTGTAGTCTGTCCACTCCTACACAAGGGGGTGAGGGAGGCAGAGAGCACAGGGATGAGGGGCAACCGAAAACTCAGATAATCTTTTTTTTGTTCTCAGCAGTATTAGCTCCTGTCAACTTACGATTTATTCAACCGGAAAGGGTTGATATGCATTTAAATATGAGGGGACAATAACAGTATGATTTTACCAAAATTGTTGATGAATAAAGTGAGTGCAAGTGCATGTTTTTGTACATCAACATATCCACTGAGAAAAAAGTACGCCTATAAAAAGGGATTTATCCAACCAAGAAGAATTGCCCATCCAGCGCATGACTGAAATGGGAAATATCCAATTGAACATAATGCTCCAAGGGTAAAATGATGAAAATATGTTAAAGAGGCATACTGTTGCTTTGGACAGCATGATTCATCATTATGATGAACCCATCATTTTCAGAAAATAGCACTAAAATAACTCACAGAAGTGAGAGCAAATGCTTTTCAAAATGTGGGAGGTGTTATGCACAAAATGTATACAAATGCATGGCTTGTACACATAAACACACACACAACACTCACCAAGTTCATGAAAACATAGGTAGACATCTCCTCAGCCTTCATGTTCTAGATGCGAAAATAATAAAAATCACAGCTGAAAAAAGGACATCTCATGGAAAAACACACTCCGTCGACTAAAGACGGCACCTGATGAACTTTCACACTCTGTTCCAAGCGAGATATTTTGTATCACATTAATGAAACTAATATGCCCCCTAGATTTTATTTCAAAACTTCACTAAGGTCAACATTATGCAAAATACTCCATCTTTCAGGGCCAAACACTATTATGCATAGCAGTTTCTTTTAAAATTAATGGACCAGAGCTGTTTCAGCAGCAGTGGCCCAGTAAAGTGCTTGTCAGATTGATTACCGAGATGGATTGCTGTTATTTATCAGAAGCATTTACCCAGAGTGACTCACAGTTGATTTGACAATAAGCAAGGTGGAGTTAAAACTCTAATTTGTGCTTGAAATTCCCCTTAAAGGAGCTGTGCCATGATTACTGCGCACGCTCAGAACTTTTTAAACTGCTCAGTAAATCAAACGAAGTGAATGCACTCAACTGCAAGTCAAAATCTGATACCATCGTTGCTGAACCATCATCGTTTTGCATTGTATTTATATATTTTAGTAACTCAATCATAGTGCTTTTTATTATAAGGAGTCTTCTATGGAAATTCAAGGATTCAAAGTGCTATTTTAGCGCTTTAGCCAAAGGATATGAAAAATTTTAGCTGGTTTGCCAGCTGCCAATGAATGTCATAGAAGAAGAATCTTCTTCAGATTAGTGATGATGGAATCAGATTTTGACTTGCAGTCAAACAGATTCGTTTTTTTGATTCCTTGTTAAGCTGAACAGTTTTCTAACTTAGGAGCAAGTGCAGGGTTTGTGATACAGCTCCTTTAAGTTGGTTCAAAGTCAGATAAAAGTTTTCTTTTCCATATTGTAGGATACTGTCATATAAGTATTTTGTATCAGCTGGTTGCAGAGCTTCACTGAAGTTACATCACACTAATCTTGAGCACAATATTCAAACCCAAGATGCTGTGTGTTTATGGTCACAGGCATTACATCACATAAAAAACATCTAGTTCTTGCATATGATTTTATACACATTTCCCTATAATTCAGCAGGACATATTCGGGATCTTTAGAAACCTTGGGAACTCCACTAGAATTTAAAATCGGCCTAGATTTCTACAGGTTTGAATAAAGCCGTTGCATTTAACAAACCCACAAATGGGGCCTCCGAGTTGAAAAGGTTAAAGGCCTTGATCGAGGGTGCAACAGCAACACTGATTTTATTGTGCCTAACCTGAGGCTGAAATCACTGAAGAGTCAAAATAAACAAAAAAAAGTAAGAAAACAAATCTGAGTCAAAAAGAAAGCAAACAGCCAAAAGTCCACAAACGCATGTGTCAAAGAGAATCAAATAATTTCAAACCTGGAGGGCCCGTGAGTATGTATGATTATGCTCTTATGCTCTCAGTGCAAGATAAATTCCCCAAGGGGCAATAAAGGTTTCATTCATTCATGTTCATTCCAGTGAATGAGTGAATCGGCAGTATAAACCACTACCAGTTCACTTGAGATTCATACTGATCAGATCATGGATTTCACGCAGGGACTATCAAATACAGCTCTCGGTCGTTACTCTCAGCAAGCCTGCCTGGCAACCTACCATTAGACCGTTCTACTGCCAACCTAGGTCATAAGAACAAGATATTAGAATGAAAGCCAGTTGGCCACTGCTGACATAAGTGCACAGTCAGAAAGATTTGCTTTTCAAAGGGTTGTTTGTTTACAACCACAACAGATTCTATACTAATAACCTAGGCAGTTCTGGACCCAATCAAAGCCACTTATCCTCTGTGTACAGGACCCGCACTTAAAATTCTGGAGTACAGACAAATGCTCTTCATATTTCTCAGTGAGTTAGTGACCTGAGTGATTCTAACTTACAGCAGGCTACATGGTCTCTCTTGGCGCATAATAAAGATAACCTTTAATACGTATTTTGTGTTTACAGTACCACGTGTGGTTCCAGAGATGGAGGGGGAGGGGGGTTTGGAGGGGGTGCATGTTTTTAAACCCCTTGTCCTCAACCCCCCCCCACTTCAGGGTTAGGAAACCTGAGAAGGTCAGGGGGACTGTTGCTTCAGAATATTTCTGTCCCGGTTCCGGCTTACTGGCTCAGCTATTTAAAAACCGGGGACTGAATTCTCTGGAACAGCTGCTGTGGTGGATAGACAAGGAAAGAAAGAGCAGAGTCTGGTGGGGGGGGGGTTGCGGGGTTGGGGGGATGGGAAGCGTGGGTGTGGGCAACAGGGGGGTCTGCTGTTGACCCCCTCTCAAAACCAGCCAACAACAGCCCAGCTTACTTTTGAAGAGACGAGACTGTACATCAGTTAGACTACCTGTGTAATCTGACAAATGATATTCATACACCACTTCAACAGTTCATATTTCATACCTCTGTACAACATACACATCATTCTACAAGTTATTATTATTATTATTATTATTATTCTTTTTAGAAAAGTTCAGTGTCTGACAAAATTGTGTGGGCTAGCTGCAAGATACTGAAGAATACAATGTATACAAAGTAAGCTGAACATGCAATGGTTTGAATGAAGTTTCCTGCAGCATGTTTGAAACTAAATTTGACAATTCCTCCCACAAACTCCCAATTTAAGAAAGAGTTTAAAACTATTATACAGTAAATGCAAGCAAACACGTCTGCAATAATCTGAATATCGTGACGTTAGAATGAAGTTTCAAGCTTAAAATAATGTGGATATACTCAGGTGCCAAACAAGGAACTAAGTTAATAAATAATGCGAATAAGTATATGTGAACTAGCTTGTAGCTATCCTAATAATAATAATAATAATAATAATAATAACTGCTGTCCCATACTTCTCATTCAAATTTATTTATTTGCTATTATTTCGAGCAGGTGATTGTATGCTGACAAATGTATGAGGATTCAGAGAACTTTGACAATGCCGAATAAACTATCAGCATGTAGAAATTGAGAAACTGTGCACCGCCATCTGTAAGCTTGAGAATTGGGGCGGGGATCAGCTGGTCAGGCTCCAGTGTTTGACAGCTCTCTGTTGCTGTTCCGGAATTCACACTCTCCCGAAATCCAGGATGACACATATCGGATCGAGGCACGAGACGGACAGGGGCCTGTTGGCGCAGTTGTACCGCCACAGGAAGTGCTCGGCTCAGTTACTGGGTAATTCGAGGAGCGGAAGAAAGCCCTGGCACAGTATTCGTAAAGGAAAACATACAGACCCGATTTCCGTCCCGCCGATTTAGCTGGCAAACACAATCGAATACTTATTTTCTTTTGAACGAAATACAAGGTACTTAATCACCTCGTGCCACAGGCTGAAAATACGGGAATGTGACACAGAAAATACTATCGGCGCTTACAAGGCAAATAATTACAAAAGATGAATGAGCGCACCGCGAGACGCCCAAGATTATCGATTTTTAATGAGGTGAAAAAGCGAATTCTTGTTTTTCCTCTTGAGAAACCACGCGGTAACAATCAGAAAAGGAACGAAGGTTCCTGGCGCGTAAAAATCACCTCAGCGAGCGAGAAACAATCAGTCATCTGGTAGACAGGAGTGCAGGAGTATGGTTTAGAAAAGAAATAAAAAAGCAAATATTTCCCCCTGACAGCACATTTGTACAAGGTGTACAGGTGTCTCCAGAGCATGAATTCACGTTTTCACCTCAGGTTTCAGGCTGCATCTCCATGGTCTTAAAGGAATGGTTCTTCAAATAGTAATATTAAAATATGCATCACAAAAATATAGGTCAACGGAGGTAATTGTCTCATGGTGAACTGTACCAAGAAAATACATCATATCTATAAAACTCACCAAATCCCAGTGAACCTCTTAGGTTAGATGCATAATCCAGGAGTGTAGACATACTTTAATTTCTAGATTAACTGCCCCTTTAAAAGTTTGAAACCTGGCACTAAAAAGGCTGCCATGCATTACATCTGTTCATGAGCTTAGCTGCAGCCATTATGGTATGTGGACTGGTTTTCGCTCAGTAAGTCAGTCAGCGAGCGAACAGCGTCACCGAGATCTAGAAACTCTGGCAAAGGTGAAAAAGACCAGGTTCCTCCCTCAGCCCAGAGATCGTGAAAGTCTGCAGTATATAACACAATTCTGCATACAAAGACTCACTTCAGAATGTTTTTATAAGCCTTACCAGACCGTTAAATGAAGACAGCATCATACCGATCCTCACCACCACCTTTTCACCGGGCTTCTTCGCAGGCCGCACTTTTGAACTGTAGTTGGCAAACAGCTTCTTCATCAGAGCTTGTTCTTCTTCATTGGCACCTAGGATTGTTTTAGGATGGGAGGGAGAAGAAAGACAAGTACATTTTAATGCTATTCACATGACTCGAAGGTCGATTTCCTTCCTATGCTGATCTTTAAGGCTAATGCACTAAGTGATGCGCTAAGTTCAGATCAAGACCACTGTGCTCAAAGTTAATTGTTCACATAGTAAAATAAATGTTGTTATTTGTTTTTTTGAAGCAATGAACTAGAGTTGGAGTCTCTTTTATTTGTTCCATTTCATCAGTAAGCAATAACCACAGGCAGGCTAGAAACCAGTGCACTAACTGGCTGAATCCAATTCCAGTCTGTTATTTACACTCCTTGCATCCTCATGTCTTTTCCAGATCATTAAAACCATCCAGTGGAAGACGCAAGGAAATAATATGAGAAAAAGATGCAAGGATGGAGCAATCAAGGCAAAATAAACATATGTGTTTGTGATCGACTGAAGCCATGTCAGTTACAAATGTAATTGGGATAGAGGGGTCCATGGGTCAGTCAGTTTTGAGTGACACACGCAGAAGAAAAAAATGCGTCCACAAAGAATTGCACCGGGGCATCGTTCAAAAATCCTCCCAGCTCCTCTGAGGAGCGTTAACTGAATTGAAATGTCACTAAAATGGCAGACCTTGATTGAATTCTCCAGCAAGCAAGGTAAAATGTGACGAGATGGGATAAAATAAGTGAATGACAAGAGTCCTATTTAGTTGGAATGCCCAACCATGTATTTACCAGTATGAGCAAGGGAACTGGGTTTTTAACAGAAAAAATAGGGTTAGACTCCCAGGCTAAGGCGCTGCAGTACCTCCCTTGAGTGAATGAATCGCTCCAGTGACATGAACAGATTTTATGTAAAAAAGTAAAAATCTGTCTGTCTCGGGTGGCAGTGCGGTGGAACAGGTAGCACTGTCACACCTAACCAAAAAAATTGTGGGTCTGAATCCAGCATGAATCTCTCTGTGCGGAGTTTGGATGTTCTCTCTGTGTACCAGTGAGTTTTCTTTGGTTACTCTGGTTCTCTGACAAATGCAAAAACATGCATATCAGGCTAATTGGGCTTTTAAATTGCCCATAGTAGTGAGTAAATAGATACATGATCCTTGCAATTGACTGACTAACACTCCAGAGTGTGTCCCGGCCTCCTGACCAATATAGGCTCCAGCTCCACCATAATCCTGACCTGGAACATGGAGGCAAGATAATGGAAGAATGGATATTAAGTCGCTACGAATGAGAGCACTAACTACTTGTCAAAATATCAAACTGCTGCTGTCTTGCGAATCTTGTGAAACTGAGAGTGTCTTCCATCTTAAATGAATTCATGCCTTCTGTTATCTACCGCCTGAGCCATAAAACCCAGAAAGGGCAAAAGCATAGATTGTATTTGTGTTTGAGTACAAAAATGTGATCAGAGTGTTCGTAATTGAAGGCTGTAATCATGATGTAACAATCACAACTGGTAAATGACTTTAATCCAGTTCTGGAACCCTAATTCAGAATTTTGTAGAAGAAAAACAGAATAAAAAATAAAAATAAATCCAAAAAGCCTATCCTGCAAAGGCAAATATCATCCAGCATAGACAGATCAAAGAGACTACACTGGCCAGGGATTTGGCATTTTGCAGAGGGGCGAGGAATATTGTGCTGATTATAACCATCCCTCCCTAGGCAGCACTGGGGCTAATTATCCATCCTCATTCAAGACCATAAAATATACATGGAGCTGGCATGGTCATAGGTTGAGTTGCTTTTATTTGCCCGTGGGGCAAATAAATGCTACAATATCTTTGCTTTAGAAAGTATAGCACTCATCGGCCACTCAAATTCTTTACCTTGGCTACAGTAGATCGGAACAATAAGAACACATTTTCATTTTGAATAAAGTCACTCACTTCATCTTTCCAGAGCAGCATACTCAATTATACTCTACTGATGCATCCATCAACTCCGGCAATTCAAAGGTAATTAAATTCGGTAGGCAGAGCGGGTGATGCTCTGCAGCAGCGAGGTTCAAAACCAACCCAAGCAGGCCTGGCAACAGCGAAAACAGCAAGCGAGATTACTTCCGGTCCAAACAGGAACTTTATTCATATGAGGAGGACGTGAGATCAGACTCTGCGGCTCCCCATGTATGATAGCATCTCAATCACTGACAAAGTATAGGTGCCTGCGATAAAGGGCAAGATGTACATCTCCCCACTGCATCATATGAAAACCTGAGCACCATGCATCAGCATGTATTTCGAGTATCTCCACCATATCACGTCGCGCATATATTCTTCTTTTTTCCTTTCTTTATTATTATTATTATTATTATTATTACTATTAATAAAACAAGCCTCGCTGATGTCGTTTGAGCCTCTTAAAAATGTTGGAGCCTTATACAGTTGCCCTAAATGGCGCGTGCCATGTGGTTGCGTTTGTCGATTCTCACGAACCGATGTCGCCGTAGGATCCATTTCTGACAAGAACAAATGACTAATGCTCGCAACAGGGCACTTTCATTTGCATGGGCCTGCCGTGCATAAAACCGGCATCCCATTTGAATTAGCCAGTTTTAACAGACTGTGGTTTGGGATTTATTCTGCTGAAAATTTGTTTCCACTTCATCCGTGACCAGAAAACGCAATTAAAGCGTTGCCGTTGTGCATACAAAGTGTTGTCTTATTCTGATTGAAATATATCCGCAACATCAGCACCCTTACGGGCTCCTCCAAGGCCTCTCTAATAAAACACGCTGAGTGAGGAAGACATAATTAGTTATTAACCTCTCTGACACATGAAATCGTCTTATCATATGAATAAGTGTTGATTATGAACTTGAGATAAGTAATTCATTCCCCAGAGATGATTTCTCAATGGCTTTGCGCATGCCGAGAATGCCCGAGGACAATGACTGAGGAGTGTAGATTCGTGCAGACTTGAACTCGGTAAGCTTGGCTCGTAGAAGACTGAAGGACCACCAAAGACTGAAGGACCATCACATCAGCGACGCGCAAAACGGTGCCGTCTCATGCCATTTTTCGCAGAACACGCTGTGTCCTAATGCGCCTACGGAAAAAGTATTAAAGCAAGATTTGGCTTGTGGCAACAGTTTAACTGAATTCATCCTCCTTTTATTTCGTTTAAATGGCTACCCTTGGACGAATGCAACGATAAATCGCAACACCATCATGCCGGAAAGATGCTGTTCAGAAAACTTTCGGAAAAGATTTGCGGCCGAGAAAATAGCGCATGTTCTGCTGAGGAGTAGACAAAAATTGGCTTCATGAATGCCATTAAAATGATCTAATGCAACGCCAAAACTTCCAACCCATTTGCCAGTCAAAATTGTTCCACTTACCTGTTAGACTGAGCAGTCCACTCAAACAACAGGTTATAAGGAATAAGTCCAGGGCCTTCATTGTGCCCAATATTGAGTCCCGCTAAGAGTAATTCAGTTTACATGAACAATTTAGTTGGTATGTGCTTTGATATAGTTAAAAGTATGCAGGTCCGAAGAACAGTGCATTATAGCCTACTCCAAAACTTAACTTGTGTTGTTGTCCGTCAGGAAGTGGCGACTGGGCCCAGCTCGAATTACGGCCAAGCAGGCGGGGTGTCTGAAACGCGAGAGGGGCTGCGATGATGAATTCAGTCGATAAGACATTCAAATGCACGCTCGCGCGCACACATGTACGCACCCGCATGCGCATCCACGCACACTCACTATGAGCAAACACAAGAATATTAGAAGCACTGTAGGTCACATGGGGTGAAATGAGATGCAAATGTCGCAAATCAAGCTCTGTTTAAATGTAGACTATAATCTCGGCGTGGACAATTATAGTGTAGGCCACTACACCAGACTAGTATTTCAGGAAGGTTACCGAGCGCATCGTGAGGAGTACAGCTCCACGTAACCTGTAGGCGAGGGACATGTCGCGCGCTGTCTCCTGTTCATCACTGCTTAACTGCAGTGCTCAGCCCGTTCGCACGTGCCATCACTATTTTACCCGCCGATTTTAAAATTTGGAGCGCAACCATTAAAATTTTGTTGGAAAGTTAGCCGAACCTTAGACATCTAGCAAATTTCCACAGATTGGCACGCTTGTAGTGGTATATTAATAAAAAAACTGGTGCGAGGTTCGCGAGGATTCAAGAATTTACCAAAACAAAAATGCAAACAACCCCTTAATATAGTGCAATAAGCTATTTCTGACATAACGTGGATTAAGATGATAAATTACTACAGTACACATCGAAATCTGTATACGCGTGTGTGCGCGTTTTGTATGTTTGAGTATGAATGTATTTATGCTGGTATGTATGTTTCCTTTTCATATCTTGACAGCCATTCTTCTGGTCATTGTCAAGCTTGGTGGGCGTGTTGCTGAGGACCCTAAGAAGTGCAGTGTCAAGTTGATTGACATTGATTGGCTGAGCAGTTCTCAAAAAACTGAGAAAGTTGCAAGCACCACTACCACTCAAGCAGTGACTGGCAGAGCCCTGCACTTCACCGCGTAAGCAGCAATTAAACAGGGACTGCACTGGTTCTGTAAAAATTCTGGAATTGCAGTTATGGTTGGAATGAAAAGCAGCATACAATGGGGTGCCCCAGGACTGACATTGCGAACAGCTGCTCTAGAACGGTGGTTCTTAAATTTGGTCCTGGGGGACCCCAGTGTATGCTGGTTACCTCCGCCAAACGAAGTTGACAGGAGGTTATGCGATCGGTGTTGTTTGTTATGTCTCCCACCCGGAGGGAGGGAGGAGACATGTTTTAGGCTCGGTTCCCGTTCGCGTTTGTGCATGTTCGCGTTCCCACTTTGTTTCCGGAGCTTAACTCCAAAACCGTTTGCATGATCTTAACCGAACTTTGCACACTTACTACTCAGGTCCTGCAGTGGTGCCTTTTGGTATGTGCCTGCCCGTCTGGTCGGTTAGGCAGGGAAGGGGGCCGGGGAGGGAGACGTCCGTTTTTACGAGTAAACACACTTTCTAGTTTGTTTGTTTATTTGTTCGTGAACAAGATAACTCAAAGAGTCATGAACGGATATCTCTGAAATTTTGTGGGTGGGTCGCTATTACATCAGAGATGGACCCTATTGATTTTCACCGCGATCAGTCAAACAATATGGCTGCCTTGGCAGCCATCTTGAAATCGCATGACGCGATAACTGAACTTTACTCCCACTCACAAAGATTTGGACTGTGCTGCCTTAGCGGAGGTTTGCACTCGAGGATTGCCTCTAGTTTTCATTGCAACCATAATTTGAAATCCCAGAATCACATCAAGATGTTTTTTTTGGCAGTATCTGTCCAACTTTGGATTATTTACTCTTTTAAGCCACATTATCAGAAATAGCTATGTATGCCTGAAGAATTCTATATTCAATTTATAATATATTGACAATTCCATGAGAGGGGAAAATTGTAATTTCAAAATTAAAGAATCAACTGGCTTCTAACTGCTAAAAGTGTGGACACTTGGTCACAAATAAATAACCATTTGAAAGTTACTGGCATATTATAACACAAGACAAATGAGAATGAACCAAACCTGCATTGTATAAAATCCATTTCAAACCATTTCAGCTGATCTACTACAGCTTCCACTGGTTGTCCTGTTGCTGCGAAGGGAAATGCAGTTAAAAGAAAGAAAGCAAACAGCCCAATAAGAAACCAGAGACCACATGTACAATCATACAAATATATTTGTTTTATTCAATAATATCCAATAATACGTATCTCCTTGACTTTGCGTATGTCATTATAGAAATAAATACGGATCAGATTGCAAATGCAGGGGAAGGGAGACGGATATAGGAAAAGATTGGTTCTGAGTTATTAAATATTGAATAGGAATAATATTTTTGATGAATCCAGTAAATGTTGGTGCATGCATTCTTTGTTATATTGTCTGTCCACGGCTCTCATAGCGTCTTCCGGCACGACCTTCAAAAAAAGTGATGCTTTCGTTGGGACAGATTGCATATCCGGCGAGTGATTCCTTCACATCCTCCACTTTGCGGCAGTTCATCGTTTATGCCCTTGTCTCCCCATGGCGAGAGGTCACATTTCGTGCTATCACTCCGAGCAGTTTGTCCCACATTCTAAACAGCATCTTACATCACTGTAGCGTGCACTGTAAGAATATTGCACAGTTATAATAATTTTACTTTGTTATTTTGGAAGACTTTATCATGATAACCTGGATCACCCATGCAGTACAAAAGTCAAGGAATGCCCTTAAGTGACCAGACCCTTCAAGAGTATATCACATATGTGGCTGTGTGTGTGTGTGTGTGCGTGCGTGCGTGTGTGCGTCTGAACAGTCTTTTCTGTAGGAGTTCCAAGATATTCCATTCAGGGCCAGAGAGGGATGCCGTCCTTGACCCCCCAATGGCCTTTAGGTTTAGAAGTAATTGACAGTTTTTGGCTTTGGGATACTGGGAGCAGACAGACAGAGGAATTTAAAGACCTGAATGGAGGGGTGGGGGGGGGGGGGGGGGGGGGGGTTTGCAAGGGACGGAGGCTTGAGGGTTGTCACACAGAATCAATCTTTACATTACCTTTGATTCTCTAAGCTGGCTCACACAATAGGCTTTGACTTTCATCAATTTTGCCCTTGTATCCATCACTCCAAAATAAATGAAGAAGCTTAAATAAATATTTAAAATCATACATACGGACAAAAACAAAGCACATGAGCATCAGCTGAAGCTAAAGAGACTAGATTACAAAGCCATGGTTGTTGTTTACAGCAAAACATCTCATGTAGTTCACAGCCTTAACATTGTTAGTTTTCTTGTCAAAAATAAAAATCCCCTATCCCCTATTTAATCGAAGATATTACTGGAATTGATAGCAAACATAAGTTTTGTACTTCACAGTAAACACTTTCCATTTCCATACACCAAAAAAATGCCACCTATGCAAGGGTTTGTCTGTAGATTCACAGATATCTGTGGACCAACAGCTAAACAGGTTTAATATGAACAGCAAAACAATTTTACTTCACTCCACACATATGGTTTTCCAACCCCATTTCTGATGCTCTATACATTCAACTTAGGTAGGTCAGTGTTCACTGTTGTAACATGTACGACTCTCCACCATAAAGAAACATGTAAAAGGGCTGTTTAACTATATATACTTATTTAACAAACATTTAAAATTATGTCCAGGTATCACACAAACAAAAACACGACATCACTACATAGCTATGAGTCAGTACATACATGTAACTAATCTTTCTAAACCCTAATAAAATTATTGCTCTCCACCCTGGGTTATTGCGATCTGGCTTGGCTTTTTTGTTTCCCAACATGCACTTGTGCACACACAGACAGACACACTTACTCATATGCACACAGACACAGACACAAGCAAAAACAGACACCAACACAAATATTCACTGGCTGGCTTGTTCACACTCACAGACACACAGACACACACACTCTTAGGCTGGCACAAACTCACCCTCAAAAACACAGACAAACACAAATGCATTCATTGGACAGTGCACACATAGGGTTGCAATCACACACATTCATGGGCTGTCTTACACCCGCACGTGCGTGCACACACACACACACACACACACACACACACACACACACACACACACACACACACCTTACATGTAAGTGGGTAATGCAGGTGCACAGAGACACTGCAGAGAATGTGCAGGAAGTGAGAGAGAACAGTGGCCTTATGGGAAATAGTACTGTACACGTTTGGGAAGACAGAACAGGAAATGGAGCGTGGCATCCAAGCAGCACTACCAGGGGTGGGCTGTCAGCAGGCTGCCACAGTATCGCGGTTTGTCCGTAGCAGCTACGCCAAGCACTCTACACCGCTAAACTCCCCTTCCCTACCTCCCGTTTCCTTCCCAGAGTCCTCACAAATCCTGATCCACCCACGCCATCATGTTCCAGCAGCAGCGCATCATCAGAAAAGCCCTCAACACTTGCTGTATTGGGGGGGAAGAAAAAGAAACCACTCGATTTTTAGGAGACCTTAAATGACTCCTCAGTTTAAGTAAGAGGTCCTTATAAATCTAGGACATATTGATCTAATTTAACCCCTTTAGACCACTGTGCTTCTCTGATACATACATTGGCCTTCAAGTCTCCTGTCCGCGAGAGCTCCAACAGAGAGCCAGTATACAGAGTAATGAAAGTGCCCACCCACTGTAAAGTACTCCCTCGAGGCGTACGATCACACTCGACTTGCTGTCAACTTGAAGCCAATCGGCTTCTGCAACAGAGAGGTGTAAGGGATTCACCTCAAGGACAGGGCGAAGCCTTCCAAAATGATGACTGCATTGAATCTGAAGACAAACCCCATTCACTCTATGCAGTATAATTGCCCCTCTCCAAAGCTCATCTTATGGCCCTCTCTTAAATGAGATATCACTAGTTTAGCTATACTCTGCCTCACACACAATAACAAAAGACAAAACTAATGGGCGACAGCGATTAAAACACACTTGTGATGTTATGCTACAGGAAACAATTACTGAAGATACTGAAATATCGAACACATCCAATTCAGTCAGTCAACCGATCAGCTTAGAGGTTCAGTCATCTTGTTCTGCTCTCAGTGTAAATTTGAAAAAAAATATCACTTTTTCATTCAAACGCCAAATAACAGCAACCATTAAACTTTAAAAAGTTGGCTGCCTTCAAATTTTAAATTCAGCACACTGAAGAAAGGTTTTTCCGCACCAATCTTCAAATTGACTTGTCTGCTGAAGTTCGTGCAACTTAATTTTTCAATTTACTTATTCTTTTTACAGTATGTGTAGGCCTACTTACTGTATATCAAAATTCCAATTCCCAAAATAACCCATCCGGTGGTCTTAGATTAGCCTATTTTTCATAGGAAATTAAACGAACGCACTCGCTTATGCACTCGCGCTCCCATTTAAAATTTCAAGTGGCAAAGAGAAAAACCGTTGAACATATTTGAAGACTGTGTAAATGTGGATCAGAGGAATTAGTGCATGAGTGAGCGAACATTGTTTGAATATCAAATGGGACTCTACTCAAGCGCTCTCCTCTGGCTTTCAAGTCGGATTATTTTTTAATTGCACGGCTAAATTGCACAGCACAACATGGGAGAGGGGCTCCCTCAGAACGGCGGTCGCTGCGGCGGGATCTTTCTCTCAAAAACTACCACGTGGATCTCAGCCAATTTCATAACAGCAGCGCAATGCCACCGGTATTAAAATGTGACAGCGAGCGCGTCATAACTGCCAGAAGATGGATCCTCGAGTCATCATAAAATAATCAATCACGCACGTACTCCGGGTCAATGAATCGCTGTTTTCGAGAGGGGAGGGTTGCGGTGGGGGTGCTGTGGTGTCACGGCGTAATCGGACAGATTTTATTGCGACATAAATAATGTATGATTTTGCTAACTCTCGAAGGAAACGCTCATTCCAGTCAGGGTCACGGTCGAATCATTAAAATGCGAATGCAAATCTTTCAATTGCAAGCAAGCGACAGTCTTTAGCATCAAGGTCTCACAGGGTTATGCTGGAAGAGGCAGGGGGTGCAGAGGAATCGCAGCTGGATGCGATGGAGTTCAGGAGGGATTGCAAAACTGAGATTTTTGGTGTGAGAGTGGGGGTGGTTAGCGATGACTCAGCGTTGTTAGTAATTAAAGACGCAGTAGAACACCTGTGTGAGGTCCTCCGCTAAAGACTCCTCACCGCGGGCGTCCTGCGGCTGAATCAGCAACTCGGATGCGTGAGCGAGGGCTTCTGTTTTTTCAACCGGCGCACACACACAAACACACACAAGCATGCACACGCGCGCGCGCGCGCGCGCACACACACACACACACACACACACACACACACACTACACATGCATTACAACACACGAAGTCAAGAATATATGCACATAAATACACAAACATAAACGTACAAGTAAACACACACAAACATGCTCAAACACACATACACACATACAAGCCCCAAACACAGGCATGCACACTGATACACGCATGCGCGCGCACACACACACGCACACACAAGTCACTGAAACAAACACATTTAAAAAGACATGAACATACAGTACAATGTGCATACGCACACAGGTGCACACATATTCCATAAAACACAGAAGTACCACAATGAACATGTACACAGCACACTCACTCCTTTACAGTACTTACAGGAAGATTTTCACACATGAAGAAACACAGTCACTCTCTCACACCAACATCCACCTGTGCGAAAGTACAGTCATGCTATACAATTTGAAGTTAATTAAATTTAGGAACCCAAATAAATTCAGAGAGCAACAAAAAAAAAAAAAAAAAAAAAAAAAGAACAATCCCGTCATATGCACACAAATGTATGCAATTTGCATACTGGATACATATTGATCCACAGTATATAAAAATAAATTATATTTGCTCTTCAGTTATCACTAGCCCTTTGATACGTCTCACTGTTACCTTGTTCACAGATTTTGAAAAGGAATATTGATTGTGACCTGATGAACAAACCCTTTTAAGTTGAATATCACAAAGATTTGATAAAAATGCCGTGAACTTCACTTTCTAATGCTAATACAACACACACTGCAAGTTACAGAAGGCAGTAAAGAACAAGGATTAAGAATTTTACACAGAACATTCTGGAAAGCCTCCTCTTCAAAGGGTCATGAACCCAGGGCAAGTTTGCCACTTGGCAGTATTTCCAGTGTTATTTTAACACCCCAATTTACAATTTTTTTTGTCTTCGTCAGTTACAGTCTAACAACCCTGGAGAGGACAAATTAATGCCTGTGTCTGTGATTACATTTGCAGCCTGCTATGATGCAAGTATAGGATTTGACAGGAGAAAAATGAGATCTGATTTTTCTTTAAAGGAACTTCAGGCGTTTCCAGCACTATCACATGCGCGCACGCACACACACACACACACACACACACACATGCACGCACACAAGCACTGATTATTTTCAACGTCTGGATGAATGTATATTGCATAATCAGGAAGGTACATATCCCAATAAACAAGCTCCTGCACGAGAAGATAAATCCATAAATAAATAAAGCCAACATGGCTAAGCGCCACAGAATTACCTTGATTTTCTTTCTTTTTTGGCTTGAAAATCCTCCATCCTCTGTTCCCTGCCAAATGTAAACTTGGTGGGCCAGTTGTGAAGTGTTTTATAGGGACAGAACTAATTTCATGGAAACCTCACTAATTGGACATTGCTCTGAATTAAATCAAGCAAAAACACTGGGATCTTCAGATTCGGAGGTTCAAATTTTAAAATGGGCTGGGGCAGTTGAGGGCGGGTAGGGGAAAGGGTCCCGTGAGTGCCAAAGCGAGAAGGTATTAATCCAAGCTTAATTGCTTAATTGGAGTGTTTAGTGGAAGTAAGCGAGTGAGAGTTAATTAAAGGAGAGCTCTGTCCCCAAAGGCTCGTTCGCATTCCAATTTAAGCCGCTCAGGCGAGGCCAAGCAATCACAACCTCACAGGCTTCCTGGCTCAATTGGGAAGCAATCGAAAAACTCAAAATGAGGAAGGAAATGAAAGCAGAGGGCAGCGAGGCCCATAATATCTGGTACGGTCTCAGAGTTACAGGCCGTGTTCATGATCGCCCACAGCTAACTACTCCACGGGTGCATCTCAGTTCTCATAAATCGCATCCACGTTTCCCTCGCTTGTGTCTCTTCCTTACATGGAGTAATGCAAGGAAGCCATGCGACGTAAAAAGAAATGAGGAAATATGTTTTCAGAGATATAAGGAGCCCTTTCCTCTGAAGCTTCACGTGAAGCTACGTCCGTTGCTGATGAGTGCACACAACTAGATCTCCTGCTAGCGTCTGTCGTTACCAACAGATATCATGGCTTTCAGCTAAAAGGCCTCCGAAGAGGCGGCACTCGTGTTTCCTCGCTCATGGCTCCTCAGAGCTCTCTCCTCACTTATCACAGCAGAAATAAGGGCTCTGAAATGGCCTGCAAGACGGTGGATCCAGAGCAACTGGTTCAATCAAGGAGTGAGGAGATATACGATAAGAGAATTGAAATGCACCTCATTACTGCTCATGAGTAAAAATAGCGCATAATACGCAGTATGCGAAAACTCATGAAATTCACCAGCATACTGAGTATGCAACACTGGTAAAAGATCATGATACCCAGCTAGAATTGTCTATGAGGCGTCCTGTCTCCCATAATTCAATGCGGTCAATGGTAACACCCCACCAAGACCCAGGTGATCCGGTGGTCATCTGCCTTTATAGAACATGACATAGTCATTGTGTCCTACTGGATACTAAATTGCACAGCACTATGAGAGTAGGATATAGTATTGAACATATATCAAAGCTGTATGCAATATTTATAGTAAACCAGTAAGTGCTTCTGTGCATGGCCAGAAAATGATTGGAGATTTTGGATACAGCGCCCCCTAGAGCACAAAGAGGGACTTCTAGATCCTACACTCCTGAAACCTCCCAGCTCACCCGCAAAAAACATACAACACATTCTGCAAGTACTCGAACAGTGACACTGGATAAAAAAGCGCTGCAATCCCGACATGGATGACATGACATGGATGTAAATGCAGAATTAAAGCCGACAGTGTCAAACTGCATATTCATTGTTCTACTCAAATGTGCCGGAGAATTGGGGAGCTAAGCAAAAATTGTGCCACTGATTAAATGCGTTCGGACTGCTGAGTATATCTCTGCTAGAGATGTGCATGAGTGTGGTTCTCAACATCTATTGGCTTTTTCACAAACCGCAGGTGAGTACAGGATTATCTACCAGTGCTAGTGACGGTCATTTGATGACACAGACATTTTGGATCAAGCTCGTGGGTGATTTTGGCTCATATTTATAAATCCGCTTAAAACGAGGAGCACTCATCTTAGACCACTCTCCCCTGCCCACCTCCTAACCACATCCACTGTGAGTGGACAAGACAAACCTGATCCCAGATCAGCACTTCTACCCAGGTTTTATGAAAAGGGGTCACCAGAGCTTAGGCAAAGGCTATTCCCCCAACCGTTGAGCAACATCTTTCGGTGAAACTTTTTTGGCGTCATACGAATGGTGTCTTAGATTTACCAAAAGAATAAGAGAAACCTTCCCCCTTGTTCCACCAACAGTCGGGGGAATAATAGCAACTTTCCTTTCCTGTACCACCAACGGTTGGTGGAATTGCCACTTTGCCAGTACTGGAAGTCCACATCCCCCGTGGTCCCCAACGTTGGTCCAGGAGACCGCCTGTGTTTGCTGGTTTGTGTTCAAACCTCAATTACAACCTCAGAATCTTAAAAGGTGTTAATTATTCTTAACTGCACTGTTCATGTTTGCAGGGATTATTTAACCTTTTAAGCCACATCTGAAGTAGCTACGCGTATGACCAGAAGAGCTTCATATTTATATAACGCTATATATGAAATTGCGTAAAAAGAGGGAAACATTGTCAATGATTAAATTTGAGAATTGATTAGCTTCTAGTTGGTGAAAGTGCAGGTGCATAATCACAAAAAAACCACCAATGTGGTAATTAATGGTTAACTAATAGACATGACAAATGATAACAAGCCAAACCTGCATTATGTAAATGGAATAAACTTCACGTTGAGCAACATAAACGGGGACCCACTTATTCACCATCGTCTTTAATTCAGTCAGTTAAAAATGTGTATTTTGCCAATGTTCATAATGAAGCAGTTTTAGTCCTACGTGGCATAAAGCTGTGGCTATTTTGGACGATGTAGCTACAGAGGGAAAATAATCGGCGATAACATAAAAAGGACCCAATTCAGAAAAATTAACGGTCATTAAATATTGTGAATGTAGTTGTAGTTGCAATGATACCCAGCATGCACAGGGGGTTGTTGGGAATCACGGAACCTCCCCATTGCCTTATTTTACCCCCCCCAAACAAAAAAAGGGAAAAATACATGTTTGAATATCCCTAGAATATCCCTGTGCTGTAACAGTAAATGGCTTTCAGTTCAGGAAGTTATTAGTGTTTGATGCAAGCTCTTCACAAGGAAGACACACCTGAACACCTGCAGACAAATATTGCATATTTTTGTCAGAAAAACATACGACCAGATTCATCTTTATCAGTGTTACGAATTCATCACTTTGGTATTTTGCCATTTTGTCAGTTGTCAACACACCACTATAACTACTGTACCTAGTAATGCTCATAATAGGCAAAAGACTTGCCTGCACCAGTAATCAAAACATTGTCTCTTGCAGACAAACAATGCAGTCCGTAACAATTCAGAAGGTCGCTTTGCATAAAAATTTCTGTATTGTAATTCCTACAAATCGCACCCCATAAGGATGTAAAGCTCTCGGAGCTGAACCCCAAATTTTGCGCTTAGTCATCACCTCAAATACTGACAGACCAGATTTTTGTTAACTTAGTATGTATTTTACCATAACATGTTACTCCTGATTAAATAGCTGTTTCAGCTCTTTTGTGAGAATAACTTGGATTATTTGGACAGAAGGGGCTTTAATACCATGCTCTTCAGCTTGCTCTGGAAGACAAGTGCACACTATTGATTGAGCAGTGCTTAGTTAAAAGGCGGGAAGAACTGGCAACAAATCAGAAATTCCTTAATGGTGATGACGATGGTAAACAAAGAATAATTCATTCTCATTTATGACAGTAATATTTTTCCATCATGTCAGACCACTCACTTACTATAACCATCAGTAACAATAACATTTGTGCTGAACAAAGCCACCAAGAAGAAACTCTTTTGAAACAGGTAGTTGCAGAAAAATAGTGATCATCGTGTAATCTCTGTAATATGCACCCTTTGTGTGTATTTGAGGTTACCAAAAACGGCTGACAGTCAGCTTTTACCTGATGAAATGGGCACTGACTGATCATGCTAACATCTGCGTTTTCCTCGAATTGTCATGAATAATAAAACCTGGGTCGGTAAATAGGTCGCTTGCATCAGTAGTGCATCAACATGACTTTGGAAGCATGCTTTTCTGGTTCTTGTTTTGGGGAAAGAAAAAAAGGAGTGAAAAACCAGGCTACGATTAGCCTTGGTGAAAATATTAGGACAATACGGGCTCTGCTGGGTTGAAGGAGATGACGGCATGTAACAAGAGCAGGCTTAGAAGATGTTGAAGCTGCCAGCCTTAGCTCAAAGTAGGTGCTGCCATGCTGGAGACCAGAAAAGCAAAGAGCAGTGCTTATGGTAGGTGTGAGCTGCCTACTAATTGCTGGTTGGGGTTGAAAGGTCAATGGTTGCTCCTTTGACCAATGACTTCCTTAGCTGTGTCTCCCAGACATCTCAGAAAACCCCTTCTCACCTGTCATTTGGATTTGTATTGCTTGACCATCCCAGTCCTCGCAGGGTAAATTTCTTGGGAGGAGGGCACCTTCCTTTGTTGTGCAGGGTTCTGAAGATTGTAGTTCAACCCCAAAGCATGATAGGAAACTGAGTTCCTCAAGTTACAACATTGATAGTTTTGGAGCACCTCTCCACTTATACACAAAGCCCCTCCCTGTAGTAATTTGACCCAATCCCCATCTCCCATGAACCAGGTGGGCTAGGAAGCATCTGGTTTGAGATCTTTCTTGTCCTTCTTGCCTTTCTGCAAGATGGGCGAATCAGAAGTCTTAGCTGTTTTCCTGGGCGGGCTTCGCGTGGCGATGTCATGCAACGAGGGCTCTTTGTACATCGCCACTGAGGAAGAAGAGAGGCAGACAGATCATGAGCCTTCAGACAGCCCAGGAAACAAAAGACAGAATCTACATGTCTGGAGAGGTTATTTTATTTTTAAATAGACGGACCCTAAAGTAGCTTAAGTCTTACGTTTAGCTATGTCACAGTGGACTAGAAATCCTGTGCTTTCCACACCAAATGCAGCTATGTTTTCACCTGAAATTCATTCAAGACCTTCATGTTAAGAATCAAGTGAAGAGCTAAACAAGACCAGACACCCACAGTTGGATAAGACTGGACACCCTCGCCCGAGACCGCGTTTCACCGCATTTTCATAGAACTTTTCACCACAAAAAAATACTCATTGGCAACATCAATTAACTTTGTCAGATGTAAAATTAGAAAGGCACATTTCCAAGGAAACAGTAGAGTAGCTCAAGAGAGAGGTGGGCAGACTTCCAAAAGCAGGGAACAAAGTTACCCAGCAGAGGAGACCAGAAGTTAATTAGCCAAAGGCTGACTAGCAGTGCAGTACAGAAATGCTATTTCTCAAAACATTAGGTTAAACTTGGCAGAAGTTTGCAGATGTAAATTAACCAATGGCTAACTAACGGTGCAGCCAAGAAAGGTTTTCAGAGAACATTTTACAGTAGCACATAGTTCATACTTTCTGTTTGAAATGGAAAAAATACAGGAGAAAGCAGAAGGACTAATGTTTCCACAAAAAAAAAAAAGCAGGGTGGTAAAAATAAGTAGGTAATAGCAGGGAGGCGAGCGGGAGAGCAAGCTTACCCTCGATGAGTTTGGGGAGAAAGTGGGCCGCTCCTTTGGTCTTTTTGACCCGGTTTCCCTTCATGACTTGCCCGTCCCGGTTGATCCCGATGTACCAAGCCCGGCCCGACTGGCTCTGCCGGTACAGGATCGAGGAGTACGTCACATAATAGTTCTCGAACACGCACTCCTTGAACTTACACTCTGGCGTGAAGTGTTCCTGCAAAACAATCACACGCAAACACACAAAATGCTCCTTAGCGGAGATGCGCAGTCCAGGAGACAGACAGTGAAATTCCGGTCCAGTGTTTCCCTCTCTCATAAACTCAGCCGGCTGACGTCACTAGTTCATTTATTCTACAGAAGCATAATTCTGAGTGGCAAATCCAGATCATAGACTGTATAAAAAGATGGATGAAGCAACCGTGATGTCACCCATTGGTTTCAGCATATCATTTAGGAAGCCTCGATTTTGGCAATTTCAACAGCACCATTTTGTCATTTTGAAACCGGATGTGATTCCTTTTGGACAAGAGCGTGAATTGAAAATCCAGGGAGGAGCGAGGGGTGGATCTACGTGTGGATCTGACCAGATCTTACGAGGACCTTACGAGCCACGCTCCATAAAGCATATTCTGGCCTTATCCTTTATCCTAGTCTATTTGGGACCATAATTAACAAAAATGAATATCGTGACATATCAAAAGAGATTTGAAACATGCGATAGATACCATAAAATATTGTGGAAAATCATTATTGAAACTAGATAACTCGGTCGCCACAGGGACCGAGTCCTGTATCTCCCTGATCCCCAAATTTCGAAGAAAATGGCCGCCGGCAGCCATATTGGACGTCCAAAATTGACGAAAATCAGTCTTGAGCATTGTCATATATATATATATATATATATATATCTTCGCCTGTGTAAAATTTGAAAACATTGCTGTAATAATTGTGGCTTCCAGAGCCCGGAACACAAAAAATTTCGGAGAAAATGGCCACCGGCAACCATATTGGACGTCCGAAATTGACGAAAATCGGTCTTGAGCATTGTCATATATATATCTTAGCCTGTGTAAAATCTGAAAACATTGCTGTAATAATTGTGGCTTCCAGAGCCCGGAACACAAAAAATTTCGGAGAAAATGGCCACCGGCAACCATATTGGACGTCTGAAATTGACGAAAATCGGTCTTGAGCATTGTCATATATATATCTTAGCCTGTGTAAAATTTGAAAACATTCCTGTAATAATTGTGGCTTCCAGAGCCTGGAACATAAAATCTCTGCGGAGGCGGCAGCGGCCCCAGAACTAAACCATAGTATCTCCCAACTAACGTCGTCAGGGAGATACAATAATAAATCAGGTGGGAAAGTAGGGTCATTTTCTTGTAGACTTCTATAGCATTGAACTTCTTTCTGCAACCACCTCCATCTGCTGGCCATTAAATAGAATGCAATTTTAAGGCATTTCCACATTGGCTTCATGTTTCAGATCCGTGTGCTGCACCCATCTTTTTATACAGTCTGTGATCCAGATGGGTATACTACACTGCACGTTCTACATTAGCCAGGCTCCCTTTGAGTGCGCTGGCTCAACAAATCCTAAACTCACAATCTGAGATATTGTAAGTTACCATGATATTGAAAACCCTGGCTTTAGGTTCAACGTACTTTGTTAACCCTCAAATCGCGCTTTATTGTTCACCCCTAAGTTAACTGAAACAAAGTACCGAGGCAGAAGTACAATTTTTTTTTTTTTTTTTAACCAAATATCCATGTCTGTTTTTTTGAAGAGATGGGAACTGAGGAATCACGCAAATCGATCATTCACTGAACAGCTAAACATAGACATTTGTCATTGTAAATAAACAGTTCCCTCTGCCCACCACGTTATGAAACAGAGGTGTATAACGTCAGAGAAAGAGGAGAGATTAGTATTCCTGGCAAAGACACCAACATCCCACTCAGTATTTCATTCTGATTGGCGGATGGCACACACATGCACACAAGAATTGCACACATGTACAGTGCAAACACAAGCATGCACAAATACACACACTCACGTGCATATATGCATTATGCATGCACACATACCCATGCACACATCCATGCAAACACATTATGCACTCATCTACGCATAAAACAGACAGGACAGTAGACAACTACATTTTTATTTGTAGCATTAGTTTCATCATGCTTGGGAATCATTGAAAATAGACTCCACTTTTCATCATGACAGATTATAGACGTGTTTACACTCCTGAAACATGATATTTCAATCCGCACACTTTTTTTTTTTTTTTTTTTTTGGCTGACTGGGGAGAAGACAATTTGAACAATTCAGACTACTCCCAGTTTTTTCTAGTACTTCATAGTACAGTGACATGAGTGGGCATTGAATAATGTAGTTGTGAACCACAGAAAAATAAAATGATAAAACAGCATTAGATGTTGCCAATATGGGAATAAAAAATGTGAATTCATTTTTAATTGATAATAATTACATACTTTACATGCTTTATAAATCAATAAATAATTATTCACCATGACATTATGAGAGGTAATTTATGCTGAAGTATTTGCAGATATCGTCAATTAATGTCAAAAATGAAACAGGTTAATGCATGTTCACAGTCACCTTATTGAGACATTACACTTTTGAAAAATAATTTTCCTCAAATCTCAGATCCTGCCATGTCTTCCTCTAAAAACCTGACAATGTATCAGATTCAGGAAGAAACAGGCCTGAATCCGTTACATCGTCAGGGGTAAAAAACCAATCCGTCGGGATTGATAGGATGCAAGTGACGAGCCAGGAAAAAAAAAAAAAAGAAATGAAGAAGAAAAAAACGCTGACCGGGCAGTTTATGGTATTTCGGCTTCTCCTGTTTATGTATTCATCTGTAACAACAGCGCCGCTGCATCTGTTCTCATTTGTAAGCCAGAGGAGGGTCGTTGCCAAGGGACACCGTGTATTTTTCCCCCTTTTTTTGCCGTGGTTATTGATGATTTCAGCTTTCAGCGCTGAATGAAAGGTCATTTCTGTGTGGCACATTTCGGCGCAGGGGGGTGGGGTACATGTGTACTGGGGCAGACTTGGACCTCTCAGATTTTGCTGCGTTCTCCGTGCCAGCCGCAGGTGAGTCCCCGCCCCCGAATCACATGCCTTCAATCAAACGCCGATCTTCCTAATCACCGGGTATTCTGACGCATACTGACACATGTAGCTTCAATGGTCATATTGGAAGTTCAGAACTTGGGTGTTTTAACCGATTACAGGTTTTTTTTTAACAAATTAACTTGCTTTTTTATCCACCTTATTCCTGAGGGTGCTACTGTAGATATGATGGGGAGCAGCTTCAGAATTTGGCTGAAAACCTGAATTTGAAAAAGACCCCCAAAAACATTAGCTCATTTTTAGCTTTATGGCAAGGCTCAGTGGCTAGTCAAGAACACAAGGTATGATTTCACGTGTAGGGAGGACAGAAAATTGTTGTATTAGTCTGGTAATGCCAGTCAGTGTAACTAACGTTTCATCCTGTACAGTTTAAGATGAGGCTGTAGAAGTAGCAATAGTCTACTACGATTTGAAAATAGCCTACTCTGTTCCAAACAATAGTCTTGCACTCCAAACCTCATTTCACTAAAATTAAAAGTATAGGAAAAATGGATTCACTGTGTTTTACATGTTATAGTATTGGATTAGCTAGCAACTTAATACCGTATACTGTAGTTGGCTGGAGTAGAGCTAATTTGACTCGTACTGTCGGATGGCTTAATTTACTCTGTATAACAATCCATCACGTTTCATATGTAGAGCAATATCTACCGCTGAAATATAGTGTTTCCTTCATAAATATTCTCAGAAAGTACTTGTATATCTGTTTTAAGGTACATAAGGTCGTATACTACCTCCTTTAACAAAACGCGACTGACCTTGTTGCTGTGGAAGTACTGCATACGCTTCGGAGCTTTGTAGATTGTTCATAGCTTCGCAATCTGTGGCAACGGAGTCGCTAATGTAGCCAAATGCGCTAGTGTGGCCACTGCTTCAGGTTGTTCTCCCATTCTTCGATAGTAGAAGGCAGCGGTACCGTAACTTTATCCTGTCTGAGGGCTAAAAGGTGATGTTCCCTCATATATTATTTTCCAATCGCTTAAAAAAAGAGGATTCACGTGAGCCGCTACCATAGTAAACAGCTCAGTGACAGGATGTAGCGGAAGTTGGGCCCAATATTCGCACAAGGGATCATGGGACGTGGGAATAAGGTGGATAGAGATGGGCAGCAATTCCAATGCATGATATAGATCACTTTCGCTTATTAAATCTTATTAAATGACCTCACAATCATTGATTTAATTCGAGTGTACTGGCTAAATTTAGCTAAAATGCTAAATTTGTGACTCTTTCCAAATTCTGACGGACCGTTACAGCAGCAAGCACAGACTTCTTATAGTGCCTACATGGGGTTCCGTGAGTGCAAAGCTGAGTCCTCCCATGGTTTTGTGTACAGCCAGGAACGGTCAGTAATTTCCGCAATTAATAAATTAATGCGCTAAAATTAACAAAGAGGCGCCGAAAATGCAGGGGTGCTGCCTCCGTGGGGTCAGGAACATCGGTATGGCAATCTCCGACGCAGCAGGGATTGCGTCCTCCTCTTGGTTCCTCTCAGCGCCTTTTCAGTTAGCATATGATTAAAACCCGCAGTAAAAAAAAAGAAAGTCTAAGATTTGACATGCGAACAAAAGCCAACTTCTCTTTGAGTAATTAACACCAGAGGAGGGTAATTTAAAGACCCTCCTCAAGCGAGCAGCCATAGACACCCATAGCACTTCATCTAATATGAGGTGGGAGGGGGGAGCTTGGGGTCAAGTAAGCATCCTCCATCATCACTGTCTCAGGCCCTTTAGCTAAACCACCACCAAGAAATCAATTAAAACGAAGGCCAGAGGAAGGTGTTAGTAACTGTCATGGGCACAACCCCAAGGCATGATGTAGCATGGATGGAGTCCATAACACCCCCACCCGAACTTCCTCTCCCCGTCCAACTCTTCACCCCCCCCTACCCACCCTGGCACCCATCTCAGAATGGTCAGAGTACATTTGACTATAAAGACTCTTCAAAACATTAGAAACGCTCTAGAACAGGTTAGCGCTAGCCTTCACTAGCCTCTGCAGGTTGCACCCAGCCAGGCAGACACAAAGAAATACACTACATATGCATGACTGCATATACAGTGCAATCTGTGTGTATCTGGGCAAAAGCACTCCTTTTTTATTGCTTTTTTAGCTCTGCTGTCCAGTTCATTGGGTTGGAAAATGAATATTAATATGCACATGAGAGTAGAGACTTGACCACTTTAATTTACAGACATTTGGATCTTATATTATCTTTATCATGTTAAAATTGTTCCTCTTCAGTACAGTGTTCAAATGCATGTACAGTAGACCAATGGTCCCCAGTGTCGGTGTATGCAGGTTTATCTTGCAACCACAACTGCTATCATAGGATTTTAACAAGCTGTTAACTTGTCTTAATTAAATGCATGTTTAGATACCCGCATAAGTTAAAAGTTGACAGACATATGCATGCAAGCCATGAAGAATAAAAATTCCATATCCACATTGTGATATATTGAAGGAAAAAAAAAACAATCAAATTAAAAAATTATTAGGTTTGTAATTGGTGAAAATTTACTCTTGCACGATCACCAACTAACCATATAATCCTTTATTACACAAGCAAATGATAAAGTCAAAAGCATTTTAAGTTATGCAATTAAGTTCAAGAAAGTATTTTGTAAGAACTAAAAACACTCGCGTTGAGCAACATAATTTGGTGCTAACTAATTTTTCTCAGTATCCAAGTTGATCTGTTTAGAATTATTACCTGAATTTACATGCAATATAGAAAAAAAGCACAATATGTTCAAAGGTCTTTTATTCTTCATGTCATACATGGATATTTCTGTCAAAATGTGGCTTAAGCATAAATAACTGCTCTAAACATGAAATCGACCAAATTAAGGCAAATTCATAGCTTGTTATTAAATCCTGGGATTGCTACTTGTGGTTGCAACAAAACCAGCAGACACAGTGGACCCCGGGATCAACGTTTGGACTACTGCAAAAGACTGACCTATATTTTGCTTTAATTCCCTTTGTCCAATGCTACTTCACCAGAATGAGCGAATTCTCTGACATATACAGAAAACAAATTGGAGAGGACTTGCATTGTTTATTTTTTATGTTAAACAGTATCAGAATGCTAGGGTTTTATGGTCCAAGTGAACAAGCAGTTATAGCACATTTTCAGCCCGGAAGTAAGTGAATGTGGATGAGGTTCTGCAGAAGGAGAAATAACCATTCTCATGGGAAAACAACTTCTATGTTTCCTGAAACTTCTGATAGAACTCACACAAACAGTGAGCAAGAACACAGCAGAGGTAATGGAGTCATGGGATGTAGGCATTCATTTGAGAACAGATCATAAATGACTGAGATTCAAAACTCGAAACATCAGAGCACTGAATGTCTTCATTTGAGAAAAGACTGCAATAAATCAACTCGGTCCTTCTTTAAGAAGGTTTTAAAATAATAAAAAAAAAGAATTCTGTCCAAAATGATTGAGGCTTACAGCCTGAGGTTTTTTTTTTTTTTTTTACTTATTTGAAAATTATGATGGTGAGAGATGGTTATTTTATATAAAGGGCCATTTTGTGTGACTAATCATCAATCAATAGAAATTAACCACTACCAGCACCCCCCACCCCCCAAGAAAAAAAAATTACACTGCTGTTCCTGGAAATCGATCAGACGCTAAAACCACCGGCAGCCATCTCATTTATTGTTGGCCTGCTTAAATGCATTTTACATTTGTAGCTTATTTGAAGCCACATAACCTGTGCAGTTCCATTTTCGGACAGCAGGTGTCACACTTTTACACTGGCTGCGCTAAACATGCTAGTTTGTGGTCCTGCAGCAGATGTGGTTTCACACCAAGTGCTGTAAGCTAACTGTACACCATGTCCACTGATTTCTCTTCCAGTTGTTAAATTTGATTAAGCCTCAAGGCAAAGACACAACATATTGATTTGGGTGGTGTCAACTGACATTACCCAAGATAACATAAGATGGCGCACCATAACCTACTGACGAGAAGCAGCAATTCAACTCAATTATCTTGCGATTTTCCGACCACTAAAGAATACTCTGCAGTCATCATTTACCAACAAGCTAGACAGTAAATTGTGAGCACTAAAAAGACCTTTGCGTACAGAAAATGTGTTGCAAGTCCTTCACGAATAACTGTGCTAGGAGATCGATGAAGGGCATTGCGCATAATAATGAGGTGACAAATTTCTTGTCACATTTTTTCCCGTGAAAACATCAGCAATGGCAATTGGTGGCCAACGCATATAAGATGACCCAGTGATTGCCTTCTATTTGCTGCACTCCCGGAGCAATAAGTCCGCAACCAGTTAAGCTTGAATGAGACAATATTGTCAGACCATTGCCACAGGAAATGAGTAATTGTCTGTTGAGCAATGCCATTAATTGCATTATCCTGTCAGCGGAAGCAGACCGTAAGCATAAACAGCGCATTATTCTCCTTGAGGAAGCAAAGATGATGGCTGTCTAAATCGCAACACATATTGGTGCTGAATTGAAAACTCATCCATGGCTAATTCACTGCGAGAGAAAGGACCAAACCTAGCGAACACACACAATGGGTCACCTGGGAACAGCTCTAGGAAAGCACGGCAAATAAATGATCCGGAAGATTCTTAAGCGCTTCTCTCCCACTGAGAGCTCGGCAGTAGATTGAAAGTGCATGTATCCACCCATTCATTATCAAGCCTCCTTAGTCCCAATATGCTGTGTGGGTGGGGGGGGGGCAGAAGTGGTGTTGCTGAAGCCTATCCCAGTATACATTGCACAAGATGCAGCAGGGACATACCATAGGCAGACTATCAATTCGACACCAAATAGATATGCGGTTGAATTCATCACACTCATTCGCTTATACTTACAGGTAACACAGACATATTCATTCGCCTTAACCAGTACCCGGACTATAGGAGGAAACTGCAATATACAGAGGAAGCATGTTCACTCAGCACTAAAAGCTCTTGGCTGGGTTTTTAATCCAGGACCATTGCTGTGTGACAGTACTGCAACCCACTGGAACACCGTACTGCCCATTGAAGCTATGGCCTTGATTTTTATACCCACAGAAGTAGTATACTGTGCAAGAGAACGCCAGTGAGACTGTAACTTTAAAACTTAATCCTCAGGTGGTGCGGTGGAGCAATGGGTAGTGCTGTAAACTCAATGCAGGTAGCCTGTGGGCTCACATCCTTCCTTTGGTCTCTCTGTCAGGGGGTTTACATTACTAATGTTCCCTGGGAGTTAGCGTTGGTTTCATTCAGTTTCTTCTCACAATGCTATGACATGCCCACCAGGCTAACTGGGGACTCTTAAATACCCGTTATTCGTGTGTGAGGTAATGCATGTGTCCTGCAATGGACCTGCAAAGTGGCGAATTGGGATGCAGTGATAAGCTTTAGGTCCTCAGTGACCCATACCAGGTGCGACACATGGATATAAAATCACCCCCTGCTCCCACAGTGGATAACTTCTGTTATGACCTCTGAGTTAGGGGGTTCACCAGAATTGCAGGAGTAGCATGTCAACCTGTATAACATTACAGAACGAGTAACTACAAGTCCTCTGAGTCACTCCGGCGAAGTCATCACACATAACTGCAGTCTTTCCTTTCACTGCCTCATCGTACAGTCAGTTTGGATCAGTCTCTTCCGTGCTGAGGCCGTCGCATCTCTGGGCAGATCACTAGACATTTTCCGAGTGCCAGTAAAAGGCATTCTGGGATCCAGCTTGTCACATAAAGGTAACGGGCGCTGACGGGATGGGGGGAAGGAAGGGATGGAGGGATGAGTCGGAGAGGAGGAGCCGATAGGGAAGGCGGACACAGTCAAACGGTTTGCGACCTGCCTCGGGGCGGTTTGGAGATTGGGCTGATGGGGGGAGGATTATGCACTCGTCTTTACAGGCGCTCATTTTGACAAAAGCGATATGATGGATCCTCTCTCTACTGCAGGCGGGTCAAGCCGTGGCAGGCGACGCTCCCGATGTTACTGACAGGAGTGACAGATGCTGCATCCTCCCATTCATCACTGACCAAGAGATGGATGGAATAAAAAAGAGAGAGATGGATATAAGAGAAATGGAGGGAAAGAGGAATAGAGAGAGGTATGGAAAGAAGAGAAATACAGGCATACAGAGAGAAATAGTGAAGGAGGGCCGAAAGTAAGCGAGAGGGGAAAAAGTAGAAAAACAAGAAAGCTCCATCGCAAAAATAATTCAAAATGGTCCATTTTAGACAGTTTGAGAAAAGAGAAGAGAAAAAAAACTGAGAATTAAAAACTCAACAGAAAACAGAAGGAAAGAATTTGATGAAATGACCAGCGAGGGAACAAAAGACGTCAGCGTTGATGTTGCAATGAGAGATGGATGACAAAGATGCCTTGAGGAGAGAGAAAGATGGAGAGACTGATTGCATTTTGTCCATTTTTAATACCTGTGTGCACACTACAAAAAGTAATCACATTCAGTATCACCCTCTATTCAAAATTCAACAGTCAGATAGCCGTAAGTATATTGGACCTGAGATTAATAGGTCAGGCTCAGTAAACTAAGCCCGCTACACCAATCATCTTACAGCCATGAGCTGTCCAACCAAATTATAATCCTGGGTTTAATGTGCAAATACCTATTGACTTAACTTACGACACTCAAGGGCGAAAGGATTTCTGTGCTTTAGCCGAGTACACACGAAGCAACATTTTTCCGATGGCACCTTGAGCCGCTTAAACCAAATTAAAGACGTGTGCCACCTATTTAAACAGAGACAATTACTTTTGGTTTTTTTTTTTTTTTACACACACGAGCTACCCACAGTATTCTATTATTCTATTTGTTCTATTTTACATTACACACACAGACACATGCACATACACACACACAGGAGTTTTGAATTACAGCATGGCACACAGAAATGAACTGCAGACGTTTAACTAGCATTTTTAAGAACAATGTTTTTATGAGGGCGGTAAGGTGGCCCAGTTGGTGGCACTAATTCCTCACGTCAAAAGAGTTTTCATGTTCTATCTTTGTTTTTGTGGGCTTATACTGGGTCTACCAGTTTCCTCTTACACACCAAAGATACAAATGCCAGGTAACTGGAGACTGAACTACCCAGAGAAATTGAAGACCTGGGTGCAAGAAGTTCTTAAGTCACAAAATAACACTTTTGAGATATTAACCCTCTGTTAACCAAGTATCTTTCCAACTGTGTAAAAATCATTTCCTTAGGCAAATCTGTTGATTATGGGACAATATTTGGAAAAATAGTTAAAAAAAAAAATTTACCCTTTGGCCCACCTTTCCAAAATGTAGCAGATCTGCTACGTTGGGTAATAATGCGAATGGAAAAATTAAAGTCACGGACCATTCAAGTTATTCTCAAATGTTTATTTGGCAATAAGAAACAAAACCAGCAGGGTGTCCAGGCTGTTAACCCTTTCACTTTATGTAGCAGATATGCTACGGTGGTTAATAGAGGTTTAAGGGTCAAAGTTTTGAAAACATGCTGCAGATACATTTTTTTAAAAGATAACATTCAGTGGCGCCCGCTGCTAGTCCCAGGGGTTATACAAAGTAGACAGACATGTTTTTGTGGAAAAATAATGCTTTATTACAAAAAAACCAAGAAAATCAGTTTCGGACTTTGGTACTTCTTACCATGAAATGCCTGGACTTCGGTACTTATTGCCATAAAATGCATGGACTTCGGTACTTTTACCACACAAATGCCATTTCAATCATTTTCTGATTGCCAAACAGTCATTTTTGCTACGCTTGTCACATGACACATACTAGCAGCTGATTGGACAGTCATGGACTTAGGCATTTGTTCCTGATGACATCAAGGACTAGAGTATTTCTTGCACAAAAATTCAGTAGATTCAGGGAAGGCCGTTTATCAGTATTGAGGACTTGAGTACTTATATTTGGAATTTTTTGGCTTTAAATGATGCACATGACACTCTACTTTATGATAGTAGTGTCAGCTCATTTTTTGGAAAATGTGACTTAAGTACTTCTTGCACCCAGGTCTTCAATTAGTGCGTGAGTGAGTGGTGTGTAATCCCTACAGCGTGTTAGCAAACTGTCCTAGGTGTGTTCCTGCCTCTCACCTATTGCATGCTGGGATACATACCAGCAAACAGCTCCACAATCCTGACCAGGAATAAGTGAATACAATAGTGGGAGGATAGATGAACGTTTTTATGAGTCCTGGTCCGGTGGGAAAGTGTGGATCACTGGTGCAAGGAGCATTATTCTGCCAGTATCCCAAAAACTGTCAATGACAGGGGCAAATTCGGCCAAAAGCAGTCCAGACTCAACCAGCCATATAAAGGCTTGCGCAACACTTCAATTTTTGGATGAAAGAGGGCCAACTGCAACCTTTAACCTCCATTTAAATTTAATCACAGCATTTGGACTCTGGGCCAAAAATGACCCAAATGGAAACACGGTACAGCTCAACACAGAGCATTGATGGCTATGTCTCAGCCTTTCATCGCTTCATATACCCTAAAAGTCGATCTTCAACCCCAAAACACAACTGACATTATGCAACCTTGACCTTTTACCCGATGACCTCCAAAACATAATCAGTTCAGCTAATGCGATAGAGGGTTATTTGGAGTAAATCTCTGCACTCCTTCAGCAAATATGACTCAGACAAGATATTTGTGACACACAGTGTGACGGACATATGCAAGGAAGGCCAGTACGCCTCACAAAAGCATGATAATCACACCAGAGACGTAGTCTCACTGAGGTTCAGTTGCGGCTATATTCTAGTTGTCAGATTTTGGTGGCTAATTTGTAGGCTGTACACCAAGAGTCTGAGTAGTATGCAGTTTCCACAGATTTTTTTTTTTTTATTGCTTTTCAATGTGAGCCCATTTTAGGCCTAGGAAACATGGTGAGCATCTGTTTAATCCAGTCAATGAATCACATAAGATAAGGAATTCAGCAATAACCGTTCGACATAGCTGACCACCAGAACTGGAGTTTGAGAGAGTTGGATTAGATCCAGCTAGTAACCGCCTTTGTGGAAATCTTATGTCGTATGTCGTATTTGCAAGCGGGCTTTACCTGGCAGCTATTTTCCCATGTTTACCTCTCATGAGTAATCCCCTTCCATATACACACACCACCATCATACACACTCCGCAGCTCTCCTGAACCCTTTAACCACACACACTCACACAGATGGATCCACCGTCTCAATCTGTCACGAAGCTGCTTACGAGCATTCATTTACATTCACAGTTCACAGGCATCATGGTAATGGAAATAATTATGCGCAACATAAACATTTATCTAAATCCCATCTACCCACGGCCAAGAGCACTTACATCACGAGGTGATTCCGAGGGAGCCGAGCGAAGCCGTAAAACAGGTGCCTCTGGGACAACCTAGAGCGAAACGCAACACGAGACGGAGAAACGGACGAGGATTCGCACTGCGTCTCTCGTGTGAATGGGGTGGCGTTAATGAAAGCAGAAGAAAAAGAGCGCGCCCTTACTTTTCATTTGTTGTTTTATTTAGCAGAAACATGAGAGAAAATGCGATCAAAGGAAGTGCATATATCTCCACAGCCGCCTTTGTTCATGCTGAACGTTACTATAACCCGACATTCCTCCCACACAGTAAATGACTGAATGAGCGAAGTCTCGCTGACATAACGCCTTTCCAGTGCAAGCATCACATGGTGCTTCGCAGACAGTTAAAAACAGCCATCGTAAACCAATTAGTATACTCAGAGCACAGTTGCAAGCTACACTAGGACTTCATTGACATGCCAGACTGAGAGGGCTTTCAAATGCAACTTAAAACAGTCCAGAGTGAATACCAGAGAGGGCATATTGACAAGCGCTATATACACTCCATGTTCTAACTGTAATAGAGCAGAGGGGAATATTCTCAGTGAAACTGTTTAACATGACCTCCTTGATATTTGCTTTTGACTGCTATAAATGGCATTTTAAAGCTTTTTTTTCTACACAGGTAGGAATATGAATGAAGACACTGTGCATGTCCCAAAGAAGTTGGTACACCCTGTAAAATGTAAATAAAAACAAAATGCAATGATTTGCAAATCACTTAAACTCAGATTGAAAATAATATATAGACAACATCAGTTTAAACTGGAAATGTGATTGTTTTTTGAAAAATATAAGCTAATATTAAATTTGATGCCAGCAACAAGTTTTTAAAAAGTTCGGACAAGGGCACGTTGACCTCTGCGTTGCTTCACTACTTCTTTTAGCAATGCTCTGTAAGCGGTTAAGAACTGAGGAGATCAACTGCTGTAGTTTTAAAAGCAAAATGTTTTCCATTCTTGCTTGATGTAGGATTTCAGCGGCTGAACACATTGCGGCCTCCATGAGGGAGTTTTTGTCTCATAATGCCTCAAATATTATCACTGGGTGGCAGGGCTGGACCGCAGGCAGGCCCATTTAGCACCCAGACTCTTATACAATGGAATAATATTGTTGCAACATGAACAGAATGTGGTTTTTGGCCTCGTCTTGCAGAAATAAGCAAGGCCTCCCCCCCCCAAAAAAAATTAAAAAAACAACTGGATGGCAGTATATGTACATTTTGCTTCAAAAGCTTTTTATATCATTCAGCATTAATGGTGTCTTCACAGATGGCATATGCACTAATGCTCCCCCATACTATCATGGATGCTGGCTTTTGAAATGTCTGCTGATAACAAACCAGATGGTCCCTCTCATCTTCAGCCCAGAGAATATGGCATCCATGATTTCCAAAAAGAATTTCACAATTTAAGTTTTCCATTTCGCCTCAGTCAATCTTCAATGAGCTCGGGCACAGGAAAGAGGAAGTGTTGGTGGCCCTTGTTTATATATGGTTTAATCTTTAAATGTGTTTTAACTTTCATTTGTGGATGCAGCGACAAAATGTCTTCACTGACAGTGATTTACAGAAGTATTCCGGAGCCCAAGCAGCGATTGCCATGACATAGTCTTGTCTGTATTTAACGCAGTGCCCCCTGAGGGTTTCACGATCACGGCCATTCAGTGCTGGTTTTCGGCCTTACCCCTCACATACAGAAATTTCTCCGGATTGAAATGCTTGGAATATGAACTTCATAATTATAATAATATGTTTTTGACTATTTATGTCTAGAATATCCTCTGTATTACTGCAACAGAATGCATTTTTCTAGTGTTGTTTTGATTACTCGCTCCAAGATTGGAATATCGTGTTCAGTATCTAACAGCATAAACTGGAACATCCCCTATAAAATTGTAATGGTATATTCTGTCGCTAACAGCGCAGTTTGGAATACCCCCTGTATAATTGTAATAGTACACCCTGTCTCTGAGAGCACAGACTGGAATATCCCCTGTGTTCCTAAGGCCGGGAGAAGCCAGGGGAGATGGGGAGGGACGTGTCCACTGCAGATGCCCTTGGCTGGCAGACCCTTTGGGGAATTTCCAGAGGGAACAAGAACAACCTCCGCCTCCCCTTCCCTCTCTGCCCCCCTTCGGACACCCCACACCCCCCCACCCCACCCTGACCTCCAGCTTCACCACGTCACTGAGTCTCTGCTGCTACGGCCAGTCAGAGAAGGAGGGAGAGGAAGGGAGGAGAGAGGGATGGAAGAGAGGGAAATGGAGGGAAGGTGAGGGGGAGAGAGGGATGGACAGAGTGAGAGAGAAGGAGAGGGAGAAGAAAGAGACAGGCGAATGGATGAGAGAGGGAGGGACAGAGGGGGAGAAAGGCAGTGAGTGTGGAAAACAGAGAGGTGAAGAAATAAAGACAGCAAGAGGGAGGGGGGAGAGAAAGATGCAGACAGAGGAAGAAAGGAGGTGGTGGTAAAAGAGAGAGAATGAGGCAGAGAAGAAAACAGACAGGGTTGAGAGAGAGAAAGAGAGAGGGAGAGAGAGAGAGAGAGAGAGAGGGAGGGAGGGAGAGAGAGAGAGGAGAGAGAGAGAGAGAGCGGAGAGCCGCGCTGATTCAGCTGAAATAAAGTAGCCATTTCCCAGTAGTGGGGTACAGAGGGTTATGTGAGGGGGATGTTCCAATAACACTGAGCGTGGAAGGGCACCATCGACCCTCATGGGCCACTGAACCTCGTCAAGGTCTGGGAAACTAGTGTGTGTGTGTGTGTGTCTGTGTTTGTGTGCTCGCGCGCTTGTGTGTGTGTGCGTGTGCATGCACATGCATGCGCGCTTGTGTATGTGTGCGTGCGCGCGCGTGTGTGTGTGTCTTAGTGCACACGAGATGGCAGCTGCATCCTCGCTGCAACCGCGAGAGCCATTATGTTGCAATGTGATGTTCTGTGTTTTTGTATGTGTGTGCATGCATGTGTGTATGTGTAGATGGGTGTGTGTGTGTGTGTGTGTGTGTGTGTGTATGATGTATCACCACCCTGGGGAACTGAGCTTACAGCCCAGTATGGATTATCACATCAGTGAAGTCAAATCCCCAGTTTCTGCTGGCTGGGGTCAGTGTTCAGGCCAGGGAACAGGGAACAGGCGTCACTGTAGAGACAGGATGTGTGTTTCTTTCTTTTATATGTAATTTCTTTTAAGAATGTCTGTTCGTAACTGACAATCCCAGTGCTAAAGTACTGAAGTAACAAAATGCTGATTTTGTTAAAGACGACTTCGGTAACTAAAAAAGATGTTTTCCCATACTTACCTCACGATGTGTGGAAACGGGACTCAAGTAATTTAAGCACCAGGCTCTTCCATTGTCTACATTAGGACTCTGGCCCTTTATGGACTCTTGATTTAAGTAACTACCAGTCCAGCTGAACTAACCCTTTGCAAAATGCAGAGGACATTTCCCTCCTTGCACAAAACTCAGCTCCCACCAGCATCCATAGCAGTGTCCCAGACGTTCTGAGTCTGTATCCTCACCAGTCTCCTGTCGTAGAACTGAGAGATTAAAGCCAAAAGTCTTTTATCAAGTTTATTGTACTGGTAAAATTGTGAACAAGTGGTTGACAAATACAAATGAAAACCAACTGCTGAAGTCTGTGGCTCTGTCTGGTACCAGCATGGCAAGAGGCCCTAAAGATGGAAGCTCAGAGATTTATCCTGAAACAAGGTGGGCTGTTCTTTACAGTAAACTTTGAACTGATTGGATACTAAAACACAAATGGAAGGGAAAACCAATGATTGATCTACAGAGGGGGTTTGGAGGGATATTCAAAAAATAACAATGGAAGTGGATTGGAGGAATAGCCAGGTACAAGACACAGTATGATGGGGAAGGGGGAGGGGAAGAGTGCCTCCTTCTACCACACTGCCCAAGCCCACAGTTCCAAAAAAGGTAGTTTAGAGGCCTTATTATGGAACCCACCTATGTTCTCACAAAGACACGCCTCTCCGGAGCATTCAAGTGCTAGGATTGGCCAGCTGTTCAAGTGCTAGGATTCCAATCCTAGAGCTGAATGGCTGGCTAATCCTGGCGCTGGGAGGACTGGCCAATTCTAGCGCTTGAATGCTCCATAGGGGCATGTCTTTGCGAAAACGTAGGTGAGTTCCACAATAACGTGGTCGAGAGGAACAGTGTGCAAAGGCCTTTTAAGACCTAAGGGGAGGATGATGTGTTTCAGCTTCCAAGCTTTGACTTGAGTGATCAGCTTGACCTGAGCTGTGATTCGTCCACTTCTCATGCCACACGTGCAGAACAGGCAACTGCCATGAACCCTTTTCTTTGAGCCATTTCTGCTCCTCACTGTTTGAGTTTTTTGAATTGAGAATTTTTTAATTGTGTAGGAGCATTTGTAGGAGAGAGGACACCACAAAATTCTTGTTTAGGGGCAAACAACACGTCACAGATCAAGCACATGTAATCCTACAGACGTGTGGCCATGCTAAGTTCTGTCCTGGAGCTGGGCACAAATGTGCGAGCATTCTGGCAGAGCCCTGTCTCCAAGAAAAATAAAAGTTCACGGGTTCAAATATTAAACTAGTATTAATGTAAAACCTATGGTGTACGTATAGGACCAGCCTCAAGGCCAGGTGGGGGATATTTATAAATATGGAAGACACCTCTATTTTTTATTAAAACTCCATCCATCCGTTAACCATACCGCTTCTTCCTCACTAGGGTCTCTGGGGAGCTGGAGTTAATCCCAGCTGACTATGGGGGAAAGGCAGGGAATCACCCTGGACAGCTCGCCAATCCATCGCAGGGCGCACACACCATTCACACACATACTCATACCTACGGGCAATTTAGTCTCAAGTCTGACATGCATTGTCATGGTTTTGGAGGCTGGTGGTGACTTTGAGAGCTTTCTTGGCTGCTCTCGTCTGGGACGATATCGGTTTGCCCACAATCGGATTCTTGGGCCAGCTGGCATTAATTGGGGGCGTCGCCCGGATTCTATTTAAGCCCAAGTTCCGCCTCACTGCCCTTGCTAGAGTGTCAGTGTTTTGTTTGCACTTTAGCCGGTAAGGTCTCTAGTGAGAAAGTTGTTGAGGTATTAGCTGCAAAAGAGGAAAGAGCTAGATAGCAAGGGAATCTTTCTGTTTTTCCTCTTTCTGGGCACCGTCTGGTGCTAATTCTTTTTATCTCGGTTTCCGAGATTTTTTCCCTTTCAATTCGTTCTGTCGAACTCGCTTTGCTTCCTTATTGTTTTACGGACTGGATCTAGGTCCTTTGGAAGCGCGAGTCTCCCTCTCTGTTTTCTGTCAGTACTTGTCTCTTATTTTGTCATCCTTCATTTCGTTCCGGCCACAGCATTTGGCGTCTCATAAATCCGACCATCACATGCATGTCTTTGAGCTGTGGGAGGAAACTGGAGTACCCGAAGGAAATCCACACAAACACGGGGAGAACATGCAAACTCCACACAGAAAGGCCCCAGGCCGGATTCAAACCCACGACCCTCTTACAGTGAGGTAGTAGTGCTCACCGGATGACATTCTCCAAATGCGTTCACAAAAAATTCCACGTTAAATGGATTAATCCAGTCAAACTATAATCTTAAAAATCTGTGAAAACCAGAAACCATAAAAAATTAAACACAAATATCCAAGAGCCACTGCAATTTAAAAAATAACACCATTTATAAGCAATATAACTGAATAATGAAACAAGTTACTCAAAAACTAACTCAGAAAATAACATTATCTGAGTGTAAATATTTAAACACTGATGAAGCACTTGCAATGCACTGGACTAATATAAACACATTATTAGCATAAACCGGCTACATTATTATCTGGAATTCGAAAGTGGTTCGAGGCTTGTTTATGTTTTATTTTTCTGATTATGTTGAAACTTCCTCAGGCTTAATGCTGTAACTGAGCTCATTAACTGTTTTGAAAGCACTTAATCAATTAAGTTTTTTTTAATATACTTCTCTTTATTCATATTTAAATACCGTGAAAAATACACTTTTTGTTTGTGCAATATTGTTGCAATAATGAAATCATGTATTATACATTAAAGTATACATATGGTTGTTCATTAAAACTAATATTTACTCCAGTTTAGGGCATTAATTTGAAGGCTTTCGCTGTTCGAGAGATATTGAATAGAATAAAACCGTTTATGTTCAGGTCTGATATAGAGTGTATAATTATTTCTATAGACATGATTGGTACATATTAAGTATACAGTGTAGTCAACAAGTATTTGAACAGTGACAAAAAACTGCTATTCCCTCCTCATTCACATTACATGGCTGCACACTATACACACTGTAATATTACAGCTAAAAATCTACACTTAAACCTCATTTTTACCAGCAAGCGATAGCAGTGCTGACATTGTTTACAGTTGATTTTGCAGGTGTTTATATGTATGTATGTGCGTATGTCTGTTTGTTGACAATTCTTCTAAACACAACACAAGAGCATTGCAACCATTTCAGACGAAGTAACAAAATATAAAAATAGGTGAGTAATTGGGATAAAAAGGAAGGCTGAGTTCGAAGACAGGTGTGGTCAGATTACGCACTCAATAAACGCGCCATAATGAGTGCTGCTATACTGAAAATAATATCAGCATACTTTTTTGCGAGCGGTGCGATCCCAGATGGTCTCTTGTAATTGTTTTTAAATCTGATATGCTCCAGGACAAAGCAAAAAAAAAAAAGCCAAGCTGCACAAACACAAAATTCATGAACCAAAGCATTAAAACCACTCACGGCTGAAGCAAATAATAATTATCTCATTGTTGACGTGTAGAATGTGGGAGAAATATGACCTCAGCGACTTTGGTGAGGGCCAAATCATCATAGCCAGACAAGTGGGTCAGAGCATCTTAGAAGTGGCAACTTTGTGGGCTCTCTAAGTCAAAAATGGTAGAGTACCTATTGACAGAAGTCCAAGGAGGAATAAACAATGAACCAGCAACTGAATGTCGGTCACCAAGCACTCTTGAAGCACAAAGGCAATGAAGGCTATTCCGTCTGGTCCAAATCGACAGAAGGGCTAAGTTGCAGAGAATTTTGATGATACATAAAGAATGTGTCACAACATGGTGCACATCACACCCTGTTGCTTATAGCACTGTGCAGCTGCAGAACAGTTAGAGTGCCCACTCTAACCCCACTCCACAGCCATCAGCGCCTACAACGGGCACATGAGCGTCAGAACTTGACCTTGGAGCAATTGAAGAAGGTCGCCTGGCCCGGCGAGTCTCGTATTTTTTGAAATCGTGTGCATTCCTCAGGTAAATGTGCACCATTTACCAGGGAAAGAGATGGCAGGCGGGTGCATGCGAGAGGAAGACAAGCTGGTAGGGTGTGATGCTCTGGGAAATGTTCTTCTGAAAAAACCCAGGGTTCAAGAGGACATCGTTTTTATGGAGCCGTTTTCATAAGCAGAGGAGGGACCTAAACAATATTAGGCAGGTGGTTTTAATGTTGTGGCCGATCGGCGTATATATTATATACTGTATAAAATATGTAAATACAGGAAAGGACGGGCTGTCACATTGCAGCAGAATTTGGTGTGGACTGCGGCATATTTAACCGGAGGAGGAATCCTCCCTTTCTCTCCTCCCGACAGGCCCCCCCTCCCCCCTGTGTCACGTGACCTGAGGTGATCCCTATCTCGCAGGCAGCGCTACCCTGCATCTCAATAAGACCTCGACACACAGAGGGGCCATTTTAAAGGACGACAGGAGCAGCGAGGTGGGAGCAATTCATTAGGGTGGCCCACAGAGACAGGAAGCGGCCTGGTACTGGGAGTACATAAACCGCTACATACTGTTTCAACACACACGCGTGTATGTACTCCCTTACATAGAGCTCACATAAAGACCCCAGTGTACACACAAGCCAACACAGACACATACACACATATACACACACACACCTGTGCGCACGCTCATACACACAGCGCACATACAACACATGTACACGCACCCGAACACAGAGGACACACACAGACGCACACACATGTACACACTTGTACGCACACCCATAAAAAGAGCTCACACACACACACACACACACATATACACATCCAGGTACACACGTGTACGCACATCCATACACAGACACACACACCCACACAACACTGACACATCTAAACACACGCTCATACACAGAGGATACATGCGCAAATATACGCACACATACACACAACACACAGGCACATGTATACTCAAACTCGTACACACACAACACACATAAAAACACAGATTACACACACATATGCACATTGATACGCAGAGTACACACAGACAGATGCACACACACACACATACATGCATACAAATCTGAAACAGACATGTCTATGTGCACTCACACACAGAAAGCACTTACATTCATACTCAAAGTCACAAAAAACACACTCACACATAAACTCAAAACGTGCAGGATATGTGCTGATTGGCATTCACAGTAATAAGGATGACCTGAGCGGTTGTTATTGTAATTGTGGTTTGGGCACTTCAAAGTAAAAGCCTTTATTCATGTGCACCAGCACACACACAGCTGAACAAACACACACACAGGAACTCACAGGCACTCTCACACTCAAAAAGGCACAAAAATATTTCAAACAGAAGAGCAATGCGAGATTGCAAACCTCTGCCAAGGCTAAACAACCCCCCATTTGTCAAAATCCCCGCAAAAGTCTCTCCATATTTTTCATTCTTTTTATGCTACAGGAACCAGAATCCAAAAACATGCAACTGAATCTACATCATCTCAGCAATAATTTAGAGGTGGTTTAAAGTCTCTCCCTCGAAGTCTCTGTAAAATTGTGACATATGTTTCTGCACCCCAATTATGAGAAAGTTCAGTCTGTGTATCCAGAAAGATCTCTGGACCCAGATCCGTTTGGGATATTTTCTAGGCATCATTAAGAAATTACCCCCCGCCCTCCCCCAATTTTTCTCATTTCAAGTCCTTACGTAATTTGTGAAGATGTGACTCAAATGTCAAAGTTTGCTCTCATTCTGAGGGCAACGGTGAAAAAACCTACAGAAAAAAATCCTGAATCCAGATCCGGATCCAGATCAATCCCAAAATCCACAAACCTCTAAATCGGGTCGAGATCCACCTCTGGTCAAGTTCTCATGGAAATCCGTCCACTAAGTTTTTGCGTAATCCTGCTAGCTAACCAACAAACAAACAAATAAAATCACTCATGACACATGCAAAAACTCAAAAACACGAGACAAGACTGTACATTTTGGTGTCCCACGCCTCTATCCTTTTTATGAAGCGAGATATTGGCCAAAATGTGGTTTGGAGCTTTTGATGCCCTTGACCTTAACCTTTGACCTTGACCTTCCAGGGTGAAACTCATTCTTTAGATTAGATTAGATTAGATTAGATTAGATTAGAAAACTTTATTAATCCCAATAGGGAAACTGGTTTGCCACCAGATCAGACCATACACCTGACAAACAGCACAAACAAACACAACAGATAAATCGACCTCAAGAGACCATCGAGCAGGATTAAGAACCCATAGGACATGACTGCAGGCCAATCAAACACAATCAATTACATAATCACAAGAACAGCAAGATAATGATAAAAATAAGTAGTCAAATAAAATCAATAAATAGATACACAAAAAAAAAACAAAAAAAAAAAACAGCAGGCCAGCTTTAACGATGTTCATTAAAATATTTAACTGCAGCAGGAACAAAAGACCGTCTAAGTTGCTCGGTAGAGCACCAAGGCATCACAAGCCGCTCACTGAAAGAGCTGTTGAGTCCCTTAAAAACACTGTGGAGTGGATGGCCCTCATAGAGCAGAACCATTTTGAGTTTAGACTTCATTCTCTTCTCCACAGTGACCTCGAGTGAGTCTGGGGTAAAACCAATCACTGAACCAGCCCTCTTGGTCATCTTATGGATCCTATTTTTATCCTCCACAGATATGCTGCCCTTTCTTGGACATATGGCTTCTTGTGGTATAAATTTCAAGTCAATGCGTCAAGAACTTTGGACGTTAGAGTGCGCACAGACAGACAAAATCGACGATCAACATACTTATGAAAAAGAGTTTTTGCAAGTAAAAAACCAACAAACACGACCAATCACATAATCTCTTTGACAGAGGTAATGAATTCAGTCGTGTCATTCTTTCAGGTGTAAAGTAGAATATATCAATGTACGAGGTGAAACAAATCCTTATTACGCAAAAAAAAAAACTTGTAAAAAGAACGCATATTGAGTCTGAACAGAAGGTAGAGTTAGACTTGTAATTACATCACAAATCTAAGCAGAAGCTGCCTGTATATGGAAGAATGTCCTTTCCAGAATCTTCCAAGGGCTCATTATTCTGAATGACGGGGAACAATCTATGCGCATCTCACATATCTTGTATGTAATCGTAAGGGCACAGGGCAGGAGTAAGAGATTATGACTTTTCTCACAGCATTGTAAACTTCTGCTGCAGACTATGCGTCGCAAATTGCGGCAACTCACTCACTCAGTCGCTCATTCACTCACTCACTCACTCATTCACTCACTCACTTACTCACTCACCCACTCACTCGCTCGCTCATTCACTCACTCATTCACTCACTCACTCACTCACGGTTTAATAGTGAGGTTAAGTAGGATGCATGTACATTATGCTCATGGGTCTGCTTGGTTTGTGCTTGTTATCCAGAGAGATGATCTTATTTCTTTAAGTCAGGCCGAGGAGAAAAAGGGAGGACATGCTCCAAATTGTATGAGTCATAATAAATGTATAACACTTTATATTCACTTAAGAAAATTGCAGTAACAAAGCATGGACAGAGACAGTTCTCACATACAAGATAGCAGTTCAAATTAAAAATGTATGTGCCCCAAGATGTACACGCACACACACACACACACACACACACACACACACACACAAATGCTTACTCCCTTTCTTTCTATCTCTCCCTCACAGACAGTCTCACACACACACAGAGACACACAAACCTCTCTGCACTCTCTCCCTCTAACTCTACCCCACACAAACACACTCATCACACACACACACACACACACACACACACACACACTGACACACATTTTCTTCCACACAAACACGCACACATAACCTTCTACCTTCTGTCTCTCTATCTCACCCTGCCAGACACACCAACACACATTACCTACACGTACACGCATACACGTACACACTCATAGACTTTCTGCTCTTCCCTCTCTCTCTCCCTCTCTCTCATTCTCTCTCTCTCTCACACACACACACACACACACACACACACACACACAGCTGAATACACATTAAAAGTCCAGCTCAGTCACTTTAGATGAAACGTCCAGCTGTACGTATCAAGGGCGAGCGGCAGATCGCAGCCTGACCCGATTATGTCCGCGCTCATGCGGCATCGCTTTTTCATTTCACTTTCACATTCTTCATCGTACACTTCCACACTCATCCCTCTCTCCACCTCCCCGCCGCCCAGGAGGGTTTTTCCAGAGCGCACAGCTCATAAATTGGGTCGGGACGGAACCGAGTGCTGTTTGTACAGAGAAGCAATTTTCGGGACTCGCCCATACCGGTATCTGGGCAGCATTCCTCAGACAATCGTCCAATGAGGAGGAGTTTCCCCCACAGACTACCCCCGCCCACATCTGCACCCAGATGCAGCGAGAAGGGGGGAGAACAGAGGGAGAGAGAGAGAGGGAAAGAGAAAAAGAGACAGAGAGATGGAGAGAGAGAGAGATGAAGAGAGACAGCAATAGAGAAGGGGAGAAAGGAAGGGACAGAAGTACATTATAGATACATGATAATGAATTATATTCTTTGATTTATTTTTGACAAATCTTAATCTAATAATTATTATTAATAATTATTATTATCACAGGTTTTTGGTAAGTGCTTTGTGTTCATAATTCATGGCAACACTTCTTAGCTGTTTAAATGTTGCAATTTTTTAATTGCTTTGCAAAACTGACAAAATATCAGGCCATAAAAACATTTGGAAACGAACTGAATAGAAAGAAAAAGGAGCAAGGGAGGGAGTGAAAGATAAAGTGGAATGCAAGAGAGCAGAGAGCCAAGAACAAAGAAAAAGAGATATTGTGACTTGAACAATAACCCAAAAAGACAAAGAGACCAGAGGGAGATGGAGAAAGAAAGGAGAGATGGAGAGATACTTTAAGTGGCGGGGAGAGAAAGAGCGAGGAGGAGACAGAAGGAGATAAAGACAGACAGAGGAGAGGAGAGGGATAGAGACTGAAAGGGCGAGTAACAGATGGAGAGAGAAGCGCGTCGGACAGCTTCCCGACTAGCGGTGGCTTCTGTCTCACGCCCTGTCACTTCCTCTCCCGGCCCTTGATCAGGACTACAGTCACGCAATCAAGGTGTTCAACAACTCCCTGTCCTGTAGGACTCCAGGCCTAATCCTCAGAAAGTTCTCACAGAAAAGTGATTTATTTAACTCAAAACTCTGCCATTCTAATCCTTTTCAGATTTGAACCCAACTGCACAGGTGCATATTCTGTATCATGGGCAGCTAGCAGTATTTACCAGGATACTCCCTGCTATTTAGTGCAGCTGTGACCAGCCCTGGGCAGCGTTTCCCAAAAGCATAGTTGCTAACTAAGCTAGCAACTGACTGAGTTCGTCCATTTTCAGTCAGTGGTTCCAACTACTAAAGTTAGCATCTTTGCTTTCAGGAAACGCACTGCTGGTCTTTAAGAGCCACAGGATGAGCTGGTTTCTATTTTCACCATCTACTTTAGACCCAAGAAACCAGATGAGGTGATTTACTTGTGTAATAAACTGCTTCAATTGATCATATAAACGCAGAGTTGCAACAACAACCAGCCAACACTGCAGCTCTCCAGGACAGAGGCCAGCAAGCGCTAAACTAGTGCTTCAGCTCAACAGGACACTCAGAAGGCATTCTGTTTGTGATGTGAAACCTCATGCTGTTAAATCTTATGTCGACCACTGATCTTTGCGTCAAAATCTGAAGCGTAGTTAGTTGATTTTTGTGACCTTTCGCGATGCAATCAGTCTTAAATTGTTTTGATCTTAATCATAACCTCAAAAATAAGAAACATTTCTCATGAAAGCATTCAATGCTTCACCTACGGGATATTCATGTCGCATATTTTGGTCATTTGTTGTTTTAAAGTCTTTGTCCCAGCCCAAGCAAAAGCAGGAGAAAGGTCTTTTTTGAGCCAGGAAGCAGTAGTATAAATCTAGGTTCAGAAAGTAGAGGTTCTCTCCAATGTTTAGCTCAAACCACCAGTCATTATGCAAAATAGTGCACTCCTTTTGACCCCTTAACTTCACAGCTCTGCCAACTAGGTCACAGCAAGGCTGCATCCAGCTAAGACCTGAGCTGTACTGGCGTTCACCTGGTCCATTTCCGTCAAAAAGTGTCATAACCTAGATTTACACCACTCTAAACATCTGATCTCTGGCTTTTGCTCACTAAAGCAACCACTGGCAAAACTATATAAAAAATACACTGGGACAGACCAAGTGTGCTGCATTGTTGAAAGTCGTGTACCTTGAGTTCAATGGCTTAACTGAGGGATCAAAAGCTGACTTATGCGGGTGTTGGGTGACAAAAACAAAAGCGAGCAGCAAGTGTAAAAGGCAGCCAAAACACAGACAATAACTTTGGTCCTTTAAAAAAAACATTTTTTCATTCATGTTGGGAAGTGCAAGTCTGTATTGTTTTAAATAGACACAAAAAACCCATACTTCTCAATCAGCGTTACCATAGAAAATCATTGCCTGAGCATAATGAACTTGCTCACGCCTTGCATCCATATGTATCGCACGATCACTCAATCCCCACCACATATCACAAACAGAACCAAGTAAAATTCAACGCAAAGCACTGATTGCAATACCTCAGCCTGCCATAGCTTCATACGCCCTAAAAGTTGATCTTTAGCCCCTAAATAGAACTGACTTTATGTGACATTGACCTTTGACCCCGTGACCTCCAAAACCACATCAGTTCAGCTACACTCGGTGGGGAGTTAGCAAGTCTGATTCGGTGAAAATCGCTCCACTTCTTTAGTAGGTATAGCGTGGACAAGGTATTTGTGACGGATGGTCAATTGGGCAACAGTATACCTCTGCCCACTGTGTGTGGCGAAGGCATGAAAATGCTAAAATTGTGCCAGACTGGAGCCCATATAGTTCTATAGCTTCAAAGTGATAATGCTAATGCTAATTCTGCTGGGGCTGCCTTTCCATATTTCCTGCTTGAAATATTCTCCCGTCGCTGTAGCGATGCCGTCCTTGGTTTCCTTCACATCAGTCCCTCGCGGTACATCACACGAAAATGGAGACGCAAAAAAATACAAAGACCAAAGAGGAGCGTCGGGGCTTAGGCGGAGAGCCGGAGCGTTTGCCCGCTCTGAGGATGTATGAATTATAGATTTGGAGACAGTTTTGTTCAGGTATGTCTGCGAGACACGGCGGCGGTGCGATCAGGGACCCCTAATCCGAGTGCTTCATCACATCAATCTGTTTCAGCTATACAGGTCGCAACACGAATCAACAAGTCCTTCATTAAATATCCAGAGACTATCTGTCTGAGTCAAAAACAGGGTCTCCTTTGAGCCCAGACTCGAGGCCCAGTTTTCTGATTCCTATTATAATATTATGCTAAAAGAGTCTCTCTCTCTCCCTCTCTCTCTCCCTTAGCCCAACAAACACATACACACACACACACACACACAAAACTTATGGCTTGACATTTATTACTACACTGGCTGCTCTGCACCTTTCCGTGAGTAAACCTGACAAAAGCGAGGAGGCTAACAGTTCGAACGAGCAACTGAACATAAGGCTACATGTTGTCCCCACCCAGCATTGCAACAGCCGGCAAGCATAGTTAAAGTAACACTGCCAAACGAACAGGGAGACCAGACAAGTCCGCGCCATTGACTGAAATCCAGACTCTCTATTGATGTTCTTAGCAATGAAGTAGCCGTCCAGGCTTTGTAGCACCTGAGTCTGGTGGGAGCATCGTGTTATTTTCTCCTTGCATGGGTAGGCACTGTATAAGCGCTAACATCAAACTGCTGGGGCCTGTTCCACTTCCCAATGCTTTACGGATGTCTATGGCCTTGAGTCAAATGCGACAGGACGTCTATTTCTGGGTCCGTCCTCAGAAACATTTACAGCAATAAACACTGCGCGTCAGAGTAACCTCACAGGTAAAGACAGACGATTGCTCCATCAAAGCGAACTGTCCCTGGCCGGCCCTCACCCACAGTCAGTTTCCCTATATATACATTCTGTGGACGTTTCCCCCTTGAAAATGGGTCACCTTTTCCAAGAAGGTTTGTGTGTGTGTGTGTGTGTGTGTGTGCGCGCATGTGAGTATGTGTGTGTGTGTGTGTGTGTGTGTGCATGTGCGTATGTGTGTGTGTGTGTTTGTGCGCGCGCGCGCGCTTGTGCATGCGTGCAAGTATGTGCGTGCAATCCTACACACAAACTTTGCGCCAGGCTCATGATGCAGTAATGCTGAGCAGCATGTCTGCTTAAAAGTGAATACAAGGATCTACTTCAGAAGGCACTGAACCCACTTTTTCTTTTCTCAATGAATATGGAGAAAGAGGATTTTTCTCAATTTGTATTCTAATCGCATCTTAGCCTCAGGAGCAGTGATATTATTTCCACACTGTGATCTATAATGAAGGGGAGCACAGCTCCACTGTACAAACACCCAGATCACTTAGGCACTGAACTACAGTCATATGCAAGGTCACATTTCCCAGCTGCACCGCAATGCAATGATATATTAATGTCAGAACAATGGATCAATCTAAAGCAATCATATATTCAGTATATTCACAGCTACAGTGCATTCACTTACACTCACTGTGTTATAAAAGCAACCCGACATCTACAGTACATTGATCCTCTCTCTCCCCTTCTCTGACACACACACACACACAAACACCCACAAACGCATACACATATCAAAGCATGAAAACATGCTAGCACATAAGCACATAAACAGATGCATAGTCACACACACATGTACTCACATACGCACACACACACACACACACACCCGCAAACACATACACATATCCAAGCATGAAAACATGCTGGCACACATGTACAAAAACACTTGCATACACACACACACACACACACATGCAATCGCACATGCAGACACACATACGCACACAAATACACATGCACGTGCACACGCATACGCGCACCCGCAAACAAAGACTCAAGTCTTCAGACTCATTTTCACCATTGGTATGCCGTTTAAAGTAAATGCTTCAATGCACCACAATAGTGTCTTTGAGACGGGCGACTTCAAAGAGGTAAATGGTGCTTGGAGACTGCTGGCTGTAAAATATTGGAAAAGACTTTCCCTGCAGTCATGAAATACCAAATGTGATATACGGGTGCCAACCCTACAACAGCCGGAGCTTAAAATATTCATAACGTCCCAATATGGATTAGCACAGAACAATTGACCTCTTTTAATGTGTCCAATGCTTTTTCGAACTCAATAAAGTTTATCTTTCTGAGCATACCTTTGCAAAATTAAATAAAATGGGGCTATCTACTTAAAATAATGTTCTTACTCCTAACATCCCACATAGTTTCAGGGGGATAATCGACAAAATTCCAGGATAAAATTTCACAGGTTTCAAAACCCCGAGGATATTTTTTCCAGCCTGAGTTTTGAAACACTTTTGGCTGGTTTCACATATGCAGATTAAGACTAGACCCAGAATAATGACAATTTTCTGGGGAGATTCTCCACTGAAGGCACAGTTCAGTGAGGGACTAAGCTTCATCTGTCTGTAAAACCAGCCATTAACATATTTAGGTTTTTTATTATCTTATTTTTAATTGATGGGAGCTTAGCATCTTGCACATTTTGGATTTTAACCCTTTGAGCACTGAATGCAACTACTGTTACTCAATGATATAAGATTTCAAAATCAAAGCTGTTGAAAACCTAGCATGTGGCGACTTGTTTAAAAGAGCTCCCGCAGCTCTTTTTAAACATGATAGGTTTTCAACAGCATAAGATAATTACATTTACATATATATATATATATATATATATATATATATTGCGATCTAAGGGTTAAAAGCATGTTGTATCAACAGTGCATGTTCACTGAAGAAAAATCACTAGTGACAACAAACAAATCAATCAACACAGTCACAGTCAGTGACATCACAAGGACCCTGCTCGTCAGTGGTGTACCAAACACAAATGATTGATTGGCTGACGTTAAGTGTTGCGGTCACATAGGTGACTGGCTGGCTCTTTGGTGTATTTGTGACATACAGAGGGGTAGATGCTGGTCCTGGGGTGTATCTGCGACTTACAGAAGGGTGGATGCGGGTCCTGGGGTGAATCTGTGACTTACGGAAGTGTAGAGATAGCCGTCGCTGTTCATGGCGATGTACAGGCTGGTCTTGGTGCTCTGGATGGCCACGATTCGCAGGCCCACTGGAATTAGGTTGAACTGCACTGCCGGAGGACACAGGAGAGAAGCACACAGGTGGCGTCAGCACAAACTGTCCCCACATTTAACAAGTAACTAAATGAATTTCAGTATGTGCGTGCACAAATACGTGCACACGCACGCTGCGTGTATGTATATCACACACATGTACTAAAACACAGTATCGTGGATAACATTATTCTGGAACCCAAAAGAAATGGTTGCAGCCAATGCCAAACATAAGTCCCAACAAACAGTACATGATAAACAGAAAGGATGAGTAAAATTAAAGGAAATAAATGAAGTCCCTACCAGCCACACGCCAAATCTCACCTCCACTAAACTGGGTTAGCTTTTGTAAAACTGTAATAGTTTTATAGACAGTGTAGTGTAATAGACACTGATGGAAAGGTAGGTGCTCTTAGTCTCTGCTCCTCCAACCATGATCTGTGAGGACCAAGAGCTGCCGGTGCCCTGCTCTCCCATTACCCAAGCAGTCAGCGGGAACCCAGTCTGGCCAACAGAGAGGTGCTTCAGCTCGGAAACTGAATCAGATTTCAAACGAATCAGCTGACAGAGTTAAGAATCATAAGGCAAGACTTATACTTTTTGACCGGATTCAGATTTGAGGGCCAGATTTGTTGCTTCCTGGCCTGGGCTTCTGTCAGAACTGGACAGAGCCAGGAAGTGACCTCACAGCCATGAGAAAACACACAACTCCATGCATTTCAGTTAGCCATTCAAACAAACTTAAAACTACTGAAGATACGACTGAACAACTATTCCCCTATGAATCTCCAATGAGCACATGTCCAATTGTCTAATTTCCTCTTCCCATAGTTATGTCTCTAGCTAACACACAACAGTAAACATAAAACAGAAATGCTATTCACATATATGCATTCAGTCTCAAACGTCATTACTTTTCTCATAGTTCTTGCTTATTATAATCATCATTATTTTTTATTATTATTATTATTATTATTATGCAGGGCAAACCCATAATTTCCTAAAATACTGACTCTACTGGTTGAGTGAATCACAGAGCATTGCCAATGAACCTTTTACTGACCCATAATTCCTCTATTAAGTACACTGCATGTGTATCTCCCAAATTTCAAACCTGTGTGAATACACTTCAGTGATAATTCAAATAATATGGCGACTATAACAAGATAAGCACATAAAAGGAGAAGGACCTTTTGACCCATTTCCTGTACAGGCCCGATATCCGCTCCCTCGTTCTCGTATCAGATATATACATATTTATTCCTTACCATCAAGCCCATTTTTGTTTGATACCCAGGTGCAGCACAAGAGGCGTTTATGTGTAGAGGAGACAGAGATATGCAGAACACCAGTGAATCATAACCGTTCCCGCTATCAGCGCGTGACAGAGCAAGCGATGGTGCCCCAAACACTCACGGCCGCATGACTTATTCATCAGTCACAGCCTCTTTGTAAAGACTCTGCTGTTGCCTGATTGGTGGTTCCTCCCTCATGTACAAGGACCAAAAAACAATAGAAGAAGTGGCAGGTGTGAGATATGATTTATGGCGAAGCTCAGCTGAACTGTCACTGTCTCTGCAGGCCCACCCCTGCACACTGTGAAAAATAAATAGTTGACTAAACTTAAAAAAGTACGGCAACCAGCTGTAAAACACTTTTGAGTTTGAACAACTGCAAGTCACAGTAGTTGCACAACCTGGTTTTTGAAAGAACTTGAAGCTGAGCAAACTCAAAAACGCTTTGCAGCAGGTTGCCTTACTTTTTCTAAGTTCTGTCAATTTGTTATGTTTTTTTTTTTTTACACAGCAAAGACCATAACAAGAACAACAATCACCAAACCTCCCCAATTTCTACGTTTAGCCAAAGGCAGAATCTCAGGGAAGCCTGGAATAAAATGTTACTTTCTGATGCAGCTGAGGTGAGCTAAGTTACGTGGCACAAAATGGCCGCCGTGTATTGACCCGGGTGGATGCTACACATTGGCGGCAGTTGAGGTTAGCTTCCCCATCAACACCGTAAAGCTCTTTGAGTCTTCATCGGTTGAAAAGAAAGAAGAAACTGCCGTGATCATCGCACTGGCTAATTGAAAAGAGGACACAGCAGACTGAACTTCTTGCATTTTGTGTCCTTACTCTCGTTTATAAAATGGGACAAGCTAACAGCAGCAATTGGGCGACTCAAGCTGTGAGAAGAAGCAGCATTACAGTAAGCTCATTTTGAGAACTTCAGGGAGTCTGCTGATACATAAATTCACTAACAAACAGCGCAGAACACCCAAAATGCCAGCCTATTCTCCCAAGTCCCCCCTAACTACTGTCAACATTAACCCTTAGGGAGCTGAAATAAATTTTCAAATGCCTAAAAATTTTAATATCTTGAGCTTTTGAAAACCTATCATGTGGCGACTTCTTGAAAAGAGCTCCCGCAGGGAGCCACATGATATGTTTTCAAAAGCTTTGATTTTATTTGATTACATCAGTGAGCAGCAAATGCTGCATTTAGCGCTTTAAAGGTAAATGCACAAATGCAATGGAGTTAAAAAAATTACCGGTAGACCTTGGGCAGCCTGTTTTTTGGCTGTGGGAAGAAACGTACTAAGAAGACAGGCAAACTCAACACAGTGGGGCATCGTCCAAGCTTCAAAAGCACAACTTTCTGGCTGCGAGGCATCGGTGCGCCGAAAATACGCCCCCTGCGCCGCCCCGACTCCCAACTAGTCTTTCAATCTCTCGTCCTGAAAAACCAACTTGGCTCAAACTTTAATCAGCAGCTCGGGGAGGGCGGAGAGGGGCTGTTACCGCAGAGCGACCTCTATCACTCGGCCCCTCCCCTCGCTTTAATCAGGGTGATTCCCAGCCGTCGGGCGCACGCAGCCCCAGTCATGGCGAAAGGTCAGCGCATGTTTGTTTCTACTCCCTACACCAAACGCTCCGATTGGCCCTCTGAGAGGATACATTAATTAAAGGCTTCAGAGCGAGAGAGAGTGAGGGGAGGGGAGGGAAGGCGGGAGGGAGGGGTGTAGAAAGAGGGGGAGGAGGGCTTTGTCAAATCAATTTTGCAAGTCAATTCAAGCCTTGAGATCATTTGAACAATAAATAAATGAAGGAGAAGCTGACAAGGCAAAGGGAATGAGAGAGACGGCTCAGTTTTAGCTGCACGGTCTTCTGGGAGGGAAAGCGAGTTGAATAGCCATCCGTTCATTTCGGTCGAGAGTAAGTTTGCCATAGACAGTAAAGCTTATTCCATATAACTTACTGTGGAAGAGTGCTGAGTACCAGTGTGGAGCAGTGATCAGAGCAGCAGTGTGGAGCAGTGATCAGAGCAGCAGTGTGAAGCAGTGGTCAGAGCAGCAGTGTGGAGCAGTGATCAGAGCAGCAGTGTGGAGCAGTGATCAGAGCAGCAGTGTGGTGCAGTGATCAGAGCTGCAGTGTGGAGCAGTGATCAGAGCAGCAGTGTGGAGCAGAGATCAGAGCAGTAGTGTGGAGCAGTGGTCAGAGCAGCAGTGTGGAGCAGTGATCAGAGCAGCAGTGTGGAGCAGTGATCAGAGCAGCAGTGTGGAGCAGTGATCAGAGCAGCAGTGTGGAGCACAGATCAGAGCAGCAGTGTGGAGCAGTGATCAGAGCAGCAGTGTGGAGCAGTGATCAGAGCAGCAGTGTGGAGCAGTGGTCAGAGCAGCAGTGTGGATCAGTGATCAGAGCAGCAGTGTGGATCAGTGATCAGAGCAGCAGTGTGGATCAGTGATCAGAGCAGCAGTGTGGAACAGTGGTCAGAGCAGCAGTGTGGAACAGTGATCAGAGCAGCAGTGTGGATCAGTGATCAGAGCAGCAGTGTGGAGCAGTGATCAGAGCAGCAGTGTGGAACAGTGATCAGAGCAGCAGTGTGGATCAGTGATCAGAGCAGCAGTGTGGAGCAGTGGTCAGAGCAGCAGTGTGGAGCAGTGATCAGAGCAGCAGTGTGGAGCAGTGATCAGAGCAGCAGTGCAGCAGTGATCAGAGCAGCAGTGTGGAGCAGTGATCAGAGCAGCAGTGTGGAGCAGTGATCAGAGCAGATCAGATCAGCAGTGTGTGGAGCAGTGATCAGAGCAGCAGTGTGGAGCAGTGATCAGAGCAGCAGTGTGGAGCAGTGATCAGAGCAGCAGTGTGGAGCAGTGATCAGAGCAGCAGTGTGGAGCAGTGATCAGAGCAGCAGTGTGGAGCAGTGATCAGAGCAGCAGTGTGGAGCAGTGATCAGAGCAGCAGTGTGGAGCAGTGATCAGAGCAGCAGTGTGGAGCAGTGATCAGAGCAGCAGTGTGGGGCAGTGGTTAGAGCAGCAGTGTGGAGCAGTGATCAGAGCAGCAGTGGAGCAGTGGTCAGAGCAGCAGTGTGGAGCAGTGATCAGAGCAGCAGTGTGGAGCAGTGATCAGAGCAGCAGTGTGGAGCAGTGGTCAGAGCAGCAGTGCAGAGCAGTGATCAGAGCAGCAGTGTGGTGCAGTGATCAGAGCAGCAGGTGGAGCAGAGATCAGAGCAGCAGTGCTGTTCATAAATTGTGCCTCACATACTCATTTAAGTGTACCTCCACTGCATTGGCAATAATCTACCACTAAAATTAAAAACAGTTCAATATAATTTCTTTTTGCTGTAAATTTTTCACAAAGTGAGATCTTTAGCAAGGTGAAACAACCTTGAGAATCCCAAATTTAAAACTGTCATTACATTTGTAGCAACGTTTTACAGTTGCCCATTTTTAATTACAGCAAACTCCAATATTGGAGGAAATCCACAATTTAAGTGGATAATATTGCTTAGGATCATTTCCCTTCAGCTTCAATCTCAGTGCATTTTATTTCTTATTACGTTGACTAAAAAAGAAAAATAGAAGTAACTGCTATTACGGTGTTGTTCTACAGGTCGGACTTCCCCTAAGCACGCATCGCCCAATGTAGTTACACCTGAATCATATCTTTACTTATACATTTAAAAGCTGAGGCACAGAGGCTTAGAATTGACAATAATAAAGACGTATAAAATGATTCTGTTATATCATCTCTTTCTGCGCGAGCCGGCCATTACCGAGAGAGCTTTCACCATAAATCCAAAGGTGATTAACTGTCAGGCCCGGAGCAATGCTGAAATCTGTAAATTAAGTGATCGCGGCGATAATATATTTATTCCTTTTGCACGACCCGCTCGCCGAAGAACTCCTAGCAGCGATGGAATTTTTAAACAGTGCCAGAAATTACAATGCGGCTGCAAAATCCATCTCGTTAAGTAAATGTCACCATTAATCACATTAACACAGGGCTCCCCCCGATGGGGAAAGCTGGAGTGGGGGAGAGCGGGAATTTTATTACCTGGATACCAACCAGTAGACAGTTCATATGACACTCACACTAATCAGTGCAGTCATGAGCTGCGGTTTCATTTCATCGTCCGGAGAGTGAGCACCACAGGGGCTCCAAGCCTCGCGAAGGAAAATGTCAAGTCACATACTGGCATACTAGCTAGTCAAGCAATTAACCCATGTGGAAATGTTCTCGGTGAAATGTCTTCTGCCCTTTGTATATGTATATAATTGAGCGAAAACGTTTTACGTCACCCCAAATACAGTTAAAATGGGTATTGGCACACTGCAGATCAACCAAAAAGCTTGTAAGAATATTAATTTTTTGAGATGTTTGACTTAAAAATGGTTTGAATTAAAGTAATCAACTGAAAAACAGTGTCATTCTTTTCCTTTTCGGTCGTAGCTGACTTCAGGAAATCTTATATCGTATACTGCCTCCAGCTCAATGGGCATGTTCATGCCTGATTGATCAACTGTCTGTCCGATTGATTTGATTGATCAGGGCATTTGTCGAGCACGTGTACAGCATAATTTCTCCCAGGTTCAGACGAGACGGAAGAATTTACCGCAGCATGGTCACGTGACTGGGGACTGGGTTTCACGGACTTGTCAGTCATTCCTCATCACCATGGCGATGTGCAGAGGTGCCTGTCTGGGCGTGACAGACTACAGCTTGCCTTTAACTGCAGAATGATGGATCGAGGAAGGAGGAGTTCAGGAGAGGACATGGCAACCCTGCCATCTCTGGCGCTCTCCAATGGCCCCTCCCTCCTCCTAAAATCTCTATCTCTCTCTCTTCTCTCACCCTATCTCCCTCTCTCCATCGCACTCCTTCATGCCCTCAATCAGTACATCTCACCTACTGTAACTCTTGCCTCCATTTCTCTCTCCCTCTCTGTGCCACCTTAATCTCTCTTCTTCTGATCCCTCTCTCCTGCATTCCATCATATTGCTTCCTAAGCTCTGCTTTTTTCTGTCCCCACCCCTCCATCCCTCTCTCTCTCTCTGTCAGTGTGGCTGTCCGATCCCTCGTTCTGGTCTCTAATCCCTTCTGTTCCAGCACAGGGAACTGAATGAGAGGGAGACAGAATTCAGAAACTAAAAGAGATTATTGAACTTTCCAATCATCGGGCCCCGTAATTAAGAGGATAAAAGTCAGGCGATGCAGCAGACGCCTCGTAATGTTTTCCAATGCTGGGCACGAAAGGTCCCAAAACAGAGGCCTCTTTCTCTGTTAGTTGAAGGTTCTGAGGCAGCTAAGCCGACCCCGCTGACAGCCAACTTGTATTCGTTTTTTTCTCATTTCAGTCCATCCCCAGTTCCCCTTTTTTCTCTCCTTCTCCCTGTACCAGGGTTGAATCTCTGCCCCTCTCTCCCTGTCTTTCACTGTCTCTCGCTCCATCTGTCCTGAAAGTGCATTGCCATCTCCCTCTCTCACTCGCTCGCTCTCTCTCTCTCTCGCCCTCTGCCACCTCTCCCTCCCTGCCCTCCAGCTGTTGAAAGCCTGCATCACAAACTGTTACCGCGGTGAGCTGGTTGTCTAGGAGACTATCACTGTCCCTGTGAAGCAGTGATATGATAACAGGCCTGTCACTAATCACCCCCAAATATACACAACGTCCTCCTGTTATACTCATGGCACTCACAGTATATGCAATACCCCCCACACATATCATTATAAGATTACCGGTGTGTGCATGCGTGTGTGTGTTTATGTACGTGTGATCAAATGTGCGTGCAACTTTGTGCGAGCATGCGTGTGCTCAAGTGTGTTCATATACTGTTACTGTATATGTAAGTACTGTATATGCATGTGTGTAATTAAGCATTTATATGTGTGCATTAGTGTGCATATACTGTGTGTATGTGTGCCTGCTGGTGTGTCTTTGTGAGTGTGTCTGTGCGAGTAAGTGAGCATGTCTGTAAGAGTGTGTGCTTGAGAGAACTTGTGTGTGTGTGTGTGTGTGTGAGGCGTCATGGAGAGAGAGTGAAGGGGCAGGTAAATTAGTTATGACACTGACTCAATGCAGTCATTATCATCATCATATCATTACCCTCCTGCCTTATTTAAATTACAGGAACAGAAAGAGAGAGAGAGAGATTTGACATTTTAAACCCACTTTATTAGGACATTGTTCAAGCACAAAACTTACATTACATCACAAACCACAACACCAAGGGAAAAGAAGGAGACCTAGAGGATGGGGGGGGACCGTAAACTGAAGCAAAGGAAACAGCAGCACGAAGACACAGAGGGGGGAAGAAACCATAAAAAAAAAAAAACAGTTGCCAGTACATCCCTACTAAACATTAAACTCCAGCCTTTCTTGCACACCCGCTTTGCACAGCACCTCATCAATCCCCCACATTACAGTAAACCCCGGGACATTATGAACAAGTATGTAATAGGCCCATTCCACCTTCAGTCTCGCCACCACCAACCCCGTCAGTATGTTCTCTGCGTCAGTTGACCCAGCTTCCAAGCGCCGATTCTTCCTACTGAGCCAAGTGGCCATTTTGGCCTCCCCAAATATACAATTAATTAATCACACCCTGTGTTTCTGCGAGACTGTGTGCTTTGGTCCGGAAATGTATAATTGATTGGAAAACTCCACCCCTAACCCTGTGCACCAATCCCTGACCAACCCCAGCAAATGCTCCAACCTACTGCAATCGAGGAACAAGTGCTCCACCGTTTCTGTCGCCCCACAGAACAAACAACAAGAGAGAGAGAGATAGAGAGGGAGAGAGAGGGATGGGGAAAAGAGAGTGACAGCAGCTCAAAGCTCTCTGACGGCCAAGCTTCCCCCAACTCAATGAGCTCTAGATTTGAAAAAGCTGCAAACAGCCAGCGCTAACGTGCTAACATGCTAACGCTCACTGACAAAGCGCGCTCTGTCGCACGAGGCTGAACGCAGCAGTCAGGGCAAGAGGGTCTCGGTCTCGGCGGGGCGGTGGGCCCTGTGCCGGCCCCCAAAGTTGGCCCGCCTGAATCCACACCATGGGACAGCCCCCGGTAAAACGGGCAATTAACTGGCAGCAGTGACCAACCGCAGTGTGATACACACCTGGCACAGAGCCAAACCCACAGCCCTGTGCCAGAGATAGGCTTTCTACTTAATTATCCGAGAGAGAGAGAGAGAGAGAGAGAGAGATCAGAGACTGCAAGTTTCCATCCCTCCCTGTCCTTTGACTGTAACGGTCACCACACACTTTAGTTCATGCTAACGTGTGAGTGTGAGCGCATGCTTCTGCTGCATGTCAACGAGACACACAGAGGGAGAGAGAGAGAGATAGCAGGAAAGGAACTGAATTAGAAACCTGACTCCAAAATGTAGAAAGAAAGAGTTGAGGGATGGAGAAAGGCTTGTTACATCGTCTCATACAGTCCGACACCAAAAATAAGGTAATTAAGTCAAGAAAAACTGAGCCACATCACAAAGGAAGGCTTTAGGGCATAGGACAGTGGTTAACAACTGTGCGTAAGCAAATTTGTGTGTGTGTGTGTGTGTGTGTGTGTGTGTGTACAGTCATCGGCCAGCCAGAAATGAGGTCCTCTCCTACAGAGAGGCCCAAGGCTTTAAACTTGTACTACCATCTTAATTATTCATCTCCTTGGCTGCTGAATTGGCCTTTTTGGGTCATTTTGTTTTGCATAATCTTCAGTAACATGCATAATTACTCAACCCCCACACCCTCAACCCCGTGTTTTCTATTTAATCATGACTGCGTGGCTGCAGTTTCTGCCCAAAACAGAGAAAACTAAACCAGACAGAAAATAAAGCTCGAAAGGATGTTGGCATCTTCGAGATAGAGTTTACACACTTAGAAACAGAAACACAAAGTATAGCCCATAATGAGCGTAGGCTCTACAACACCTTCAATTAATCAAAGTAATTATACATGTATGTACACCTGCCTAAAACCTTATCCCTGAAGGTAAGGCTGAATGCAAACTCCCCTGTAACCAAAAGAGGCAGCTCTGCCCAAGGACAGAGATTGGAAGGATGAAATTACATCAGTAATCATCACCTTGCCAACCTGACCTTTAATTAAAAACAAAGGGCCCCACTCCCTCGATTCCTTTACGGGCTTTTTAAAGTGTTCTGAGTTAGGGTTCTGTAAATTCATTGCCAGTCTTGACACATATTGGCAGCAGCAAAATATTTGTGATATCACTGTAAAAAAATCCATCCATCCATCCATTACCAAATTCACCCATTTCTGTTTGGGTCTCAGGGGTTTGGAGTGGAGGCCAATCAAAGCACACAATGGGCCAGAGGTATATAGGCAAACACCCTGGACAGCCCGCCTGTACATCGCTGGGATCACACGCCATTCACTAACACACTCATGGAGAATGAATGACCGTATGGTTAAAGCAACCGAAGCCCAACTAAGGGAAAAAGTTCTGGAACTTCATGAACTGAGCCCCAACTGTTAAGCAGATGAGGTGCGTAGGATTTTATTCCACAGCATACACGGCATACCTTAGTTTACGGTGGTTTTCGGTGAATTATGTGCTCCAAAACATACTCAATCCCTCGTGTGTTTATGGCACCTTTTGAATCCATAGTTATTCGGCGCCCTATTTTCAGAGAATGAAATAACACAGTGTGTTGTGCTCTCATTTCCTTCACCATTACCCAGAATCCCTTGTGGATGTCCACAAACAGGCGCACGTAAGAGCAGAGAGGCAGATTTAGGTATTTAGACTAACAGACAGAAATACAGCTGCGCACACCATCTCAGAGACAAACCCTGACAGGCACTCACCCCGACAGGCTGACAAAACAAATCTAACAGCCACAGTCTGACAGAATTATACTCACAGACAGAGATCGTACTGAGATGGATGGGTGCACAAATAAAAGACAGATAGATAGAAAAAAAGAAAGGCAGATATACCCACAGACAGACAGAAATACAGACAGACAGACTTACGGAAGGAGCTGTTCTCGTCCTTGGTTCCGTCTAGCGTTCCGTCCGGCAGCATCTGAAGGTAGAAGCCGTGCCGACAGTGCAGACGGGTAACGATGCCTTTCAGCTGGGGCTCTGGAGAGGACAGAGTTTGGCATTACCAAAGGTTAGACCCAGCCTGGACTCTGGAGATGGGAGAGTTCAGCAGTACAACAGGTTAAACCCAGCCTGGACTCTGGAGAGGGCAGAGTTCAGCATTACAACAGGTTAGACCCAGCCTAGACTCTGGAGAGGACAGAGTTTGGCATTACAAGAGGTTAGACCCAGCCTAGACTCTAGAGAGGACAGCGTTCAGCATTACAACAGGTTAGACCAAGCCCGGACTCTGGAGAGGGCAGGGTTCAACATTACAACAGGTTTAATCCCACTTGGGTGGCACAGCTGCCTCACAGTGAGAGGGTCATGGGTTCGATTCTGGCCAGGGCCCAAGTATGTTTGTATTTTCTCACCACGTTCAGATTAATGTTTCCAAATTTCCCCCTCATTCCAAAAACCGGCATGAAATGCTAATTGGAGACAGTAAATAGGCATGAGTGAAAGTGTAGTATGCACTCTGTGATAGACTGGCAAACTGACTACGGCAGGGGTGGCAAATACTGGTCATGAAGTCCTGCTTCTTTGGCGGTTTTTTGCTGTTACTCACAGCTATTCACAATACATAACACTGCCCCCACTCAATATTTGTGGCTATTCAAATACAGTGTCTCGTACTCAGAAATGGACATTCCAGGGGTCAGGAAGTAAAAGCCCGGCCATGTTTTACCTCCAGCCATGAGGTAAGGCAGCTGATTTCACAAATTAGTTCAACCTCTGGGCTGAAGGGTTGCTGCAATTATTAGATCCAGGCAGTTACAACAAAATACTGTGAAGGACTGGATTGTCCACCTCTGCGTCTCACTCCATACCTACTACTATTCACATACTGTACTCTCCCCACTCTATAAGCAATGATTTTACACACAGTACTCTCTCCAGTCCATACTACTAACATTTAAATACAGTACTCCCATCACTCTATAATCAATGTTTTTATGCACAATACTCACCAATTCATGTTTATTACTATTTATATAGTGTCCATCCATTCCATAATCAGTGTTTTTACATGCATAACTCCTTCTACTTTATATTAATACCAACTCCATCCATTCCACACACACTCCTAACTACATGCTGTATAACTCCCAGCTGGGTACCTCATGCTGTCCACAGTACTCTACTCAACACTGACCTGGTGCAATAGTGTGTCTTTCGTGCAGTGACCTGAAAAATACACTTTCAGTACCCTAACTGAACACACTGCCTTACAGAACTACAATGGACCTCATACAGCCAACCCCTTATCCTGACTGCATTCTGCTGACTGTCCAGCATAAATCCTGCTGCTATTTACGTGCGAACATTACACACAGCACCAACCCAAACCCCACCCCCCCCCACCCAAAGCTAGGCTCAAACCTGTTGGTAATCGAGTACTACACGGCCACCTCCATCCACTTCATACCTCCAGCTTTTGCAAACTAATCGCCCCACCCGAGACGCCATTGCCATAGATGGATGAGGCACAGGTGCCTCTTTTAGCAGTAAAAACTTTTCCCCTCCCGGCGAGTGCACCCTGAAATCGAGCAGGAGCGCCCATAGGCACGGAGAGTCGGACACACACACACACACACACACACACGTGCGCACAAGAGAAGGAAATATATCACCGCAGATATGCATCATCCCAGGGCTTTCCGGGCCTTATTCCGACAGAGAGGGCAGGGAGAAGAGAGAGAGAGAGAGAGAGAAAGGGAGGGGGAGAGAGAGAGAGAGAGAAAGGGAGAGAGAGAGAGAGAGAAGTGAAACAGCCCAGGGCCCAGAGCTTAATAAACTCCATCCCGCTTCTGTCTGCACAGTTTAGTTCAGAGCAGAAAAAACGGCAGGGTAGGGAGAAAATACCATCTCCAGCGCGCAGACAAAGATGTCTGTCGAGTAAGGGTTTCTGGGGGCTGAAGTACACAGCATTAATTTTGCGTTTCTTAGTCATTATTTTTCCCGGTAAAGATGCATGGAGGGCGAAAAAGCAGTTTCCGTCAGGGCCTTGCTTCAGTCCGTCATTTCCTCAGTGATACAAAAGCGTAATGAATGATAAACAGACTTGACAGAGTACTTTAAAACGCCTCGCCACCATGAAGCTTTAATAAGCGCAATCAAATATGCATGAGAGTCAGGGTTTATTTATACGTCTGGTAAAATAAGTATTTGGTTTGTGTGGCCATTTGGTTTAAAATATACATGCGCCCCGGCATAGCTAAGAGTGTGGTAGATTTACAGAGTTCAGTACAGAGGAGAAAGATACGATTTCTGAGAACTCATTGGCTCGACTGTGAAGCTTGGCTGACAAATGCACAGTGTACTTGGAACATTGCACTGGACTGACACATTCATTTTTTTTGGCCCTTACTTTTTAATCACTTGGGGTTCCCTTTCCCAGGGGACACACTCACGCGCATTAACACACAAACAAACACACACACGGGCAGACTCGCAGATACACACACACACACACACACACACACACACACACACATACAAACACACGCTCAGTCAAGCTTACATGAATGTAAGAACAGCACCTTCTCCACCGATTTGCACAATGCCAGGACAACCAAGACAGAGGGCAAGGAAGCTGATTTCATGCGGTGACAGAAGTAGAAAATCCTGGTCCAGAGAGCATTAGTCCACCCCAGAAATTTGCTCTAATCATCAGGCTTTCCCTAATAACTCCAATTCTTCAGTTTGGAGCTGGAGGAAGAACTAATGGATGAATTCAGTTGGCTGAACTCAGGGGTGGCAGAAATAGAGGCTCTTACATGAGTAGGTGTGTCATATGAAAGTTATGAAACCAGTGGAGTAAATTTTGCATTTCTTGCGACCTTTAGCGAGCAACAAACCCAAAATTTACTCGAGGTTGATAACTTTCATATGACACAACCAAGAATATAAGATTCTACTTATCACATCACTGAATCACGTAATTTAATATAAAACAAACATAATTTCCGTTAGTGGCGTAATGGTTGCTAATTCCCATTATGTTAGCACTGAGCTAACGTCATCACACCGATACTCCGTATATGTCACTGAGTCACAGACATTCACGGTTGAACCAGCCATGGTTTTTAAATTCATAGTCAACTGAGTAGCTAGCTAGCGAGCAAATTAATGTTACATAATGGTTATGGAAAGGTACTCCGGGCATGCTGGCAAGCCAGCTCAATAAAAAAAACTTAATTATGACAGTGGTACTTAGCTGGCTCGCTACAGTGCTAAGCAGTACCGATTCAACCAACGTTACACTTGGTATTCAGTTTGGCTGTAAATTAAGAGCGTAACGTAACGCAGAGCGATTTTTTTCCCACACTCTCAGCCAATGAAATTTTCGTAAAAGTGATATTTCCCTAGGGTAATAACAAAAATATGTCATGAGCTGGGCTATTGGAAAAGTACCTCAGTTATGTGATAAAACATGGCACAACTTGTACTTTCTAACCTTTGGACTGTACACCTGTGGATTTCAGCCTGGCTTGTCCATGTCATGTGCAACATTACAAAATCCACCAGTCTGACTTTCCTGAGACTAATCAGAAGGGCGTGCACCGTTCCCACACACCACAAAAACACACCAGGAGACCCGGTCACGTCCCCACTGTCCTCGTGGCTGTGTTTCAATATATTAAAAAAACGTCCTTCTTTCCTTTACTCGTGTCTTCAGCCCATTCTTCCAGAAAGAGAAAGAGAGAGAGAGGAGTGGAAGATAGGACGGACGACAGGGTGATACATACTTTTAGCATTGGGACACACCCTAACCATTTCCTCCTCCAATACTTCCAGATGGAGCAGCAGACGGGAGGACTGGAAGGACATGAGAATACATTTTTTGAATATTGGGATGCGCCTGCCCTCTTCATGTCTTAGCACCCCCTGATGGTCTGTCAGCGACATCTGTCAGCCATCCTCAGTGAAAACGCCAGTGAACATGCACAGGAGATGACATAATGAGAAGAATTACTCGATAACGTGCATCAGTCACATCCCGTCATACAACGTATGTTGATGATCAGCTCATGTTGATCAGGAGCATACGGACACAAGCTCATCCAGGATGTCAAGGGAGGAAGGAGGGAGAAGATCTGACAACTTTTCAGTTGCGGGTACTGAGTTACACAGGCTGCTAATCAAAAATATTTGACTCACTTTTTAAATCTCCTGGCACTTGATTTGCAACCTTGCAAGATACTGCAAACCAGACCAGTCACGTCGATACAGATTAAGCCTAGTCCTGGACTAAATCCAGTTTTGAATAGCGATTCTTGACAGAAAAGCAGATTTAGTCCAGAAGTAAGCTTAATCTGTGTCTGTGAAACTGGTCTCATAATATACTGTAGTGTTTGTGATGTCATCTGGAATGACGGGAATAGGAGCGATCTGATATAGCGCAAAACTGTCGTAAATCGGGAGATGAGATGAAGGAAGGGGATTTTTTTGTCGACATCCTCACTTCCAGTAATAAGACCAGCTTCGCCAAGCCAATGCATGCCTGACGAAATGCGATGAGCATTGCGCAGCTTCGCAGTCGAATACCATCATGGATACACAGATATGAACGTGAAAATACCGCAAAATTCAAATAAACGCCACAAACGAGTCAAAGCCGGAGTTCACGTTTTGGAATGAAACGCTATAAATCGCCATTATATTAGCTAGCATTCGACCGTGCACAGATATGAGCGGAAGTTCACTCGTCGACATTTTTACTTTTGACCTGTGATTTTCTGCCTTCATATCCGCCTGGCGATGTGCCGTATATCAGATCGCTCCTATTCACCAGCCACATCCACACTAATACATTTCCATTTTAAAATGCCTGACTTTCATTATGTTTTCACAGAGCGTTCGCACTACTTTGGCATTTTCCGAGCCAAAATCGGAGGCTTTTTAAAACACTGCTGACCCCGTTTTAGCATAAAACACACCAGGACTGCGTCTTAGCGTTGATGCGGGTCATCTTAGTTTCACACCGGCATTTTAAAGGGGAACTATGCAGGATTTTTTGTGCCTCAGAGTCACTGTGATGGTTAAGCGACTTGTTATGGGGAGAATGGGGCTTATCTGCCCGCTCCCTAACATATCTTGGCTGAAAACCGACCTTGCAAGATCAGGTCCATCGCCCCGGTGTCCAAAATCTCGTCGCTGGATGGCGCTATCACGAGAAACGAACTGCTTTACAGTACAAGACAAAAACACTCCCCGGCTAGCAATAAAAGGGAGACAGCTTCTCTTCACTGGTGTTACGATGGCGGAGCCGGCGAAAAAGAAGAGGTGGCCGTTGTCAGAGGAGGCGAGGAAGAGAAAACAAGCGTCTGACGGAGCGAGAAGTCAGACACGAGTCAATCTTGGTCAAGCTTTTTCAGAATGGAGAGAGCTCAAGGAGAAAGAAGCATGCAAATCAGATGCCGACCTGGCGTTGTTGTTGTTGCACTCGTAAGTATCGTTGCGAAAAAATGTATGTACTCCTAGTATTCATATGTCGTTGCCCACTCTTCATGTTTGCTGTTGTTTGTAAAGGCCTTTGCGCGATTATTGTATGAGTGGTGCTTGATGCTTGTTAGCTAGCAGAGATGTTAGCATAGTTACCAGTAAACAGGTTTGTTTGTCACGTAGCTGTTGTTTATTTTACTACATCGTCCTGTTTCTGCCCCAGGAGTGCAATTTTACTATGAGCCACATAACTTCGTCAGCCGAATCTAGGTTTTGCGCTTGCTCTAGGAGGCGATTGCAGTGAGATTTTTACAACAGTTGTGTGAAATTTGCACACTGGAACTATAGGGGGAGCTGCGGAGAGGGAAAAAATCTCTATGGAAAAAAGCACCAAACCAACGAAGAACTGAGGGATTTCTGACCAACTTAGATAGTTCCTCTTTAAAATAAAAACATGTTAGCGTACACGTAGCGTCAATGAACAGCCAGCATGAGGGAGCAGCACACAGTCTCCCATAGACAGCAGTCTCCCCGTCTCCCCTGAATCATTTCCTTTGACTGATGTGGCACACGACCAGTCAAATCGCCCGGAAACTGCCGGCTCTCCACATTCGCCGCAAAGTTGGCGGGGCCGTCGCGGAAGCAGCTGGAGAGTCCTGGAGGTGCAGGCGAGCTTGAAGGACGGCTGCGACGGCGGGGGGCGGGGCTTGCTTGGCAGCACCCTCGCAGCCATTGGCTAAAGTGTGACAGGAGCACGGGTGGTTACACGACTGATTTAGAGAGCCGCGCGTCTCATTTGCACAGAGAGTCCATCCTGGTGAGTTATGGGTGTTGGAGTCCCACAGAATAAAGTCATGCATCACCCAATCAGCGGGGAATACCGAGTCATTACTGTACTATCTCATTAGAGGAAGATGGAAACGTAAATAGGAAAGGGAAGCGTGTGTGTGTGTGTGTGTGTGTGTGTGTCTGTGTGTGTGTGCGCGCTCGCTTATGTCTGAGTGTGTGCCAGAGTTTATGGTGCTGGTGCTGCTGCTTAGACAGTGATGACACGGCTGTTTCATTAGAAGAGATTCACACTGGAAATAAAAAATGAGGCTGTTCGCGCAAACCGTCGATAAACTCCCCATGCACAACCGCACTTAACAAAACTCTGGCTGGCTGCAGGGAGGGCGGGGAGGCAAAACTATAAATGATATTTCACTCTGAATGAGAAAATGGAAAACCTAACCGCCTCTCCATCTTCTGTAAAGAGCCTACAGATTTATCAGATTACTTCCAATATTACCACTGACACCATACAGCTGCTTATCTATGGCAACTAATAACACTACTAGTAACTGCCAGACTGCGTGTACTACCATCCAACAATCCCAACCACTGTTAATGCCAATTTAGCCTCAGTTTATGCTACAGCCCACCTGTATATACTGGCTCAAATACAACTGTAGCAATAACCGTTAATGGTACGTTAACTCTTACTGCAGTTGTCGAGCCGCTATATTAAGGCTGTGCAATGCTGATCCCAATTAAGAACTTGATAGTTTTCGCATTAACCCTAGTTTGGAGCTCCTGATCCTACTAATTATTAGCTCACTGAGATTGCTAGCTGTTCGATGATGCTCTTTGGTCGTATTAGTGTGACATATGCCTAAGAAACAGGAACAATGCAGCACCATTAGTACGTAAAACAGCAGCTACCATTGTGATTGATGGTATACTTTTTGCTAATAGCACATTCGCTATTGTAAAACTGTAAATGCTCCTTCAAACGACTGTTTTGCACCAGCATGAGATCCTTTTGTTAAAGCAGCTGCTAATGTTTACTTACTGTGTGTCACTGAATAATGAGCTGGAGAACAAAGGACCGTGGGAACATAGATACGGTGCTGGGAACATAGATCATCTCAAGTGATTGCTGTGTAGCATTAGCATTTTTTATTCACATTCCCAGTACACAAAGAGATGCTTAAAATCATCTCAAGATGAATGGATGATTATTCCCTAATGACACAAGGAACTGAAAAAAAAAAATATATGAGCAAAACTTCTGCTCGCATCATTCGAGAACTTGTGCTGGCTTATTTGGGCTGGACCCCACATCCGTGCATGTCTGCAGTTGAGTGAGTGAGTGGCTAAGCGAGTGAGTGAATGGCTTAGTGAGTGAGTGAGTGAGTGAATGGGTGAGTGATTGAGGCAGTGAGTGAGTAGGTGAGTGAGTGAGTGAATGGCTTAGTGAGTGAGTGAGTGAGTCCTAAAGTTATGCCATCAGTCAGCCAGCCAAGTGTATTTTCCTCATTAGCTGTTGCTCATTGGCTACAATTCTCCCTCCTTTATATCCAATGCAGTGCATCGCAAGGCGGATATGATTGCCGATAATGACGGGTCAAAGGTCAAAATCTAGGTGAGTGAACTTCCTCCCATACCCACACGCGATTGAACGCTAATATAATCACGATTTTTAGTGTTTAGTTCCATGATGTTGACTCCGGCTTTGACTTTGAATTTAGCTTTAAATTTTGCGGTATTTTTTCATGTTTATATCTGTGTATCCACGATGGTTTTCTATGGCGAAGCTGCACAATGCTCATCGCATTGTAACATGCATGCATTGGCTTGACGAAGCTGGCCCTATTACCGGAAGTGCAGACGTCTATAAGAAATCCAGTTTATTTATCTCGTCTTGCGATTCTTTCGAGCTACATGCGGTAGGGAGAATTATGCACATAGACTTTAAGCAGTTATGCCACATGCTAGCTTTGACTTAGCCCTGTTTTTTCCCCAGAGGGATTGATAGAATCTGACTGCTTAATAACGGAGCACCGCCTCATCTCTCGCATACCACTTCTAACTCTATTCCCCATATCCTTCTGAGCTCATAATGGTACAAGGGGAAAAGAAATAATTTATTTGAAGGCTCGAGATATGTAATGCTTCTCTTTAGTTCCAGCCAAATTTTTTTTTTTATCAAGTTTAAATCTTTGTCATGACCTTGTGCTTGAAGCAAGTCAAGCGTGTGAAAATGGAAACAGGAAAGTTTATTATCCATTTAAGAGCTGTTCTCCCATTTGCTCAAAGGCCATTAAGACCCTGCCCTGCCTAAAGTTAAAGCTGGAAGGGTCACAGTTTGTATAACAGTGATGAAGACACGACAGGCGAGGAAGAGACTGGACGAGAAAAACAACGTACAGAGAGTACTATAATTCTATGGACCGCCACACTTTTTTGGTTATTTTTGCACTGTTGAACAAGACAATCACCAAATCTGAATCCAATTGAGTGTGCATTTTATATACTGAGGGGACTGGAGTCACAGAGTCCCAGAAAGAAACAGGAACTAAAGACGGCTGCTGTACAGGCCTGGCAGGGCATCACCATGTGAGATAACAGCATCTGGTGATGTCTATGCATCACAGCCTTCAAGAAGAAATTACATGAAATGGACAAGTGAATAAATATAAACAAGCATGAAATACTCAGATCCCTGCCACAGTTTGGCATTTTAGCCTGGTAATGAAATGCAACAAAGGAACGGACAGACAGACAGGAAGACAGACAAAATTAAGTTAAGGCACATCTACACTATAAGATGCACAGAGTATGTATGAATGTACATATTTAAATGTAATATTAGATTTTGCGGAAAAATGTTAAAAGGTTTCGAAGTTCAGGACCGGAAAAGACACCTGATAGACAGACGAGTGGAGGGACACGCAGATGGACGGAAGGACTTCCTCTTTGTGGCGGGGATAAAAATGATTATTTTATACATCATGTTAAACTATCAAGCATTTTTTCGATGAGCCCAAAATTGGGGGTCACTACGTATAAAGGGTGCTTTTATTTTGAAACAGCTCCTCCAATATGGATGAAAACACCCTCAGATTAACCCCTAGAGCGCGACATAAATTTTCAATAAATTATATATAAATGAACTCATGCTGTTGAAAACCTATCATGTGGCAATTTGTTTAAAAGAGCTCCCGGGGAGCTCTTTTAAACAAGTTGCCACATGATAGGTTTTCAACAGCTTTGATTTTGATATCTTACATCGTTGAGCAACAATTTCTGCATTTAGCGCTCTAAGGGTTAAAGATGACGGTCAGCACTTCAACTACCTTGTCCTTGTATCACTTAAAACTTAAAAGTGCAGGAGTACAGAACCAAAATAATGAATTATGGAGCTGGCTGTATATGTGAGAGACCAGGAAATAGGACAGGACCAGTGGCAGAGAAAGAGAGAGAGACTGAATAAAGAAAGGTATTGAGAAAAGATGAAGAGAGAGAGAGAGACACAGAGAGTTTTGCATGGATGCAGCGATGGGGACGTTTGGAGGGTACAGAGTGGATCCTCCAGAGAAACCACTGCAGAGGTTTGAAATCTCGACCCGTTACAGATGTTAATTACGTTAACGATCATTTTGACAAAGGCTGAGACTCTGGCTGCACGCCAAGGCCTAACAGAGAGAGTGTGTGTGTGTGTGGAGTGTGTGCTCATGTGTGTGGGAGACAGAAAGAAGGAGTGGGGAGAGAGAGAGACAGAGGATCGATTTAGTCAGCCTTGGTGTTGTAACATTGTCGAGTGTCAAAGATGGCTGGCAGCAGGCCAATCTTTTTTCTTCTCCTATAAAAGCCTGCAGCATCTTTGTTTTATAAGTTTTTTGAAGGGGAACATTTTGGCTCTGTGTGATCCATTCAGAGGTGAAGATACACGAGTGAGCCTGTCAGCCTGGCACAGTCCACCGATGATTTCCTCTTTGCCGAATAGAGTCGCTTCTCCAGAATTACAGTTTCTGTGCATAAGGTTTTTAACCCTGGAGCCTTGTGATGTCACACTCCACCCAGCCCCCAATACTAGACCCTGTCCCTTCTCTAAAACAGTCTACAGACCACACTATCGCCCTGGTGTACAACATCAGAGACGGTGCAGACTCGTATCTCCCGATACAGACGCTGCTTTGATCCCTCTCTGCTCACCCCAGCAGGGCCATCAGTAGAACTCTGGACTCCTGCCGCAGCGCTTCTGTCCAGCCGCGCGATTCGCTGAGCGGAACGAAAAAGGAAGCATACAGCTGCTTGGCTGAGACCGAGCGTGCTCATGCAGGAAGGATAGATAAAAGAGGAGACAGGGGGATGCTGGAAGATACAGGAGGAGCCAGGAAAATACAGGAGGAGCCAGGAGCAAGTAGGATACAGGAGGAAACAGGGCCAAGGAGAATACAGTAGCCAGGAGGATACAAGAGGAGCAAGGAGGAGACAACGGAAGACAGGAGACAGGAGGAGAAAGGAGGAGGAGAAGACAGAAGGGGACAGGAAACAGGAGGAGACAAGAGACAGTAGGATACATGCCAAAGCTGCTTCATCTCACAGAAATCATCATAAACACAGCTAACTAAATTCACATGTCCAGAAGCTACGCCATACTTCCTGGCCAAATACAGCTGTCAACTCACAAAACAAAACCTCCTTAGCTCTGAATCTAGACCTAGACTGAGCAACACAACCGTTTCGATGGCTAAGCAGACCAGGCACGGTGCCTGTACCCCCCCACAACTCCCTCCTTCCCTGCCTTCCTTTGACCGATCGATTAGCAAAAGGATCAGAAGGTGCCAACATTTTATAAGCGCCCCAAAATTACGTTTTGCCTGAGGTCCGTAAAGTTCCAGGGACGAGTCTGCCTGGAGACAGGCAAAGCAGCGATAAAAACATTACCATCGCTGAGTCACAGGACCCATAAAGCAGCACGAAAGACGGGTTCTTTTTTTTTGAAGTAAAACACTCATTGAGCTGTAGCCCAAGGAAGGTAGTTTTTTCAGCTCCTGGAGGAACACGGCCAGAAAATCTGTCTTCCTGATGGGGTGGGGGGAGGGTCGTTCCATCACTCGGGGGGGGGCAGAGCAGGAGCCTGGGTAGCGAGGAGGAGCGACGGTCGGGTCTGCAGAGGTGGAAGCTGAGGAGGCTTCCCCTGGAGCAGACGCCTACAGGAGCCAGGGCCGACAAATCACCCAGCAGCTCCCCAGCGCTCTGCAGCTTGGCTTTGTTATTACTCTCACTCCCGCGCACGAGGCTGGGCCTTGGGGGGTACTGTCTCCCGTCCCGTCCAGCCTCGGCGCTCATTTGTGGCTTGCCAACTCAAAAAGTTTTGAATGGTATTGCATCTCTCTTACTGGAATAATTAACGCTATAAGGCAAGAAAGAGGTGATTTGATTTGGAAAAGAACCTAGACCCTGGTGCTAAAAGTACTTAAAGGAGCAATATGTAAGTTTGTGGCCAAAACTGGTAATGCAATCACATTCAAAATAGTGCAGAGCGCAGTATCCCCTCCTCCTCTCCCCCAGACGAGAGGTTGCCAGCTAGGTTGCTGGATCCAGCAAGAACGCCTACTACACGGAGCTACCATGGCTACGTTTCAATATCACCAATGATTTGCTCTCACAGGGTTGTGTTCAGTTTAGGTCAGTTCAGAAAAGATTGAGACTAATGACTAACTAACTTTAGCAATGGTCATATTGGTCAACTTGCTCGTCACTCTTCTGTGTGGATAGCTCACTAAAGTCCATACTGTAATATGTGTAAAGAATGAATGAGGACTCATTTGACCGATGTACTGTCTCAATTACATTTCATATTGCCATAATGGCTGTGCTAATGTTGGAACGGTTTCCACAGCGTCTCAGCATAAAGCCAGAGAAACGGACGAACAATGCATTGCTAATGTTAGCAGCGAGGAGCCACGGTTTTTATTTCTCAAACAATTTGTTACCTAGTCAATTCGATGACCCACCTGCATACGCACTAACGTACCATGAACGAACATACATAATTTCATTTGACTGTGGAGAATATTTGAAATGTCCGTGCCTACATTAAATAGAATTAAGTTTGCCAAACTTAGCTGAATCTTTCCTGCCCAGGAGAAAATTAGCAACTTCGGCGTCGGTCTTCAAATTTTTTTCCGCTTTCAGCCGTCTCCATCTTTCAGAGGCATGTCCTATACAGATCCTTGTTTTGTTTCTGACTTTGTCACGACATATTCGGAATCATAATGAGGCCTTTTAGGTTTAGTAACGTCAGACATTTGTGCTCCGAAACGCTGGTAGCTGCAGCTCAGCAGTAACTGGCAACCTGGATGCCGAAATGCTGCTGACTTCGTGATTGGGAGATAAGTGGAGGGCAGCGCAACAGGCCAAAACACAAAATGACAACATCAACATTAGTTGTGGGCTGCAACTTCGCTTTTGTAATGAGAATATTCTGGCTGGACTACTGTTGTCAGTGATATAAGTATTTGAAATTAACATCATTCCTTAATGTCTGGTGATATATCAGGGCCATTTCATGATTAATCAACAAACATTTCTTACATATTGCTCCTTTAAGTCACAAAACATGTATTTTGAGAAAAAAAAGGGTCTGAATATAGAATAGATCCATAAAATTTCCAAATTGATGACCTCAGTGCTATTCGAGACACAAAATGTAGATTTTGAGATAATCGAGAAAATCAACTTCAACAACTATAAATGACGTTTTCTCATCTTTATTTTACTGCGTGTGAAAAGGTGACTTAAGTACTTTTAGCACGAGTCTCTTCAATTGGTCGATGGTTATGGTGTTGGGGCAAGCTTATAGTTTTGGCCCATCGCAAATTCTATGATATTAAATTGACCATCAAGCTGACACACTCCACGCTCCAGTAGTTGGTGGCAGTAATGCACAAGTAAAGAGAAGAAGAAAAAGATGACAGTAGGATTATGGCCGGGAGTGTTGCAATCTGTGAGAGCTCCCTCTAGTCTCAACAAATATTAAACTATCAAATTGGCTTAAAATTGTAATTATAGTCGCAACAATATAAAGTAAAGGTATATAACAATATAGAGTACGCAGAAAGGGCCGGTGTCAGTGCAGGCTTTCATTCTAAAAAGTCAGTTACACACCTGATTTTACTCACTATGCTCTTGAGCTAATACTCTTGGGATTACTAAGCAGAATTCGACGTATTACTGTTTGATTGAAATGAAAACGAGCACCCGCACCAGCCCTTTCTTTATGAGGTTGAATATACCGAATATAGAGGGTTTGAAGTTGACTTGATATAAGCCAGATGGCAGTATCTGCAAATTTCTCAAAATTAGGAAAACCCGCCATTGAACCTCTACAGCACCAGCTCCATCTATTTTTAGTAGTGATTAGCCTGATCAATACACATGTACAGAGTTATTGCATGTGCAAGTTAGCAGCATCTACAAAAGTAGGGCAGGAGGTAAAACTTTAAGGCCAATTTTCTCAGTTTCACCATTTTGCAGATACTGCCATCTGGCTTGACAGGGCAGTTTTGACGACATAATTCTTCAGATGACTGTAGTTACACTTTTAAGAATGGTTGTGCCTTTTCATATTTCGACGTCTTACTTTGTCAATCTATCTAAAAATTGTAGCTAATTGTATTATTAACAGCATAGAGGGTTGGAAGTTGACGTGACGTGACTTCTGTTCATTTCACAAGATTGTTCAGATGAGCTGGGATCAATATGAGTGGGGTTCCCAGTCGTCTGGTTTTCAACCAGAATACCCAGTTTTCATATTGATTCAAGTCTGGTTGTGCATATGTGCACGTTGTGTGATCTTGATATATCCTAAATCTGCCAGCATTAGTTGGGAAATTATCAAAGCTTGGTCTCGAAGGCCAACAGCATGAGAATTTGACTGGGAGATAAAAGATTAAACAGCCATGCAATGTCAAAAAACAAACACAGAGAAATGGCAGTGTTGTGGGCTTAAAATTGGAAATGATTTCAGCCCAAAGATTTTGAGGCTATGTGAGGTGAAATATGGATACCATCTGCTCTCGTTTATGCGGGTCTGGACGTGACGCAGAAGTGGTGCACCAAACAGACGGTGCACAAACAAATAATTGATGGCTATAGCTACTGGCGGCCAACATTTGTGTCCATCAACGTGTTCTAACCAATAAGGCATTCAGGCAGCAATGAGAGAAAGCCATAGTGGTGAAGAAGACACAGAATTTTTCCCGCAATGTCCCAGTTCTGCTAAGAGGCTATAAACAGATAGAATCTTCCTTTGTTTGGTTTCTGGGGGCTGGGTCTGTCGTGTGATTGGCCAGATGTGCTTACATCATCATTGTCAGAAGTTGAGGCCTGCAGCATGACAAGAGGTCAAAGCAAGTGAACCAGAGAGACAGTCCGTTTGACTTGGCTTAGACAGGCTACAGCTTTGCATTGATCCTCTGCCAAGGCCCTGTTTAACAAAGCAAGAGTGCCGAGTTACCATCATAAAACTGGAACCTGGACTTAAATGAAAACAGCTATGTGAGGTTTAAGCTCAGCACAGTTAACCAGATAGGTAAGTCAGTAATCCTGGCTTGCGAAATCCCTCCCATATAGGGATGAAAGGATTTCTCAAAGTCTGAGTTTTCCCAGCAACAGGTCACCAGACAACTTCCCCAATGACTCTGCGCTCCTGGTGTGAAAATGCCAAGCTTGCAGATCTCTCTCTCTGTCTCCTCTCTCCTTCCTTCTCTCTCTCCCCCTCTCCTTTGGCAAAATTCGCAGCAGTGGGATATGGACTTCAATGCTAATAAGGGCCTCCCAAGTGGATCTTGCGTCCTTTCAGGAAACCGAAAACAGCAAATAATCCCATCTGCTTACAGTCGGGGGCAGGGAAATCAACCAAACCAAGCTTTTTACTATCTGTCTGATTGTCTGACCATGCTTGGTCATCCGTGCGCAAGTTTATATGTGCATGAGTACACTACAAAAAGTAAACAACACCTCTGTGACAAATTCAACCTACATTTTCAGAGAATATGGAGTTCATGAGATATCACCACGGCTGTTTCAGATGCAAATTAACTGATTTACTGCACAAACTGTCACTATTACACCTCAGCGCCTCTATTCTCAGTCAAAACTGGCCAGAAATTGCCATTTTCCACTTAACCTTTACCCATATTCAGGTGTAAAGACCAATCAGTGGCATTAATCCCTGGGAAGAAAGACAGCCAGGGCCAAATTTGACTCTCCCTGAATTATGCTGAGGTGTTTTATTCAACTGAAACAGCCGGATCTGGCCAACTTGCCTGGCAGCCAAGGTTGAAAATGAGGAGAAAAACTGAGCTGAATGCTAATCTGCGGAAGACCAGCTACATCATACTGTCAAAATATTGGCAAATATTGCAAAAAAATCAAGAATCTGCAAAAAAAAATTGCATAATATCAAAACGGTTTTATCTGCCCCAAAACTGACAGGTAAGAGAGCGCTCGATCGACTTCACAAGCTGGAAGAGCGTGACGCTAACAGCACAGGAGTCTATGAGACAGCGATACAGACTGTAGGACAGTGCTAGGTGCTGCTTCTGTGACAGTGGGAAAGTAGGGGGAGGTGGTTAAATGTCACAAACTGACATGTTTGATTCTGTTCAGTATCTCCTGGCAACGGAATGAACCCAGGGGTTCCATGCTGGCACCGCCCCCTTCGAACAGCTGGTACTGTACAGTCATCAGTGTAGTTGGGCATTTTCTGGCCTGTGCGGGTGGGGTTCCCTGTCTACTGCTCCCCGACAAACGCTCAAGTCCCCCACCCAGATTCTAAAATCTAATCACCCACTTTTCAACTCAGACTCTGAGCACAATCTAATGCATCAGCGCTCTTTAATTAATCTAATTTCCCATTATTTTCCCGGCTTTACATTCTGCGCGCGTCACCGACAGCGCGTTCCATACGTAATCAGGAACTCACAGTCATATCGCTTTGTGGATGACTCCCATTTTCCAAAGGGTACCTACAAATAAGCCCAAATCAAGACGGACACTCATTAAGGACAGAAGAGCAATTGGCAAGTCACCGAGTCTGACCTTCACCAAGCCCTGGCACAGAAGTGCAGGGGACGTTCACTGTCTCGTTCAAAATGAACCTAATAAAAAGACAGGAGGAGAGAAGGCCACTATGGCTGTAGTTTCCATGTTTCATAATTTTGTCTGTTGTTTTGGTAACACTTTACAATAAGTATACATTAATTGACATTAGTTAATACAGTAATAAGCATGTAACAGCTAATTAACGGTTAACTTATGTGTCTAACAATCATGACGCTCATGTTTACTATGGTATTAATTTATACATTTTTGACTAGTTTGATAGTTTGAAGTGCCACTTAAGGGATACTTAGAGGATGCTTTAAACTTCTCAATAAGGGTGAAAAAGAGCCTTAATAAATGTTTATTGTGGTTACATAATGCTTTTTCAGCACTCTGATGACCTAGTTAACTGTAAATTAACAGATAATTAATGCTTATTACTAATTTAGCCAATTTATCTTTATTGAAAAATGCTACTGTTTTTTTCTCCATGAGATACTACAATATAATTACAAGCAGTGCTTGGCTGTTCCAAGAGGATATTCCCAATTTCACAGCGTGACTATGGTCACATTATGGGGACCCCCTTTTTGTTTCATTATCTCATTCATTCCGTCTTTCTCTCTTGCTCTCTCACGCTCTCCCTCGATTCCTCATCACAGCATAATACACAAATTTGTTGCCATGTTTTTAAGCCGTTTTTGCCATGGGGAAGGATCAAAGAAAGCCAGAGTGGTCGCAGAAGCGCCAAACTGGAATCGGTGAAAAGCGTAAGCGTGGAACCCGTAAACCCACTCGAGATAGAGATTAGGGGTGGAATCCCACTCATGCCAACAAAAGGAGGAAACGTAGTGCATCTAGCAACCGCAAGTATGATGAGAACACAGCACTCAAAACAAGGCGCACCGACAGGAACTTCAAGGATCCTGTTCTGCAGCGGAAACATGACTATCTGTCAGGTTTTCTGGAACACAAGAAAGATGAATTTCCTATTTTGCATCGAGTGGCGACGTTTCGGGAGCTGAGCGCGCTCAGTGAGGGGCTTTATTTCATTAGGTTTTTCATCGTTGCTGAACACGAAGTGGGCAAAGCGGCAGTTTATTCTCGCGCTCTGATCCGGCGCAGTCATTGTGAATAAATGCGATGATCACAATCCTGAATCCATGTTCCAGCACATCGCCCAGGCAGTGGCCTTCATTCACCAAACAAAGACAAAGAAGACACAGAAGAAGTTATTTAAACTGAAAGATAAATTTGTGCATTTCCATAAATATTCCAAAACAACGAATAAAAGAACATATTTTGATATTCCCTGGCTACTACATCAGATGCTGGAGCAAAGGTTTTGCATCAAACATTCGGGTGTTGTTTGCCTGAAATTATGGACTGGTTTCACTGCCACAGATTGATATTAGCTTGGACTTAACGCAATTTTTTATGAAGAATGTCTTCTCGAAAGCCAAATTTAATTGTGGGTAAGGGTCAATCTCCATCGGCAGAAAAAATTTAAACCCAAAAACCCTGAGACGTACTCTTTCCTGCCATTGCAATTTATTTATTTTTTTATTTAGTCACTGACTTATTTAATTACTGATTCATTGGTTTCTCCTCTGATCTCAGAGGGTCAGAAAATCATGTATATCTGTGTTTATGCAATACAAGCGGGTTTTTCAACGGAAAAGCCAACGTAAGGACTGCATGGCAAACACAATACCTTTCTTTCATCGGACTGCGTTCACAGGTATGCCGCGGCTGTCACAAGCTGAAAATGCCTTCCGTCAGAGGAGTTATTGCCCCAGCACTGATCTCATTCAGTCACAAAGCGAGTCATTCCGCAATCAGCCGGTGAATGCACAGGCTAGATGCTCACACGAAGCCATTTTATAAAGGCACAATGTGCCGCATACAAGAATTAAGCCACAGGGAGTTGAGAGCAACGTTTGCGCCCGCGCCCTTGATAAATGAGGTGGCGGGTAGTCCAGGCAGGGTAAGAATGAGCTCGTCCTCCACGCCGCACAGAATTTCAGTGTAGGGGAGCGACGGGGTCCCTACCTTTAAAATACCGCCGCACCGTATTGCCCGTGTTAATCATCAGCAGGAGCCGCTACTCCCAAACCACAGCCCGGCTGCCCTCCATACATCACAATGGACTAACTTCTGTGCCTTGCCTTTCTCTGTTATTTTGCCCTTGTTAAATAGTGACTCCCAGAATTGCTCTCTGCTTTCTGTTAGAACAGAGCGAAAGTGTTCAATTACATTGTTTTTAGCGTGTTGACCTGGTCGCATTGCTATATAGTAGGGATCATCGAATCGTGGTCCTTAACGTTCGAGAACTGCTAGTTTTCCGCCCACCCCTTATCTGGAGTCCCTCTCTAGGCTGACCAATCAGAGGCGCTAACTTTTCAGTTAAATAGTTAATTAAAAGGAAAACCAGGGCTGGATTGGGATTCCAAATCCAGATTGGGTGATCCCTGCCACATAGTAGTAAGCTTTGAGCTTCTGAAAGGACAGTTAAAACAGGGCAGTATATTTTAGTAACTATACCTTCAAAAATTAAATAACAGCAGACATTACTTTTTTCCTTACCAAAGTCTGAAATAGTCCTATTTAGCCCTTCCGACCCCATCAAATCAGTTACTACCAGTTTTGGCAACGTCTCTACCATCGTCAAACCCCATGTCAAAAACCTTGGTGTTATATTCAATTCTGCCTTTAAGTTTGACAAGCAAGTCAATGCAGTAGTTAAAGCAAGTTTTCTCCAGTTGCGCACCATTACCAAAATCAAACCATTTCTCTCCTTCTAAAATCTTGAAAAAGTCATACACACCTTTATATCCTCTCAGCTGGACTATTGCAATTCTTTATACACTGGGATTTGTAAGACATCCCTATCTCGCCTCCAACTGGTCCAGAACTCTGCAGTCAGGCTCTTAACAGGAACCAGGAAGAAGGACCATATTACTCCTGTTTTAGCTTCTCTCCACTGGCTGCCGGTTCATTTTAGAATAGATTTTAAAATACTCCAATTTGTTTATAAAGCCCTAAATGGGCTGGCCCCCACCTATATTGCTGACCTCTTAACCCCTTATATAACCTCTAGGTCACTTAGGTCGGCTAACTTGGGGCTACTGGTTGTCCCACGATCTACACTCAAGCTCCGGGGTGACTGCGCCTTTGCTGTTACAGCCCCCAGATTGTGGAATACCATTCCCCTCCATATAAGATATTCCCCTTCCATAGACACATTTAAATCCAGGCTTAAAACAAACTCGTTTTCTCAAGCATTTGAATTCTCTGGTTGTGGCTAATTATTATTATTATTTTTTGTGTGTGTGTGTGTGTGTGTGTGTGTTTATGTGCTGTGTTACCTGTTGTCTATGTTGGTGTTTTCTTAATTGTACTTCTGATTTTAGCTATTTGCTTTGCTCTGTACAGCACTTTGGTCAACGTGAGTTGTTTTAAATGTGCTTTAGAAATAAATTTTATTTATTTATTTTTTTTATTTTGACCTTATTTTCTGAATCAATGGTCTCCAACCCTGTTCCTGGAGAGCTACCATCCAGTAGATTTTTACTCCAACCCAAGCATCACACCTGATTCAGCCAATCAGCAGCTCATCAAGATTTCTAACTGGGAAATGAGGATTGCTTCACTCAAGTCGGAGTGAAAGCCTTCAGGATGGTATTTTTCCAGGAACAGGGATGGTAATCATTGTCATAAATGTTCCCTTAAAGTACAATAATGCTCTATTTGGGTACTCATAAATACCTTTTCCTGGCAAAAATGGTGAAAAGGCATAAAAAACTATTCCTTTTTCTCCTGTGAGCACGTACAGCAGGTGTATATAAGCCTTGTCCTTCCCTTTTTGAGCCTTAATAGGTTGGCATTTGGAAGATTATGGCTGTTTAAGTAGGATAAACCACTTTACGCTGTAGATACAACATTACGCTGAGAATAATCCAATTCAGAGTTGTCGATGGCAAGCCATTTAAAGCCCATGGGCTACATTAAGCAACATTTGTTTTTTCACAACACCACAATTTATCTGGGTAAGACTAGTAAACACAAACAAGAGCCAGCACTTGTGTGTGTGTGGTTGCGAATGCTCATACCTGAGTGTGTATTGAGACAAAGCCTGAAAAATGTTAAACACAAAGAGCTGCCATTTTAGACTAAACCCAAGCTCATTGACCCATTACGAGTGGCACAAATCTCATTTTCACACCTTGCCCACAATCCATTTTTTTTCACCGCCAGGCATTAACGGAAATGTTACCCGGTAATCACCTTGCTTAATATCACAAGAGCAGTTAACCAGCCAGAAATCACACCCGAATAATATTCCACAGTCATGGAAGGACAAGTACCTCATAAGCACACTCAACAGTATCAATGGCATTTACTGACAAAGACCCAGTGACAACATTGCACGGCTCTACTGAGTTTACTCCCAGCATCCTTGAATTCAATTGTAATGGGCAAGCTCACAGAATTAAATAGGTCTTACAAGTAATAATAATGTGATAATGTGCCCCCTTCACCTAGTTCTATGGCTGTTAATCTAATATCTTGATAATATCATGATAATAGCCTGATAATATCATAATATTGTTGCGATATGACTATGATGGTGGAGGGTGATTACTTATACAAGAAGGAGATGCGTTCATTTTTGTTGTCTTAAAGCTTTTTTTAAACAATTGTAATCCTGGTAAACGGTGATTTATAGACAAAAAAAAGATAATCACGCTAAAATTTCAAGATCACTGACAGAGCCTGAATAGAGTTATTTCTCTATGTCCATCACACTGTCAGTAAGCATTGATGTTAGTTTTGGAGGTGATTTTTAAAGGCAGCACAACAGCGGGCTTAAAGCACGGCTACTCCACTGAGGTCGACCAAAATGAAACAAAGCTAGTCACAGTCCCGTGGGCACGAGCAGAATCTGACCGAGTTTGACATTTTAACAGGTTCACTGACTCCCCTGGTAGCTAAACAAACTTCACGAATGGGAGCTTAAGGCCACCAGCGGGGGTGCGGAGCCTCGCATTCTATTAAGAGCCAACTGGAGAAAGAACAAAGATCCGCGGCTCTCCAACAAACCACGCGGTACCACCAACAGTTTCCCTTCATTCTGCATTGTGCGGGTGAACTTGCTTACCAAGCAAGTATTGCACGGATGTGGAGGAAGACCTTTCAAACATGGCTTCAATGTGGAGTCCGATGGTCCGCAATGGACCAACAGGGGGCGCTAATGAGTGATGAACCTCTGACCTCTCCCCAACTCAACCCTGCCCCAAGATGATATAACTAACAACCACAACTTATCCGACGGGGCTCCTAGCACTGGCATGGTCCTGATTTGATCTGAGGCCTTGCCCTGGGATACCCAAAACACTTGAGGGGTCACAAGCACAAACAAACAAAATATTGATGGTTTACCCCCACCATACAGAAGTTATATTCCTGAATTATTTGTTTCCCTTGTTTAGTTTAAGGGCACCAGTATTACACTTCAAACAATATTAACTCAAAAAACTCAGTAACCAAAGAAGACACTTCGACTTCACATGAAATACAGCGCTGTAAATTGATTTGAACAGAAATGATACCCCAGATATTATTCTTCTCAGCTAATATTTTGTAGACAAAGCCTTTCTCCAGCTCTTCCAGAACAGACTGATCAGAAAAATAACTCTTACCCTATATATGCTATATAAATGGTGCATAACCTTTTATTAACCTCTTACTAAGTAGTAATAACACATGAGTAATTTTATAAACAGATAAAGAGATGGTAAATGGGCAGAAAATAGAGTGCACGAAAACAGATAATAGCTTTTAAGATTAAAAACAGCAAATAAATAAGTGGTAAGAGGACAAGGGTGGAAGTAAGAGAACAGATCCATTTTGGTGAATGTTCAACCGCCTAATTGTTCGAAACTTTAATTGCCAGGGGCAGAACAGGGCTATGCATTCAAAATAAACTGGAGTGCAAAAAAAGACTTTGTGTTTTGTTGTTTCCTGAACAACTGCACACTCTCAAGTTGGCCCGGAACATGGGAATCTGGCGCATCTTTCAAAGTCATCCGAGTGCAACGAAGATGTAAAATTCAATTAAGCCATGCGCTTCAAGATGGAGTTAATTTGATGCTACATGTGAAACAAATTCCCCTGATAGGTCAATACACAGCCACATCCCCACCGAGGCAGACAAAGCTTTTGCTAACTCCTCCGTTTGCAGTATTGTATTTGTTGCTCGAGGCTGCATTATATTCTCAGATCAATTCATCAATCCAACAGCAGTCACTCCATCCCACCCCCCTCCTCCGCCCACAAAAATTAAATAGAAATATTCCTAACTGAGCACTCTATAACTACGAAAAGGGGTTACAACTGAAAGCAGATCATACAATGTTGACAACAATCCAGGAAACCTAAGGGTTAATAGTCAGAGCTGTTCCTTTTCTAATCACAGAGTGTCCACACCAGGCAATTTTAAGCCCCCGTTCTGTCCTCTTCATGCATTGGCTTGGTCTCCGTCCCGTCTTTTTTGCTGACTACGCACCGTCGACGGGCCAAGAGCGCACACTGGCCTCCCTCGCCCCGTTCCCTCCCCAAACCCCGAGATCAGAGGCCAAATTCAATTAGCGAGCAGCGACTGCCCAGCTGCCACGGCGTCAGTACGGCCAGTAATCAAACTATAAGTGGGCGGCAAAAACTCATTCCGTCCCCATTTCGGCAGCAGCGACAAATGTGGCATCTTTCTTTCACAAAAAGTGCGCATTGCCTCGCAAAAAAACTGAAAGGATGAAACATTCAGAGAATATTAGCAGGAATGCATTAACGTGCTTTAAAAAAATGACTCATCTGCCAAAGGCAGATTAACAGGGAGAAAAGGGCTCTGTTTTAGTGCTAACTCAAAGAGACCATTAACACCAACACATTATTCTCGCCATCCAGAGGAAGCATTCAGGGTTATTCTCACATCGATCCTTTGCCTCAATTAACCGGGAATTACCTGTCTGTGAACACCGAGGACATCATGGTATTTGAATTGAGTCCCATGGGAAGAGCGTGTGGAAGTTTGGAGGTCGTGTAAAGGCTCTTTCTGTGGCGCAGTACCGCAGATAACACTCATGAATAAATATTGCACACAGACGCACAGCACAGCGATAATGAGGTCGCTTCGAATAATCCAATGACTAAGTTCTGCCCAGTCGCACATATTGCTAGCGTTGCTGTAGGGGCTTTTGTCGATCAGGACTGGAGTTGACTTTTAGGGGACCGGGATTTGGGGGAAAGGGGTTGTTAAGGGAGGAAGGGGTGTGGATGGGGAGGTCCTGAGGCCTCATAAGGCCAGATAGAGAGAACAAACAAACAACAAAATAAATACTATCACAGCTCGTTGCTGAAAGTGCAGTTTTTTTGAAGATATTAGCATTTGCAAATTTTGTTGTTGTTTGTCTTTGAACACAAAAAAGTTTCAGTTACTTTCTCTCCCCAGTTTCACACAATCACTTTTCGTTGTCTTCTCCTCCTCCTCTCTCTCTCCACTTTTATTCTTCCCATTCCTTCCTCTCTTCCTTACGGATCTCGGAGGCTAAGCTCAATCTGTCCTTGTCAACTTTAATCAAAGAGTCTGCAGATTACACTCCAGCGAGAGAAGCGGTCCTCCTCAGCACCTCGACACCGCAGCTTTACGGCCGAGTCCAAGTTTCCTTTTCTTATTTTCCACCGTGTCATCAAGAAGAAATAAGCCCTTCAATCACACCCCGGGGCGGGAGCCAGCCTGCCTATCACGAGCTTGCTCACTTGTGATTGGCTAGGTGATGTGGCCGTTTCCCCTCACTTGGGGATACTTTTCACCCATTGGCCACATCCACCTTGATCCCCAACCAGATGGATCCATGATATTAAGTCAGTGTACTGTGCTGTAAAGTCATGGATTTGCAAGGCACATTTGCCAAAGTCGGCTCAGTGGGCCGATCTAATTTAAAGAGCAAATTACACGCGCAGTAACTAATAAATGCTTCAGGGGAGGTTAGTTTCTTCCGAAATTCGGCCAGGATAATGGGGTGCTAAACTATACTGTCATAGTTTGTGCTGACTCCTGTACAGTGGCATGATACATCACCTTTGAGAATGTGGCGCAAACCTAGAGTGCATGGTTTGAAATGATCTATATAAATGATTCATGGCATTAGCAGACATAACAGAGAAATCTACTGAACCAAACTCGCTGTATCGGCACTGCATCCCTGTCTGCGGCATTACATCACTGTTTGCACTGTCGAATCACATCACATCACTGTCTTTGCTTCATGAACCAAGTCTGTACCATGCCTGTACAGCTGTTAGTATATAAAATATAAATTACCTCCATTTTAGAGGGCAGGTGTGTGCGCGTGTGTGAGTGTGTGTGTGTGCATGTTGCCTTTGTGTGGGGGGCCAGGGGGTGTATCCCTCCACTGCAGGAGATTGATGGCTGAGTGAAGTCAAGGACGCGTCACACAGCTGTGCCTCACTCTTCACACACACACACACACACACACACACACACACACACACACACACACACATACATTCTCACACACATAGACACACAGGCACACCCACATACACACAAACACTCGAACATGCACATACATAAACACTCTCACACGCATACACACACACACACACAAAACACAAATACAAACATATGCTCATGCATACACACAAACCCTCAAACGCACACATACACATACACTGTCAAACACATACGCATATAAACACATACGCAAAAACACAAATACAAACACATACAAATGCATACACAAACAGACACTCACACACATATACACACACAAACTCTCAAACAAACAAATACAAAAACACAAATACTCACACACACAGACATACACACATGCACACCCACTCCCACATATAACTCACACTAAAACTACTGCTCACACACGCACACACAAATACACACACACAAATATGAGGATGAGGCAAGGGGTCCCCCATGCATTATGAAAAGCATTTGCCTCCTCTCCCGCGGTACGAGAATTGATGCGTCGCCGTGGCAGTTTAAATAGCATGCTCAGTTATTTTCTCATTTCTGCACAACCTCAAATGCCCCCAGTCCAGGTGGCCTTCACGGGAGAGGCTGTGAGCCGACGGGGGACTGGGGCACATCTGCAAATCAGTCAGAGCTGGGAGAAACCGCGCCGGCACAAACAATTACCCACTGTGGCTCCGGCAGCATCGGGCACGAGGAGATGGAGCTGAGATAGAACGCGCAATAAATGAACCAAGGATGCTGCAGTCTCCCTCCGACAGAATTGCCATGCATTTACGCCGAGCACTGCACCCAAAAAACGCATCTTAGCAAGTGTGTTATTGTTATTACAAAACATAAATTTACCGTATATCACAGTGTGCTTGATGAGTGAAAATTTCCTGCCCCATCAGCAAATCTTGAATTGGTAGATTTTCTTTTTTTGAATTATTTGCAAAAAAAAAAACCATAATAATAATAATAATAATAAAATTACAAAATATAATACTAATATAAGAAATACTTTTTAGAATTGATTTGTTCTTTTCAAAACATTCCTCAGTTTCACAAATAATATTTATGTATTTACTCGAACAATTTATTCCTATATTTGCAATATACCAGTTCCATAGTTGTCATTGGGGTGGGGTGGGGTGGGGTGGGGGGATGTTCCCTTGTCAAGTGAATAGAAAATTAAAACAAGCTAACATTGAACATTTGCAAGAATAAGGAAGCAATTTCAATCACACAGTAAACCCAGAGACTGATTTTGCAGACACAGACAAGGAAGGTCCAGAACAATATTGAATTAAGTATGGAAAATGTTTATTAAAATTAAAAGTAGAGAATTATCAGTCTTGGAAACTCCTGAATCACTTATTTGCAGAATACATAAATGTTTCAGTGCTGACTCCCACTTTAGCCATTCAATTTGAGAAAAGACTGAGAGATAAAGGAGTCATTTTGTGCGCAACATTGGCTGTAGTTGTTTTAATACCTTCAAAAGCTACTCTGAGCTGCAAGCCAGTCAACCAATCACTCGAAAGAAATAAGACCCTCATTTCCCACTGTGACAATCGCTTAATTCAGAACTGCATTCAATAAATAAATGTCTTTCATTCCTTTGAGTTAATTTAAAAATACACAGAAAAGGTGAAATGTAAGATTTATTTATACAAGCTGTGTCAACTGGTTCAACACAGTTGTTTAAACAATTGATTTTAAGCAAATTTAAAAGATCATGTTAATTAGAACTTACTTAAGTCAGTTAAACGTTTTCATTGTTTTTAACCCTTTCTAGACCGTGGGGGGGCTTTTTATGCCCGCACCAATTTTCAAGTCGTATAATTTCTGAACGGCTTGAGCTAGGACCACCAAACTTGATGACTTTTCCTAAAACTTGTCTGGGAACAATTCTATACAAATGAGTCAAGTCCACCATCTTCGCCGTTACCATGGCAACAGTTTTCTAACAAGTATGTCTGACAAAAAATCGCCCATTTCAGTTTCATCAATGTAGTTTCCAGATTTTCTTTTTAACATATACTTATTCCATTATATTTACAATATCTTACGTAATTTAATGTTAACTTTATTAAGTAGAATTAATTTATGCTAATTTGATGACGTCATTGAATTTAAAGGGCCAAACTCCAAGCTGGCAGACTATATCTTTGACTCAGGTACACTTTCCCTCAAATTTCATCAATTCCTTTTATCTTCCTGTGATGAAAGCTTCTACTACCAACAAATAGATGGTTTTTTTCCATTATTAAGGTGGTCTTTAGGCTCTATATTGAAATCAATACTCTAAACACAAAGAAGTTGACGATAAGAACAGAGCAAGTTTTGCTTGCGCAAACCTGTAATCCTTTATAAGTTTACTTTAATTTCTTTCTGACCTGAACTTCAAAGAAAAACATTCTGAGTAAATGAAAAACTATTTTCATGGAACATAAATAGAATTTTGTGTATTTTATGGCCTCTCGGAGCTGGTGCACTATGGGATAAAATAAGCAAAGCATTCTGGGTAATACAAATCAAAACGCAATGTCAAAATGACGTCATAATAGGTCATAATAATACCAAAATTATTGTAGTGATTTAGTTCTACGTGGAGCCTACATCAGCCCCTGCAAATTTGGTGGTCATACGCCATGTCGTTTATGAGTCACCGGGGGGCATAAAGCCCCCCGGCCCTAGGAAGCCCAAAAAGCCCGGTCTAGATAGGTTAAATTAATCTAATATTTCAGTTTTTTTTTTCAGTACACAAAGAGTTTTTTAAATGTTCGACAGTACAGGGAGGACATAAAACAGCACAAGACAGTTTTACAGTTTACAACACTCGCAGTAAAGCACAGCAAATGCTAAAATAAGTGAATCTGAGCTGCCATTTCAGTCTAATATTACGACTTAAAAATGCACTGCTTTTACTTTTTCAGTAAATAACACTGCACAATGAGATGCAATGGTCTCACTTTAAAATATGGAGACGGAGTGAGAAAATCTTACTTGTGAAGCAAACAGCCTCTTAAAAAAGTCGATATCCTCTACTTTAAGGAATACAAATAAGATTTTTCTGAGTAAAAGAACAAAACGTGTGTTAAGACAGATGGTTTTCAAGTGTAGGTGGCTCAACCATCCCAGCAAGCAGTGCCCAGGCCTGAACAGTTAATTTAGAATTATTATTATTATTCTTTCAATTTATCCAGAATACTGGGTTTTTTTTTTTAATCTGCAGTTTCATTACAGGCATCATATCCCATTTTGAGCTTAGACTGATGGGCATTACCCTGCCCGCAGTGCATTGTTACCGTGGTGATGAATTATGCCTGATTCAAGAACAGACTGCTACTGCTAGACAGCACTGTTGTTGATTACTAATGCCTGGCTGTCTAGTAGCATTCCGTAACAGAGATTGGAGATAGTTAAAATAAAGAATTGAGGAAAAAAGCCCAGAGGAACAACGCATGTCATGGCGGATGATCTCCCCAGATGATCCCAGCAAGAAATGTATATAACTATATTACTCGGTCGCCACAGGGACCGAGTCGTGCATCTCCCTGATCCCCAAATTTCGGACAAAATGGCCGCCGGCAGCCATATTGGACATCCAAAACTGCCGAAAATCGGTCTTGAGCATTGTCAAATAAATATCTTTGCCTGTGCAAAATTAGAAAAATTCCTGTTATAATTGTCGGTTCCAGAGCCCGGAACAGAAAATCTCTGCAGGCGCGGCGGCAGCTGGCTTGGCGGTAGCGGCCCCGGAACTAAACCATAGTATCTCCCGACTATCGTCGTTGGGGAGATACAATTATATAGTTGTATAATTATATATTTTTCCAGTGTCATTTTAGACTCCATTGTCTCTGCCAGTGGAAAACTGCGAGAATATGGGTCAGCTCGTATGACATCATTGACTGAATATAAACAACCCTGGGGTCTTCAGGGTCAGCAGTAACTTCTTCTGTTAATGCAGATTTACTCTCAACCTGTTCTTGTGTATTTGTACGAATAACAATGTATCAATTTATCAGCTGAAGAATAAAAACCATGGAGCCTGTACCCAACAATTACAAAGTTGCAAACTGGAAACAGCTCATCAGTCATTTGAGTTAATTGTTCACTATATCAGAACTTATTCGGCAAAGGTGTTTCCATCTCCCATGTAACACAGTAACCCCTCTTCAAAAATCGCAAAAACTACCTCAAGCGTGGATTCAAACTTCTTTCGCAAAACTGGGGAAGTTTTTTCAAATTTTGCCATCTCAATCAACCTTTTTGTCATGCAATAGTTCAAAAAGCATTAGAGATTGTGGAAACGGAAACATGGCTCCTGTGAAATTGTAAGGATGAAAATAATCTGAGAGATAGAACTGCAAAAAATAATAGAACGCCCCTTATAGCATTTTTTTCCAATCAGAGATTATGCAGTATTAATGAAAATAAAGACATATAATTTAAGATGACACCTGTTTAGTTTTAAGATTCAGAAAGCATAATGTGAAGCATTACGAGGAAGCAGCTTGTCAACCATGTCGAACCACCATTAAATACAACTGTATTATTATCCACTCAAGCCTGAAATCCTGAGACAACAATGCTAACCGTACAGCTTGGGTTACTTATCGTAATACCAATGCAGGTTATATGCATAGCTACAATTGGTCACCACTCAGGCATAGCTTTAAGTACGTAATAGCTATAGGGAGTGGTCAGAGAGTTATTTCATCAAAACAGATGCCATTCCTTCAGGTTGATGGCCGTATTTGTTGGGGTGGATGTGGGTCAGAGGACTTACAGTGTTATAAACAGGTTTGGCCCCGGTATCACATAAAAAGCCCTCTTTTGGGTAGGTTCAAGGTTCAAACTGACTCTGCTAAACCCAAAATGCGTCCCTTGTTTCTGATATCTGCATAAACGGGAATTGTGCCATTTTCCCTAACACACCATATGCAAGATTTTCAAACTGATTATATGACCATTTCATGTTTGCACAACCTATTCCCATTTTACAATGCTTCAAAACCTCGTGATGCAATGAGTGGTAGTATCTTAATATAAACGGGCGAGTCATTCAACTGATTGGTCTCAGTCATTGAGCAAATCAATTGTTTGATTGCTGATCGAACAGAGTAGTGCAAACCATGTTGAAAGTAATTATGCGTTAAAGAGAGAGGATCGTGCCTACCCGCCCAGCCGCCAACTGCACGTCTCCATGAACGACAGAGGAAAACACTTAAGGAGGCTGGGAGAAGGGAACTGCCCGCCCAAACCGAGGCCGACTCATTCATTAATTCATTAAGTTATCCTCAGCTTTATGATGGACAGTGACACAGGCCGTAAAAGCATCGAGCACCTCAGCAGCCGGCCAAGAGATAAAGCCTGCAGTATTTATTGAGCCTCGGCAAGGAACCTCGTCCATTTTTTACATTAGATTTCAGCGTTTGGCAGGAGACCTAACCCGAAGAGACTTCACACAGATTACATTTTTTTACACACACTATCTATTTATACAGCTGGATATTCTTTTACTGAAGCAGCTCTGATGAAGTATCCCGGCTGAAGGTTATAACAGCCACACCATAGCGGCGAATCGGAGTGAGTTCAGCCGGGGAACCATCTGGGGACCCTGTGAAAACACTCCCGCCAGCTCTGTGTCTTCATTACAGTTTCGGGCACTTTTTGAGTCAACCCTACAAAGGTCCCCTGAGGATAAGGGATGGAGAGAGAGCGCTCGCAAAGACTTTGAAGTCTTTATAACCCAAGCAACTTGGTTGGTAGACTTCTTGATTAGACAGTTGATTGGACTAAGCAGGGCAATGAGTTGAAGGACTTGTTTGACAGCCCAATGAGTGCGCAAATCTTTTTTTTTTTTTTTTTTTTTGGGTATAATCAGTGGGACTGCAGATGGACATTTGCTGGAAGCTAAATCTGGTACAAAGCATCTCTTCTCCTTATGCAAGAACAATATATTCACTTATGATGCCTGACAAAAAAATGTGATAAACTATGTTTAACTTACCACAAACACTCCGAGTTGCAGTCAATAGCCGTAGCCACTAGGCTACCAGCTGCAACGGTCTGCAGTTTCCAGAGGCCATGTGTGGCTGTGGCAGTGTGACATTGACGTGAAGTGTAACGAAATTCGCTGGGCGATCGACGCTCAGAGCCGACTTAATTCGCTTTGACCCGCCGCCAGGCTCGATACCTCTCTTAGCAGCGGAAGCGTAAACCTTGCAAGCTGTCCTTTACCCTGCCGGTGGACCCTTCGGTCCACACTGACACGGCGTGTTTTGCTGTGCTGTTCTGCTTGTTCTCCCACCAGCTAAGCAAGCCCACCCCAAAGTATCATCTAACACTGGGATTCATATGGCAACAAGAGTGAAGCCTTTAAGAAGGTCCAGATATTAAGGGGATGGGTGGGGCACTGATTTGGAAAGTGGCTTATCAACAAAGGTGGTTAAAAAGGCCATGAGGACACTGCAGCCCTATGACAAAACTGCACAAGCTGGGATTATGCTCTTACAGTAACCAGGTGTGGTGGAATAGAGGCCTTTTAATTAGAACCCCCATATTTACACTGAGATAGCTGATATTTCAGTTATGTAACTGTATGGGTGTTCATACAGCACAAATGGAAACAGTAAAGAGCTTGGATGCTTGTCTCTATGTCTATCTGCTGTACGTGTGTGGCTGCACATGTGTGTGTGTGAGACTGTCTGCGTGTGCCTGTTGTGTGAGTGCGTCTATGCATGTGTGTGCGTGCGCTGCGGTGTGTGTGCTTGTATGCGTGCATGAGCTACCGTTCGTAAATATTTAATGTGAACAATAGATGAAGTGTTTTTACAGACTAGATCTTTAAAAACAATATTCTGTATAAGTTATGACCCACACAAAAAGAATGAAAAACAAAACTAGCTGCTGTTAACAAAAGCGCACTTTCATCAATAACATTACACACCCAAACCTCCCTTTATTGCCATCCATCTCTCTCATCCTTTCTTCACAGCTCTTTTCTTTAACGCGCTCACCTGATTCTCTCCCTCCATCCGCCTCCCACTCATGCAAATGGTGATAAATTTTCTCCTGTAAAGTTTCACTGCCACCCTTCCTAAATAATGGAACCCATAATGCAGCCTGTAATCTACACTGCTGTCCTAAATTCACCCACTCAGGAGTTCAGGACAGGGAGGGGACGTGTTTGTTTATACTATATAAATTAGTCTGCTCACCATTATTGAAATTGAAGCTCCTCTGAAATGTAATGCCGAAAACATTCTAGGTCACCATTTTTCCCTGTAATTAGCATTTACATTTTTATCATCATTCAATAAGTTGGAAGGTAATATTAATGAAAATAGTCTATTGTTTACACCGATGTTATTCCATCCTGGCTTTATAAATTAAAGCATTATATATCTCATAGCTAGAACTAGACAGTCCGGTCACCCGCAACCGCATGGATGTAGCCCCCAAATGCCCGCTTCTCCCCTTTTTTGAGCATTATTCGGCCAATACTGTCACCATGGCAACCAAGACTGATAACTTAAGAATAACACGTCCAAACCAAATATAAAAGTAATCAGTCAAAAATTACAGCCTGTACAGCATCCACAAGAAAGTGTCTACAGACGAGGACGCGGCGGCGGCGGTGGAGAGGACGACCATGAATCCATAGTAGTCACCTGACTTCATCCGGGGCTGCAATTATATTGCTTTATATTCCTTTTTTTATATCCCTTTCACCAGTCAAGACAAATCATTGCAAAATAGAAGAGATTGTTTGACTTTTTTTAAGATTTGGCAAGGGGCTATGTACACTTCTCTCAATTAGGCGAGAAACAAGCAAATATTTTCGACCAAAGAAAAATTACGGTCCAAAGGGTCCTATCTTACTCCCGGCACAAAGTGGCGCCAAGTGCAACGCAAGTACCTTTGCTAGTTTCAGACTGACTCATTCGCCATTTTTCCATCGCCCACGTTGTTTAAGTAGCAAATGTGCTTGTCTTGCACCCATGTTAGCATCCATGGATGTGTTAGTCAAAAACTGAAGAGTAGTCAGGCGCATTGTTAGTAAATTTCTATCTTATGGCAGCGGAAAGCAATTGCACGTTTGACCAACAAAAGTCTAGGCTGAAATCACTGGTGCAGTATTTTAGTGTAATTTTTTTGTATTCATGGAACATTATTAAGGTAGTAATATGTGCCTATATAAGCAGGTGCATGACGCATACACACTCTGCTTTTTACAGACACATGGATGCACGGCAGCGCAAAAACGTGGAAGATTACAAGTGAAAACATAACACTGTGAAAGATTATTATTGAGTGCATGAAGATATTTTTTAAAAATAGGACCAAGGGTCCTGTCGCTTACCGGCAAGCAGTCTTATAGTGATGATACAAGTTATGAAAATTTCATGTGAAGTTTGACATTTGAATCATTGAAAATCAATGTCAAGGTCACTAAATAAAAGTTCACATACATTTATAAGACATCCTGTAATACAAACACAATCCTAAGCTCTGAAGCAGTTTTGGTGATACAAGTCATTGAAAATTCAATACGTCAATTGTGAACTTTTAAGATCACACAAGGTCAAGTTGAGGTCAGCAAATGGACTTCATATATGACTTTCTAAATGTCTCTATACAAACCCTGGCTCAATCTGTGACCATTTTGGTGATACAAGTCATTCTAATTTCACTGTCGCGTTTGACCCTCTGGTCACTGACAGTCAAGTTGAATGTAACCAAATGAAAGTTCATATATGACTTCCTAGATGTCAGTAACACAAACTTAGGCTCCATCTGTGACCATTTTAGTGATAAAAGTCATTGAATTTTCACTAGGTCACATTTGACCTTTGAAGGTCAATACGAAGGTCACCAAATGAAAGTTAATATATGACTTCCTATACGTCTCCAATACAAACCTACACTCTATCTGTATTGATTTTGCTGATATGAGTCATTGAAATTTCACTGTATAGTTTGGTCGTTGAAGGTCACTGAAGGTCAAGTTCAAGGTCACCCAATGAAACTTCATACATGACTTCCTATATACCCACAGTACAAACCTAACCTCTATCTATAATAGTTTTGGTGAAAGAGGTCATTGAAATTTCACCATGTGAAGTTTGACCTTCGAAGGTCACCCAAGGTTAAGTTCAAGGCCACCAAATGAAAGTTCATATATGACTTCCTATAAGTGTTCAATACACATATGTTCCCAATCTTTAATTTCCTCAAGCCTAGAAGCCTTTGAAAATTGTAACATTTTGCTTGACCACAAGTTTGACCTCTCAAGGTCATCTGAGGTCAACTTTAACACATCCAAAATATAAGTCATATATGACTTCCTATCTGTTGATAATACAAACTTAATCTCTGTCTGCAACCATTCAGCTTCCGCAGGCAATTTTGCCCATTCTCCATAAGACCCAATGTTAAAGTACAGCGCCCCCACTAGACCCACTTCCGTCGATTCAGTCATAATGACACTTGCGCTGCACATTAGTGTCTCAAGGTGAGTTGATTGCCAGATTTAGAAAAAAAATTTATCAGACAGTTTTTGAGAAATTTTTTTTTGAAATTTCAAGTCCTATCTTTTAACATGGTTAATATTTTCCCTGACCCCGAGTTTGACCTTTCAAAGTCATCTATGGTCAAATTTAATATTGCCAAAATATAGGTCATATATGACTTCCTATATGTCGATAATACAAACTTAATCTCTATCTGCAACCATATGGCCTCCACAGGCCATCTTGCATATTCATAAAGTACAGCGCCCCCACTAGACCCACTTCCGTCGATTCAATCAAAATGGCGCTCACACTGTACATTGATGGTACCAAGGTAAGTTGATTGCCTGATTTAGAAAAATATTTATCACCCAGTTTTTCAGAAATTATTTTTTAAAATTTCTCAGTGCTATCTTTAACATTGGGGCCAAAATTTCAAGGGCCCATAAAATGGACAAAAATGATTCAATCAAAAATCCGAAAAAAGGAGCAGCCAGATAGCTCACTCGGTTAAGGCACTGCGTTGCAGTGCAGAAGTGACTATCACATCGCGTGTTCGAGCCCCGGTCGTACCAACCGTCAGTGGTCGGCAGCTTTTTCAGAGTAGCGCACAATTGGCCATCGCGCTACAGGGTTTCAAATTGGGAAGGGACTGCCGGGAAAAGGGGAATAGCTAAATAGCTTTGTTCATTGCTCAAGCGCCTCCTGTTGGCCAGACGGGCGCTCGTCAGGAAGATTCTAAGTCTGTTCATGTCCGGGTATCCTCCGCCCTCGTTCTGAACTTGCGAAGATTCAACCAATGTGTATAAGAAGCAGTGGCTGACAGGCACGTGCTTCGGAGGAGAGCCATGAACTGTCTTCGCTCTCCTGAGTTGGCAGCAAGGGGTCGCATACGAGCAAGCTTTGTACATAGTTCACCAATTGGGCATTCCAGATTCGAGTGGGATTGGAGATGCCAAATTAAAAAAAAAAAAAATCCGAAAAAAAAACAGCTGGAGATATGGTCTAGTCGTATGATATGGCAAATTTACAGGAAATTTCATCAGGCCAAAAAAAAGATAAAAAATGTTCTGGACATCGGACGACGGACGCCACACCATGACAATAGCTTATCGGCCCATAGGTAAAAATTCATCATAGTGATTAGTCGTAACATTCATGAGAATTAGCTAATTGCAGTAATGACATTCATACTATGACAGTTTGTGTTTTTGTGTGTTTTTGATTGAAAGAAAATTTATGCAGCCATGATATGTGGTGTAATCAGCCATGGCTTTAATGGATAGCCATTCTCCCCAAACAGCCAACCCTGCACAAGCAGACCCATTTCCTCAGTGCAGAGGCGTTCTTTCCAACTTCATGGCTAATCTGCCACTAACATAGCAATCCGGCAATATGCACGCACACCTGCCTTTTAAACGGAATGGGAGATTACACTGATTGTTTTATTTCATGTTATGCCTAAAATACCCAAAAATACAAAAACAAACGGGCTGCCCTCCAAATTTCACATATAAGGTGCTGAATCCAAAAGGGGTCACAATGATTTGTATACGCTGAGGAAGGCCTGTGAGCTGAAACGCGTCCGTTTTTATTCTTTGTAAGATTAAAAAATACTTTAAGCAAGTGCTGTCCAACGTCTTTAATTTTCGCCTAAAATACCCCAATGAGTAAGAGCCATGCGCAACCCCTTTCAACCACGCACCTTACTTAACACTCAGATTATCAGCTGTTAAACAAGAATAAATGGATTAAGACACACCTTAAATGCACTGGCGCCTTGCGTTTTAGACCGTGCGCTTAGATCTCTAAAATATATCCCCAAGTTTCTTACAAGACAGAACGCTTATTATGGAAAATTGTTCAGCAAAAATTCCAATATAGCAATGCTATTACTAGCTGAGTGTGAGGTCCATTTTGGAATAATACAAACCCAACTAGACGGGCACTCGGTAGAACACATATCTCTGCCACGCCACTTGTTTGACCCATCGCGGTCAAAATCAATAGGGTCCATCCCTGATGTAATACCAACCCACTCACAAAATTAGCTGTTCATCACTTTTTGAGTTTTCTTGTGCACAAACAGACAGACAGACAAACCAACGCCGCCAAAAACATAACCTACTTGGCGGAGATAATGAGAGTTGATTTATCTATGTGGACCTTGATATGCACCTGACCCTACACCTAACTTTTTGGCTTGAGTATACATTACCCCCTGTCTGAGCTAAGCTGGCCTGCAAAAGTCACATGGCAGGACAATCGAGCCAAATTCTCACCCTCACCCTTAGGGGAACCCTCTCCCCTATGGTACACCCCTTATGCCCGCGTTTGACCTGGTATATGTCACTGAACACCCTCCCCAAAAACTCATACAATTACAACCACAATTTGCTGAGTCCTTTCCATAATCATAGGCCATGTATGGTTTGAAGATGGAGATCATATTCAAAAATGTGCAAGCTGCAATTCATTTTAACTACCCACTAGCAGTGATGAACTAGAATGTGTTCTTACGCGTAAAAACAGACGTCTACCCCCTGGCCCCCTTCCCTGCCTAACTCATCGGATGGACGGACGGACGGACGGACAGACAGACAAGCACATACCAAAAGGCACCACTGCAGGACCTCAGTAGTAAGTATGCAAAGTTTCGTTAAGATCATGCAAGCGGGTTTGGAGTTCTGCCCGGACAAGTTTTGATGACATCCGGACGGACAGACAGGCACAAACCAAAAGGCACGACTTCAGGACCTGAGCAGTAAGTATGCAAAGTTCCGTTAAGATTTTGGAGCTACGCTCCGGAAACGAAGTGGGAACGCCGACACGAACGCGAACGCAAGCCGAGTCTAAAACAATATGTCTCCCCTCTCCCTCCAGGGGGAAGACATAACTGGGAAACCCCTATAGGCTCAGGGCAAAATGACCTGAGTTAACTTAACCCAAACAAAGGGTGTATGTGACGGACTCTCCATACTTACGTACCCAAAAGCAGAGGTAACACTGAACATTTCGCTGTGTAAGGAATCCAGGGTGGTATATGAAATATTTAGAATGAATCTCAGGCCAGATGTACAGAACTCATTTTGAGGGAATTTGTGCTCTTTTGAACTGTGCCGTGGGATCTGTAATGGTCATGGTGAGTAGAAAAACTTGGTCTCTAGTCAAGTTGAATTTTTATCACCAAATAAGTCTCTCAGACAGAAGGGCAAAAGATGGCAAGCTTGGAACGCCAAATAGCAAATGTAAGCAGTAAAACAAAACTTTCCGCTTGGATTAAAAGCCCTCAGATGCTGAGAAAATGGAAAAGAATAGCCCTCAAAGGAACAAATTTTGCAGACTCCCAGCTATAGAAGGAGAGGGGACATATGGTTTAATGTAAAGCTAGAATGGATGTAGCACAAATGCAATGAGTTTTTACCCCACAGCTAGGAGAGTCAGGACTTCTTCCTGTTCCTTACTCATAAACACTTGGCCCCTGTACATGAACAGTGCGGCTTATAAGTATTTGGACAAAAACACAGCGTAAAAAGGGCTTTTAACCACTGCATTGGTTATACAATATGGATGTAATACTTTCAAACTAAAAACGACAGTCTTTAACCTTGTATACACTATTTTCAAATCCAATGCACTAGCGTACAGACTGCGATGGATTGCCACACTGTCCACTGTGTGTTTGCGAAGACGGCCTCCACCCAAACCCCCCCCCCCCAAAAAAAACAGTCGTAAAACAGGAAAAAGAGAGTTTCATAATGGATGGAATGTCCAAATACTTCCAAAATGCACTGTACATTTCTACATTCAGACAACAAAAGGACACAGGGAAATAAAAGCTGAACACTGACACATTTACTGGCCTGATCCTCTCCAATTAGCTCCACCCAGATCAAAGCAAACTGAACCCCCAAAACAGTTAAGCAGCCTCCCTTTGGTCGCACTGGGCACTCTGCAAACTGGTCAGGGCATAATTGATTGGTCAGTAAACTTTAATGAGCGAACATTGATTGGGGCCAAATGAATCAGGGAACAACAATGGACTCAGCAAGTGCCTTTCACGGAGAAAAGCCTTTATGCCTTTCAAGAAACGCGTGCTGTAAATAAGCTCTCACTGAGAGGAGTCATGCAGGGACCATCTCCTGGGCCAAGAACTCTGAGTTGACTCCTTGCTGCTCCAATACAAAATCGGACAAACTGTCCCTGGACAAAGTGCAGAACAGCATTCCGAAGCCTGATTTATGGTAGGGCGCGCAACACTTCTGATGAGTGTCACTCAAAAGAAATTAAACAGCCGTGCAACCTTTTCAGTTTATGCTTCGGTGAAAGGTGAGTGATCTCCATGGTAACAAGAAGCAACATGTATATCCTATCAAGTCCTATTGCGCAACAAAATATGAAGGGGCAGGTGACATTAAAAAAATTCTCTGGGAGCGCAACAAGACAGGGAAGTGTCAAGCGATTATTTTTTCTGCTCAACGCACGAAATTTCTGCAAAGCATCACTCATCGAAAGTGTCGTGCGCTCCGTCATAAATCAGGCTTGTCGCTCATAGATGGTACAAATAGTCCCAGACTCTCACGTGCACGGTTCAATTTATATTAGCATGAGGTTTTCTTGAATCCTTACCCTCCAAAGTTTTCCAAAAAAACTAATCTCAAATTTTCCTGGTTGCAAACAAGGGAGAAGTACACCTCTGGGTTAAGTTTAAAGAAGTCAAAAGTGTATAGAATTGAGATTCTGCATAGTTCAGTTTTCAAAATATAAGTCACTTGCCAAACCTGTCTGTAATCATAGTAACATAATGACCTGCCAATCAAAAAAAGATTTTTAGGGACGCACTGATGTTTTGTCTTCAGAGAGAAAGGTTTAATATATATTAATATTGAAAAATTAACTGTCACATCGTCAGAGTCAATAAACGCAATCGTTTATTTTTCGCCGGTGAGTCTTTCTCTCGCTTTTCCTGATAGGTCAAGTGACCTTGTTAAGCTGACGAATGGGATGTTGTCACTCAAAGTTATTAGCGTCAGTCAGACGCTCATTTGCGTGGAGGAGCGAGGGAGAGCTGAAGATGATGGCGACTGACGGCAGGGTACAGGAGGGTAGCGAACAGCCTGCCCCCGGCTGGTTATCGACTGACAGGAAAACAGCATTTAGGAAGCAGAACCGTCTCGTCAGGGTAAAGTAACTACAATGTGTGTGTTCAGAGCGGTACACTTCACTCTCAGAACAACTCAATTCAAATAAAATAACCTTTATTTGGGTAGATTTCTATAGAAAACTGCCACAAAGACTCTTTATAATAACCTCTGTGTGGCTCACAGATGGCTCGGGTGGTCGGCTGTTCAAATCCCAGCCATGCCGTGACCAGCTACGGCTGAAGGTCCACATGGGTGAGACAACAATTGGCTCGTCTCACCGGGGATAATAGGGATTAAGCTGGTTAAACTTGTTAGTCTCATCGCCCCCTAGTGGCCACTCCTGGTTGGCCAGACGCACATAACTGTGCGTGCAATTTATCCACTGAATGCGCTATTTTCCAATAGCATGGGCAGTGTGTGATTGATCATGTGATTGTATAGAGTACAAGAAGCAAGGGACAGTCATCACATCAGTCAGAGGAGTCACGTGCCGCAAAATCTACCTCGAGTTGACGGGAGCAGGTCGATGCAGTGAACTAAACACTTCGGCTAGCTTAACAGGTGGGACAAAATAGGGTGAACCTCCCCCCAAAAAAAATGCTTTACAGAATAGCAGAAAAAGGCGGGAAATACTGCAAAAACTTCTAAACAGCAAGGTAAAAAAAAAATCCTCCATAAGGTGGGTAAAAAAAATCCCCCACAGGGAGAAAACCAGTCAGTGGTAATTTGCCTACAGGTACAATACAGGCCAAAAGTTTGGAAGCAAGATCAAATTTGTACAAAAAAAAATCATAGTTTCATTGCCATACTTTGCAACAAAATAAACATAATTATTATATAAGGAGTCACTTATCAGAATACATTTTTACTCAAATTATCAGGCCCATATTACTAGGCCCATGGTCCTAGTGCCCCCCGGGTTGCCATTGGCATCCGGTGGGCTGTAAACCATGACATAAAGTGAATAATGCAAACTGTGATTTGTTTTTTACTTTTTCACTGAAGTTGTGACTCTTGCAATGCTTCTCAACCCAAAAACTAAGGCCCGCCTTTCTTTTGTTAACATTTATTCAGCAACGGTCTGGAAACATCAATGTATACAGTATCTAAAGATAAATAGAGGAAAATGGTGCATATCAATGAAAGAAAAGTCTAATCATGCAATAAATATATCCCAAAATCCATAGATTTCATACTGGTTTTTAAGAAAGGCATTGTGAACAGAAACTTGAAGTTGCTTCCAAATTTTTGACCTGTATTGGCCTTGCTTCCAAGCTTCTGGCCTGTAGTGTATCTCCATGACCTAAATCCATGGCAGGAATTTGCTCAAACCCTCACACACAATCTCAGACGCACCGCACAAATAAGCAAACACACCTCACACATACAGAGAGTATTCCTCATACTCTCTCAGAAAAAAAGGTTATTCAGTTAGTCCCTGTAGAGGAACCCCCTGTATTTTTTTATGAAGACCTTTATCACAGCTGTGGGAGGAACAAAAGCTCTCAGATCAAACCGTTTTGTCTGACACAAAACCCAAGAACTAGATACGGTTCCTCTATGGAAGGGAACAGGAGCCTCCAGGAATCTTTTTTTTTCTGAGAACGTACATATTATATTAATACACACTCTTACTCACCAATAAGAACAGTAATTCAGCTTTACTCCCCCCAGATACGACCTTAGAGGCGACATAAGAAAGGAATATCAGCTCCTATTTGGGCAGGACCAGGGCTGTTGGCACAGGTTTAGCAGGAGGGGACAAGTACTGAAAAGTGAAGGACACAAGTCAAACGTGACACGTTCAAGCGAAGAAGATTGACTGCTCCCTGGACCAATCCCTGTGAGATCACCCCCAAACTCAGCCTCTATTTTTATGCTGACATGAAATCCACAGGAGAACAGAAAAACACCAGATCAGATTATCATAATAAAACAATAAGACGCAGGGAAATGCGTCAGACGACGTCTCAAGGGGTCAAGAAAAAGAGGTGGGGGAGGGGTGGTCGGAAGAACCTCACGACAAAACGGTACATTTATGTGGCATTTTTCAGCAGGCAGGCGATAGGGCCATTACGGTGTTTCACGGCGGTGATTACGGTGGAGGTGTAGCTCACCGACCGAGGATCCGGCAGGCTGGAGTATGGTTCAGTAATTACCGTGATTAACTCGGCTCAGGGAGGTAATAAATACTTGGCCTAGCTGCAGTCGCACGCCGACTGCATGAGCAGATCTATTCCTGCGAGCCTGTGTGTGTGTGTGTGTGGGGGGGGGGGTGGGGTCACCTGTCCTAAGAGGCAGTATCACTCCAGCAGAGGTCAAAGGGAGATGGACAGACCCTTAATGTAGGAGTGTGAGAGCTAGTGCCCTGTCACAGCATTGCTCGCAGTGCCAATTATTTTTCAATAAAAAGCGTGTGTGCGCGGGTGTGTATGTTCATGTCTTTGCTACACAGTGAGGACAAGAAAATGTTTTTTTTCCAAAAGAGTGAAGACATTATTGGGAACCGAGGACATTTTTGCCTGTCCTCACGACTACAAAAGCAAATTGTGACTTATTAGTTTAGGGTAGGGGTGAGGTTAGATTAAGGGATGGGTTATGGTCAGGATAACGGTTTGGGTTAGGCATGCATTGCTTATTGTTAAGATTAGGGAAAGGCTGTACAAAAAATGAATGGAAATCAATGTCATGTCCTCACAAGGATAGAAGTTCAAGGATGTGTGAGTGCATGCATGCGTGTGTGTGTGTGTGTGTGTGTGTTGAGGGAAGGGGGAGGCAGGAGCATCGTCAGTGGAACAAAATGAAGGCCCTGTAGCACAGTAAATTGCAACTCATCCATCAGGGGCTTTTGAGAGGGCGAAAGAGTAAAGCACTAAACTGCAGGCTTGAGATTGGTCCTCATAACTTCAGGTAATAAATTCACTGATACCCAACGCAAAATAACACTCCCAATGCACTGAGCTAATCTGATCTGCCATTTACATCAATCAGTTCAGCACAAGCCTTGTAAACACATCGCCACAAGCTGCTAACAAAATATTTGGTGGTCCGGCAACGTTTGCTAACTGTTACATCACCATATAATGGTAAAATTATGCACCATCCAAAGAAATCAATGTTTGTCGGTACAATGGTACAGTAATAGGAGTTTTTATTGGCCATATTTCCTCAAAAAATATTCTACCACGACAGCACAGCAAGCTAAATTGAGTTCTGCACTGGCTGTTGAAACTGAACGGGTTCCCAGAAAATTATGAGACTAAAAGCCCCTGTGTGATAATTCTAACTCTTCAGTAGATAGATAAATAACCTGTCAGCATCCAAAGTCAATGTTCTTGACCTCAATAGCTTTGAGTCACCAGCAGTAATTGTTGCATCAAAATTTGAATCCTCCATTAAGAACATTCTAATCACATGCTTGTGATCCTGATCCTTAAAGGTTTAAACTTGATCTTCCAATATCAGGACAATTCATTCCCCATAATGCCATAATGCCAAAATCCATTCACTTATCTTTAATATTTTCAGAAAATGATAATCCAGGCAAATATGTTTTTCAGGATTATTTCTATTATTTTGCATTATTTAATAATTTATTTGTAAAAAAAAATAATCTCAGTTTCAGGGTTTTGGCGTCGGATTTACCACACATTATTAGAAATGCATTTTCCTAATGGATAACCATTTAATGAACAGTTTAATTCAAAGATGTTGAGTTAATATTTCATGAAAGATTAGCTCTTAGTGTTCAAGAGAATTTACCCCACAGTTGTTAGGATTTATCTGACATGTAGCTAAAAGCACCAGAAAGGCTGGCACAAGAGTACTGTGTGACTGAAACGCATGCATTGTTTGGACCGTATTTCGACAGCATTTTCTGCTTGCTGCAACAGCGCACTGTGACAGTCACCATCTGCCTCCGGCATTTCTGAACGGTGAATTACATTAGAATCATAAATGTGATTTGGACAGCTTTATCTGGCAGTACATTACAGTGTCACATCACGTCCCTTCAATGAACATGTATAGCAGCAGCTCTCCACGGTGTGACATTTGATGGAATAATTACTCAGACCTGCCAAAACTGCACAATTAAAACATGTTTCTTTCATTTTTTTCGAGCGAATTGATCCACAAACTGCGAAATAAAGAGCAAACACCGCGTCATCGAACATGACGAAATTACTCTTTACCCAAGCAAACATACATAGCCAACAAATTTAATCTCAACCTCTAAATTTTTTCAATAGTCTTAAGTACTTTCAATCGTCTACCACCACCACCAGCTACATACACACACTGCTAAGAAAATCAACCGGAACCACCATGCAACTCAGTTTTCCAGTAGTCTCCAGCGCTGAGCTTGTTCACTCTCCAACGAGATCGCTAATGCTAACGTGCAAATTTCCAATCCCAGCACTCAAAAAGAATATTTGTTCTCACATTGTCACTGGAATGTTCTCTTAATCTTAAAACTTTCGGTCAAAGGTTGCAACTACTTGGCCGCTGCATTCTGTGAGAATAGGACTTCCAGGCCACACATTGGCAGACAGGGCGAGGAAGGGGGAAGGGGAATTGAATTTCACCCCCCAACCCACCCAAAAAAAAAAACGTTAAAAACTACTCACCAGGCCTTTTCTCCAGCCTCCTGCCACGGGCACCACACAGCCGAACCTTGGAGATGAGGATGAGGATCTGTTTCTGGCACAGGGACTTGTTGGTCTTGGGACAGGGCTTGCGCTTGCTGGGGACCTGCCGGTTTGCCTGAGGGTCCTTGACCTCCCTCCGCTGGCGAATCAGGGAGCTGGCGAGAGCCGCCATCTCGGCCCGCTCACCTGGGGCGGGGGATCTTTAAACAACCCCCCTCCCCGCCCCAAAAAACTGAGCCAAGGAGAACTGCACCTGGCACACACTCGGTGTTCCCCACAGTGCCGAGGGAAAGGGGGGGGGGGGAGGGGGTTCTGGATATCGGACGTCCCAGTAAAGAAAGGGGCGGCTGAATTTTTTGGATGGTGCTGTTGTTGTTATCGTTGGTCTTCAGGCTTCAGCTCGTACATCACGATTTCTACCTCCTCCAGTCAACGTGAAAATCATCGCCACCAAAATGCAAGTACGAAACAAGCGAAGCAAAAGCGATTCACATCGTTGAAAGGTTAAAAAGGGTAAAGACACAGAGGAATAAAGGATTTAGGATGCTCCTGTGTGATGCTAAGCTTCGTCAGGGAAGTCCTTTCTGTCCCATCCAGATGACACATAGACACACACACGCATGCACACATGCGCACACACACTCACACACACACGCACACACGCGCACGCGCTCACACACGCACGCACCCAGGCACACGCTAAGCAGCGAAGTTTCAAACGTTCCCTTGTCGAAGAGATCTCGGCAAACGATTCATGTCAGTCGATTGAACGCAAGCGTATCGGAGAGTCCAGGGCTGTATCCCAGAAGCGATCTGACCCTTCACTTAAAAACGAGTTGATCATTAAATGCCAAAAAGAAAAAAAAAAAAAAAAAAAAGACGAACAGTCACCCCTCCCAGCTGTCCACGATGCAAGGTTTTCCTCGTTGAAGTTGTTCTTTCCTTCTTCCACACCCCACTTGTCAACTTTTGTTTCCACCTCCAAGAATTTGGGGAAAAAAAGAACCGAATACAGAAGACAGGAGAAGCTGGTTCGGGATCTCACATCCGGACGGGGGGCCGAGAGGACAGCCGCGTAGCGGGACAGGGAGGGAGGGATGAGTTTTGGGCAGGTCCTCTGCCTTCTCCGTTCCCTGGCATGCCCTCACTCGCGCTCAACTACCCCCCGAGAGAGTGTTTGTAATTTCCAGCGGCTACCAGCGAATAGAGGTGACATTCAAGAGCAGGAGGGGAGGTGGGAGAGGGAGAGAGAGAGAGGGAAGGAGGGAGAGAGAGAGGGAGAGAGAGAGAGGGAGGGAGCGAGCGAGCTTCAGCGCGCATCGGACGGAGACAACAGGCAGCGGCTCACCCAGGCGCGCTAACGGCTAACGTGCTAATGCATCCAGCTGCCCTTCAGAGGATGAAGACAAGAGTGAGAGTGTGTGAGAGGGAGAGGGAGAGGGAGGGGGGAGGGAGGCTGAGAGAGAAAAGATGAATGAAGGAAGGTGTGGAGGAGGGGGTAATGACGAGAGCAGAGGAAGATTTCGCAGGTTATTGCCACCTACAGTACACAGCGTGCCGTGAGATGTCCAGTGTCCCGTAGTTGGCAAAGCTGGTCCTCAAATTGCCTTGATGTTCCAGGCTCCACTGAAAAACCCCAGAGTGTGTGTGCGCGCACGCGTGTGTCTGTCAGAAACAGTGCAAGTTTTAGAGTGAGCGAGTGTTTCTCACTCCAGAGCCAGGCAAAGCAATCACTCTGTGCAAGTGTGTGTGTGTGTGCGCATGTGTGTGTGAGAGTGAGTGTGTGAGTGTGTGAGAGACACTCCCTGTCTCTGTTCCCCGCTCACAGTGAATTACAGAGCCAACACTAGCAACATGCTTTACACGCGCTCACTCCTTCCCTCCCTGCCTCCCTCCCTGCCTCCCTCTCTCTCTCTCACACTCCTTCTCTCTCCTCCTTCACTCAGCCCTCCCTCTGATGCTGTCCCCTCCCTCCCTCCCTCCCTCAGTCATCCAGAATCCATCCTTCTCTAGCTGCTGTATCATTCAGAATCCTTCCTTCTCCTCCCTCGCTCCTCACTCTCCCCCCCTCCCATTCTCTGTCCTCTGCTTCCCTGCTTCTTCACTCTTTGGACCCCCCCCCAACCCAAGCACATCCCCCCCCCCCCCTTGCTGAAGCGAGTCGGTCCTTCTGATAGCAGCTTAAAGCCACAGAAAGCTCCGCTCTGGGCCTCGGTGCAGTTGGCAGCTGTTACTGTGCCATGGGGATAAATAGCTTCAGAACCTCCCCAGCATATGGTCACACAGATACACACACGCGCACACACACACGCGCACATGCTCGTGCGTAGCCACACACACACATACACACGTAAAAACATGTGTAAGCTTGCTTACTCATACGCACATACGCACGCAAACATAAAACCGTGGACACACTTATGCGCACGCACAGTCGTGTGCACAGGCATTCACTCATGCACATGCACAAACACACATGAACATGTGCATGCACATTCACTCACGCACACACTCATACATGCACGAACATGAAAATGCACACATGTACATACAACATACACGCACACATGCATGTGGCGCATGCACACGTAGATACACACACTAACGTGCACGTGCACACACAGTCATATGCACGCACGTACATGCACAAACATGAGCGTGCACATGTGCACGAATGTTCACACAAGCACACACACATGCGTGTGCACAAACATAGGCGTGCACACAGAAACTCACATACGCACACATGGACGGCCACACAGTCATACGCATACAAACACGTTCACACATGATAGATCCTAAAAATGCGAGATTTACACACATAACGACACCACAAACTATTTGAGTGTCTCCAATGACATCATCTTTTCTGCATTGCTTATCAGGCAAATTATCTGGAGAATGACTAGCTGAGAGACTGTACTGATGCATTATTGCAAATTAGTCTGAAGTTCATAAATAATTGAATTCAACATCATTCATTACAATGATAAGCAATGAATAAATGGGAAAAATAATGATGAAGTCCATTGAATTCCACTGATGTCCTGCTAAGGTAAAAACTTGCTGTGGAAACATGAGGGTGTTAAATAAGCAATAAGCAATTGCCGAGCGAACGTGAGAAATGCTTTGGGTCCGGATACTGGATATGCACACCGGGAGTGACGCAATTGAAGAAACTGACCCAGGGAGAGGAGGCTCGCACTACATGTGATGCAGATTGTTGTTCACTAAGAACAGTGAGGGCTAGGTTCCTTACTGGTCAGAAAGGTGATAAATTGGGAAAAACCGGGGTGTAAAGTCACATGAGCATAGTTAGCCTCTGCGAAATGTGACCCATGTCATTGAGACAGAGGCAACTTCCGCACTCACACCCTTCTAGTATTTTTATTTCACAGCAGAACTTCAACTGTCCTCAGTGAGCAAACTTGAATGACCTCATATAATCAAAACTGCACTTATTTTTAAGACGATATAGAGTAAAAAATGTTATTTAAAAATAGATCAGTTAAATAGTTTCTTATATTTTTACATTAAAACATTCATCATCTTTTATTAATTATATCATACTTTAATTACCTCTGAAGGGTAATTCGTCCAATGCTTATGACCCATCACAGCTACTATGGACCACTGGGCAGCCATTGTGCAAACAGAATGGTAGGTATATGACAAACCACACTTGTGTTTCAGATGAAGGAGGAACTGTACTGCCCAGAGGAGACCAACACAATCACAGGGAGAAAGTGCTAACGCCACACACAGAGGATTCCCTTAACTCAAACCTTTTTTAACGATACTGCAGTGCTATCTGCCATGTACGGTCCCACTGCTATGCCCTGAGGTTCTTCTTAACTTCTTAATCCTCTAAACTTTCATCCCCCACGCACCCACCCCACACACACTCTCTCTCTCTCTCTCTCTGCACCATTGCTCTCGCCTCTGGATGTCTTGGCCGTTCGCACGTTAGCAAAAGAAAAGTTTAATGTCACCGAAAGAGAGGCCTGCAGGGCTGAAACTGTGGTTTCTGTTTACTGCGACTCACCTACAATTCAAGGGCACCACAAACAGCCGCCTCCTCCGGTGGCTGCAGAAACCGTTTCAAAACCGCTTGAATATTAATATTTTCTGCATCAAAATACAGGAGGGCGATACTGTATAAAATATGGGGCTCCCTGAAAGGGGCTTAACGATTCATTTGATATGAATATAAACACCAGGAAATCAAAGTGGTCACTCTCCTAATAAATCAATTTTCATTGTTCTCAAGTCCAATTTGTCTGAACTGGTGAAGCGCCCTTTCAACACGTGCTGTTCGAAACGGGCCGATTGCTGCTCGGCCTCCGGTAGCCTATTGCTGTTCACGCGGTATTGCTGCTGTAGTCCACCTTTCTCAAAATTTCCTGAGAACCGCTCAAACAACTTAGCACGCAACACTGCAGTTCATCTGCCAAGTGTGAAGTCGATCTGAAGAACGATTGCCGAGAAAATCAAAGGACATTCAGACAGACAGACGGAGACGTCTCTATTTATAGTATGATAATGCGGAGCCAATGTGCAATAACTATGCTGCATCTCAAGCGGCCGCACTTATGGACTTCACAGTGCTTGCCGCACATATGAACACAGAATCAAATATTTTCTATATGCGGAAACATGGCTTCATCACACAAACCGCAATAGTCGTTGTGTCTTTGTGTATCCAACTGAACCATGCTTTAGGCTGAGGGATACGGTGCTGATTCTAAAACTGGAAAAATATTAAGTTTACCTTTAAAGGTTGTTCCAGAAAATTTCCATCCGCTTGGGACCAGTGATTCACTATTTTGATAATATGGGAATCCTCCCTGGAGGAGCCGAGAAGCGTAATTAATCGCCCCAATTTCTCAGTTTTTCAGCGGTTTCTTCTTTCCGTTCAGTTAGATGCTCAAATGCTCTGCCTGTACTTAAACAGTAAAGGCAGAATTGGGGCTATTTTGGGAGTGTGTTGCATTTGGGGTAATGTTGGGTCTATTGTTCATTTGATTCATGCGTAACAGAAATTAAATAACTAAGTAAATAAATGCACCATAGCGCTGGCCTCAGAAGAACATTTTGGCTCGAGTCATTGCTGTCTTTTGTTTGTGCAGCATGCACAGGAATTGATTTTTTTATAATTTCAGAAGGGACCGCTTGGCTTAATTACTAAATAAGACTGATAACTGCACCTAGCTATAACAGAAGAGTCTCTTTCTGTCTGTATGTCTGTCTGTATGCATGTATTTTGGCAATGTACGTATTAATTACCTTTGATTTTCTCGTTAACGATTCATCTGATCGACTTCAACCATCCCAGCTGGCATTTTAACGTTTTTTCACTAGTGAATCAACGTCATGGATCATAGTTGAATCACTGTTGAATTATGTTTTGATTTTGAAAGATGAAATCAACGTTGTTTCAATGTTGTTTCAACGTTGAAACAAATCTTGTTCAAATTTCAGTGTTGATTTGAGATCATTTTGTTAACCTTTTTACAACCATCAGAGTAAAACGTTGTTTCAATAACGTTTCAACGTTGAAACGACAAATGACATAATTTCAACCATATTTCAACGTTGAAGGTCGGTCGTGTGCCGGCTGGGATCGATCGACTTCAAACTTGGTGGATGTCTGGTTGAGGACCCAAAGATGTATGAAGCTGTTTGGCTGAACAGTTTGTGAGACAGCTGTAGGCTGGTATACTGGAAGCCAAGCAAACAGCCCGTTCAGAATGGGCACTTTTTGAACAGGTACTGCACTAGAAGAGAGGTGGCCAGAATCCTCAAAAAGCTGGAACGGGGACCAAAGGTGAAAAGTGCTGGGCTGAATCTGCATTCTCTTAAGAGCAAGATACCTTCCCAGCAAATGGACATGAAACTGAAAAGGTTTGCCAGGTAGCAATGACAAGGAACGTCGGAATTGTCTATTTCATGAAGGAAGGGAGATAATTAGCTCCTTAGTTGCTTCTATTCAGCAAGGACACACAGGACCAAACTTGGAAGAAAGGAATGATTGACTGTAGACCAAAATCCTTCACAGCTGGACCAATTGAAAACGTCATTCAGTCCCGAAGTATACGGTTAACTTGCGAAGACTATCTTTACCGTCGAGGGCACGACATATTGAAGGAAAGGACATCCGATTTTTGTCAAACATGGACTAAGTACCCTCAAACTCTTCCTGAAACTTCCCCTTCACTTATTGGGTGCATTCTTGTGAGGTCAAGTAAAAGTGGAGAGGAAAGGAAAAAGGCCACGTATTTAAGAGAATTAAAATGCAGGCCTACACTGTGAACCCCAATAGTGTGGTGCACTCACATGTTTTGTGGAAACCGATTACTTAAAAAAAATTGTGTAGGCAAACTTAATTGCATTGTGTGGAAGGAACTTAAAGAAAATAAGGTAAAGTTTTTTTTTTATTACGTTTTTAAGCGTTGTGAACACAAGATCATTAAGTTGGCAAACTCAATTTTTTGAGGTAATTGGTTTCCACAAAATATTTGAGTACACCACACTTGTCAGGGTTTACAGTGTATTCTTGGCTTTACCTTTGCTTTTGGGCAAGCAAGACAGTCCTGCTTAGGTCGGCCTTACGTCAAACAACTATCGAGGCAATTTTAGTGTCACAGCCAAATTTCCAATGTCGGAATAAAACCATGAGACTTTTGCCCGAGTTTGGGTGCATTTGCGCCATCTCAATTGTTTGGTGTAAGGTGATCATAAAACTAAAGTCAACTCAGTCTTTTTCTCTTCTCGATGTCTGATAATATCGATCATGTTTAATATTAATGGAAATCTTTATTCTTGGCTCATGCAAATAGTGAATTTCAATGACGTGAGCGTTCTCGACAACCAATAGGCATAATCTACAAGATCCCTAGTCTTTGAAAAATCTTCTATGAGTAAAACTGCCTGATAAATCATCTCTACATGAGAGAGGGTGTCAGATATTAGTGTTTTGAGAGTTATATTAGTGTTTTGAAAGTGTTTTTAAAGTCTTTTAAATTTTTCTGGTGTATGGAAGGCATTAGTGGGACAAACCCATGGAGTCTTGCAAAGAAAAGTGTCTTCTCTCCTAAGCATACTTGATGGTGGAATTAATCCATATGAAAACATTAGGGATGGCTCAAGTCTTTGTCTGCCCCCAGATCTACGTGAATGTCTGTATATCTATTTTGGCTTTTCAGCAGCCTTTTCAGATGGACTTCACGCCCAGGCCATTGGCTAAGCATATATTTCATGACTGCTGAGCCACGTGAAACAGGCCTTGATCCATTAGGGAACTTGATTATAGCAGGGATAGAACTGGGGGTTGGTTTGTTGTCCAAAAGCGGGGGGGACCTGCTAAATGGGGGAACCTCACCAAGGTTCCCGTTTTTCCGCTCCAAATCCAATTCTATCTTTAGATCCCCGTGATCCTGTCCCACTCAGAATTTAAAGGGGGGGGGCATATATAGATCAGAGGAAATGGGAGCCCCCGCAGGCTTATATAGAAACAAGAATCGGGGGGGGTAGCGCGTAATCTTCCGAGTGCATCTTATCTTTCTGAATGCTTTAAATGAATTCATGAGGCAAGGAGAGCCTCAGATTGGGGTGGTTATCATAGGGGAAGGAACAACGAATGGGATGAAGTTTCCGGAAACTTCCCCGGGGGGGGAAGGGTTTATAAAGCATAATCAGTCTACAAGCAAAGCAATACTGAGTAACTATATGTAGCTCATAAGCCTACAGGATCTAATCATTCGCTGAATATTAAACCGTAGAAAGGAGTGGGCAATTCACTCTTTGGCAGCTATTCTCAATTTATAAACAGCCTTGAAAAAATTCCACTGAGGAGTCAAGAATTAATTCTCCACCGGCACTCCTTCTGTCTGAAATCAGAAGAATATATTCCAATGGTCTGGAATCTCATGGAGCCTCACCTATTAATTAAGTCATTAGCACGATTTAATTGGGTGTCAGTGAGAACCGCCTGCTGTGCTGGGCACCATTGACAGCCCCTCATTGGCTATTTGAGATACAGTTTGGGGAAAAAGCACTTTTAGCCCTTTTAGCTCTGATTTTCACTTAAGTAGGTTCAAAGTTAGAAGAAGCATTTTGTTCCATATTGTCGGACAATGTCACACACATGTTCTGTATCTGCTGGTTACAGTACTTCACTGACACTATTCATCACACAATATATTGAGTGAAATATTCAAACCCAGGACGGCATGTTTTTATGGCCGCAGTATTGCATCAAACAGAAAACAACTAGATCTTGCTCATTATTGCATACACGTTCTCCTGTAATTCAGCAGGTCATATTTGAAGTCATTCAAAAGGTTGGGATCTCCACTAGAAATCAAAATAGGCCCAAATTTCCACAGGTTTGACATACAGAGCTGCATTTGACGCATCTGCATATGGAATCAACAGAGTTGAAGCAATAAACTGACCCAAACCTCCAAACATCATAACCAACCATCCCTCAGATTCTAAAAGATCCACATACCATCACCCAGCATTACAATTACCCATAATTCTTTTCACCACCGTCTGCTGCTTTCAGGAACATGATGCCTTTAATGCATGGGTTAAGCGGGGTTCAATTAAGATAATTAGACTTGGGAGAGCAAGAGAATTGAAGAGAGGTAAGGGCAGGACAACATGAGAAGGGGAGGGAGGGAAGGAGTGAGCGAGTGAGCGAGAGATAGACAAGGACCAGAGCAGTACAACAGGTCAGATAGTGGTCTTAGGTGATCTACCACACAGTGAAAAAATGTCAATCTTACTTAGTGTTTTAGAGTTAATATAATATTCAACAATTTATTTGTTACACTCTCAAATGGAAACTAGCAGCTTGCTTAAAGTCATTGTGTGCTTCATAATTCCATGACAAATCTTGTAGTACATCAAAATATCTTGTCACCTGCTATGCTTTTGTCATGTATAGAAAAAAAAAAAACATAATGTAAAGAAGAATATACGTCTAAATGTGAGACAAGACTAAAATATTTCTTTGGATTGACCAGCCTATTTTTGTACTGTACCAAGTGGCTGATAGAGGACAGCCCTTGATGAGCATAAAGACCTAAATAGTCTCAGGACAGGAGGAGTTTGAATCATGCTGAAGTCTTCAGAAAGATAGCAGATGAGACATCGTCCTTAATTTTACAATCAGGGAAACCAAGGGCCCACTTAAACAGAGCGTTTTTCCTCTCCGCAAATGTACGGGTAGATTTGGCATGGGGGGAGGCAGTGGGGGATTTATAAGTGTAGAGTGCATTTATCCAAATTAGCTCTGCTTGCCGAACGACTCTTCCACTAGCGCCGAGAATGTTTCTCTGTGCGGAGCTAAGCCTGCGTGAGCCCTAGCTATATTTAGAATTCTGCTATTTTCTTTATATTTATTTTCAAATCCCATCGAAAGCCATCATCCCAAGTTGTTAAGTGCCAACATTAAATTTTTATTTAATTTTAATTAAAGCTTTTTAAAAGCGTTATATAAAAGCATTACTTCTGCATGGATTAGAGGGAGAGCTCGGCGTGAGCAAGGCCGCTGTAATACTCATCCTGTAATCACATCAACACCGGAAATCATGAGTCTTTGAAACAAATGGAGGAGTTTAAGCCTCGGGGTGGAAGAGGAAGAAAAAGAGAGTGACACAAATAGACAAATAAACGTCAATAGCAGCAACACTTCTGCTCCTCTATTGTTAAGTAGGGCAGATACTCGCATAAATATTGTCTGCCAGAAGAAAGATGGCACGACAATGTAATGGCAAACAACGATGCGATAACAAACACTCGATGTCAGTGTACTTAAGCGTTGCCTGGCCTATTTGCTTTCTTTCCCCAGGGGAAAAAAAGATAACTTGGGACAAATACAGAGAGGTGGCACTGGGTGCGTTTAGGGGTTTGAAATTGAACCCCCAAAAGCAATTATAAGTGGCTGCAGCAGTTGTGTGGGGCTCACTGACACGAGGCCTAGATTTCTCATGCTACAGAGCCACTGTAACAATGAAGCTGTTATGATATCACACTGAAACAGATTTTCCGCCTTTGATTCAAAATGGAGGGTGGCTGTAGGCCAAAGCTTTCATGATACAGTGCTGGGGGAGGAAGGGGGGGAGTTTACAGAGAGGATTGTGGGAATAGGGAGGACTACCATACGTAAAATCCCCCAAATACACACAATAGATACACAGCATCATCTGCTGTCTCTGTCAGATTAATAGACTTAATCATCTTCCACACTCAATTAGCCCTTAGAGCGCTGAAATAAATTTTCAAAAAATTATAAATATATGATCTTGTGCCATTGAAAACCTACCATGCGGCAACTTGTTAAAAACGGGAGCTCTTTTAAACAAGTCACCCCATGATAGATTTTCAACAGCTTTGATTTTGATATCTTACATCATTGAGCAACAATAGCTGTATTTAGTGCTCTAAGGGTTAGTAAAAAGACAGGTAGCAAACAAGCAGCATTCAAGGTTTCTGATAGTTTCTGAAAGTTGGGCCTTTTGAACTCCATTTTAGGTGGAGTCATTGTCTGCCATCAATGATGAACTACACCCGCTATGGTGCCTGGAGCACAGTTAACCCTTTGTTGCACGCAGTATGAACAAATGCCTCCGATACGTTAAAACTGGATATCCAATGTTCTTTTGGAACATCTATATGGGAATTGGCGCAATTTTGTTTCTAGAAGGAGTACTAGTGGGTGGTCAGTCTGCTCATTATTTCGGACATCATGCTTGTGGGATGCATACTGCCGTCCAGTATTTTGGACAGTATGCACTTGGGGTGACAGAAATAATGTGAAGTCAAAGAAACCTGATTACATTCAAAGTCAATGCAAAGACGCGAATACACGCGTGTATTCACGTCTTTGCATTGACTTTGAATGTAATCTGTCGCGTCAAAAAATTTGTTCGCGTCCAGTGTGCAAGCGGCCTAATACTATTATTGTCACTTAGGTTGTATCGTTTTTAGTGGGGGAAAGGAATACAGCCTGATTGCTATGATCTCGTACTGAGTTAAGATCACATATCGAAAATAAATGTGTAACGTATCTTGCATTGTTGTCTATGCATGTTAATCCCAAAATTTTGAGCAGTAACAGGGTGTAATAATAGGAACTTGCTATCCATCGTTTCTCTTCCCAATGATGCAGGCAGAAGAAATAAATGAGCAACCGTTGTATTTCATTCCAACTTCATAAGGTTGAATGATCTGATGTAGTTTCGTTTTGAAATTCCATTCAAGTTCGCTAATGGTAATAATTCGCGAATGCCCTAGCTAGCCAGCTAACTCATATTCGTAATGCTTAATAAAGACGTAAGCCGTGCAGAAAACATGCCTGAAGCAGCAAAGTAAAATGCAACATTAACGCATCATGCAGATATCGGACAGAGGCTTCTTTATTCCAACATCTTAAAGGTGAGGAGAGGAGCTCATTTGATTGGTGAAGATTTGACTCGGCTGTGTTAAACCCACTCACGCCTTCTCTCCTCCCTCTTTGCCACTTGCGCCGCAGGAGGGTCAGGGCGGGACAGAGGAGTATTTTGCCCGGGCTCGCGGGCCACTTAAATTGCAAAATACGCCTGGATACACCACGTTGGCGCGGCGCTCCCCCCATTCTCCGCGCCTGCGCCTGGTCAACGAATTTAGAGCCCTATGTGTTTTCAGGGTATCTATGAGCCTGGACAACATATACCCCACTTAAAATATGTCCAAAATATTTTATATGTCAACTTGCAAAAAAGGGTTAAAGCTGAAATTTTCCTGCTGGATACAGAAGTGGAAAATCCAGGGATCAGAGAGCAAAAGTCCTGCAAGTTTCTCCTCCACCCGTAAGTTCAGTCAGGTGACTTCATCTTTACTGCCTGGCTGAAGAATTGAGACCATTTGCACATCCAGGAGGTTGGAGCAAAATACAGAAAAGGAGCTCTGCTTTCTGAGGCCAGATTTTCCACCTCTGAGTAAAAACACATGATCAGGGCTCCTCAAATTTAGCATAGGAATCAAAAATCCAGCCCAAGATTTCATTCCTTCCACCTACGTAACTAACAAGAGAGATTGTGTGTTGCCATCACTCCAAAATATTAGGAGGGAGGAAAACTGGCAGTTCTCTCTTTGGAGTTGTGCTTTTCCAAACAGATTGCAAATTTGAGAATTGCACTAGCCATGCAACAATAAGTGCACGTACCATGATTCTGTCACTACAGGACACTGACTTGACTTTCAAAAACAGGCCCATAATGTCTGTAGCTTTTGATTTGGAACTCAAAGAAAAACCTCAGGCACTTTTTGTGCCAATTATTCTTATGCCTGATAGCTGGAAGGCCAAAGCTTTGATTCTGCCCTGACCCTCAACGCTGACAGTATTGTTTCTTTTTTTCCAGAAAGAACGCACAGTAGATCAGACTGCTACTTCCGTAACCAAAAAAAAAAAATTACACACAAGTCCAGCCAAAACTTCACCGCTCTGTTCTTGGTGAAACTCAATCCATGTTTTCCGTTGAATTACATTTTATATGTATAGCTCTTTTTGCAGGACTGCCAGAAAGACACTTTACAGAGTTGCATAAAGTCCTGATTTCCCAGAATAGCAAATCCTGAGTAAAACCCTCGAACAGCAGCAAGAAAAACTCTCCAATAGGCTGAAAGCCGGCTGCCAATTTCCCCCTTGCTGAAAAGAAGTCTGTCTTTGCACGTTCATCCCACTGTCAGGCTCATAATCATCTTTTCACACTTGAGTGAAAAATACTGGCTTGTATTAAGTTACTGTGAGTTTGACAAGTAAAATATTTTCACCACAACTTTGAAAGGAGTCATATTTCCTGTCCTGAATCAGTAAAAAGAAAATTTGTCTTACTTAGCGAGAAATAAAAATTTAAGTGGAAATATAATTTTGGCTTTGGCAATCTGGCCACTTTCACTGCCTTGTAAAGTCCACACAGACAGCGGTGATGTCACGGTAATGAATAGTGGGGTCATAAATAATGATTTTTAAGCCAGTTGGAGTTCATAGGTTAATGGCTACAGAAGCCTTCAGATAAACGAGGTCAGAAGCAGCATTACTGGTCACCATAACTTTGAAATCAGAACAGTGAAATCATTTAGCACATTGTTACTTTGGATTCAAAGATTTGTCTATCTTTCTAGTGAGGCTAAAAATCTCTTCACCATTTTCCCAAAGTAGAAAGTAACAGCTCGACTGAAGCTATTGTTTGATTGATAAGTGAAATCTTCTTACTCAAAAACAGAACTTGAAACAAGTGGTGCCAGGCACAACAAACCCCGCCCCTCGCACATACTTTCACCTACTTGTACGAAATTCAATAGACATCTATTCTGGGTCACTGGCAATCCCTAAACCGAATCTGGGGTGAATGTGCCCATTAGTTTTGCCGCTAGAGTATTAAAAAACACACAAACAAAGAAACAATCCGAAGCAAAAGCAATACCCCTTGCCCTCACCCTTCGGGTGGGGCGGGGTAATTAGTCGCACTGGGTCTCATTATGGCAGAATTTATCATTATTATTATTATTATTTTATTATCATTTTTTTAAATTTACCAAAAAGTACTGATAAAAACATTTTAAGTCTCAAAAGAAGAAGTTTTTGTTAAAATCAACTTTCTTCTTGTTTTTGTGGCGCATAGCTGTACGCGAGGGAGGTGGGAAACGTGCAGTCACTCCGCCAGCGGTCATTATTTTCCCTGTTGAATGAGTAGAACAGAAGTGGATTCTACATCATTGTCCCTCCCTTCCCATCAACCCCCACCACACCTTCACCCACCATCAAGTCCTTGCTCCTCCCCGGACATCAAATGATTGACAGCGTATAGTCAAGGGTGGGGATAAACACAGTATATCATCCCCATACCGACTACAGTACACTTCACACCCACCCAGAGGGTACGTGGAGAGGTCAGGAGAAAAAAAGAATGTGAGAGAGAGAGGGAGAATTTGAAAGTCCCTTTACTAAACCCCGAACAACAGTACAGAAAACAGTGAAAAATACACATAAAACTCCAGAGTTCGACATCAAAAAGAAAAAGTGGAGAGAGAGAGAGTGTATGAGAGAGAGGTAAGGGGGGGAGCTGGCTCAGAAAAGAGAGGGAAGATGAATGGAATGAAGGCTCGGAGGGAGGCAGCAGGGAAGGGATGATGTACAGGTCTAAAGTGTGAGGGAGACAGAGAGAAGGAGAGGGAGTATTCAAGTGAGGGAGGGAGTATTAAAGGGTTAGATTTCATTACTTCTTAATTGCGCTTATTACAAAGTCAAGGACCCAGAGGAAGGGGGGTTTCCAGAGGAACAGAGAGAGAGAGAGAAATGGAGGGAGGAGGAGGAAAAAAAGATCCCCATGGGTAGAAAGAGAGAGGGAGAGAAGATGAGAGAGGGAGAGAGACATATATGTAGAGAGAGAAGGGAAGAGAGACAGAGAGAGATTGAGTAAACACAAACAACAATATCTCCCGAGCTGGCTTTTTTAAGCGGCTTTTTGGCGGCGGCGTGTGTGTTCCGTGGGTGAATCTGCTGCATTTTTCATCCAGCAGGACACAGCTGTGTGTGTGTGTGTGTGTGTGTGTGCAGGGGGGGGGGGGCGTGATTGCGGCCGCTGTCCCAGTGGAGCCCAGCGGGGGGCGCTCTTTTACAAGGGGGGTTCCCCAACAACAGCAGGCCCAGTGATCACTCTGACAGTGCCGCCCTACCAACGCAAACGCAAGCCCCAGAGCCAGCCCAGAGAAACATAAATATTCATCTCTCCTGAGAGGCAAACAAATACAAATAAGATCAGACCAAACAAAACTCGCTCTGGCTGCAACTGGTGATTGGGGGAACGAGGGGATATGGGGGGGAGGAAAAAGCTCTGAGCAAAAAATAACTTCCTGTTTTTGCTCTCTTATTATTTTCCCCCTGTGAGAGCTCTGTTGATTTGGCTGAGAATTTATTTGCAATTTTTTTTCGTAAGCAAAGCAAACGGTTCAAGGCTGCTGCTGCTGTGGCTGCCTTGCGACAGGCCGTTTGCATTTCTGTGTGTTTGTTGGTGTGTGTGCGTGTGTGTGTGTGTGTGTGTGTGTGTGTGTAATAAAAATAACCCCTACTTATACACAAGGTTTCATAGACCGGGTGCGACGCAATATACTACATGATGAAACGTGTCACCGTTTTAAAAAAAAGGCAATTTAAAAGAACTAAAGGAGAGGAAGGTGAAGTGGAAAGATAATTTAAAACAACAGTGGCTGAGGAAAGGAAATGGAAAATAAGTCGAGATACACGGCGAGGCAATAAAACAGAATAACAAGGTGGACTTGCAGCGGGAAACCACAGCGATATCGCTATATTGAAAGCAAGGTTAAAATGATACCGTGAGTTTCCTTTTAAGTACATCACATACCTTGGGTGGCACAGTGGTGCAGTGGGTAGTACTGTTTCCTCAGCAAGAAGGTCGTAGGTTTACGCTGGGTTCCCTGTTTCCTCCCACAGTTTTCAGACATTTATGTAAGTCCAATTGGAGACTCTACATTGCCTCACGGTATGGGTGTATGAGTGAGGGTATGATACTGGGATAAGCTCCAATGACCCTGACCTGGCAAAAGCAGTTCATATAATAAATGGATCCATCTACCATTTTGGTTGCTCTCAATTCCCACAGAAGGCCATTTCTCAGCCTTGGATCATGAGAACTGAAGCTTGACATTCCCCTGGAACCTGGTCTGTACTTGCACAGAGATGTCTTAGTTAATGTTTGGGTGAAATCTTTAAGACAGTAGATCTCAAGTGAACAAGATTTGGTGACCCAGTCATAAATACTATTGGTGTTTAACCCCTTTACGCAAAATACAAATAATGCCAATTTTTTCCTGTTATGCATGAGCCTATTTAGGCTTTATAACTCAGTATTTGTGTCACAGGGACTCTGGAAAATTATTCTAGTGAAGAAAGACATTTGGAAATTCAATTATAGAATTATTTAGGAATTAAATTTCGGAATTTATGGACACCAGCGTTTATATCTGCGCAAAGGGGTTAAAAACTAAAGTGAACTGCAAGGAGACCAGCCTCTCTAATATTTTACTGAGAAACACTAAATTAGACAGGGGTCGATAATTTATATGCTACCAGAAGTGTCGCAGTTAAGATTTTAAAGAGGGTGCACATTGCAGCTGTTTTGAGCTCAGATATGGGGAAAAGGCCAGTTTAATGGCCCAAAAGCAATTAAAAACTGGCAGTAAGCCCAAAACCAACCAGTCATGGTCATTCGGTGCAAAAATAGCCCATCACAACCAGTTCTAAAGCAGCTAATAACAGACAGTTAGCCCAAAAGTTGACAATCAATGGTAGTCAGCCAAAAAAAAAAAAAAAAAAAAATTAAACTGTGTCAACCCAAAAGCAACCAATCATAATTTGTTTGCCCAAATGCGGTCAGTCACGGGCAATCTGCCAATAACTTGATGCCAAGTAGCCGTACGCTTGGGCTACCCCTGACCTTCACGGAAACGGGTAGTGACCTTGAACGTAGCCTCGTTTTCATGATGTGATACCCAAACGCTTCTAGGTAATTTCCCATTCTCAACGCAGACAATTGTTTGATCAATCGATAGATAGATGAAACGGTCAGCCTAGACTCGAGCTACCCCACAGGTAGCCACAGTAAATAGTCAGTCACAATAAAACAACCCAAATGTAGCCGAGCAGCCATCCCTAAAGCGACCACTGGCCAGTCATAGTCAATCAGCTCAAAACCAGCCAATATCAGTCAGTCAGCCAAAAACAGCCAATCCAAAGCTGTCAGCTCAAAAGCAGCCAATCACAGGCAGTCAGCCCTGACAGCAGCCAGGCACACTCAGTTACCCACAGAAGAGACCAATCATGGCAACCGGACAGCACCCAATGAACCAAGGAAGGTCTCTCCAGGGAGGATGTGGAGATTGTTTCCAGCAGTGCAGTTTGTCTTTGAGAACGGGCACAGTTTGTGTGCTGCTCCAAACCGTAAGCTGATTCTCTACGCTAAAGACTAGTACTTCATCTTGACCCAAGGGCCTGGTTTACGTATCCATTTGAGACGAGTAACTCAATGTTGCACTCAATTTACACTGCAATTTATGTACTGCGTTTCATCATCCTACGGTGCTTCCCAGGACAGGGCGAAATTGAATTTAAACAAAATCTAACATGGAGCATGTTGATGCGTGGAAATGTGGGGGATGCACAGCAGCCATTTTTGTGTCATAACACTCCAGGTATTTGCGTGATTTCCCACCAATGTCTTAAGATCACCCAAATCAGCCAGTAGAACCAGCACTAATTAGCTTTACAGCAAGGGAATGGCGGTACTGGGTGCAAATGCAAGGCAGGGTTTTATGGGTAATCCTTAAAACAGCACCAGGAATGGGAGCCATTATCCAATTAAAAGCTTCAATTAAAGAGCAATTAAGAGTATCAAAAGACCAGGCGCGAAACAAAACAAGAGCCTCGTGAGAAGGATGTCAAAGGACTTGCCACCATTTTATTATGGGAATAACAGATGACTAAGTGCGGCTGCCTGGCTCAGCGGGTTAGCAGATGTGCACACAACTGCAGAAATATCGTGGTCTGAGTGCGCAGGGGTCCTGATCCCATCAGCATATAACAGTGTTTGAATGCTGGGGAACTGCTGCTCTCTCACTTTCCCTTCAGTTAATTACCCAGGAGAGAGGAAAACCAGGTCTGGATTGGGATTTGAAAACCACCTTTGATGATACTGGAAGTGCAGAGCATTTGCACTTTGTATCTTCCAAGTGGTCAGGAAAAGTCTCTCAGCGGCACAAAAGCTCCTGACCGTATGAAGCCCTTTACCCACCACCACATCTGTCACAACCCTCGTGTCAATGGCTTTCATGTCTCTTCCGATTCGGCAACTTGCATGTCTATTTAAAGTATGTCTCCTTTGATTGGTTTACATTTTGCATGTTTGCCACTCCTCGGCTGTGTCTCATTTCGTGGTTATTTCGTAATGACCATGTGACGTGTATTTGTCCTCTACTTTGTGTTGCATGTAGCTGGATTGTAATTTGCCTTTTCTGCTTAGAATCAGTTAGTATTCCAAGTAGAAACTCTTTGTCTTTGTTAAGTGTCACGTGTACTTCAATGTCAGCAATTCCCGGAAGGTTTCTACTTTACTGAATTAACTCGAACAAGCTTCCTGGCCAACTCAGGGTCCAGGATTGGGACCGAGTTGTTGTTAACCCTTTCCAAGTCTGTTCCTCTGTCCAGTTTGTTAGACACAAGCTCCCAATCCTTCTATGGTCATCAGGATTGGAACCAAGTTCTCCTCAAGCTACTCCATCCTCCTGTGGAACAATTCAGCACTATCGAAGTGTGCTCTCCACATGGCTGCCATCACAGAGGCCACTGACCTCCAATTGATGGCTCACTTTCGCTCCAAACATCTGTACTAAACTGTCCTATCCTCATCCAAGGTTTATCCCCACCTGTTCCTTTGGGGTTCTGTCCCAAAATTTCTGAACAAGCTGTCAATAAAAACTACCGATTGCATTGTACTTGGCCTCCACACCTGATTACTGGTTTGGATCATAACAATATCTAATTTTTTTTAAATTAATTTCCGGTTCGACAGAAGGCTGGTTCAGGCAAAGGCAAAAACATTGTCATTAATGGCTAACTTGCTAAGGAAAATTAATAGAAAGTAAAATCTTAAGACAACCTCTCCCACCACAGGCAATACACCCTGCGTTTTTAAAAATCGGCATTAAACCTACCCAGCTAACAGCAAAAAACAGACGACTCAGCCTGTTCTGTTTACAGAAGTCGCATGCTCCAACTGAAGTTTTTTTTTTTTTTTTTTTTTTACAAAATAGCTAGCTGCCAGGCCTCCCATATTCTGTGATGAATAAAACAAATATTGATGGACTTCAGATGACAGATGACATAGTTTTCCTGGATTTTGTTTCTCGTCGCTGCACAAGCACTTCTCACAAGCACTGCTTCTATGCTCCAGGGATTCTCAACCTTACCCAGAAAGGGCCTGTGTGGGTGCCGCCTTTCATTCCATCCAAGCAATTACACACCTAATTCCTCTCTAATCAAGGTCTTTAGCTAAGGCGCTAAGGGTTGATTAGCAGCATCAGGAGTGTAACTACAGGGCTGAAACAAAAACCTGAACCCAGGCTTTTCAGGTTGGGAACCACTGCAACACCCTGCCCACCTCCATCATGACTCACTCTTTCTCTTCTCCCCTCTTTCTGTTCATTATCCCTCTCTCCCAACTCATCCTCCCATCCACAGAGCTCCCCAGCACTTTCCCGTCCCAGTTCGAGAGTCACACTGAAGTGTAGAAGCAAAACACTACTCCCCTCCCCCTCCCCCCCCCGTGTCCTCTTCCCTTCCCAGTGCCCCCCCCCCCCAACACTCCATGTGCTTTGATATTTCCATGAATATTCCCATTCTTACCAGCTACACGATGCCCCGCCCGCTCTGGTCCGAGTCGAATCAATCAAATCCAATCAGGGGGATTTCCGCTTGATACGACACCCCTGATTCCCTCAGAGGGCGCCAGTCAATCAATCAAGTGACAGATTCCAGCTCTGGCACTCAGTGCAATGAGTTCACTCCCCTTCACCCCCCCACCCCTCCCCCCAATCCCCAACCCCCAGCGACTGTAGCAGGAATTTGGCACTTTGACAAAGCGCACGTGGTTATACTCCTCGCCGCTTTGGGGCAAGGTTTTTTTCATCTCCCACCTTCAGGATGCCCGGGCAAGGAACAGACACATGTCTATGTGTGTATGTGTGTGTGCAGGAGACAGTGCCGGCGAGGATGTCCTTGTCTCAGGCTCAAGTGTGTTGGCATGCGCCCGCATGCAATGCCTGCACTTGCGTGTCGGCGTTCGGCAGAGTGCGCAGTGAACACGGGTTCGCTCTTAAGCCCTTCCGTGTCCCCTTCAAGTCCTTTCTCTGCATGTACATCCGCTTGTGAGCATCTAACAGCGTTCTGCGTTCAAAGTCAATGCCCACAAGGCAATATTACAGCACCTGAGGGCTGATACACACAATGTCAATTTGAAAACATTGTAGTGTGCGGTGTATGTGGGCTCTAGTAATCTACTTCAAATAGACTTCATATCACTTGATCAAAACACAAAAATTCTCAAATGTACTAACATTATGGATTAATACATAAATGTAGCAATAAACCTCCTCCTCTCGCCCAAGGCCAAATTCCTTACTGTGGTGTGCTTTGATTATCAATATAATTTCCATTCTCTTAATCTCCAGAGCAGTTGAATTAAAAAGCATAGAAATGTGGATTTTTATAGTTTGCCTTGGCTTTTTAAACCGACTGTCAATAATTTTTTTATCATTCACTTTTCTGCCTTTATATGAGAATTTCACTGCTATTTTAATTATTCCCCGCAGTCTATAAATGAAAGCCTTTTGATCACGCATTAAAAATGCTCCTTGAGATTGTACAGGAACTTCAATCTCAACAAGTATTTCAGATTCATATTTAGAATTAAAGGCCTTAATTCTATTATCTTTTCCTAAATTAAACAAAAATAATGACAATTAATAAATCAATGAGGTAAGAAAATTTAAATTTAGTGGGCAGTAACTTGAATCTAATATTTCGTACTAAATAGTGAGAGCATCTCACCATTACACTAAAACACTTGATAAGCCAGTTTTTGCTATAAGGAAAAATACATGGATTGGGTTACACACAGAGTGGTGTAGTGAGGGACTGGAGTTTTTTGCTGTGTGTGTGTGTGTGTGTGTGTGTGTGTGTGTGTGTTGATGCAGACACCACATAGCACTTTAAAACTAGTGCCTCCATCTCCCGCTAGTGTGATTGATTATATTTTAATTGTATTGTTTTGTATTGTATTGTTGTGCTGTATTGTATAGTTCACTTTCTATTGTATTGTATTGTTCTATATATTACTTTCTATTGTATGTCATTGCATTTGTATAGTAGTATGACTGATTCTCTTTTTAATTGTGGTTCCATCAACCTGCCAAGGGACAACAGATGTAAATTAGCCGTAGGCTACAATCTGGCATCTGTACATGAAGATGTTCATTAATATGCACTGTCCCTACTTTCCTCTTAAATAAATAAATAAACACCACCGACTGAAACCCTCACTTCTTCCATGGAAAAACAATGGAGCATGTGCGAGGTCCACAGCCGGTGTGGCCCTGGACTAAATCCTGAGCACGGACCGCGTTAGTGCAGAGCATCAGCTAATCAGGCCAGCAGGGAGGGCTCGTTCACGTGGGCATGACGCCAGGCTTGAGGGGGGCACATGACAGATGATTAATCACAGGATGGGATTTCGGTGTCCGTACGAGCGTCGCATTGCATTTTCATTCACAGATCAACTGCATCCAATATGATCCCCCTCCCACCCCCCTCCGAGTCTGGTTAAGTGGGAGGTTCACCTCTGACCATGGCCCCATCCTCCTACCCCCAATGCTCCACCTGCTCTGGGGACAGTGATGAAATTTAGCCTGGGGATCAAAGGCCTGACAACAACCAGCATGCGTGCAATATGAATGCAGATAGGGAGCTTGACTTAATTTCGTAAATTTCACTGGGTAAATTACAGTCTGCTCTCTGGCTTGTCCAGGCTATCCTCTCAAACATTAACACTTGTCCCGTCTCCAGCTTACTCAGAAGACACATGAGAATTTATAGTGCAGTCCAACAGTAATTGGACAACAACAATTATTTTGCTTTCTGGCTCAATTCTCCGAGGCATAGGATTTGCAAATGATGAATAAAAGGTTTACGTAGAGAAAGTCAGCCCCAACCTATGAGCATTTACATACATATACCGTGAACCATTTAGATATTGTAGCCCTTATACGCTCACATTAATACATTAATACCAAAAAAGTATTCAAAAGAAGTACAAAAAAATGCCCCAAAAACACTGAGTCAGTGTGGAACAGTTGGCAGTTCCACCCGGCAAAATTCAGGAGGGTGGTGGACCATACTTTACAAATACGCAAGCGTCAGTGCACTACACAAGTGGTGCATATAAAGTGCCTGGGGTATGACTGGGTGACCGACTGCCTGATGTTCCTTAGCACTGCTGCGACTGCATATCCAGGGCTTTTCAATGGGGAGTTCCCTCCCCAGGGGATCGGGGGTCCTCCAAAGAAAAGTTAATGTACAGCAGAATTTCCCTTAACCTACTTATCTACCCTCATCTCTCCAGCCTCAATGTCAAAGAGTCCATTGGCAACACAAACCAGCGTGGGCCCCAGGGAGGAGCCCTGCAGCACACCAGTTCGACAGCCATTAAGGGCACCTGGGAGAGGCTTCAACCTCATCTAATCAAAGACTCGCTTTATCTGGGTTAGAGGGGTAATGGTGGTGGTGAGGTCGGGGTGGAGTATGGGAAATGGAGCCGTGGTGTATCAGTGATATCCCATGATCCACCAGCCATGCCCATTTCACCGACCCCTCCCTCCCCTTGAAAAAAAAAAATCCTATTACACTAAGTGCAATAACAGAAACAGGTATGGCTTAGAATTATTCATGTGCCTGCCCTTAGAGGTGTACTAATCTTGAGAGAGGAAGAGGGATAGGGAGAGAGGGAGCAAGAGAAGGGGTGGGGGAGAGAGGGATGGGAAGAAAGAATGAAGATCAATCGAGAGGGTGGAAAAATGAATGAATCTGAGGAAAGACGGGGTGCAGGGGTGGACTAGCCCTCGGGGACTGTCAGCCAATAAATATCGTCTGGCAGAAGTACAGCTGCCAGAGAGAGCCGCAGGGACTTTACGAGCCGATTCCTTTTTTTTACGCTCATGTGATTGCAGCAAATATGCGCTCAAACGTGAGGGTGTATCGCTCTGCGGCATGTCCATTCTTCTTTATTTTTTTATTTATTATTTTTTTACAACCTCTAGAACAAGGTGAACACCCCGATACAGGATATAGGCCCATGGGAGTGACTGATAACAATGAAGGTCAATACCTGGTCTCTAATAACCAATAAATAAAGTCCAATGAATCCCGTGCACCAGGCAAAGCAAGGCAGTTCCCAAGGACAGGTGGACTAGCCTGGGGATGACTTTATCAATGGGAGGCCACAGAAAAGTGCAGGGCTCACTCTCAAATGCATTTCATATGCAAATAAAAGCACATCTATGCAATTTTCCTTTTTCGACGGTAAGGGTGGGTTGAGTTCCGTCTTATGCATAGATGCCCTGAAAGATGACAAAATGGGTAATGCTTTGAAAGGGCTGATTGGCAAATGCAAGGAAGGACTTCAAAGTTACCAAAACAGGTAGGAAAAGAGTTTTTTTTTTTTTTTTTCCAAATGTCCATCCACTTACAGCACCCCAACAGTTGCTGAGAAGGTGTAACACAGCCACAGAAATACGAGATGGGGTCAGAAAAAGGTGAGCATGCGAATACGGGCGACTCGCATAACCGCGTGACTGATAACGGGGGAGGTTAATACGCAATCTGAAACAACTAATAAATAAAGGCCAATAAATTATGCGAGGCTGTGGAGCAAGGCCGTCTCCCAAGGACAGGAGGGCTGTTCTGGGGACGACTTTATCAACGGGAGGTTACAATTAAGTCTAAGTCCATGATTTGCTTTCACGTGTCTTACTCTGATAGCAAAATGCTTTCACGCGATTTAATTTCCCCAAAATATTGATGAAGACTCAGATATTTATGCGTTAGTTTTATTTTGTTTTGCAAAATGCGCATTATGAGGCATGAATGGGAGGATGTATACAGTAGCTCTTGTGAAAAGACAACAAGAGAAGTCAGGACCAGATTACTCCAACATTTCACAGATGCGTTGACTGGTTTGCAAAATGTCAAGAGGTATTTCAAAGCCAATTTACTGCCTTCAATATTTCACTACATCTCCCAGAAGGACTTAGGTGGTTTTCCCCCAAAACTATACCCATTTGATCTACCCCTACAGATGCGAATAAAGGGTGTAAAACAGAGTCAGAAAAATACGTGTGATAGAGAAATCAGGAGCAAAGACACGAAAGCATATTTAAGAATATTTTGCCACTGTGAGCAAAAACAAAATATATAAATGATTTTTTTTTTAAATATACATAATCTGTTTCCAAAGAGAGGAGCATATTTTTTTCTCCCCAAAGCAATAAAAATTACAGCATGACTCATCTTTCTCTTTGAAATTACATATATAGAGAAATGTAATTAATATGGCAGTAAGAAAATGCTTTGAACTTTACGGTTTTTATGCGATAACAAAAACAAAGCGAATTTTTTTTTGATGCGAGGTTGCGATAGGGAGACTGGGAGTAGCAATTATTTTTGTGCGATTCAGTTGGGTGAAAAGCGAAGAGCATTTAAACTCCCCAAACTTACAATCAATATCTCAACTCGAAAAGCATTCAGTTCACATTATATTCAGTTCTTTGTTCTCCTGCTTTTTTCCTAGCAATCAGAGCATCGATCAAATACAAAAGGGAGATTTTTTTTCCCCTCCAGAGTAAAGAGTGAAGACAAGAAGAGGGTCTTGAAAAAATGAAATTACGCGCGCTCAAAATTCATACGCCGCGCGCTAGAAATAAGCACAGCTGCTGAATACAAACAGAGCTACAAATGCGTAGGTCAAGTGCAGTCTTAGCATTCTTACCCAGATATACGGTTACACTCCCAATGAAAGACTGCCTGGGCCTTCTTCTGGTGAATTAAATTGCGATTATGCTAAAATGCGCGCGGATGGGCCGCCGAGTCTGGAGCAGAATACTGATAGTGCCATCGCAAGGCTTGGGTCTGAATGCCCCCATTCCTGAGCAAAATCGAACACTGGCTGCATTTGACTTCTCTTAAATAGGCGGCCTTTTTCCTTTCCTCTCCACTTCTCCTTGACCTCGCAAGAAAACATCACATAGAGTAGGTGAAGGGAAATTTGCAGGGAGATTTTGAAGGCATGCGCATGTTTGAGAACAACTGGATGTCATTGCCATCGATACGTCATGCGCTCGACAGCAGAGAGCCTTGCAATTTATCGTAAAAGTCTGGTATCGAATGATGTTTCCAATCGCAACAGCTGCAAAGGACTGTGATCTATTTTCAGTCTTTCCTTTCAGCCAAGGTTGGTCCTGTGTGAATATGTATATATATATATATATATATATATATATATATATATATATATATGGGCCAGGCTCACGAAATGTGCAAATTTATTGAATAACAACATAGCTACAGCGCGCGAAGCGTTTTGGTCGGTTTCTGACTTAGAAATCTAAGGCAGAAACCCTAAGTCAGAAACCCGGGCATCTCAGGCAGAAACCGGGCGTATTCAGCCAAATATGGCCCCAGTTGTTACACAGGTGGTCAGGGACATGATATTCCACATTGGTTTGACATGTTAACATGCATTTTAGCCGATTTGATCGAAAATACGACCCCAATTCCAAAATAGTTGGGACAAAGTGTAAATTGCGAATAAAATCAAAACGCAATGACTTTCAAATCACACCAGCCAGTACTTTATTTTTATTCTTATTTGAAACATGCAAGTGTCCCACACCATATGCACTAATGCATCCCCATGCCATCACAGGTGCTGGCTTTTGAATTGAACGCTGATAGCAGGAGGGGTGGTCTTTCTCCTCTTTAGCCCAGGGGATACGACGCCCATGATTTCCAACAAGAATATCAAATTTGGACTCGTCTGACCACAGGACACTTTACCATTTTGCTACAGTCCATTTTAAATGAGTCTTGGCCCACAGAACACGGCGGCGCTTCTGGATCATGCTCAACAATGGCCTCCTTTTTGCATGATGGAGTTTTAGGTGGCATCTGTGGATGGCATGGCGGACTGTGTTTACAGACAGTGGTTTCTTGAAGTATTCCTGGGCCCATTTAGTAATGTCAATGACAGAATCATGCCGGAGAGTGATGGAGTAGCGTCTGAGGGCCTGAAGATCACGGGCATCCAGTAAAGGTCTTCGGCCTTGTCCCTTACGCACAGAGATTTTTCCAGTTTCTCTGAATCTTTTGATGATGTTATGTACTGTCGATGATGAGACCTTCAAAGCCTTTGCAATTTGACGTTGAGGAACATTGTTTTTAAAGTATTCCACAATTTTTTTTTACGCAAGCCTTCACGGGTTGGACAGCCTCTGGCCATCTTTACTTCTGAGAGACTCAGCCTCTCTAAAACATCCCTTTTAAAGCAAATCATGTTACACACCCGATGCCAGTTAATGTAATTACTTGCTAAATGTTCTTTCAGCTGATTCTTTTATATATTAATTGCTTTTTCAGCCCTTTTTTGCCTGTGTCCCAACTTTTTTGTGATCTGTTGCAGCCAGAAAATTTGAAATGAGCTCATTTTAAGCAAAAAATGTAAAATGTCTCAGTTTCAACTTTTGAAATGTTATCTATGTTCTAGTGTAAATAACATATTGGCTCATGTGATCTGAAAGTCATTGCATTTTGATTTTATTCACAATTTACACTTCCTCCCAACTATTTAGGAATTGGGGTTGTATAACGAGGGCGTCGGTTGGAGGCCGGACATCGGACCGATCGGCCCAAGCTCTCGGTCAGAAACCGGGATCTCAGGCAGAAACTGACACGGGGCGTGGGCGGCCGCTGTGGCCACAATTGGTGGCCAATCAGTGAGCCAGGCCATATATATATATATATATATATATATATATATATATAAATAAAGGCAGCACTAAAAATAGTAATAATAATAGAGTGATACAGGTCTTTTCTAGTCATAATTCACAATGTTATTCCTCTGAAGACTTTGATTATTCTGCATAAGCTTTATGACATAGTTTTATGGTCATTTTTGGCTGTTTTTGAACTCTAAAGAATGTTAATGGCTAAGTCTTCACTGACAGCACTGTTTTGCAGAGGAGGTTGCTACAGAGTTTTGCTGATATACTCAAAATTTGTTTTATGGATTAACACACTTTACTTGTGTTTCAAATGGCATGAAGGTGAGCAGATAACAGAATTTTCATTTTGGGGGGAACTGTACCTTTAAGGACAAGTTTATGCACCTGATATAACAAATTGGCTTCATCAGTTTATTTCCTCTTTAATACGACTTCATATCCTGAGGTTCTCTGCAGCTACAGACAGAGGGCATGCGCTGTAAACAAAAATAAATTAATTAAAAGAGCAGCCGGCGTAAGATCATCCAATATCATCAGCATTAGCGCAGTGGCTAAAGGTTGAGCTGGGCTAATAACTGAAGTAAAACCCCACACGCATGTGAGGTGGCGTGGCAGTGCTGATCAATAACAGTAATTAGATAAACAGCAGGGTCAGACCAGTGTCAGCAGCATGATAATCTACAATGTCATATTTATCTTAAAACCTGAAGCACTCAAATGCCTTTCATCCCAAGCTGCTTAACAGGAGGACACAGGCCCAGCTATTGGCCACACCATACAGAGAAGTTTGCAGCATTCAGACAGCGATAGAATAATTTGAGTCTAATTTGTAACTTCTAAACAGTTCACTGTCTACAAATATGAATAACCTCAAGTTAACACAGTCTGCAATGGATTGTGGACCTTTAAAATAAATAAATAGATAAATCAATAAAACCTGTCATTGTCCAAATACTTATGGATCTCAATAAAGGAACCACCATACAGCCCCAGATTACTGAGATATGCTGCGGTCACCACTGGAGGAGACATGAACATCCTGAAAAAAAATAGAAAATAAAAAATAAAATTCAGAGAACCGGGAATTGGCTGACCTAAGGGAAAAAAAGAAACTTAGGAAAACTGCTTAAGTCATGACCGCTAGATAATAAAGAGGCGAAACAGAAAAAGGAAGTAAATAAATAATAGTGAGAAGTGGGAAAGACCCTAACAATGATGCTTTACAATATTACACAAACACGCTGCAGATAAACCACAGTAATATCCTCTGTTTCGCCCCAGAAACTATGAATACTTTTTGAGAGTCTAATGGAGATTAATGCGTACTGGCATCTGGGTTCCTCTTCGGTGAAGGGAGAGGAGGAGGTAGCGAGAACGGTGGGGAGAGAGGGGTGCGAGACGGAGGGGAAACGGGGACACAAATGAAAGATGGATGGTACAGAGGGAATTGGAAGAGGAGGATCAGATGAAAGTCCAGCCCCGGGGTGAGTAAATGTACACTCCACAAACACACAATATGAACACAGCGGCTCACACCGACCCTCAGTCAAGAGGACCTTCCCAGCGGCAGGCGAGTCACAGACACGATCTCTCCGGGATATAATGGTGTGTCCGTCACGGCAGAGGCAATGCTGCAGCACCTTCGCCTCATTACATCAGGAAAACACACAGTAACTTGTAACCTCCTCCAAAGCAGTCCTGCACTCTTTTTTCACAAGGAGTCCATTTTCGGGGGCTAAGCCTGAATGTCCTGATTGTTTCTAGATAATTTCAGTCTAAACTGTTCTTGAAGTGCTCTTATTTCTTTAGTTTGGACATCTTTTTAAAACTATTGTTTTTCATTGATGAAGGTTTGAGATATCATTTGCATAATTAGCATTTTAAGCAACTGATAATGCACTCTCACAAACTTTACTGTTCAGTGGCAATTGACAAGTCTTTGCATTCTATTATTTCAACATACATTCTCAGTGTCAGGCTGTTCTTAACGTGTTCTTCGTCCAGGAGCATTTTTTTAACCACAACATTCTAAAAAAATGTTCTTATTTTCAAAAAAAGTTACACCAGTTTCACCGATTTGAGGCAGCTCTGACATCACTTGATCACAGGTATGTGATACGGCTCACTGGACCCCAGTCTTTCCTAAGTGGTCCGACAGTATAAGAACTTTCCGTTAAGATGTCAAAAATAATCTTAACACTTTACAAGGTTACATAATACAGTTCACTCCCAGTATCTGCAATGTGCAATGTGAGGGGAATGCCAAACTCCATTACCAAGGAGCAACCTTCAAATCCACATTATGGCTGAAAGGAAGTCATATCACCCCTTTGCCATTGACCTCCAGTGCTGTATGGTGTCCCAGGAGGGCCAAGATACCCCTTTGCCCTGTGCAGAGCGAGATGTAGGGGTCAACAGGCTAGGTTGCGATGTCCTCATGCCAGAGACGTCACTGTTATGCAACAAGATACCCTGCTGCTATTGAGTTCACCAGTCAAGGCCACTCCGTCATTCAGTTTACAACACAATAATCTACTTACGGCACATCTGGCTGGCCGTGTGACTTCATATACTAATAACTGTAATGGGACTAAACCATGAATCATTTCCTCTCTAATTGATCAATATTACGGTGATAATGTCAGTAAGTACACTAATTGATTCCCTTGGTGGCTGTATGTCGAATAAACACATACATGCATGCACACACGCACGCACACAAACACTTACTTCCCCTCCCAATTGAAAATCCAGCTGAGACACACTGACGTAACAAGAGCAGACAAATTATTTTAGTTAGAGGAGCTCACAAAATGATTGCTATCCCAGCTTTGAAAAAATGGGCTGATATGATGCCCCGTTCATCAGGAAATTAGCCCTCTAAGAAGATCTCAAGGCAATACTCAGCCCACAGCATGCTCCTGCGAATCAGTGAAAACTGGAAGATTTGAGGTCCGTGCATTTTTGTTTTGGTGAGGGGGGGGGGGCGCACCGTGCACCGTGCATTTACTTTGCCATAAGCTGCACTGATTGTGACCATCTTACAGAGGCAGATCGTTTAAGGGGCTTAATAAGGCAAAAACATTTTAAAGCCTGTCACTCGCTGCCCTCTAGAGGCTAAAATACACATTGCACCAATTACTGCTTCTCTGGTGTTGATGGGAGGTCGAGTTTTTTCTCCAGAAGGCAAACAAAAAGACAACAGAGACCAATTTTGTGCTAGTGATTGAGTGATTTATTACATGCTGCAGCGGTATAATTCAAAGACAGTAAACACAAACCCCAGGAAAATAACTTAAGCAAGAAATATAACAATATCATGAGAATTAAAGCATTAATTTGCACTTATTAGAAAGAGAAACGCAATTACACTCGTCAAAATTTTGTGCGAAAGAAACAGACACCAAAATCGCGAACATATGCTTTAAAGAGATGCCGTTTAGGATATTGCAGCAATTTCTTTTGATCAGGATTCATCTTTGCTCATTTTTTTAAAATCCAAGTCGACATTAAGAGGTAAATCGGTTACATTCATTATTTTTCAATGTAGGCCTGTTATATTCTGCGCGATGCAGACAAATAGGGCACTGTAACGAACAGAACGTTGTGCAAGCCTCGTGAGGGAAAATGCGGTGGCAAGGCCAGCACGGCCTAAGGTATTAGCAGCAAAAGCGCCCTTTTGAATGTTATCAGTACTTCTGCTCCAAGCCGCCTTGACCCTATTTGTCTCCATTGGTCTTGGAGGAAAAGAGAAAAAAGGTTTAGACTTTAAATATATTCCACCAAACCCAAGGCCAGCGAGGCATCGATTCTTCCATTCACATCTCATTCTCTCGCTCATAAATATGGGCTTTTATAGACGCAAGAAGAATTCAATAACGACTTTTTTTTTTTTTACAGCAACAGAAACGTTGACAGAGAAGCGATGAGAGTCAGACGGCGGTTCCAACCCTTTCCTTTCCTATCCTATAACATCTGCGTATATCATACTGACCCTCGTAACGCAAGTTAACATTGTCTCGCCTCAGCGACTTTTAAGTTTCCAAACGACAAAACGGCATTGCCTTTCCAAAAATACATTGGACGTGGAGGCAAAAATCATATTTCATGACCTGTGAAAATAAGAAACAGCCCAGAAAGGGCCAGAGAATAGGGTTGCAGAGGAAAAGAATCTGGAGTCTTACCGGAAGCAGACTCTCTGAAAGGATTTCTCCCAAGTTTTTAGGCCAGTGAAGTGCGATTTCATGTCACACAGCAGCCCCTCCGCCGCCAAAATTAAGCAATTTTTCTGCTACCCCAATCATTCTTCTAAAATAGATTAGATAAATCATCAATTCCCGACATTGCACATCGCAGAGCATAAGAAGCACCAATAAATCATAATTACAGCAATTCTTTAAAATGATTGCATGCCCATCTGGGGGAAAAAAATAATACATAAGCCATACAGCTTAAAATAGCTGTATTACATTACAGCACAATCAAAAACAATGCATAGCTACAAGAAAGAATGGACATATGGAAGAAGAATAGAAATCACACGAGAGCGGTCGCCAAACGGCGGCTAATGATGATGCCATGACGTTTGAAAAGCCTGAGATTCTGTCAGCTGAAACATAGTGTGTCAAAAATTTGGTAAAACAAAGGAGGTAAAGAAAAGCAGCCCAATCAATCTCTGCAAAGCCGTTCAATGACATTAGCAACTTCTACACCACCAAGCAACCATTTCTGCCAACGTTGGGTGATTACGTCAACACTTCCTGAGACTCCTGGAGCACGCAGTATAAGCACCGCAGCTCGTGACACCGTTTCTTTGATCGATTCATTAGTCAATTTCATGTCCGTTTTATTATACACAATTATGTCAGCAAATATTCTTTTAGTCTAAGCGCAGGCTGAAAACAGGTCTTGACCAGCACCACTTCTTTTGTTACATCGAAAGGTCTATAATAACGTTTAAAGAGAAAACCAGCTCCCTCCAGCAGCACCCACAAATTAACAGCTTAGTGCGTGATTTCAAAAAAAAAAAAAAAAAACCCAAGTAGATTTTGCACAAAACATGAGGAACACAATACGAAAATGATCAAATCAGTCACTGGGCAACCTCTCGGCACAGTCGCGAGGCCCTCTTGTCACAAAGAGAGCCACTTTTCGGGGGAGACGCTCTGTTAGCGACGCAGCAACCGAACATATCAGGACAGCGCCGCGCGGGAGGACCGATTTGGTGCAGTGATGGTCAGCTGACTCTGGTCTCCTGTGGACCCCGCAGCAACATTCTATGTCCTTGTAGGATGCCAGAATCTCAGATTCAGTGAGTGAGGCGGGTGATCTCTGATAAGTTTTTTTAACAACCATCTGTAGGATAAAAGCGCAAGGTAAATGTCCCCATAACAAAACCCCCACAGTAATTTTCGCCTCTACCATCGGATCAACTCACTTCCCCATGATAAGACTTGGTAAGCATTCCAGCAGGCCACTCTCAAGAGTCTTTGGTTTGGTCTTTCGTTTTATTTTTCCTAAATCATTGAACATACCCACTTCACCCTTTATCCAAACTCATTCCCACATGTCTGCCAGCCATTCCCCGACCTGCTCGTGCGGAAAAGCCCCATGTTGAACTGCATCTAAAATGATCACAACTGAATCACAATTGAAATTAGCGGTCTCGAACAACGCCCTGTGCCCCTCCCCCTAAAGAGCCTCTCCCACAGGACAGCGCTCGCGCACGGTTATATGATGACAGACGGTTACCGTTTCGGAGCAAAGACAGTGGGGTGCGACGGCAGGCTTCAGTTGTACAGTGGCTGGTTGGCACAGATATGCCACTTAAAATGGTGAATTAACTATGTGGGAGTTCCTGACATTTCCAGAGCCAAGAAAAGAGATGGGGAGAGAGCAATCTGGGGGTGAGGCTTTATTTATGACCATAGAGGGAGAGCAAAAAATCTGCCCCAACCCCCAATTATTCCCCTCTATCACCATCTCTTCGCGGTAAAAACGTACCGTGAGGTCCCCAAGTAGAAGGAAATCACATTTAAACTGCAGCATGTCTTACACGGCCAACTCAGTGTGTACATAACACTTAAAACTGAGGGCACACGCCTGACTTGCGGCCCTTTAAAATGGGAGTTGCTGTCAAAATACCTCATTGACTTCAGACCTCATTGTACATATGTTTGGGCAAGATATGACCTCGCCCTGAGAGAAGAGGGACACACCCCTTCTTTCAACAGCTCTACTTTACTACCCAGCTTCCCACACACACACTGAATATTAACTACCTTTCACAGCTGAGTACTTTTCCACTGGTTTATTAAGACTACGAACTAAAGAGGAGGAAGCAGCCTCTCAGATGGCAGTTTTTACTTTGTTTTTGGACAGTTTAACGACTAGTAATAAGCTTAAAATGATGGTGCCGATTTTAATGACTACATTCAAAACCTAAGGGAAGAGGAAAAAATAGCCCTTAAGTAAGACGTAACAGCAAGACTACTCGGCAACAGCCCAAGATATAGTCACAGTAATCAAAAGCACACATACATCACAGACAGGTGTTTTTAGATGCACAATATATTTCTGCATCGGGCAACCACGTATCCCACAAGTATCCATCAGTAAAAAATAGCAGTCATAGTCAAAGAGAAAAAAAATTTTCCCTGGAAATTAGAGTATGATCAGTTTTATAGACTCCGCAACCAGGGGGCAGTGTGCGACACGTTTCTGTACAATTTAGGCTGAAGGAGCCCTTGAGGATCGCTGCGTAATTTTTTTTTTTTTTTTTTTGGTAACTTAATGACGTGCACAGATACACAAGTGCAAAATACGCCGCAGACAGTGAAATGTTTCGGGTTACAAAACTACATCTGCAGCAGCTGTCGATTACGTATTGAAATTCAAATTAAGAAAATTTGCGTAAAAGATAGCACTTAATTGAGAAACAGGGAACGGAAGGTTAACGACTAACTAGGATTCAGTTTCGCACGTGGGGGAGTGGGGTTTGGAAAGGGGCGGGGGGAGGGGGTCGAGTCGGGTTGTCCTTGGCAGCGCGTCAGGAACAGGCAGGCACGGACAGAGTGTAGAGGACAGCGTGGGTTCAAGGCTCTCCACCCACAGTTGCTCAGCATCAGATAAGGAAGCCCTGCTGGGCCACATAGAGCAAATCCTCTCATTAATGCGGTGCAGTGTGCAAAGAGAGCGAGAGAGAGAAAGAGGGAGGGAGGGAGGGAGGTAGAGTGAGAGGAGAGAGAGAGAAAGCACTGCAACAGCTCATCTTTGGTGCACAAGTGTTTGAACTGAGATTGAGAGAGAGAGTGGAAAAGAGTACATATAAAAATGAAGACCGGATGCAGCAGTGAGAGAGAGAGAGAGAGAGAGAGAGAGAGAGAGAGAGAGAGGCAGAGGCGAGTAATTGTGAGATAACAGGCCCCTCTCAGCCCTTACATTCAGTTACATCAGAAGGATTATCGCTCTCCTCACTTAGTCGGCAACAAACCCCCATGCTAACGGAGCCGCGCCGCGCTTTGAAGTGTTTAGGATTCCTTTAATTTCAGGAGTCGGGAGAGGGTCTCTGTAAGCAGCGGGCAACTTCTCCAGTGTGGCAGCGATCCAACAACCCACCGAGTCCGAAGCCACGTGGACCCGCCGGCCGGCCGAGAGCTCAAATCCGGCCCGCCGCGTTCCACGGCTACCGACCGAGAGCCGTAAAACTCCAGTTTCCCGCTCTCCTGCTTGTCCGCCTTTCATCTAGTGCTCGCCGATCTGGTATCCTCAGTCTCTCGCAACGATCATTAAGGGCCTCGTTAGTGCAGTCTCAGAAGAGACAGCTTGACAAGCCCTCCGTTTGGCTTCTTCGCGACGTCATCTGGCAGTATCACTAAGTAAAAAAATAAAAACGCCCGCCGATTCCTCTGCTGTAGCGCCGTACGTCGGAGAAGCCGCCTTTTCGTTGCACCTCCTCGCCGGTTTTTTACTTCATATTAAAGAGCCTGCACGACCAGCTCTGCAGCAGTAGAAAGCGGCTCAGTAGAAAGTTCCGGAGTGTTAGCCGCGAATCTCAGCGTCAGTAGAACTTGTCGTCGATGCGGAAGTGTGGCCGTGTGACGTCGTCCGGGTTGAGGAACACGGAGATGGACTTGCCTGGGTTTTCCGTTACCAGCTGCTGGAGTCGCTGGGCCAGTCGGTCATCCTGGTGGGCGGGGCCGGATCCGGGGGATTGTCCGGGGGAGGCGGCGTGGCCGTTGCTGTTCGCCGCCTCGCGCTTGAGCTGGCGGGCGAGCCGGGCCTGATCCACAGCGGCCCGGAGGTGTTCGCTCGGGTCCAAACGCAGGTGCGCCAGTTTCCTGGCCACCAGCAGGGCAGCGCTGTCCGACAAGTGCTCCAGCATGTTGCACTGCGGCAGGAAGTAGTTTGGGCAGTGCTTTCCCAGGATGCAGTGGGCCAGGTCGTCCAGGAGCCCCAGGAGGAGTCGGGCGGGGGTCTCTGGGTCCGGGGAGCTCAGGTAGGCAGTGGGAAGCCGGTCGCAGGCCCAGAAGAGGAGGGTGCGCAAGTGGTACGGGGACACGCCGGATCGAGGCCGCGAGAGAAGCCGCGAAATGACGGCTTTGGCTGCTTGGAAGGCCTGGGCCATGGGGCAGGGGATGCATTTCTTTAGCTGCACTTCGCTCCGGGAAAACGCCAGACGCCACTCGCGGTCGGGACGACCCCCAAGAGGGGCGCAGCAGGGGAGCAGGTAGAAGCCGCTGATGGCCTCCTCCTCGGTGATCTTTCCGTCCCAGAAGTGGTTAGCGGTGAGCCAGCCCTGCGCCACGGCCGGCCAGCCCCGGAAGGACACCACGGGCAGCAGGTCGTACAGCACCCGGCTGGTGCCCGCCGTCAGGATCAGCGTGGTGACGGGTCCATTACGCTCCACCCGCTCCGGGACGGGCGTGCCCCTCTGCGGGGTCCTCCTCAGCTCGTCCACTGCCTTCCCCACCACCCCCAAAACCAGTCTGCCACCAGCTGGGGGGAGAAGTAGCACCCGTCCAGGGAGCCGGGGGACGTCTGGAGGGCGGGGATGGAGGCGGGACTGGGAGGATCCTCGCCTTCCCCCTCCTCCGAGGCCCCGCCCACCTCTGGCTCCTCCTGGCAGCAGATTTGCCAGCGGGCGAGTGTGGGCGGGTCGCAGAGCCGCAGGCTCAGCCAGGAGTGGCAGGGTCCGGACTGTCGCATGTCCAGGGTCACTGGCTGGTTCCGGTCGTGCAGCTTCAGGGCCGGCACCAGTAGGGTGAAGTCCAGGTCGAAGTCCGCGCCCCGGGCGTAGTCGCCCAAATCCTCCGGGTTCAGGTCCAGAACCCCCTCTCTGGCCCCGCCCGACAGAAGCAGGTACTCATTGGCCACGGGCAACCTGTGGTCCACCTTCTGAACAAGGCCTACAGAGAGAGGGGGAGAGAGAACACATGAGTGAGAGAGGGAATCCAGTTCATATTGGAGTGCTTTCAAAAAATTATGAAAACTATGTCATGTTTTGTGTTTACCCCACTATAAAATGAAAAAGCTATCAGTTCTTCTGAGAGAATCCATTCTTCTCCACAATCAGTCAGCCAATCAATCTAAAACTGCACATGGGCATTGAGCACTGGCACGGGCAGGGACTGACGAAGCTAATTTTTCCATTTTCCCCAAGTTTAAGCCGTTTATGAGCAAATTTAACATGTTTAGGAGCATTTTTTGGCAAGTCGGCGCGGAGTAATGGCAGGCGCATCCCTGAAAGTCTGCACGTCGTCGTGGAGCACGCATCCCCGGGTGGGGACCACTTTCAATAATGCAATGCTTTGGCAATATTTACTGGAAGTATTCCATGCCACGAAAGCATATTTAATCGAGACAGAGCGGGACAGAGCCAGCAAACAAGAGAGACTGTTAGTTTCATAAACATGATTTCAACAGTACACGTATATTCTTTTTCTATTCTGTTCAGAATTTTTGTATTTATGTTTATTTCAATAATGCAACATTTTGGCTACATTGACAGAAGTCATTTCATGCCAATAAAGCATATATTTGGGAGACAGAAAGAGAGAGAATGTAAGCACGAGAGGGAGAGAGAGTGAGAGAGCGAGCGAGAATGAGGTTAATGTACTGAAATCATTTAGTTGTTGTGTTAACATAATGCGAATCCATAGCAATATTTACAAATAGGATGAATTTCACGCCACCAGAGAATATTTGATAGAAAATGAGAGAATGAAGGAGAGCAAATGAAAGAAAGAGAAAATGCAAGAGGGAGACAGAGATGGTAAACGGGGGGAGGGGAGAGAGAGAGAGAGAGAGAGAGAGAGAGGAGAGACACAGCAGGGGGTGGACTAACAGGAAAATGCAGATGGGGGAGAAATGTACAGCGGGGGGGAAAAAGAGGGGGGTACAAAGATGGAGAGAGAGAGAGAGAGAGAGATTCAGAAAGACTGGGAGATAGAAGAACATGTCAGGAACGGTCAGGCTCATACTCAGTCAGACTCTACCCACTGATCCTGGATCAGCAGGGGGGCCGCGATGGCGGACCCGACTGCATAAGACAGGGGCCCGAGCAGTAACTGAGTTCCAAATCTTTTAACGCGATTTCCCTTATCCAATTATAGGCATAACTACAGAATGTGCGAGCCTGACAACGTCTCTCAAAGTGAGCTAGCGCGTCATTGCGTGTGTGTGTGTGTGTGTGTGTGTGTGTGTGTGTGGCGGGATTACGGTGAGGAAATGAAGAACAGATTTCGAGCACCTGACAGATTAGAGATTACGCGGTGTGCCTGCGCTCTCAGAGCAGTGGGTATTTAATACGGGCGACGTTCTCCGTGCAAATAAAGATCATTTTCAAAAGGAGGGAGGCAGCGCCGCATTACCATCAGAATCTATTAGCCGTCCTGAAGAGAAAGAAAGGGAATAAACCAGTGCTGCAGAGAAGAGTGTAAAACAAAGACAAGAGGCAGAGATGGGCGAATCGTCTCATCATATTCACCCGCAGCTGCGAACTGGGTCGAGTTCAGAGGCGGAACGAGAAAAGAGAAGAGATTCTGCCGGCATCAAACGCTCTTCATTAGAACAAAGTCTCTGTTCGTCAAACTGCCCCGACACTGAGCTACCAGAAGTTCACATATTCTGAAAATTGTTTCAAATAAATGAAGAGAAGGCGGGTTTTGTTTGGTGTTTATAATCCGCTAATTTATTTACGACAAGAGTTTAGAGTCCTATGCAGCATTACATGGAGCGTATTGAGCATGCTGAAAATCTCTGACATATATCAATCATAGCATCTCGTTTAGCACCTGAAATCTGTACTGTCGCTAGTGCTTGTGCGCTATAAGGCGCTCTGAAGCTCTGAAGTGCGTAAAGGGCTTCCGAAAGGTGATTGACAGTGCGGCCGAGCCGCTTTGAACAGTGTTTTGAAGTGATTTTAAGGTGCTAACGAACACCGCGAGGTGTAGACGTGCGCGCCATCACCTGCCGAAGAACGCTAGTAGGGGCAGTTGCGCGCTGTGAAGTGCTAAAGAATGATATGAGATGTGAGACGATGCGTGACTTACAGTGATTGAGTGGGCTATGAATCGAAACATGGAATCCAGAACGGTGCAGAAATTCGCCAAGTCTGATCACACCATTGGCGAGGGGACAGAGTACATCTTACACAACCAACAGCTCCACGAACAACCACACACTAAACGAACACGTCATGAGATGACTGTTCTCATTGTTCCACATACTTGGCAAGGGGAGCATCTTGCCAACCACGATAACAATTCTGAGAAATGGACAACTGTGTCCAGACGGATGGCAGAGGACAGATTCCAGAACGTTGATGTGCTGTTACAATTACTTTGGGATACTGTTTAATCCAAAGCAACTTAAAGTTGATTGGATTTATTTGATCATTAAACAGGGACCGATCTCCCTAGGCGCAATGTGGGGTTAAGGGCCTTAAGTAGGGGCCCAAAGAGCTGCATTGATGGCTACAGTCCCAGTCATGCGCCCAAGCCACTCTGGGGTTGCCCCAGATCTATTAAGGACTCCCTAATCAGAATTAAACACAAAGCTTCGTCTGGGACAGCAGTGTACCGATTGGCTCGACAACCGACACGTCAAGGACTGACATCACGTACTCGCGCTGTTCTTGAACCAACATACCCCGCATCACAAGCTATGTGACGAGGATATTTTTAACCGAACAGACTAGTGCTGATGTAACCTTCGCTACTGAAAGCAGTGGAGCTGAGGAACACAGGCTTTTTGAATTCTGAAAGAAAAATAACACTCCGAGCCCCAGACTCCCTGGAGAAGTTCAAGCCGCACACCGATCCTCTCTAATCACACATTGGAGGAGGACGGGTTCTGCGAGGACGGAACGGTTGCCAGCGTGTGATGTACAAACGGTTTTGGGGTGACTAGCTAAAAGTCGCTAAATCGAGCACAGGGCGGAGCTCTCTCAGGGCTCCTGGTCGCCAGATTTGCTGGGATGCCTCTTGGGTTCGGCATCTCACCGCTGGTACTTATTTTTTTAGCGAGGGTTTTGTCTGCTGGGAGCACATCTGGCAGCACGGTCGTCCTTGATCGTTAGAACGCACCTGTTTGCACTCTAGAAGCAAGCTGTGCACTCCCTGAAGGGACTGCCTGCCATGTGCAGGCGATGCCTCACTATGGCTGCCATGACAAGGAGCCATTTTGGCTCAAAACCCACCCTGTCAGTGTGTTAACGGCTTAACAGTGGGCCCATAAGCATGGGGGATTCTTATTGTCGCCAATTCCTAGTATTGGCACCAATGGCCCTCTCCGCAGGCTTGGCCGTCAGCTGCACCTGCTCAGTGGAAACCAAAGAAAATAAGCCTGAATAAGCATAAACATTAAAATAATTCTAACGCCCAGGGCATCTGCATGCTTGTTCTTTAGTGATTTTTTGAAGAAAAAAAGAATTATGTGAAGTATCATCATTCCTCCAATTTGTGTTTATTTTTAAATCTTAAAATAATCCACCCTTAAATAACAGGATGAAAAGCAACCGTTTTCAATGAAAAACTATGTAAGGCTGTAAAAATCCTGTTACACCTTTGAAAAGCGAAACTTGACATAATTTCGTCCTTTGGAATCTAAATTGTTTAGACATCAAAAACAGGGCAGATTATCCCCAGGAGTGATTATAAAAGGCAGATGTAGCCAACGTCATTCACACCTGCAGTCCCACCCACGTAAACGCTCCTAGAAATCGTACAAACACATTGAAACAAACCCCCCCCCAAACTCTCCATTATCACCTCGCCAAAGGCTTCTTCCACAATACTTCAGTGTAATAATGCTCATCTACAGCCATTGATTCGGGAGTTAAATACATTTTTTTGATTTTACAAGCGCATGCTCCTTCGATTCCATCTACAGGAATAAAATTTTACACGCTCGATTTATCCGGGAAAGCCCTCCTCTCCGCGTGAGCCCCAAGGCTCTCGAGGCGAGCGACGTCACGCCGACGCGCTCAATGGCCACTTAATTAGCAGCTTATTAACCGCATTTGCCCAGTAAAAAGCTACCTGCGCGTCCTGCCGGTGCCTAGTTAAAAGGGAGACTAAAATTCTGCCTGCAGGACCACAATTAAACCAACGAGAAACACGGAAGGGATGTAAAAGGCTAACCACAGCGCGCTAGCGAGAATTTCCCTTCACAAGTCCCTGAGCACTAAAGCCACATACACATCACAGAACAACACGCAAAGGTGTGAGCGCATCATATAATCAGAGCTCCGCAATGCAAGTGTTTTGGGAGCGTTCATTCCTGAAATTTGATGCGCGATAACTGGAAGGATTATTTAACAAGACGACAAGTGTCATCACTCATCACTATCCCCCGCCACGATCAAGGGCCATAACTCAGTAAAAAAATATGCCTCGAGATTCATTTTCGAACTAAACGTAGATCATGAGTAGCTTATTAAGCAAACAAAGTTTCACGCATCTAGGTATAATTGTTTCGGAGAAATCTAGTCCCCATTGTGGCCCAGACATAAGGATGGACCACAATCTAACGGGGAATAATAAATTAAAAGCACATTGCACAACTAAAACTCACTGGCGTGCTCCTAAATTTACAATTTTTCAACTTAAGAGTACACAGGCAATTTAAAAAAAAAAAAAAAAAAAAATCCTACCATATTGTGCTTCAGGCTGAAGGCTTAGGAATTCATTTCGATGGGCTTTGAAAACAATGACGGCGCCACAAGTTGCTATTGCGTAAACCGGGAGAGAGCAATTCCAGACCTGGAGGGCTGATGTGTAAGCAAGTGTTTGCCTTGGAATTTTCATACAAACTGCAACAGGACTGGAAAGAATACAAGGGCTGGACTTCAATGTCAAAGACCAGATTTGAGTATGCTTGATATATGCACTAATGCGAGTCAATCTAGATGAGAGCACTTGCTCATAAAATGCAAAAAAAATTAACAAAAGAAGCAGCCATCATTCTGCCAGTCCGACTCTGTTCCTTTTGATTATACAATGTCACGCATGGTCTTGAGATATCAGTACATCCTGTTTCCACTACAAGCCCTGACAGGCAAAAAAATCCAGCTGAACATAAGACATGCATCTTTGACAATATTCATCCAGGCAATCTGGTCCCCCATCTCAACTCAAAACAGCCTCAGTGAATTGGAAAACGATGCGATTGAGCAGTACCAAATTACCTGTACATAACAGGTAATGGCACACTTATTTTTCTGAGGAGGGCTATGTACTGATCAAAGTTTGCCACTGGCTACCTCATGGATATCCTGAATATTGTGAAAACCCAATTACCCTAGTTGTAGCAACTTCGGACTCAGTTGCGGTAGCAGGCAAAATAACGTTTAGATATTGATCTGCTAACAGCTGCGAGAGAGTGAGTGAGTCACTTGCGTATACCTGAGTCCCCATAATAACTCATTTCCATGCTTCACGTATCCACAGTTTAAAATCACCAAAAATTTTGCGTAATCTCCAGCCAGCTGCCTCTCCATACCTCCCCTCCACACTTAAAAAGTACGCACTCTCAGCTGTGGTCCCTTACCTATTGGTTAACCTGCCTGCCTTCTGTCAGAATACATTTTTTAAAATACAAAAAGAGAGCAGACTGCCCGATTCTCCTTTAAAAAATAAAATAGAAACTCCGGCACTCGGGCAGGTGTTCAGGGCCTGTGGGGCACGGCTGCGGGTTATGTAATGAAAAAGTAATCGAGCCGCTTTTCACCGGCACGGTCGGCCGCCGCTCCAGATCCCGGCAGGCCGGCTCCAGCTCCTCGGCAGAAAGAGCAGGGAGCCGAGAAAAGGGTCGGACAACAAATTAACCTGCACAGCCTCCGAGAATACATCTCTCCAGAGGGCCGCATCCTCGTTGAGATTCCCCGCTGGAAAAAAATAACAACCCAAACCGCGGGGCCCACGACCGGCGAAAGGAGCGCAGATCTTTAGAGCATAATCAATTCCCCGCTCTCCTACACCGCATGTTTTAAATTTTAAAAAATGCATTAAATCCATTAAAACACAAAGGGCTTAATTAGCTCCAGAGGGATTGAAAAGTATTACCCAACCCCCCCCCCATCACTATGAAGCTCAACGTCAGAAATAAAAGCACAACGCAAATGTGGTGGAAAAATGGTTCAAGAACATTCCAGAATATGGGTTGGAATCCAAATCGGTCGAAATAAAGGCCTACAGGCCCAGTGCAAGGGAACAGCCAGCAGGCTGGGGGGGCCAATTCGGATTCTAACCGCCAAACACGAGCAGCTTTGTCCTGCCATGAACCCTCTCTCAGAATAAACCCCACACGAGGCCTACACTGGCGGTACTTTTTTTAACTTTACGTCAACTCCATCTGTACATTTCGGCGCGCGCTGTCATCTCAGCCGCGGAGAGCCGGTCTTTACAGCGGAGGAAGCGGAAACTGGGAGGGAGCTGAACGACAAGGACCCAGAAACTCCGCTCCCCTGGGCACCCCAGGTCTATCCCCTCCTCTATGCGAAAATACTGCCGCAGAATTAAGGGCTTCGGAGACACTTTAAAAGTGCCACTCCGCAAAGAGTGAGATAGAGGAGAGGCCAGAGAGGGAGTCCGCGGGGATAGAGAGATTGAGGAAAATGGGAGAGGAGGGATAGAGGGGTTCAGTGTGTGTGTGTGTGTGTGTGTGTGTGCGCGCGCGCAGGGAGGGGTGCGTGGGATGAGGAGAGATAGAGTACTAAGAGAGGCAAAGAGGGAAATGGGTGAGATCTGGGTCAGGCTGTCAACCAATCTGGCTCTTCAACAGATCAGAGCGAGTCGCTGATTTTTCACTCCCAGCAACCATCGCTAACGGAAAAACACTGGGAAGAGCTGCCACTACAGAGCCCCCCCACCTACCCACCCAGGGCGCACCACAGCACCCAGGAGAGCTGGGGAAAAAAACGAGAGGGGGGAGGGGGGTGCACGGAAAACCGAGAGGCACACCGCACAGAGCCGAAGACGGTAAAGGCAGAGGGGGCATCCACATTCTCTACAGAGCAGGGCACCTTTCTTGAAAACGGACATGAACCAAAAATAGTTAGGCTGGTAGCCATGACTAGTAGCATCTGAATTGTCCATGTCATGAAGAAAAGAAGGATATTAGCTCCTCTGCGGTCTCCTTCCAGTAAGAAAGCACAGGACCAACCTAAGGGATCCATAAATTATGGGCCACGATCCTACGCAGCCACCGCGATTAGATCATTCGTCGTTTTCCACCTGGATCTGTTGCGTCATTATCAACCGCCGTTGAGCTCATATTGTATTGAAGGAAAGGACGCCTGCTTTTCTCAAAGATGTCCCAAGGTGATTCAAAGGGGTCATACTTAGTTTTTTGCTTTTTTCCCCTCTTCCTTTAGTGCTTTACATCATTTCTGCACAAAGTCCACATCAAAGAGAGTCACTTTCTCCGACATTAAACGCAGATCCTGAACTGCCCAAAATAATGCGTTTGTTGTCTTCCACAACACGTCTACAACATGATGTTACAAATTTGCATCCTGCCCGACTAGTGGCTGGGTAGAGTTTTGTTAGTGTGTAACGCCATGTTGAGAAGATGCAGTTGTTTTTTCAGGGCAAAGGCAAATTCCCTCAGAGTAGACTTCCAAAGGAAGACGAAGTTGGGGGTCCGAGATTAAATTAATTTTTGCTACTATTCATCAGCAGTGCAGCCCCAAAGCATGCTGTGCTTCCTGCTTTGGATGGCCAATCACAACAGAGGGGAGGGGTTTACGGGAGGAGGCCTAAGAGAGGAGCCAAGACAACTCCTCAGACAACAGGCTGAGATGCTACACGTACAGCCTGTACAGCCGTAACTGGGTGCTTTTTGATCATAAAAATATGCAAATGTCTGTAAATAAACCACAAAAAAGAAACCATTAACTGTAAAGTGATCGTAACATGACCCCTTTAAAACTCTCCCAGCAAGTTTTCAATCGAGGTCAAGGAAAAGCGAAGAGGAAAGGAAAGAGGCCGCCTGTTTACGAGAATTCGGATGCACCTAGAGACAGGCAGGAAGAGGAAACAACAGTGAAAATAAAGGAGCTAGCCACAGGGGGCTGCCACAGCCGATGTAGCGTTACAGAGGAAAAAACAGGGACATCAAGAAGAGGAATAACTGGAGCGTGAACAGAAGCAAGAAAGGGAGAGGAGCGGGGAATGAGAGCGCCACCTAGTAGAAGTACAACGTGAGCACGAGCACCAGGTGTACAATGGGATGATTATCATCACAACCACACATGAGCTCACTGCTAATAGCCTCATGTTCATCACTGGTACTTCATTCTATAATTTTAGTTGGTTAACTGTAAAATTAGTACAACTTGTAGTATTTGCTGTCATGTAATATAGTAATCGTGATTTTTTTTCCAGCGCATTCTAGTTTGGGCTCCGAAGAACATCTCACCCAGCATGTTGAAGGTGTAGTCTTTGGTAGTGTGCACAAACAGTTGGTAAGCTTTAATTCGTAAAATCAGCACGATTTGCGGTCATTACTTAGAGCAGTAATAGTAATCATGGTTTTTCCAATGCATTCTGGCTTGAGCCCTGAAGAACATGTCACGCAGCATGTTGAGGACGTAGTCTTGGATAGCGTGCATAGACAGTTGGATAACTTATATTGGCAAAATTATTAGTATTTGTGGTCATGCAGCAACAATAATCATGATTTTTCCACTGCGTCCTGGATTGGGCTAAACAGAGCATCTCACCCAGCATGTTGAAGATGTAGTCTATGATGGTGTGCACTGACAGTTCATCAACTTTAATTGGTAAAATTAGCAGTATTTGCGGTCAGGAGTATAAGAAGTAATGGCAATCATTGTTTTTCCAGTGCATCCTGGATTGGGCTCAACAGAATATCTCACCCCGCATGTTGAAGATGTAGTCTATGATGGTGTGCACTGACAGTTAGTCAACTTTAATTGGCAAAATTAGCAGTATTTGCAGTCAGGAGTAGGAGAAGTAACGGCAATAATTGTTTTTCCAGTGCATCCTGGATTGGGCTCAACAGAATATCTCACCCAGAATGTTGAAGATGTAGTCTATGATGGTGTGCACTGACAGTTAGTCAACTTTAATTGGTAAAATTAGCGGTATTTGCAGTCAGGAGTAGGAGAAGTAATGGAAATAATTGTTTTTCCAGTGCATCCTGGATTGGGCTCAACAGAATATCTCACCCAGCATGTTGAAGATGTAGTCTATGATTCTGTGCACTGACAGTTAGTCAACTTTAATTGGTAAAATTAGCAGTATTTGCGGTCAGGAGTAGGGAAGTAATGGCAATCATTGTTTTTCCAGTGCATCCTGGATTGGGCTCAACAGAATATCTCACCCAGCATGTTGAAGATGTAGTCTTTGGCGGTGTGCACCTCCAGCGCCGTCTGATCCCCGAAATCCCCCTGTTCCAGCTGCACAAGCTCCAGCACCTGCTCCGACAGCTGCTCCAACACCGCCCCGGAGCGAAAGTCCACCTCGGCCGCCCGCTTCGCCTGGGTCGGGGTCCGCGGGGCCACGGCGCTCATCAGGGACTCCATGATGGAGAAGGACACCTTGGCGCGGGACACCTCGGGCCAGGACACAGAAGCCCCTAGAGACAGTGCTCTCGTCACATACTGCAACACCATTTTTCGAAAGGTTAGAAGAGAAGCTGAGCGTCAAGTTGGTCAGAAACTGGCTCCTTTTTCACTTGGGGAAAATCATCACAAACCTCACTACACTGACCCTACACATATGCATCTTTTTACATGATAATCTTTTAATGTCCATTTGCCGTTGTAATTTAACCACTGCGATTGCAGAGTAGAGCCCAAAGCTACTGTCTGCCAGTTAATGTGATGTAATGGCATATTATTTAGGACAATTATTTGTGTGATTACACTACGGTAGGTTATACTACCGTAGTTATGCTACAGTTTCTCAATTGGCTCATTATAATTATTCATAATTATTCACTCCAGCAAAAGTTTTCCCCACTGACATCTCCCACAGTTCTCGCAATACTGACACCATACCAACTGGAAAACGTGCATATCGGTCTCGATGGGTGTGCTAAAAGCTTGGTCACAGCTTTTTTTTTTTTTTCTGTGAATGTCACTGTAGCTCCTCAATACTCTTGTACTGCCTCAATAGTCTAGCGTTACAAATGCAGCCCCACAACAATAATCTCAGGTTGGCATTTATCAGTATCATGCAATCACCAACTAAAAATGCAAGCATCCACCCACTTCACGTAAACAACTATTGAGAGCACTATAGCATCCACCTCGCAAGACCCCATGAAACACTAAGAGTACCCCAGCAACAAAATGGCATGACCATTGCAACCACTTAGCAACACCCATGCAGTCATCTACGTACCACACCACAGCACCCACGCAACCGCCAACAACCAACAACCCAATACACAATACCAACCAGGTATGACTTCAGTAACCAGCTAGTTCCTTAGAAACAGAGAAATACCACAAAAACCAAATAGTAGTGATTGGCAACAATATTATTAGACCCAGCAACCACTGAGTAAACTATAGCAATCAACTAGCAAGCAAACGCTGATAACCACTGACCACCTGAAAAGCAGCAGCTTTGTTGCGAGAGCATTTCTAATAGGAGCAATCATGAAAGTATAACAATCACATTCCACATTTCAAAAAAGCTTATCTCCAGTTTTACATTGCGTGACTCCCGCCAGGTTACATTAAACAACCTTAAACAGCGCCAACAAGCCTAGCAAGTAATCTGCCACTCTTCGCATGGAAACTGGAATGCTGAACTTCCCACAACTGCCCACGTGGCTACCAAAATTTAAAAAAGATTAATTGAGCCTCTGATAGCTCCATATGCGAACAGAAGGAGATTATAAATACATTATAACAGTTATACAAACTTTCGTACAAATATCTAAGACAAATTGTTTGTTTAGCATCAGTGGTATTCGTATGAATAATAGCACACAGCTTTTTGACCACGTACAAGGTTATTCAAGTCAAGAGCCAAAAGATTTTGGCTAAGCTCAACCAGGTAGCTAATGTTAAAACTTTTGTGTAACTTATACAACCAATATTTGACAAACCAGGGTATAACTGTCAGCTCAGTGGTTCTCAAACTCCGTCCTGGTGACCCCCTGTGTATGCTGGTTTTTGTTCCAACCACAATTGCAACCATAGGATTTCAATAAGAAGTTTATTTGTCCTGATTAAGTGCATTCAATGTTTGAAGTAGTTATTTAAGCTACATTTTGACAGAACTATCCATGTGTGCCTTGAAGAATAAAATACTCTAACAACTTAAAGGGTCTTTTATTCTTCATGAATCACAAGCACCAATCAGCCACAAGATTAAAATCACCTATCTAAGAAAGTGAAGGTCCCTCTAATACTGCCAAAACAGCTCCATCAAACTGATGTCACTTGAATTCCCAAACTCAGGGTTTACCTAAAAACATTTCCCAGTGTATCACACTCACTCCATCAGTTTATTTTCTTCTCACAGTGCATTCTGATGCCATCTCAGCACAAGTAAATGGCACGCGTACCCAGCCGAAGCTCGTGATGTGAAAGAAAATGGGACCGACTAGATCAGGTGACCTTCTTCCAAGGTCCTGTTCTGAGGCTCAGGTGCCCATTGGGGGCAGTTATAGAGATGGACTGGGCTTAGAGAGGGCACCTTTGACTGGTCTGCGAGCTAAAAAGTCCGATACACAGCAGGGTATGATGCACTGCGTGTTGTGACAAATTCCTAATCTATACATCATTGAAATTCTCCGTGACTTGAGTCACAGTCACCCTTCTGGCGATTTGGACCAGACGGCATAGCCTTCATTGCCCTCGTGCAACAGTGAACCCTGGGTGCCCAAAACCCTGTTACCAGTTCATGATTTGTTCCTCCTTGAACCACTGCTAATAGGTATTGACATCTGCTGACAGGGACCATCCCAAAGGTGTTGCCACTTCAGATATGCTCTAACCCGCTCGCCAGGCCATTGCGATTTGGCCCTCGTCAAAGTCGGTCAGTTCCCATTCATCCCGAATCTATCATGCTGAACATGAGAACCGACTGTCCGCTTTCCGTCAAGGATCAGTCAGTAGACCTAGACATGTGCCGCATCTGTGACTGGTTTGAATGTTTCGGCTCGTCGCTGTAGATAAGTCCATCAGAATGTGACAGAAAACGGTAAGTAAGAACTTTAAACTTGAAATGCACCTAGTTAGGACAAATTAAAAGCTTATTAGAATCCTACGATTGCATTAGTGGTTGGAAAAAAAAAAAACCCCGTATGAACAGGGGGCATCGGGACAGAGCCCGAGAACTGTACGAGCGAGGCTTGAGGCTTGAGGCGTTAGTGAGGCTTGACCTAACGTGGCCCCTTCAGGCATCAAAGATATGACACCGGGTTTTGGATGCACGCACTAACGGGACAGTTTGAGCAGGGATTGCAAGAACAAATTTTCATAACTTCAGCAATACTGCACGTTAAATAGGCCGACCAAGTCAACGCAACTACATACTGCCAGCTAACGTTAACTAACAGAGCGGAGAGCAAGTTAAGCAAGTAAGCTAGCTAACAGTTAACGTGACTGCCTCCCAACTGACGTCACTTGCACAGGTTAACAAATCTCAAATAGGTTGTATGCTACCGTCTTGGTGGCCATTAATGATATTAACAAGCTAGCCAACGTTAGCCAACTATTGATATTTATTCACAACGTGGCAAACGTTAAATGGTCATTGGTTCATCAGTGTCGATCTCATGATACAATTTTATTTCAGTTCCCATACTAACTGGCTAGCAAGCATGCTAAATGACAGACTGCCAGGCAGATGTATTAAGAAAAAAAATAACAATCGTCCATGACTAACTTCCAGCGTACAGTCAATCGAAATCACATTGATCAATCCTCTCATAACGTTGACTTATTCAAGATCAATGGAAAGATCAATCGTTTCTCAGCAGTCAAACAGATCAAATTAGCCAAAGCGTTAAATAGCTAGCTAACTAGATAACGAGCCCTCGCCAAGTTGCTTGCTATTTTTCTCCAGGTGAGATGGCTAGCGATCCAATCCATAACTAGCAAGCTACAATTATAACCGGAGCTAACAAGGTAGTTTGCAACACCATTTAAAAAACGTTATTTTTAAATATTAAAGACTGTACTGAGAAGACACACCCTTTTCTCGCAGGTTAGCAGTTACTTCCTATTTGCAACGATTTATTTGTTCTGCTTGCGGTCTTAAATCCCACTTCTTCCCTCGTCATTTCCAACAGGTCCCAAACGCACACCTTCCCCCCTGGCAACACCAACCCCGGAAATAAATTCCTCCGCCTTGCATTTTGGGACTGGTAGTATTACGCATGGAGCCAAAATAAGTTTTTTGGTCTCCGTTATTTTCTGCTTATGTATCGTATAAACATTTCAGCCCATAAGAGCATGGATATAACAACGACATGTAGGAGACAGGGAATTGAATGGCTTTGTGCAAAACAGAAATTGGCAAAGAAAGGATGTCAATTTAAAATAGCCATTGAGCACATTATTAGACACAGATTAGGGACAGTACCCATGGCTCTGCATTGTGTTTTTGGCAGAACTTGCGATGCATTATTTAGTGAAACTTAAAGATACTATCCTTAAAACAGCGGGGGACACAGTGTGATGGTGCTGTAGGGATGATGTGCATGTCCATGCTTTAGCGCGCAAGTGTGTCAGAGTGCATTCATATGAGTGAGGGTGTGTTTTGCACATACAAGGAGCTCATAAGATCTTAAAAATAATATACCATTCTTGTAAGAATTGTTTGAGATTTGTTTACTGTTCCCCATGCCCACTTTTCCTTGATAGACACGATTAAACGATGCTAACTTTCAGTGACTCAGTGTATATTCACTGCCTACCTCCCCCCGCGCGTCACCTTGAAATACTTCCACTTATGAAACTATCACTGAGTCTGACAGTGAAAATAATCATGGTATGACTCATCGCCGGGAGAGATTTGTGTGTTCCAAATCAAGGCCATTCTACTGATTAGTGACCAGTAAGAACATATTCCTAATGGGTCAGCACACAAATGTTTACTCACTTAAGAAGGGAATATGGTAACTTCATTTACAAAATATCTGGTTTAACATTAATTTTAGGTGAGTTTAAAATACTTTTCTTTGACATGTTGCATTTATCAATGCACTCATGTAGGGTGCTGATGTCAGTATTATAATTACCTATGCAGTGATTTAATCATCTTTTGATCTCCGCAGATCTGCATATTAGTCAAAATATCTGGCAAATAGCACGACAGGGTCCTAGAGGATAGACTATCATGTAATTATTTGTAATGGTATCTTTCAATACTTTCAGAGCATTAGTTTAACCACCATATAGACTTGCCCTACAATGCAATTTACTGAAGTCAGAAAATGCTTGTCAGGACAGTGTGGGTTTTGTTTTAATCCTGCTCTCCAGAGTAGCATGAGTAAAAGGTGTTATAATAATCACGTCAGTATCTGTGGGCATGAGTTTTCCATCAATTTTCCTATCGCACAAAAGTGCTATGTAAAGCAAATCATCTCTGAATTTGAGTGCTTTAAATTCTTAATTTTTCTGTTCAGAGATAGCCAGCCAGCAACCAATGAGCTTATTTGCGTTGTGGCCACAAAATCCATTGGGTACAACATGCGAGCTGCCCCATTTTGAGACTAAAGTTCAAATAATTCCTCAATATAGTGGCATTAAGAAAAATGAAAACATACATTTGCGTAAAATGGGGGGGGAGGAACAAAGTAATTCTTCAGAGATATAATTAACAATATCCACAGCATCCCTCGTGACAGTCCTGATGCATGGCCATTTAACTCGAGGGCCAACATCGAGCACACTGGCTAACAGGCTAATTACACTCCGTCTTGCTCCCTTGCCCAAAACAGTCCTGGATGTTGACAGTCCAGTGGGGAAGAAGGTGCAAGAATGACCAGCGGAAGCCCAGAAAGTACAAGGGAGGAGGGGATGAGGAATCGATTTTCATTTCAAAAATCTTAATAAAGACGTAGAAGCGAGCCTGCTGGCGGAGAACAAGATGATGAGGACTCATGGATTTTTAACGAGGAGATGGTGTGCTGCAGCTTCTAATGAGATGGGAGGGAAAAATTACAGCGAGGGCGCCTTCGCCTGACTCTCAGCAAAGAGAAACAATTCAATTGAAAAGCCAGACTGAGAAACGTCCGTGATTTCGGAGCTCAGAGCAGATCGATGCCTTGAATTAGTTCAGTCTGCTTAGCATGTCAGTCCCATCGCATTTGCCTGGTTTTCAGACATGGGCCTATAAAAATCCAAGAGCCACTGCACCATTGTGTTCTGATGCACAAACTCAGTGGGTGATACACTGGATGCTTCATCCTGTTATGTTTATACCCATAAATGGTCTCATGAATCATATTTTCATGGTCAGAGACTGGAGATCACATGAACCAGCGTGTCGGTGTATCTTTTCCATAAGGGGTTGCGCACAATGCAGTGAGATAATCCAATTTGTGAAAATGCGGTTATTAGTTACATGGTGAATTGAAGGTTTATCAAAAAACCATTTTCAAAGGATGTCAGGCTCTATCTTAAGTCAGGAACCAGGAATTATTTTTTGAGAGGATGATTCACTTGAATACTGACAGGTTTATGAATATTGTTATGGCGCAAGCGTTGGCCTCAACAGCGAACGTTTCATGAAAGTGCTCCCAGGAGGAGCTGAAAGCTGAGGTCAATCTGGGGACTTCCACTCATATTTCAGAAGGCACAGATCACAAAAGTGACAGTACAAGAGACAAGCTAGAATACTGAGCAGACAATATTTTCAAAACAACTTTATTTTTTTATTTTTTGCTGAAAAACAAATGTCTCAGGCAAGTCACAGAGACCTTCATAAATTTTGAAGGTATAAGAGAAAGTTGGCAAAAGCAACAACTGATCCACGCACCTTATTTTGTCAACGCCCGAGGAGGGAAACAAACGCCCTTTAGAGATGAAGCTGTCAACACAACAGCCTCCTAACCAAAGTCTCAGTTTGTTTCTCAGATATGCACCGCAGCCAACATCATGAACAGATTACAGAGTTGGCAAGATAGTCACTCTGAATAAAATCTGGAACATTCCAAAATGGACTGGAATAGAATATGGAATACAGACGGAAATGATAAGAGCCGTTCCAGGTTTTACTTAGTGCAGTTGTCCAGCCAGTCAGCTAACTATTCCACGTACGTGACACAGGCCGCAAAATGTTGAAAATGGAACCCTCCTCTGGGCCAAAATGATGCTGCGATGACGCCACAAGTCAGAGCGCAATGGCGGCCCACCCAGCAATGAGCATGGTGCCCCCATATGGAGCCAGCTTGCTGAAGCTGGGGTCACCGGTAAGGGCCTGGTGATACAACGCCCCACAAAAGAGCCCCATCCCGGCCGTCAGCAACCCACCAGCCTGCAAACAGACACAAAACTCTGCAGATAAATGCAGGACACTCAAACCAATGCTAAAATAAACATCCTGGTGAGCTTGTATGATGCTTGCAGCAAAATGCATTGAATGAATGCATGCAGTGCTCACCCATTCCAACAGCAAAAATACAATCTATGCAACTCCCATGCACCTTGCAAAAAATGTCTTTATAGGGTAATTAAATAGGTTTTGTGGCAGTTTAAAAAACTTTTTCTGCAACCCCAGTCAATGTCGGAAAGAACAGACACAGCACATAGTGTTAGTCCCCACTTTTTTTTGTAAAACACCCATTGCATCGTGGGCTAGCTAGCAATAGACACAGCTCAATCCACTACAGTTTGAGTCCATTTTTTCAAAGGTTCCTTTCTACAAATATTTCAGAGCTTTCCGTCTCTCTTCATGACAGGTTAACTCCAAGCAATGAAGTGAAAAATCGATAGTGCATAAGTCGCAATAAAAAAAAAAATTACAATCTGTAGAGCAATTCTGTAAATACCATAACCGAAGACTATGAACACGTGATTTGATTTTTTTGGTAAACCTTGTCAGCACAAATGCTCTTGAGTGTGCTCTACGTGATTCGGACTGGCACTGCGTGTGGGTTCAGTGAATGAACAGAGCCACACAGATAACAGAAAGAGATTAGCGCAATGGCAGTTAAAAAGAACCAGCCTCCATTGATTTTCAATGCTAGACACGCAGGCTCCAGCGCAGGTCAAGGAGGAGGTCAGTAAAGGGACAAACCCGAAAGCAGAGCAGACCTACTAGGGCAGGTTTCCTGCAGCGAGCCGCGCCCAACAGAGCCAGACTGTGGAAGAAGTGGTACTTGTTGGCCGTCTCATACAGCTAAGGATGAGTAGCAGAAAGAGACAGGGGTGTAACGATTGGGAAATGAATTTTACAGTTTTAAGTACCTCTCATATATCTACAAAACATCCTTAAAGGTGCACTATGCAAGTTTGTTGACATCACTTCTGTTGACATTCGAATTCAAACAAAACAGAGGTAGCTCAACCCTACCTCCCATAGTTCCCTCCCTCCCATGTTTCCGTAACTGTCAACTCTTGTCAGTGATTGGCCGGAACGGTTTGTTATGTTATAAGGCACAGCCTGTGCCCCTTGTGTTTATTTGCAGTTTGTGACGCCTGTGCGGTCTCCAGAGCCCAGGTTTTTTTTACAGTGAATTCAGGGGCAGGCAGTTAGCAGATAGTGGGGAGATTTTAGCTTTACAGTCCTATTTTGTAGAGTTAAGAATCACACAAAGAAGGATCCGGTGGTTCTGTACTAGAGCATATCCAGAAAATAATTAAAAGTTGGTTTGATTTGAGTTCATTATTGTGTCTCATTCTTTATGTCAGTGGTTCTCAAAGTTGGTCCAGGCACCCACCTGTGTATGCTGGTTTTTGTTCCAACCATAATTGTAATCTTCGGATCTTAGCAAGCTGTTGATTTGTCTTAATTAGCTGCAGTCCATGTTTAGAGCCGTTATTTACCATCTTAAGCCACATTTTGATGGACATATCCAGTGTCCCATGAAAAATAAAAAACTTTGAACATATTGTGCTTATTTTTCTATATTGTGTGGATTTTCAAGTAAAAACATCTTTAAACAGACCAAGTTAGACTGAGAAAATCAGAAGGCTCCACATTAGGTTGCTGGTGTTTTTGAGTTCTTTCAAAATAATTAGCCTGCACTTTATAAAATAAACATGAAACAAAACAGGTGTGACTGTATTGTTTGCCAAATAGTTAGTTCTTGCAGCCATGTTTCAACAATGTTGGGCCAATTGATTGTTTACGTTGATTAAATGTTTGGCTAAACTGTTTCCCTCAACAGTTATTTATACTAGTTTCAAATATATCTCAATATGGATATGATTTTTTCATTCTTCACGGCATGTACATATTTGTCAAATGTGGCTTAAGATGGTAAAAAAAAAAAAACTGCTCAACATAAATGCACCTAATTAAGACAAATCGACAGCTTGCTAAAATCCTAAGATTGCAATTGTGGTTGGAACAAAAACCAGCATACACAGTGGAGTGTCAGGACAGAGTTTGAGAACCACTGCTTTACATGGCTCCAAAGTGGGGGTGGGTGGGGGGCAGTGGGGGTAAGGGGAAGACGCGTACAGCAAAGGATGCATTTTGACATGAGTGAGAGAGAGAGTTTTTTGTGTGTGTGTGTGTACACGTGTGTATGTGTGAGCATTCATCAAATTACCCTAGCGGTGCCATACCAGAAAATAGTTTTTGCATATTCCTATGATAAAAAGATTAGCTTCACATACTACTTGAAGCATCTTTCATCCCTGATTTATTATAAAAATGTATGACCCTGAGGCCTCGTTCACAAATTTTGCATGGATTTAATCTAAATTTATGATAATATGCAAAACCTAAATCTCGCATAGACATGGTTTCTAAAATGCCAATTGAAATTAATAAAGTTGAGTCATGACAACCAGTCATTTTTAATTTGTTCTGTGTCTGCAACACAGCAGCAAAAGTGACACAATACACAGAATTAATCAAAAATACAGAACTCTGATATTTAACTTAGATCATTCTTTGTGTATGCATCAAAAATGTCTTAAATGAAATAAAATTTTCTGTTTAGCTCGTAAAGATATCACTCATTTGACAGAACATTACTCTTCAGAAACAGGAAACACAGAATGATGCACAAATACCAGGCAAATGATGTGAATAGTGATAACACAACCAAAAATTCCAGCCATATCAAAATGGCGTGCCTCTGAATGGACTTAAAAACGGATGGTGGCTATATGGTGGCTATGTGCAAGGAGCAAAAGATGGGCCAGGACCACAGTACACATGATATCTCGTTTCACGAAAAATAAAAGCATTAGAAGTTTACAACTGCAGTATCCAACCGTCTGTTCCAGATACTCTTAAACATTGAGTTTCCTTATGAAACTGAATTCAAACTGCAAGTGACAGACACCTGCAATAATATGAGATTCAAAGCAGTATCAAAGCCAAGATCCCTGAGGGTACGCTTGCTTATGAAGGACTGTCACCAAATAAATATTTGATACGTAAAGGAATGTGTATATTCACCTCTTTCAAATAGTCATCTCTGTCACTCCGTCTGAACCCTGAAAAAAAATGAGACAGAATGAGCAGGTAAGCGGAGCCACAACCTCGTGAGCGTTTTGTAACATCAATTCGCTTATATTTAATTTCTGTCCACAGTGTCGACTGCATCTAGCAGTGAAGATGAAAAGACGGAACTGTGCTGAAGTCAAAACTATTCACAGGGTGCTTATGTTTATTAACAACGGTAAAAACTGGCCAATGAATGCTTAAATGCAAAGCACGCTCAAAACATTGTAAGCACAAGCAACTGTCATACTGTTAGGTCGCTAGTAGAACTGTTCGGTCTCTTCGGATTCGAGTTAAGTTTGACTTCAAAAACGAAACCGTCACTCTCAGTGCAGCCATCTAGTCAGTGTCTCTCCGTGTAAAACGCCACTTCCTCACAGATCAAATGTTGTCAGAGTCCCGTGCACCGCGAGCAAAGTTAATCAACGGATGTAGCCTCCGTACAATGCTCTGGATAGATATTGGCGAAGCTAGCCAAAACTCACCGCTTTCACGAGGGCCATCAGCACGATGTCTAGCACCGTGCGACAGTTAATGCTAATTGGTATTCGGGGATGCAATGGCAGGAAGCCATGTAACACATAATTAAACTAAATGCACACCCACCGTGAGCCCCATATGCTCCCGCGGCGACCGCAAGCGCCCCAGATACTCCAGCTAACCTCTGGACAACCGAAGTCGCAGTCATTTTCCCAGTGAGTGGGCGCGTCTGAAGAAGCGACAAGAAATGGGGGTCATTTTGGCTCTAACTGAGCGAGGACGCAGGCAAACAGGCAGCTCTTCAACTCTGAGCCAAGATGGCGATTTGCGAACACGCCTCACGGGATACATGTCGTAACATTGCAATTTTGACGGCATTTTACACAGCCGCTGGCTGATCTTGTCCTGTTCTTTTTTTATTGTGTGTACGTGTACGCATGAGTTTAATTTTTACTGTTAATCATTGTTAGGCATTTTGACCGAATGGTAGTTTCATCTATGACTTTATCGTGAAGCTTCAACCCTAGTCTTCAATGCATTCATTCTGTTTCTCAGCTCAGGAGAATGTTACCTCAGGATGAGGTTGAGGGGTCGTGTAGTATTAGTGAGACGAGTCCGTCGTACTTGGTGAGAATATATGATGGAAATTATACACTTTAGACATTCATATACATTATAAACAATGTTTAATCTCTGCGACCCTTTAACTATTTTGTCGGTAGTAATTGTTTAAGGTAGTAAATATTTGCACCTGCATTTTACAAGTTGAACGTGATCGCTGTTTAGTAAGGTCGAGCGCTGTGTTGTCCACTTAATCCCATGCATATGTAGCATGCATATTTGTTGTCCATGTTATTGCACTCTAGTCACGAATTCTGGCATTTTCCGTGATTGTGATTTTGGTTTTAGATGCTCCTGATCTTTCTGACCCCCAAGTCACTGCTGACAAAATTAAGCAAGCTTTTCCAATGTTTGCCTCAATGCCTCGGTGGATACATAATTCACAGGATGGCAAAATAATGGTGATGGGACTACATCAATTATGAATATGCCGTCGTATTCACTTTAATGTTGAGAAATGTTTTTAATTTCGAAGCCAGTACGTCTGTTGGACTGAATGCACTCACTGTCCTTTGCGGCCTAGACAAAATTGACACTTAAATTTTTATGGGAGATGTTTGCCATTGGTGACATAAGGTGCCTGCTTACTTAATGAATATGTCGAGTAGTTTCTTGACATCTTTTATCACAGTGACTAAATTGCGTTCAGTGACTTGATTCCCGCGAGAAAACCCATGTTTAATTTTTTTTTTTTTTTGTGATTGGCTTCTTCCATCATGAATTATATATTACACCTGTGAGTCGAAAACAGTGAATTAGGAATGCTCATCCAGGAGGGGGCGCTGTTCTACTATGACTCCAGTCTTCACGGCTTCCAAATGAATTTTACTGTTCTGAATAAAATGAATACTTCAAGGCAGAACCATTGATTGAGAGCGAGACCCCAAAGAAAAGAGCCTTTCAGTGTTGTTGTTTCTACACATACTCTTCTGGATCAAAGAAACTAACCTGGTTTCAGTCAAATTCATTAATTTTGCAATTAACCCAGTTTAATTACTGACTAATTAAAAAACAAGCCTCTTGGCATCACATCTATACAGGGGTGAATCTACCTTGAATTTAAATGGAGGAAGGTATATTTACCGAGTACTGAATGCCAAATGTTTTCTGTTTACACACACAATAAGGCACGTATGCATGCACATAGATGCAGACAATTAAGTATCAACTCTGATACACAGTCACACTTGCGTCCATAAGTAATTATATTGTGACACTATTTTTATCATTTTGGCTTTGCCCATCCTCACAATGGATCGAAAACGAAACCCTCAAACCTTGCTGGAAGTATTGGCTTTCAACTTTAATTAACAGACTTTGTCAAGTTATTGTATGAGCCATGCTGAGATTACAATCATTTTTGTGCACAGAGCCCAAAAGTAATTGGGCAAACAAACATAATCATAAATGATTTTTTTTATTATTGCTTAGTTGTAAATAAATTGCAGTCAATGTCTGCCTGACATCTGAAACCCATGGACTTCACTAGATGCTGACGAGTTCTCTGGTTTGTACTCTCTGCAGCTGTCTTTATTTCCTGTTTGTTCTCGGGGTGTTAGTCCTTCATCAAATGAAATGCATGCTCAGTTTGATTTAGGTCAGGTGATAGAGTTGTCCATTGTAAAACATTCCACTTTCCTACTTTCAGTAAATCTTTGGTTGCTTTTGCAGTATATTCTCCTGGTCATTGACCAACTGCATGTGAAGTGCCAACAAATGAGCCAGTTCCATTGGCAGCTTTGCGTGCCCATGCCATAACACTACCTCCACAATTTTTTAAAGATGAGGTTGTATAATTCACATCATGAGTAGTCCCTACCCTTATCTTCTTATAAATTTTGGCTTGTTGCGAGCTTTGGCTTACTGAAAGTACTTCCTGGAAGGTGTTCTTGACTTGGCTGACTGTTGAAAAGGGGCTTTCTTCATTAGAGGAAGAATTATTTTCTTATCAGTGGTCATCCAGGCCTTTTGGTGTTCCTGAACTCACCAGTGCGTTCTTTCTTTTTAAATTGTCTTTTATGTACAATACTTTCTCTCAGTTCAGAGCATCTATACCGTGGTCTGCACTGTATTTAACAGCCCTGAGCTGGTTGACCTTGAGGATCCCTGGTCTAGCTGTCAGACCTTCCTTTTCCAGTTCGGCATTTCAAACAAGCGGTTTTAAATTGGTGCTGCTCTCTATGTCACAAACATACCCGTTTCACATGCAACACGCCCTCTTGCTCTGTCGGTGTGCTCTGCTCTCTGTCAGAACTTTGCTTGACCTCCCCGCTTCTCTCTCCCTTGTTACGCTAACCTTACTCTTTCACATTTACCTCTATTCACCAGCCAATCAGAGCAGAGTTAGTATCACAGAGGAGACTCCTATTCAAAACAGCCGATTTGTTAGATGGGATATATTTATAAATATCCCTTTTGAACATCCAAGAACATAACGGGGGGGATAGCACGATATGTAACCTTCAAGGATCCAGCAGATGGTTGTTTTGTCCACACGTGATGTTTTTCCTTTCACTGATTGGTTTGTTAAGCTTGTTTCAGCCCGATGATGGCTTGCTTCAGCGGCAATGGTGGCTCTTTAGACTTTATATTGAGTGTTCAGAGAGACAAAATCTGAATGCAGATGCCACTCTGGAAATCAACACTAGGCCTTTTACCTGCTACCTGAAATAATGAGGGAGTAACAGACTTGGTCACGGAACAGCTGAGCAACGGATTGTCCAGTAACAAACATTCAAGTAAAAGGTTGGCACTCCAAGCTCATATTCAGTATTTAGGTAAAACTTTCATCAATGGTTGCCAATGGCTTTGTTGGTGTCCAAATATTTATGGGCCAGACCGGTCACAGTTACATGTACAGATTTGAACTTTTCTTATGAACACCTAATCACACTTAGTTGTATAAACGTTGATGCCAAAAATGTAGGCAGTATGGTGCGTGACTCAGTTTTATTGTTGTGGTTCTGTGGTCCAGTACATTGAATGTGAAATTAAACTTTAGTTAGCTTTCTAACAGATGGGTAAGAAACTGCTGAGCAACCATCTGAACAATTACTTCCCCTAAAATGGGTGAACCATAAAAGAAAATGGTTGTAATTTGTTCATGGATCACTCAGTATGGGTGTTTAAGTAGCCTCAAATTTAAGCTGACCATCCTTACTTCATCCTTGCTTTTATTATTTTATGTTTCACGCTCAAGTTCAGCCTGCTGCTGAGATATTAGACTGAATCAGTGGAGACCTGGGTGGTTTTGAATGACAATGTTCTGAAGTCTGGCGTCTTTACCTTTGGGGTGTAATTACAGGATAAGGTTGTTGGTGCAGTGGAAAGAGAACTGCAGATTTTGAATTGTTTTTCACTGGCAGGCAATAAATGGCCCAAACCACCAGGCGGCTTTGCTGTCAATCGTCTCCGTCTGCCAGCAGTGAGCCTTCATTTCTAATACCTGCACAAAATATGTTTGAAAATGATTCTCACCAAGATTATTCTCCTATAGCAACTCAGAAGGTGAATACGGTTTTACCAAGGAAACATAAAACATTCCAGGAGTGTAATCTGACATTTTAAATACCATGAAGCACACAAAAGTAAGAAATATAAAGGAAAAATTCTGAATAACGCCACTCTTCAATAATATTGGTTTATGAAGGTTTTAGTAACGTTTTTGCTCCACTTGACTAACGTCTCATCAGAACCATTTATGCTCAGGAATTCATTATTTATCATGACCATAATATTTCTGATGTATATTTCTGTTCCACATTGTAATTTGCACATAGGCCTACAGATGCATACATACAAGCTCCTTCATATTTATTTACATACTTGCTTATTATTTTTTAATAGCCACAATCTGTGTGCAATAATCATGCATTCAGAATTCACCTATTCAGAAACCCATGTCCTAATAAATGACTTTATTTTGCCTATGGGAAAATGGACTTTTTATGAAAACTGTGTAGAATTGGTTGTTTTACTGAGAAATATTAAATCTGATTTTGAAGCACGTTTTCGCACTTTGTTCATTTAGTTCAGTCGTTTCGAACCTTATCACGTTTCAGCCAAATGTTCCTTTTGTTTCAGCAGGTGGGAAACTATATTTGTACCTAACACATCTGGGCTTGGTTCAGTCCTATCGGAAAGCAATCCAAGACTAATAAGGGATGAGAAAGGCATTGTGTGAATCTCCTACAGCTGTGGTAACCAGCTCTGTTCCTGGAGATCTACCTTCCTTAAGGTTTTGATTGAAATCCTAATCTGACATGCGTGATTCAAATAATTATCAGCTAAACAGGACCTCTTGCTTTTCTGGAAGTTGTGCGTTTGCCAGGGTAGGAGGGAAAACCGACGTGATTGTGCAGCAGATCTCCAGAAACAAAATCGATGACCGTGTAAACAATTCTACTGTCTCTTGCATGTAGAGCCATGGGATGGCAAGCAGTCTTGCTGAGGTGCCCCACTTACTTGGCAAAGAATTTTCAGCATTTGGTGGAGCAGCTGATTAGTCCAATTCATTTTTCTTTACCGGCTGCAAAATGTGCTATACCACTCCAGAATTTGTATTCTACTTTCATCATGCCCTTTTTGGTTTATTTGTGTTCGGCAGTCAGAGGGTTTCTCAGGCATTTCGAAATCCAACCGTACCATGACAAAACTGCCACAATGTGTCAACATAATGGCCAATTCAAACCAAAATTTAAATGAACTAAACGGGAAAATTCCCTGAAGGAGTCCCTGGCAATGCTAATGAGGACCAAATGCGAAAACATTTCATGCAGTGGTGCACTGACTTAAAGTGAAAGCAACATATTTCAATATTGGTCTCTGCCCATCCCGGTTTCGCCGCTGTTTCGTCCGCTCTGTATTAAACAGGACATTGTACGATAAAGTGAGTGCCAAAAAACTAACGCGTCTGTACTGCACGTTTCCTTGACTAGCCCTCTGCGAATGTTTACTGTATAGCTCATCAGTTACGTTTTACATTTTTTAATAGCCTAATTTCTCATGGAGAACTATAGCTGACAGTCTGTGGGCGCATTTTCCTCGTACATAATTCAGTGCGAGCCTTGAATCGCTGATATAGTTTATAGAAGATATTTAGGAGACCCATCCATCTTACACTATGGAAGTAAAATTGAGTGCCAATCCAAATTCTGAGTGTCAGAGCCCTTTGAATGTGAGCACCTCTCCAATCAGTATATACACACAATAGATATATTTTGCATGATTTTTATATAAAGAATTTAATGATGCCCTGCAATGGATTGGCGTGCTGTCTAGAGTGTGTCCCTGCCTTTCACCCATTGTCAGTTGGGATAGGCTCCAGCTTCTTCACTAGTGAAGAAGAAGTGGCTATAGAGAATGGACGGATGGATCGGAGAACTACTCATCACATCTAAAGTAGCTACATGTCTTCGGCTGCTTGTGACAGTGTTGAACCCCCTCCCCGTCGCTTCCTGCTTCTGCTGGTGTCTCTCCTCAGCTATTGTGGGCTCAGTACACACCTCAATGATACATCACAGATTCCCTTTCGCGGGTTGCGGCTGAGTGGACACACCCCCTGCGTGATGATGTCACAGTCAGACAGGGATGGAAATGGAATGCAGAGCAGGGCATGGGCAGGAAGCCTCAGTTTCCACAAATTCAAGCTTGTAATTGGAAATCTCTTTTCTTCTCCAGGCTGGTACGTCAAATCCCCAAAGTAATGCAGAGATGAGGCCCGGACCCCCCTCACTCCAAAGAGGATGGCAGGGGGGAGGGATTAAGCCGTGAATATTGGGTGGGGGGCGGGCGGGGGGGGGGGGGTGGGGGGCAGGGGGGCACTTGATAATTTTTAACATCTTGAGAGAGCCCAATTTCTCATTCTGTCCGGAAAGTCGAGTTTGACCCAATCTAAATGTCAGGTCCCCTCCCAACTGCTCACCAACGCCGTCAGAGGTGGAGAGCCAAGACGCTCGGCTGTAATTAGCAACCTCGTTAAGCTCATTTGCATCCCTCTTCAAAGCCGATCGATGCAAATTGATAGGATTTTGCCACCGGCGCTAATTAAAGAAGTGGGCAGCCCGCAGACGGAGGCAGGGTACTGTCACAAGATGAGCAAATGTTATTCCAGCGAAAAAAAAAAAAATCATAAAATTCTTCATCCTCCCGGCTGGTGTGGTCGCTATATATTGCCCTGACAGTCAGTTCACTATGGGCTGCAGAGGTGGCAATTAATTGTGTCTGAGACAGACTGTACAGGCCTGCTGTCCTGCGACAAATGCCAACAGAGCCAGATTCTCTCCCGGTGGTGCTAGGACAGGTGGCCTGGGAACTGTATCGCACCGCGCCTGGCAGAAGCGCTCGTTTTCTTCTGTAGTGACATGCGCGACGTGCGAGCTACAGCAGGGATCTTAAACCGAAATCTCGGAGGGCCACTGTGTCTGCTGGATTTTTATTGCGCTCCCATTCTCAAGTGCCTAGGTTGGAGTGCTAATTAGCTAAAGGCGGTAAACCGCGTTTCGAAGTGCAAAATTGGCTACTGTTTGATAGGAAATTACAAAACTCAGCTGTAACCTCAGACCCTGGGTCTACAGTTCGATCACGACAGTGACGACTAGGCACAGTCACGTGCTGAAGTTTCCAGAAATACACGCATCGATGCTGGAAGCCTCCCTCACAACCAATACACCCATGGCCAGATCCAGGGGGGGCAGGGTTGGGCTACGTGCCCCAGATTCTTGCCGCACCCCCCAGCTCCTCCTGACTTAGTAATGCATACTTCAACGCATTGCGATTGAGTGCGCAATGGGAATGAAATATGTCCCCCGGGTCAACAAAATGCAACGTCCCCCCCCCGCCCCCGGTCTACAAAATGAAAAGCGTCTCTCCCCCCCAGCAATTTTCACTGCACCCCCAGTCTAAGCAGGCTGCATCCGTCCCAGATGCACCCCAGATTATGTTGATATGCGGAAAATTTCCAAGCTTGAAAACCCTCCAAAAATGCCCCTTTCCATGGAGGAAAAAGTGGTAAAAATCATGGCCATGCAATTGTCTTCAATGAGGTGATTTCCATCGGGTTCGGCGACAAGAATAATATGTCATCCATCCATTCATTATTGCACCTGTTCATTTCTGGTCAAGGTCACTGGGGGCCTGGAGTTTATCCCAACACGCAGTGGAGAAATCGTCTACATAGACAGGCCCTGGCCTAACCCACAACCAATTTGCTGTAAGGCAGCAGTGGCACCCATTGCCCAACATGTCACCATAATACATCCAATTTATATAACATAATGGAATGTAAGGGACAGTGCAGTGGAGCAGTGGTTAGCACTGTTGTCTCACAATGATAAAGTCATGAGATCAAGACAAGCCTGGGGCTTTTCTGCATGGAGCATTTTCTCCCTGAGTTCACGTTGGTTTCCTCCAAAAACTCCGGTTTTCTCCCACAGTCCAAAGACATGCATGTCAGCCTAATTGGAGACTCCAAAATAGCCTGTAGCCATGAGTGTGTGAGTGAATGGTGAGTGCACTGTGCAGTGGATTGGCAAACAGTCCAGGGTGTGTTTCTGTCTTTCACCCATTGTCAGCTGGGATAGGCTCCAGCTCTCTCGCAACCCTAATGAGGAATAGGCGGTGTAGAGAATGAATGGATCGATGTAATGTAAGGGTGAGAATATGATACTCATATAGCGTCATATAAAATGACTTCTGGAAGTATTGAGGAAGTAATTCCTGTGCAAGTCTCTCAGTATAGAGCCCTAAAATAAAAGACTCTTTCAGCTTTACTCTGAGACTATTGTCCCTCTGTGGTTACAGGACGGATGGACGGACGACGGACGGAACGCCATGATATAAGGGTAAGGGTTAGGGTCAGGGTTATAATGCAGGAAGAGGGCAAAGCATTATTGGGGACGAACAAGGGACGAAAAGTTCATGGGGACGAAAAGTCCACGGGGACGAAAAGCCCTAGAGCTGTCATCCGTATCAGGTAAACTACATGTGAACTGCGGTCTCTGTCCGTATACTTATGAACTTCACTGTATAATACTGCCAGAGCCCCTAATTCATCACCGGTCTGTAATAGGTTAATGCCCAGCTGGACTGGTCACTCACTACAAACTCTGGCAATTAATTTTGCTTGTTACTTTCACAAAGTAACTTTTAATTCCACCTAGATTGGTATTTTCTTCTTTTAATTACCTAACACTACATGTTTTGTGAGTTTTAATTGATTTATTTATCCACCGCTCATTATAGTTCCTCACTCTCTCATTTACAAGGCTGTAAACCACATCATAACAAAATATACAGCGATATTGCAAGAAAATATGAATGCATAAGCAGAATGAAATAAATAAATAACTCCTTTAGTCAGCACTATGTCAAGGCCAGGATAAGTCAGGCTTAATAACCTGTGAAATTGTTTCCTATTTACAATTTAGATCGGAAACCGGCACGCACATGCACGAATGCATGCATACGCACACACACACACACACACACACACACACACGCAAACAGATACCCACACACAAAACACACAAGTTCAAGCGTAAGTACACACGGACCACAAACAGCGAGAAAGGAAGAGTTATACTGGTGATGAGATCTTGATTCATTTGAAAATGCTTGGCAGTGAATATCGCCAGAGGAAGGATGAAATATAAAGCTATAAAACAGTATGATTGTAAGAACACAACAGTAAAAAAGAATATTTCAGATGCTGAAAACAGAACTTGAGGGACCACCAAATCTGATTTTGAGTGTATTGCTCTATTCTTAATTTAAATCGAGAAGACGTAACTGGTCAAAACCATCTTAATGGAGAAAAGGCCCTTGTAAAAACATAATGCAACCAGAAGCAGATATTTATGATATCCATTTCATGAATAAAACATCCCCTCTGGCAAATGCTTCCAAAAGGCAACACATATATTCAGGTAAATAATTAATATGCAAAATTAATAATCTGTATTACTATAAATGTTTATCACTTCATACTGCATACATTCTCACTCTCTATAAAACACAAAGAAATGTACACAAAATCCTTGCAAATGCCAGCACATATGGAAAATTATTGTTACGAGAACACGTGCGCACAAAAACACAGTCACACACACACACACACACACACACACACACACACAGCTTCTCAAAACATGTTTGTTCTCTCTTTCTGCAGGCTAAAACCTCATTTTATTGGTGAGCTGTTTTCAAGTTGGCCCAGGTTTGATCACAAATTAAGTCAGGAGCGATACATTGTGTATGATCTATAGATATGTATAAACTGCAGCCAGCATGTCACATGACTCCTGAAAGGCAGTTACCCAAAGCCTATTTGATAACAGACAGCTGTCTCTCGCTGCATACAGCTGCCGTAACAAGAGACAGATTTAACACATCAGGCGGTTAGGCGGCGTGGCGTGGCACGCCTGTACGAAACACACGGCTGCGATCCCCCGGCATCTGCTCCTAATTGGGCTTATCTGAGCCCTGGCAAAATCCGCCACCCCATCCAGGGCCAGTGGCTAATTACTGAGCCTGCCTTCCGCTACTGCAAAAGAGGGAGAGAGAAAGGGAGAAGAAGAGGGAGAGAGAGAGAGAGGGAGGGAGGGATGTGTATATGTCTATATCTATAACTGCATGCATGCATGTGCGGTGTGTGCACATGAAAGAGTACGTGAGAGTGTCTGTGTATGACTGTGTGAGTTTGCGTGCAAGTGCGTGTGTGTGTATTTGTGTGTGTATAGTTGTGTAAGTATGTATGTTGGAGTGTGTATGCATCTGTATGTGCACGTGAGTGTGTGTGTGTGTGTGTGTGTGTGTGTGTGTGTGTGTGTGTGTACTCGTGAATGCATTTGTGTATACTTGTCTGTGAGTGTGCGTGCATGTGTGTGTGTGTACGTGTGTATGTACAACTTCAATTCCAGGGGAGTGTACTACAAAGCTGGCTTTGTGATTAAGCCTGTTTCAGTTGTTCAAGAGTCCAGGGTGTCTGTAGTTACATTTTGCACTTCATAAAGCATCGTTCATTTTAAATGGGAGACAGGTCTGGGCTGAAGGCAGAACCTGTACTTTGTGTCAACAAAGCCCTGCTGTTATAATACTTGGTATATGCAGGTTGTGGCTTGGCATAATCATTTTGGAACAAGCAGGGGCCTCCCTAGAAAAGACAATGTCTGGAGGGCACATATGTTGTTCCAATATGTGCGTGTACCCTTCTGCTCAATTATGCCCTCAAAGATGCAAAAGGTGCCCATACCGAGTGCACTAATGCAGCTCCAGATTATGACAGATACTGGCCGGTGGAAATGTCCCTGATAACAGTTGGGATGCTTTTTCTCCTCTTTGGCACTAAGAACATGTTGTCCATTATTTGAAAAGTCAGTTTGAAAGATGGATTTGTCAGACCACAGCACTCGTCTTAACTTCCACATCAGTCCATCACAGATGAGCATGAGCTCAGAGAAGTCAATGGTGCTTTTGAATGGTGTTGATTTATGGCTTTGTCTTTAAGTAGTGAAGTCTTAACTTGCATTTGATGACACCACAATGAGCTGCCTTAACTGACACTGGTCATCTGAAGTATTAATGAGCCTGTGTGTTATGTTAATCTCAGAAGCATGTTGGTACTGAATGCAATGCTGTCTGTAGGCCTGAAGGTCACGCACATCCAATATTGGAATTCAGTGTTGTCTTTTATGCATGGAGATTGTGTACATTGAGTGGATACAGTACATATGAGTGTGCACATGTAAATGCACGATTGTGCACAGTATATGTGTGTGTGCGTGCGTGTGTGTGTGTGTGTGTACTTGTGATGGTGTGCAGTATACATATGTGTGCACATTTGAGTGTGTCCAGTATATGTATATATGTGCATTTGATGGTGAACAATACATATGTGTATGTACATATGAGTGTGAACAGTATATGTGTGTGCACATGTAAGTGTGTACAGTACATGTGAGTGTGCAGGTAAATGAATATGATTGTGTACAGAGTATGTGTGTGCCCAGGTACGTGCATGTGATTGTGTGCAGTATGTGTGTGTGTGTGTGTGTGTGTGTGTGCATGGAAGTGCATGTGTGTGTACAGTATATGTGGGTGCACGCATGTAACTGTGCAGAGTATATGTGAGTGCACATGCAAGTATATGTGTGTGTACGTCTGACTGTGTACAGTATGTGTGTGCATGCTCAAATAGTGGTGTACAACATATTTGTATATGCATGTGTCTGTTCAGTATATGTGCGCGGACACGTAAGTCTGTACAGTATATGTGTGTGCACATGTGACTGTACATAATGTGTGTGTGCATGTAAGTGCATGTGTGTGTATGTGTGTACAATGTATGTGTGTGCACATGTAACTGCGTGTGCGTGTGTACAGTATATATGTGTGCGCATGTAAGTGCATGTGTGTGTACATTATGTGTTTATGTGTGCATGTAAGCATGTTTGTTTGTACAGTATATGTGTGTGTGCATGTAAGTGCATGTGTGCGTGTGCGCTTGTAAGTGCATGTGTGTGTATGTGTGTACAATGTATGTGTGTGCACATGTAACATGCGTGTGCGTGTGTACAGTATATATATGTGTGCGCATGTAAGTGCATGTGTGTGTACATTATGTGTTTATGTGTGCATGTAAGCATGTTTGTTTGTACAGTATATGTGTGTGTGCATGTAAGTGCATGTGTGCGTGTGTGCATGTAAGTGCATGTGTGTGTATGTGTGTACAATGTATGTGTGTGCACATGTAACTGCGTGTGCGTGTGTACAGTATATATGTGTGCGCATGTAAGTGCATGTGTGTGTACATTATGTGTTTATGTGTGCATGTAAGCATGTTTGTTTGTACAGTATATGTGTGTGTGCATGTAAGTGCATGTGTGCGTGTGCGCTTGTAAGTGCATGTGTGTGTGTGTGTGTGTGTGTGTGTACACTGTATGTGTGTGCACATGTAACTGCGTGTGCGTGTGTACAGTATATATGTGTACGCATGTAAGTGCATGTGTGTGTACATTATGTGTTTGTGCATGTAAGCATGTTTGTTTGTACAGTATATATGTGTGCGCATGTAAGTGCATGTGTGTGTACAGTATGTGTTTGTGTGTGCATGTAAGCATGTTTGTTTGTACAGTATATATGTGTGCGCATGTAAGTGCATGTGTGAGTACAGTATGTGTTTGTGTGTGCAGGTGTGTGTACAGTATATGTTTGTGTGTGCATGTCAGCGCGTGTGTGCATGTACAGTATATGTGGGTGTACACGTGCCTGCCTGCCTTGGTGCCTAACCTCTCTTTGAACTGAATGAGGTCTGGTTGTGGGGTGGCAGTCATTGGGGGCCGCCGTAGAAACACAAACCTTCAGGGTGCTTCAAAGAACCTTTTCATCCCTCGCTAGCCAGGAGCAGCGCCGATCAGACAGACTCGACAGAGCAAAGGAATAATCACACAGTTCTCTAAGGGGGTCCAGGCCCCTGGGGACCTTCTCTCCAGACCGCCCCCCTTGCTGCAGGCATCCAGCTGGTCTCTTTTGTTCTCAATTCATTTCCACAAATCAGCGAATTCTGTTCTTTCCACAAAGGCGAGGATCTCAAAACTGAAGGCGATCAGGCGGCATTCCCAGTATGCACTTGGCACCAGGTGTGGGTCTCTTGGAGCATGCTATTGGATCATTAACTCAGAACAACCGACTGCGCCTATAAAATCCAGGCCTTCTTCCCTTTCGGTTAAGTTTTGTTGCTGTAACAACTGGCTGAAAAATGACCCTCAAGAACAACTGCAAAAAAAAAAAAAAACAAAAACTAATCTTGAAACAGGACACGCGTTGAAGTGAACCATGCTCACACTTTTTCCCGGTACAGTTTAGATCTCTGTAACAATGAGCTGGGAAAAGAAACTCGCACCGACTGTGAGAAAAAGACATTAACAGCAGTGTTAAAAAAGGCAAGTGTTAATAAGGAAGCATAGCCTGCTGTACTTTTGGAATAAATTGAAGTAATGGGGCTCCCATTGGTGTACAAAGCCAGGCAACTTCTGCAGAGAGCACATGCAACAGACTCAACACATTTGGTAAACTCTGAGGCCAGGTAACTAAGAGGGGAAAGCTTCATTTGCTTCAGCAATGTCTGAGTTGAGCCTGCCTGGTAGTGTAAATGTGAAAATTCCATGATTACCAAAATTCCTCAATAAAAAAATTAGCGGGAAAGACATGGAAATTATTTACTGTTGGGGCTTCTAGATGAATAACATGACTAGGCAATAAAAAAAACCAAAAACAACTTTATTTGCGAAGATTTAATGCTGATATGTTCATTAGTAACTTAAGCAGCAGCCTAAACTGAGTCTAAACATAGTGCCCATCAGAGGTAGCAAATCCTGGTTCAGAACATAAAATTCCTCCTTGCTATTTCTTCCCACTGACAAGGATTTGCTTATAAGCACAGTCCTTCCCATATGAAAATATCATATAGTTATCTCTTAATAAAACTATAGTATTTTTGGCATAACTATAGAATAGAATAGAATACTTTATTGCCATGTCAACTCACAGTTGATTGGAATTTGTCTTAGTGCAGTCAGGTTAAAAGACACAACAAACAAGAGCACCCCTCACATTAAGGTGTCACACAGTACATGGGAGTCACAGCATAAACACACAGTACATGAAAGACATCAAAAAAAAAGGTCATTAGTCATATACTGTAGCATTACTACAGTTTGCATGGTATAACTACAGTAGCACTACAGCCATCACATTATAACTACTGTATTACCACAGTCAACAGTACCATGAAATTACTATAGTCCACACAACTGTATTGCTGTAGTTTGAATGACTATAGTATCACTATAGTAATACTACAATATGATGGAAAAAATACCATCCATTTACTATAGGAAAACTATAGCTTAGAACTATAGCAGTTTTCATAAGGGTTCAGCTGGGATGTAAAGTAAATTACACTGGTGAAATCACATGACTGAGTTCATGGACGTCAGAAAAACATTGATGTTACTCATAATTTCTCACCCTTATACTAGCCACCTCTGGTGTCCATGCTACAATGTTAGCTCTGAATCATTTGCAATGGCATTGATGATCAAAATGCCAATATCAGCTTTAGATTTGGATATTGCCCTTCTCTTCTGTCATACGTTGAAAACGTAAACCTGACTCTCTTCGCACTAGAACTCCTTTGAACGCTAGCCGCACCTGTCCACCCCCCCGAACGTCAGCAGCGGGAATTTTTTCGGAAGTATTGCGGAGTTGGAGAAAAGCTGTCGGGCGGCTGTGTGCATTTTGGAGGGTGCAGGTGCTCGGCTCGGGAGGGGTGTTTCAGTATCCTTGTGACGCACTTTTGATCTATTTAGGGTGTAAAATTGGAGGAGAAAATGCTCACCACCATCTACTGAGTTTATTTTGAAACACACACTGAACTACAGCACATTTATTAACCCTTATGTAACCAGGGAAGTCCTGTTGAGATTGAAATCTCTTTTTCAAGGGAGCCCTGGGGGTTGAGGTGGGCAATGTGCACAGCCAATTAGATCAGGGGATGATTAGGTGGCAGGTCGAAAGAGTCAGGTTGGGAATTTAGCCATGACACTGGGGAACCCCCTACTCTTATTGATGAGTGTCATTGGAATTTTAATGACCACAGTGAGTCAGGACTTTGGTTTAACATCTCATCCGAAAGACGGCGTCTCCTTCAGTACAGTGTCCCCATCACTGCACTGGGGCATTGGGGATTATTCCATCAGAGGGAAGATCGCAACCTACAAACCCACCAACACCTCTTCCAGCAGCAACTTGGTTTTTCCAGGTGGTCTCCCATCCAAGTACTGACCAAGCCCACACCTGCATAGCTTCAGCCACGCGGTTGGAGCAGATCGAATTGTGGTATGGCTACTGGCACACATGGATGAGAAAATCCAGTCTTCAGCCATCAGTTACCCTGGGTCTATCAGCTAATTAGTCTTGCACACCAACAGCAATTTACTTACAAATTAGACCGCAGTAAAATTCTTCATAGGGGCAAGAGGACATTATCAGCTGCTGTTTATATTACTCAATGTCACTAAATGTCACTTGATGAAAATGATTGGACTCACAATTTAGGGCCGATATTGGTCAAAAACATGGGCTTCCAGCTAGCACAAAACATTCTCTCAACATTCCTTCATTGTAATGGCAATGTTAAGACAACATTGAAAAAACATTTCAGCAAAAATGCTAAAACATTTTTTATGTCGTCTGGGCTGTGAGGTATAATATGGTAAGTAAACTAGACCACCAGACGGCTTGATACCCCAATCGTGCAATGCCATTGCACCCTTGAGAAAGACACTCAACCTAAATTGCTGCAGTGAGCCGTGTATAAAATGTATGCTGTGCCTGCTTTTTGTGAGGACGCCTAAATGTCGCTTTTCCCAAATAAATCTCAATAACCCTTTTCAGGATGTGAATGTTCAGGTATGGTGATTTAAATGTCCTCAAAATGAAGATGAATTGCTCGTATACTGCATTGACATAAAGTATACCTGTATACCTATATGTCAACGATATGCTATCTTTGGTAGAAATAAAACATTTTCTATAGATTTGCTTGTTGTGTGTGCATGATATAAACTAACATTGCCCTGAAATTCTCACCCCCCCAATCCTATTACCCATTAGCCTGCCTGAGAATATACGGGTCTAATCGCGAATGAATTGATAGATGGAGTATAGTCACATGACCTAAGCACCACTGGGGAATAAATAACATTTGTTCTCAAAGAGGTTACTCAAGGATTCTAGTATTCCCTTTAGAGTGGTTAAAAATATGAACTGTTTGAAGATCTGATGACCAACTCTGAACATTCCTGTCAGAGAAAATGTAATTTGGAAATTATTTCAAAGACATACCGTATATTAACCAAAATGAATGCGGTGATAACTAGTATGATTTCTTATTTGCGGAGGCTTTGATCAGCATGCAGTAGCTGACATCAGCCAGAATTGTAATTTGACTGAGGTCAGTTTTTACATTCCAGGCAGCGCACGGCAATGGTTTATGTTGGCCTTCAACCAATCAGCCGTCTAATCAATTAGCCCATCATAACTCATGACCGAATCCCTTACGACCATAACACAGGCCTCCCGGGGGAAGGCAGATTGCACAGCTGGCTGTAATATTGGACTGAGCACCCAATAACAATGCTCTTGTTGATTAGTCGGGTCTGCTTGTTCCTGCCATGCCATTTGTGCCAACCGCCTGTGCAGATAATCTGATAGATTGAAGAGCGAGAAGTTGCAACACGTGGCAGGTGACCAATCAGGGCACTTTGTGGCCTTCTCACCATCTCTGGAGACCTGCGGGGATTTTAACAGGGATTGAGCTCCAAACTCAGGAAGATTGATTGATTGATTCTTTGTTGTTTAAGGGCACTTTCACCAATTTTTTTGGCTATCTCATGTCAACATACTATTCGTTCATACCAATGGGCGATTTAGTCTCTAAATACCCGAGCATGCATGTCTTTGGACTGTGGGAGGAAATCGGAGTACCCGGAGGAAACCTAAGCGACCAAGGAATGAACACGCAAACTCCACACAGAAAGGCCCCAGGCCGGATTCGAACCCACAACCTCCTTGCTGTGAGGCGGTAGTGCCTAATTCAGGAGTTAATGATAAATAGTAATTTGTTTTATGTCATTAAGCCCTTTGCATCGACATAGACGCCAGTGTCTGTAAATTCCGAAAGTCAATTCCTAAATAATTCTGTTATTGAATTTCCAAATGTCTTGCTTCACTGGAATAATTTTCCATAGTCTCTATGACACAAATAATGAGTTATAAAGCCTAAATAGGCTCATGCATAACAGGAAAAATTTGGCATTATTTGTATTCTGCGCAAAAGGGTTAAAGGTCTCACACTATGCTTTTTTTTTCAAGAAATTATGTTCTTGGATGCCATGATTGGGAGGTCTGTGGACATTTTAACAAAGAAAAAACTTTAATATTCATCAATTATAGACCAGTGGTCACTAATCCCGGTCCTGGAACTCCACCTTCCTTTTGATTTCCAATCTAACCTTTATTTAGCAGACTTGGTTCAAATAATTAGCAGTTAATCCTCTCATTTTTGAATAGGGTTGGAGTTGAAACCAACAGAATGAAAAATGGGTGGGTGACTGTTGTTCTGGGTCACACATTGCCTTTAATTCTCACCCCTCTAAAGAATAAGCTGTTACGATTAGGCATCTCCTCTGATAATGAGCTGCGCTCTGATTGGCTGGGGAATAAAGTTAAACCAAAAGACAGTTAAGTTAGCGCTACGACGGAGAGAGAGGTGGGGAGGTCGAGCAAGGCTGTGGGAGGGAGCAGGAACAGAGACAAAGCTAGTAGGCGCGAACTACGCAGAGCGGTCTGTTTGTGATGAAATGACAGGAATATCGAACCAATTGGTCCAAATGGCGAAGTAGAAAAGGGGTCGAGCGGCTAAACTGGGGGTGTCTTAAAAGCCAAATATCTCTCCGCTGTTAAATACATTAGAGAACATGGCACAGGTGAGTTCAACTGGGGAAAAGTATTTTCCATAATTTGGGTCCTTTAAAATGTTATTGAATTTAGCACTTTTTATGGGGCTGCCACAGTGCCTTGCACTACGCCCCCACAGAGATGTTATGCGGCGACAGCGATGATATATATTTTGTGCATTGCCAAGAGCAGACAATTTCAAGCAAGAAAGTGCACAAGGTACCATCTCAGTAAACACAGAACTAAGAGAATTGCCTCCAGTGCAAACATTAGCTTTCCCCAAAGCGAGATGTTTATAGTTGGGCTAACACCTTCCTCCTTAGCATGCGTGCAGTCATCACGCCTTTACTGCCTAACTGAAACCTTAATGTTTGTGTGTGCGCACCAGAGCAAAATCAACAACCAGTCATTTACACCGGGGATCCTCAAAGTCTGGCCCTCAAATCAAAATCTGGCCCTGGCTTTCTTTTCTCCCAGGTAATTAACAGAACAATTAGTGCTCCTGATTGGACAGACTGGCAACACATCTGACTCCAAAGTAAAGGAAGGGTGGATAGCCAGCTGTTCTCAGCCCTCGTGGGGATTATGATTCGAAGAACAGGGTTTCAGACGGTTTTAAATTTGCATGTTGTGAGCATAAGCACGGCTGCCGGAGAAATCCAGATTTTGGTCCATGAATCCTCTGTCGTCTTGTCCTGTGCTACTATGCTCACTCAGCAACTCCAGCGTGAGTTTTTCTGCCTCAAATCAGAATGCAGGACACCACTCTTGCATTTGACAGAGAGCAAAGAATTCTGGGAGGTGACACTGAGTGCACTGGCTTTTTGAAGCGCTTATGAGGAGCCATACATTTCACGTCCAGCATGTTCTGGAAAAAACAAACGCGAAACGGTGTAGAACCCTGGCGCGTTATGCACGTGTTCCTCTAAATGTCTGTGGGTGAATGAGTCAGTGAGTGATTGACCAGCATTTGCAACTTATAGTCCATAATTACAATTTTCAGAGCCTTGGAGAAAAACACTTTCTTTGCCAAGCGCTCTTTTTGAAGCTGGGCAATTCATTTCTGTTAGTTTAAGTGAAACAGCTCCATGCCGCTGAGTTAAGTGACTTCAAATTAACTTGATTAATTAAACTTGTCAAAAATGTAAAAATGTATTCAAAAGTGGCCCTTAAACAGTTCTCTTCTTGTGTGTGGTCTATCCAGTCTACGAGTCAAAGATGGCCTGTGTGAGCCAGTTCCTGGCCTGAGGGGAAAGTCTCCAGTTCGCTCCAGCCGCCTTCCAGCCGGTGGATGGGGCATTCTGCCACCAGGTGGCCTGCAGTCTGGGTTGCCCCGCAGTCACATGCGTGAGGATCTGCAAGCCCCCACTGGTGCAGGCAGGCCTTGAACCGCCCAACACCAGTCCGAAGACGATTTAGGCGGCACCAGTCCTTGCGGGGAAGGTCACAGCCGGCGGGTTTAGTTGAGATTGCCAGCAATCAGATTGCCCTTAAACAGTTGTGTGGAACTGATACATTTTTTAATGCATAGATGAGTAACTGGAGGCTATTGACTTAATTCCTGCACAGTTAAGTGAAAAAACATTGGGACATTGCTACATTTTATGGTTTTGTGCTGTAAAAAAAAAAAAAAAAAAAAAAAAGGAAGTTGTTTTAACTCAAAAAGGTAGAGTCCAGGCTTCCTTAAAATTTTAAATTAACTGAATTGAAAATGACAAGTTGACTTAATTCTGAAACATTACAAAATTGCCTAAACTATTCATCCTAAATTCAGTGATTTTATGGCTGACTAGTCACTTACTTTTAGTTAAAACAACTAGTTTTTTTTTTCTTTTTTACTGCCTGTCTGTGCTCACAAGCTCATTTGATCAAATATAAAACAGTGAACATGATGACGGAAGGCACGGTCTGAACTCATGCACAAAAGGAAATCCAGTTCACAGGTTTTATTGCTAATCTTGGTCAAGTAATCCTGGTTGGTAACAGGCAGTGAGATTTCAGCACATAAAGGTGAATCCAGAAGTAAAATCAGAAATACAGTCCAAAAGTTAAAACAGGGAAGTAGGCACGCTGAAGCCAAATTGAAAGGCAAATCAAATACCAAAAAGCCAAACAGGAAATCAAACCCAGGAAAGACAACAGACATTAGGAGCGAGGCAGAATCATAATCGTTACTGGGAAATCTCAAGGGAAGTGAACACTCAGTAAAGACACTGGAAACAAGCTTGAAAAACCCGCACAGGTCTTCAAAAAACTGAGGGAATATAGCAGAGGTGGGCAATGATGGCCGTATCTGTCCCTGGTTTTCACTCCAACTTCTGGCCTTTAATTAGTAATTTATCTTAATTAGCCAAACCATTTATGAAATCTGACGTTTCTGCTGCAAAACTTCAAATTCTCTTGAATGATCGCAAATGACTGTTCTCGTCTTTGTAAATGAAACATTTTTCCTTCCTCTTATGTATATATGAGCAAATCCATATTTGTGTGTACAACCAATTGGGCTCCATTAATCAGGGTAATTGGTGGAGATAAAAACCTGCATACACACCAGCCCTCCTGGACTGGAATTGCCCACCCCTGGAATATAGGAATGCAAGAGCCCTAATCATATTGGATTCAGGTGTGTGGAGCGAAAAAAATCGTGCAGGGAGGCGTGGCTTTTGACAAGGGACCAATGAAACAATTAAACAATGAACAAGGGGCGGTGCAGATGCGGGAGTGAAAAAAGAAAACATGTGACAAGTGACAGATGCGTGAAAAGGTTAAGCTAATACATAGAACTGCTAAAATAAACACTAAGCTATACAAAATAATAAATACAATTACAAAATACACATTAAACATAACTGGACAAGTTCAGATCCTGGCCCCGAGGACAAAGTGCCGATTGTCATATTACTAAGCCTGGTGTGTTTGCGTTTTTTGTTTCAAGGTCAGGAAAGCTCACAAAATCTCCAGAGCTGATTCTACAAATGAAATTTCCACGTAGAGCTTCTTGCTTTTGTCTCTCCGCATCGTGACAATGTGGTGACAGTCACATTGTCAAACCATGGGCTGTGTCAAAATAAACCAATCGTCATATTCTTAAGAAGCAAAAATGCATCGGCGAGCTCAGCAATAGGAAATAACCCCGTGGACCACAGAGGATTACTGTTGTGTATTGCAGAGAAATATCAGTAATCTGTGAAGAAATATCCCTTTTCAAACACTCCCCAAATACTATCATAAAAAGAAGACCGCTCCAGCATGACCTCGGAGGGTTCGCATTGCTGGCAAGTCTTTGGAAGAGAATGACTAAGTTGGAGTATGCAGAAAACTGTGACAACAAGTTTCGGAGCAAAGTATTACGAACAGATATGAGTGTTAACTTGAGTCAAAGTTATAGAAAGGGAAACAATGGATAAGCCCAGGAACCAATGAACACCCCTCCCCATATTCACCTTAATTCAAATTTACGTATTTGTATGGCACTTTTAACAAAGGACATAATCACAAAGGTCTTTACATGTGTCGGACCAATAAGTAGAAACATGAAGGGACAGGATCCAGGTTTGGGTATGTATGACAGCCATTAGACCTTTGTCCTCATTGATTTTATGACTTCTGATAATGTCTGATAATGAAAATGTCATCATCTGGATAAATATAGAGGTACGCAGATACATTCTGCTCCATTGATCCAATTGTCAGAGTGCGTTGCATTTAACCATCCAGCTGAACAGTTACCCCAAAAATACTGCTGAAGCAACCAAAAACTTTTTCAGGGGCAAAATGGGTGGATTATGAGTTAATTATCATCCCTGTATCCAACTGCGCATTGGATTCCCATGATGAAGTCAAGAGTAAGGGAAAAGAAACCAAAAATAGGACCCGTAGATGATCACAGAACAGACTTGGCAGCATGTTGGGGTAGTTACTCTAAAAAAGTAATGCATTACACATTACCAGTTACTTTTTTTTAAGTACTTTACTAAATTACTCACTGCTGAAAGTAAATAGTTACACTAGTAGTTACATTACTTTCGGATTACTCAGCACCATCATCTGAAATTCACCATAGGCTAATTAACCATATCATGTTAAAACCTGGCATATGCTCAAAGCAGCACAAATCTTTATTTTAGCAAGGAGGACACACTCAAGATCCCTCTTTCATGCTCTTTAATACAGCAGAGCCAGCAGCAAAGTTGTAAAAATCAGCCCAAACAGCACTTCACAGAAAAGTGAGTCAAGTACAAGGCTACAGTACAGGCATAAACACGCAAGAAAAAGGACGTCTGATTTGTTTTCTTTCCTCGGTCTCAATCGCCAATATACTCAAAAGGAGGAAGAACAAAAAGAGGAAGAAGAAGAACAAGAGGACGTTTACTGGCCTCCCGTCTTCTGATAGTTGAAGAATTTAAAGTAATGCAAGTAACTAGATAATTTATTTGTTTGTAACTGTAATCCGATTTTTAAATTATCAAAGTAATGTGTTACATTACGTACTACCAAGCTGTGTTAGGGGTAACTAATTACAAAGTAACCAATTACTGTAATCAGATTACATTTATCAGTCACGCAGTACTCACAAAGGAAAAACGTCCAGTAAAATCAGTGGGTTGCAGACTTCCCGAGCCCCGACACCCAAAATGTGGGACTATGGATAAAAATGACTGCATCACCACAAATCTCCCGCTAATTAAAGCTGTAATTATAATGCCCCGTAATCATTGTTTTATCTCCTGTCCGATGTGATGGACTGCAGAGCTAACACAGTAAAATTGTCATTCCCCAAGAACATCGGCATTTATCAATAGTTTTACAATAGTTTTAAGCTGGGGCTTCCCCTTGTTATCAATTACTGGCGCACATGCCAGTGATCTTTAGTATGTGACCTAATTATTTATGTTTGGTGTCATTTACTTATTTATTCAGCATGTTAGAATATTTCAGTGTGGCCCCTAAAACAGGTGCACCCTCCTCTCCGATGTAATGGCTCTATGATTGTCTGAGACAATAAAAAAGAAGAAGAAGAAGAAAGAAAACACATATGACTAAACAACTAATGCAGGCATATCGAGCCCGGTCAGCAGTAGGTCACAAGGCAGTTGTACATCGATGTAAAAGGATTGGCTGGAGGTTTAATAAAACAGGTTGTATCGCTTTAACATCCGCTGACGTCACTTGATGCAGATCTCCCAGCTGAGAAAGACTTGATGCGAGGTTACAGAGAAAATGCAAAAAAAAAAAAATTTCCCTCCTGTCCTGAGCCGGGGATGCGTTGATTTCACTAGCTTTGAACAGTATTTTAGACCGGTTTATGAAGGGGAAATGAAAGAAAGGAAAGGTTTGCGGGCAGACTTGCAGATACATTGATTGAAGGGGCAGCACAATTTGGAGGGTTTGGCCACAAATTACGCGGAGAACGCGTAAAATGCAGAGCTTGTAAGAACGAAAAAACTAGCTGGGATACGCTGGTGCTCGAAAGGGCTGTGTGCGCACGTCAGAGAGAGAGAGAGAGAGAGAGAGAGGAGAGAGAGAGAGAGAGGAGAGAGAGAGACCGTAAAAAAGCACAGCATCTTTTCTGAAGCAAGGCAGCCGATTGCTATCGCTATTAAGGAGCTGCAAACCAGGCAAGCATCATGATTCCGTTCTCCCGTAATTTACCTTCGAAAGGACTCAGCTACTCTACAAGCGGGGCAACAGTGCGATGGTGGATGTATTGAAAGCTACAGATTTAGCTAAATGACGAACACCGACGACCAATAAAAAGAATAAGAGGGGGACAAAGATTCGCGCGTTCTTTTTTTCGAAAAGAAAAATAGCAGAACGGTTGGAAGAGGGATTCGATTTGTTCATCAGTATCTTACATTTTAAAAAATGATTGTCTTATGGAGGAAACTGTGAATTTGGCGTGGATTGCGTATATTAAACAGACAACATAAGTATCCAGGTATTGTCTTCGATTTTATTGCGCTATTTCCAGTGATTTTTGTTTAGTATTTGTCATATTCCTTGGTAAAATGTGGTAATCGAACTGTCAGTCGTACAGACAGAGGCTGTTGGACATATGGGAATGAAATCAAACAGTACCGGACAGAAAATGAATTGATAATTCAAACGGCGCGTCATTTGTGAGAGAAAGAAAAATCTTATGAGAAGATGATGTTTATAAAAACATCGAAGTCCTAAGCGGGTCGAAAGCAAAGGATACCTGTTCAAAACACCGGATTCCTTCAAACCTTTGTGGCAACCTGGGAATTACCGGGTAAGCATATTTCCTTCCGATTTGCCAATGTATGCAATTACGCGTGCGGTGCGTGTGTTATGTGGGAATGACGCTATTTCTTTGCTCTAACGGCTTAATATTTTTAGTCTCCTGTAGACTACCAGCGGTCATGTATTTACCTTATTCCGAACGCAATGGCAGTTGCTGTTATTTGTTGACAGGTGTCTAACAAAAAATGAACTCATTTGTCATGGCCATTTTCCCGACGCTGTTGTCAGAGCAACCGGTACAAAATACTTCGAGTTCGCTACCTAAACAACATCGAGCAAAAAGGATGTACAACCGATTCCAGTCTTAGTGAGTCAATATATTTAGCTCTCTTCAAACGTGGTGGCCCTGCTTTTGGGAGCCTTCTATCTGTGGACTGCATAATATCAGAACGATGGTTTACTTGAATTACCATTCTTGTTTTTATTAATAATCCTTGATCCGTGCGTGAATCTACAATTTCCGTCCAGTATATTGACCTCAAATAAATTGTAATCTAGAAATGCCACCCTCCTTCAAAACCGTCCTTTCTGGCACATCTTTCTTTGCCGGTAAAATCGAATTTTAATCGTAAATTCTGTTTTTCATCTTGGAGAAGACGGTTGTGTGGGCATACATCATGAATTGTGAATAGACCACACGCGCGCGAGCGCACGCACGCACGCACGCACGCAGACACACACACACACACACACACACACACATTTTCACACAGCAGCATAATATAGTTTTTTTGAGAGACGTGACCTCCCTCTTTCTCCAGTTAATCAGAGCATCAAACATGAAAGAGAATAGATTGTGCCGTGTATGAACGTGACTGTGTGAACATGTGTACCCACACACACACACTCACTCAAAGACTGGATCACATTTATATGCTGTGCTAGTGTGAGCATTCCGAGGCCAGTTGATGGCAGAATTGTGCACAGACAAGAAGACCTCTGTTCTTATCTGAGAGGAAAAAGGACTCTGCTTAGCTTCACTGTTTCTCTGTATTAGAAGATGTGGCCTCAGTGTTGCGGTACACAAGAGATATCACGACATAGCTGTAGTGTTGCCATGCACAGGAGATATCATGACAAATCTTCAGTGTAGCTCTTTTAAAAAGATGGACATGGGGTATTAGCATTGCTCAATGGAAGACAAGTGCATACATAGCTCTATTGCTTCGCCATACAAAGTGGCAGCTCATAAATGTGGTTCTCGCCATACAAAATAATAAGGGACTGCAGCTCCTCATATCTTAGCAACATGTTTGGAAAATAGAGCCATCTCTACGGTGTTTCCTATACCGTCTGCTTTATACTCAGAATTTAAGAGTCCCAGTCATAATTTTAGGTCCCTAAATATAGCTGGTTGTTATTCATTAGTTTGGCAGCGTGATCTCTGGCTTGTGCATGTTCTGCTGCTGTAGCAGCAAGTTACTGTTTTTTGGGGGCCTGTATTGCAATGGCCAAGTGGTGCGGTTACCGTGGATGCGAACTTTATTGCTGGCTCAAGCATTCTGCTTGTGCTTGGGCGATCCGAGGTGGGCGTTTTTGTTTTTTTGACTGACAACATGGGGAAGGAACTTAATACCATAACCTTTCCTTTCTGGGATGTTCAATGGCCTGATACGCATGTCCAAATATGGCTTCCTTTCATAAGTAGCTCAGGTTTGATTAGAACCTCATACCAAGTTCTCTATGCACCCAGATACATCAACTGGGAACCTATTACATAACCATTTATCCATTGCAGCTTACATTTGATTAGTCTAAGCAGGGGCCAGTATCCCTCAGGAGTAACATGAGGGCCTTGCTTGAGGGCCCAACGGCTGCACTGTTTTATTACGGCTGCACTGGGATTTGAACCACAAACTTTCTGGGTCCCTCTCGGTAAAACTCTTTAGCTTCTGGGGGTTTCTTTTCATAGAAGAGGGAGCCTAATTCTTTCTGTTGTTATCTCATTTGTATGGGGAAGCTTTAATTAAAATTGTTAATGTCAGGTTATTTTACTGACTAAAGAGTGCCTAATTAAGCGCTAAAAGCTGAGGGCCAATGGGTCCAGGCAATTCATATTTTTCTGGTTCTGCTGTGAAGTTGTTTTGTTCTGTGCCAAGCTTGATTTAGTATGTGAATTTAAGACAGAGTAGTTCACTTTAAGACAGTCAGACCTGCTCAGTGTCAGGCAGTGCAGTGACTATGACACATTACTACAGGACAGGTCTACATCTCAAATCTTCAGGAAATTTCCAATCAAAACGAACCAATTCAAGGTTTATGAATATAATTTAGTTTGTTTGCTCTTTGATGTGAATTGTTTTTTTTTTTTTATGGACAAGGCGCAAATCACAGAAAAAAATTATCATAATCATGGAACATAATGCCACAGCAGAATTAGAAAAGAAGCTGTAAACAGCAGTAAATAAAAGGCAACAAATGAGTAATGGATTAGTGAGCATGCAGCCGCACTGATGGCAGTGTGAAGAGTGGAGAAGACATTTGTCATGATTGTTTAGTATTGATTATTGATCAGCAATAAATGGCAGTGGAGGACATTAGAAAATGAGGTAGGGTTTGGCCTGCCAGCCCTTAATCAAGCAGTTTAGCTTATGCATAATATGGCTTTGATGTTTATCTTGAGCACTCATACATGCGCCCACACACACACACACACACACACACACACACACACACATACATATCACATCTTTACATACAATCATGCACTCAACATGCAGTGAATTGCACACATATTTTGCCAGCACTCTTTTCATAATTTTGGCTCTGTACACTACCACAATAGATCTGAAATGAATCAGAATGTTCCTGAGAGATGACTCAGATGCTGATTGGAGGATTCATCTCTAGTGATGGATTGTTTGCTGGGTCTTCATTGTAGCTGCCTTTAGTTCCTGAGTGTTCTTTGGGTGTTTCGCCTTCAGCCAGTGAGATGCATGCCGAAATGGATTCAGGTCAGGTATTAGACTGGGCCATTGTAAAACATTCCACTTCTTTGTCTTTTAAGAAGTCTTGGGTTGCTTTTCAAAGTCATCATCCATCTGTGCTATGAAGTGTTGTCTAATGTGTTCTGAGGAATTGGCTAAATCTAAGCATATAATATGGCCCTATGCAATTCATGATTCATCCTGCTGCCTCAGCAGTCACGTCATCGATAAATACAAGGGAACCAGTATTATCGGCAGCCATAGATGCCCGTACGTAACCAAGTTCCGCAGAGGTGGTTATACGCTTCCATTCATGAGCAGTTCCCTCCCTTCTATATACTCTTCGCTTCTCATCCTTCTGGTATGAGTTAACCTTTGTCCCTTCTGTCCATATGATACTATTCCAGAACTGTAAAGGCTTTTTAAAATTTGTTCTTTCATCTGTGACTTACAAGTGGATTATTGTTGTGCGGTAAGCCCTTTGTATTCACTCTGGTGAAGTCTTCTCTTGATATTTGATGTTGACGAAGAAAGCTCTTCCGCCTGAGGAATGGTCTTGATCTGAGCAACTGTAAGAGGGGTTTTCTTTCACCGGGCAAAAATATTATTTTTCTTTTTCACTACGGCTGTTATCCATGGTCTAATGGGCCTTTTGGTGTTCCTGAGTTCACCAGTGCCCTCTTAATCAAGAAGAATGTACCAAAGTTGATTTGACCACTCATGATGTTTTTAACTATTTCTCTGATTGGTTAGTTCTGTTATTTCAGCCCAATGATGGCTTGTTTCACTGGCAGTTGCAGGTCTTTGGAATTCACGTTGAAAGTTAATGGCAAAAGATCTGCTTGCTTATAAATGAAATAACAAAACCTGGCTATGGAACAGTAAAGCAGCCAATTGTAGAATTACTTTTGGTCCCTTATAAAGGGGATGGGGGGTGGGGGGTGATCGCATATAAAAAGTGCTTTAATTTCTGAAATGTTCGGGAGTTAGGAATACCCTGAAAGCTGAAAGTCTGCACTTTGATCTCATATTTATTATTTAATCTCATTACCGATATGCCGTGGTATAATGCTACGTTTGCAATAACTTTGTCAGTGTTCTAATATGAATGGACCCGACTGTATATTAGCAATTGGAGCTAGGCAGCAAATGATAACTCAAGGCAACAAGCAATAAAACTCTGTGCCTAAATGAGATGGAAGGAAAAGCCTCAATTAAATGTTGGTTATTACTGTTTTCTTCCGTAACCCTGGCAAGGATTATTACCAATAAACACACCAGAGGTGATTAAAACATCATTACATGATTGATGCACTTTCACAGGCATTGGTTCTCTGAATGAAATGACCCGTGTTCTGTGAGCCTGGGCCTATTGTCTTTGCCCTCTGTCGCCAACTGTTTTTCTTTTTTCTACCTTTAATTTCTAATGAACACTCATAACTTTCCTAATTGTTTCTGTCAACTAAAACTCTGTATCCCGCTAAGACGTGGAGGGGAAAAAGTACAATTCTTGACATGATACAAGTATCATGGTGTGATAAGAATGTACATTGTCAAAATATATTGTGTTATGTTATTTTTAATACGTCCCTTGCAGTTTTAGTTATGCAGGCAAATATTTGTTGTTAAAGCAGCTCTTGTAGAGTCCTTATAAAATGCCTTGGGCTCGAATGGGCTCTGTCCGTGTTTAATTAAACTGGGTATTTTACTGTGTAAAATGTATGGGTCATCAGATTAGGGCCAGCGACTTATGTCTATGGCAGAAAGTAATTGTTAATAGCAAGACATGGCCCAGTGTCTAATTTTGTGAGTTTTTCCATTTTTTATTAACTGAAGGTTTGGCTTGGTTTTGTTTCAATGCCCCATCAGTCATAATATGGAGATTAATGAGGGAAGTCCTGTGTGCTACTACCGGTCATAAAAATCACTTGACCAGACAGTTTGCAATGATGAGATCTAGATCTCTAATGTACTTCAAGATAAGACAGTAATTGAGAGAGAGGTCGTAATCAAAAGTGAGGTAGTAATTAAGAGTGAGAGAGTAATTAACAGTAAGTTGTAATTTAGCACAAGGTTGTAATTCACAGGTTGGTATTGAAATGAGCTTGATTTAGCTTCCGTATCTGTGTATCTGGAGCAGCAAAGCTGAAGGGTACTGAAAAAAAATGTTGAAGGGCTTTTGTATAAATAAAAATAATAGTAATACCTAGAGACTGCTATCAATCTCGCTACACAGTCTTCACAAATCCCCATAGATCTGAGGAATTTTTCTCTGGCTTTTTATTGTAAAATATCAGGCAGCGAATGGGCCACAGCCGCGGCGGCCATTTTAATGAGACGGATATTCAACTGCAGTCAGATATTTGTGTGCATTGCACTGTGATGTAAAATCTACAAGGTTGGTAGTTTCTCGCATTCTCTTAAAGGTGAGACCAAGGTCGTCTCCTGAGGGGTGATCATGCAAAATGTTGTTCAGCCTGTGGTAGTTTACGCTTCCTTGCAATGGTACCTCTGGCTCTTGTGAACCAGCAGTGCGGACGAAGACCAGTGACTGTGCTTTAATAAAGACGTTTGAGTGGTAGCCAGCCGCAGGCGAACTCTGATTTTGCGATCCGTAACACTTTCTGGGGCTAAAAACTGTTTGAAAGGAAAGTCTAGCTGCCGCCCATGCAGGTTGGCTGCCTAATTCCCCAGTGGTCGGGTTAAACTTTGATTTAATTTGATGCCAGTGCAGATTAAGCACCAACAAACAACAGCAAAATCCTCTCACGCTATTTATTCAATTGGCAACAGAATGAATTTTTCAACCATGGAAAAAGAATTGGAGCCACACATAAATAAACAACTGCTTGTATACAAGATTGGAGGTTTCTTTTTTTGTGATCGTTCATTTGAATTTTAAGAAATGGGAAAACTTGGAGCAACAAATAAGGGGGAAAGACTATACTAAAGAATACAAACAATGGCTGTGACTGTACTCATATTATGATAGAGCGCAGTGAACCAGCATTAGAAAAACAAATGAAATATACACGCAGTGGCACAATGCAGGTTGTGAATAGGGAGAAGTAGGGCGAATAGGGCTGGGCCATTTTGTCCTTGCGCGATATAGTTTTTTTTTATCACAATAACAATATATATGTACAGTACTGTACAAAAGTCTAAGGCACCCTACAATTTTTTAAAATGTCTGCAATTAGGTGGAGGGGTAGATGCCAGTGAGTCATTCTGCAGAGCGATGGTGGCAAGTTTTCCACTCTGCTTTGAACAAGCAAAGAGCCAATCATCTTGCTAAACTATAGCACAACAGGACAGTGCACCAAATTTTAAGGCAAAGCGTAGTCACACCAAACATTGGTTTGATTTAGTTTCTAACAGTTTATAGCTCTGTATAGTACATTTTTCAGTCATTAGAAACTTTTCATTATTTTTGCAAGCATATTTGCCCAGTGAAACTGCTGTGAATACTGTAAACGTGTATGTACAGATTTTTTTGAATGATGCAAATAAATCTGTATATAACATAGTTAAGATAAGATTAGAGATAAGATAAGATAAGATATACTTTTATTGAACTCCTTGGGGTAATTTGTCCCCTGCATTTGTCCCATCCTTTAGTTAGGAGCAGTGGGCAGCCACAGAGCAGCGCCTGGGGACCAACTCCAGTTCTAAAGCCAGTTCCTTGGTCAGGGGTACTGGTTGGAGTGTTCCTGTAATATAAAGAAACCCTGTTCTTGGAGAACTACCATCCATGAAGTTATCTGTTCAGCTCTGATTTGGCATGCGTAATTCTGCTAATTAGCAGCTTTAAATATCCCCAGTGGTTGCACAAGATGTGCTTTGTTAGGGTTGCAGTGAGAACCCGCAGTGTGATCGATCTCCAGGAAAAGGGTTCGGAACTGCGGCTGGATAACGACAAGATGTCTCGAGAGCTGACTGGCCAACACAAACCTGGTATTTCATAAACGACATCACCAAAGGGCGCCCCCCGCAGGCTGCCAGCGATACATCTTTCTGTATCCATCAAGGACGCAAACAACAAGTGTGTATTCCAATCTTCATGGTCGTGACCGGAACCGGTTCTCTGACACCAAATATGGGCATGTTTGCAGCATAGGATCGGGTCCCAGGTGCTGCGGAAGATGTTATGTTATATTTGGACCTTGACATGACATAAATGAGCCCTTCATAGCAGCAGGGTTGCCATGGAAAGAGAGCTTTCTGCTCTGGGGTCGGTTGACACGGATGTCACGAACAGTTAGATGCAATGGCATGACTGACTCACCACTTTGGAGACGATGGCAAATTGGGCCTCTGATTTTTCCAGTGGATTGTGGGACATAATCACTGTCACGTCACTCTCAAATTACTCTGAAAAAAAAAAAATCCCTCTTGTTGACCTGAGTTACAGGAACATATCATGGATTAAAATGAATGGGACGAAATCTAAAAAGGTCTTGGGTCCATTTTGTTTTGTTTTATCAACTTGAAACTGAAGATTTTGTTTGGATGAACCCATAAGTGTTTGGCCAGTAAATCTAAAAAACATTTAGGTGTGAGAAGAAGTAAAATTTTATATTTATTCAGTGAAACATTTTTTCAGCGCAGCTACACTCACTGACATTATTTGACTTAGACGGGAATGTGAGCTCACAGACTTCTAGAGGTTAACGACTGATTGTACTTCCTCCGGTAAAACTGTAGTGCATGGAAAATAAGTCAGTGATTACATGTTAGCAGTGGGCACATTAAAATGAGAAACAAAAGTGACGTGTAAACAAATTAAAATTGCTGTTTTGCTTTTGTTTTGGTTCCACAGAGATAACCGTTGTTGGTAGAATTAGCTGTGAAATTAGCAGTGACTTGAGGCTGGCGAGCGACAGTGCCGCTATCTGTGTGACTGTCAGTCCTCCAAACTTAGATAGACGCTGTCCTCCGGCCCAAATTTGCCTGACAGCGCTTCGATGTGTGGCAAGCGCTGAGGGGGAACACTGTCTCGGTCCTCAGACAGGATGGGGTCAGTTTGAGGATTCGTCAGCAGGAGTCTGTAGCTTTTGCAAGACCCAGGTGGCTTTCTTGCAGAACAGCCTGGAGGGTATCATTGCAAAAAAAAAAAAAAAACATCAACAAAAATGACTGAAATTCAATGACGCGAATACGGGAATGACAGCATATTATTCTTGATTTAATGGGCTTTGATTTACGGCAATGAGTGTCTGCTGTATATTTAGCTACTCTTTTGAATTATATTGGGTTGGGCAGTCCATGGTGTGATGAGCAAAATATGCAAGAAACAGCAAAACAAAAAGCTATAGGCGTAGCCTGTCATTTGTGGCATGTTGCACTCAGCGTTCGGTGCGTAATGAGCCCAGCCTCATCCTGACTCGTCTTGTAGTAATGCTACATGACCAAGCATTGATAAACGACGACAAAGGAGGCTTTTGACGTCCTTATTTGACGCCAGTGTTAAAACGAACCCTCCCACCTAACCCCTAGCCCTAATCCAAACACTGACTCTGAACTTAAAATAAGGGTGCCAAAGGCCTCCTTTTTGGTCGTATATTGATGCTTGGTCTGGTAGCGTCACTATGTGATGAGCCGGAATAAGACAGTGTTGTCGTAAGTGTTGAATTGTTGAATTGCGTTCCTGTTGTGCATTTTTTTTGCAGAGTAGCGCGGTTTTCCTGCGTTTGGTTGAATTGCCGTGGAGGAACCTGAGTTTGAGGAGTGAGATGAAACGGTTTCTTCCATTTCTGCTGAAACCCCAGGGACTGTAATGCAGGAAAAATTCAGAGGAGGCTTGTGGAGTCAGCAGATTCTGCCCCCCCCCCCACCCCATACCCCATACAACCCCACCCCCCATTACCCGTGCCATCCAGTCTTTTTTTCCAGGGAATACACACTTTAAGCTTCATCTTTTTCAGGAAAATACGTTTCATAGTTATGGCTGTGGCAATGTTTGCTCAGAAGAGCATATGTTACGATATAATTAATTTGGAAAGAAACTCCTAGATTGTGAATGTGTGAATGATCAAAATAAATGGAACAGAATGATAAAACGAAGGCCTCAGCCCTGTGCATTCGACAGAAAACAGGCGATCAAAAGACCTGTAGGTTGACATATTAGTGACACACTATGATCACTGATGGGTAGATAGGTGTTTATCGAGTGTTGGTCATGATGTGTTGAGAAGTGAATGGAAGAAATGAATGGAAGTAGTGCATTAGTGCATGAATATCTTCACACAGAAGATTTGATTATTTAATATTATACAAAATCTGCAGCGAAATGGGAATGGAGATGATGATCACTGCATTTTACCGATTGTCATTGGATCACCCAATAAGTTTGTTAAAAGAACTGAATGAAATTTTCATGCTCGGAAAGAATACAGCCTTACAGCCTCTCGCAATCTGTATCTCAAATGCACACAGCATCAAAAGGGGTTTGTGAATGAGTGTTTTTCTGGTTTAGACCAATTTGTACCTGGTGCAGTTCAAAGGGGGAAATTCTGAAATTGTTCCATTGATGCTCCTTAATAAAGGGTGGCAGACTTCTTAAACCTGAATTGAAGGAACTGAAACTGTTAGACCTAATCAGAATTTTTAAAAAACACGCGCTATGCACCACTGCAGGACGGCATTACGAGCCCACATTTTTACATTTTACGGCTCAACATGAAAGGAGAATGCGGAGCGCTCACTGACCTCCTGAACGTATAATGAGATAGGAAGCGCACAAGACAAGCCAAATCATTAACGGCAAAATTATGGATGCAATATGAACGCGTTAATGCTGATACGAAATTACTTCACATCATGGACAATCTGGGGGACTGTAAGTTCTCGTTTTATACGCAAATGAAAAAGGCTGGAGTTTTCATCGCAGTCGGCCGTAAGGGCTAAGGGGCATGCTATTTGTGCACTGCAAGGGTGACACGGTAATATCCTGGAAAAAAGAAGATGTTTACCCCTTGAGTATTTGTATATTCCATCAATATCCCAGCATGCATCTGATATAATCTAAACTTGCATTTTTGATACTCCCCCCCACCCCACACACACGCATACACACACCCACACAAACTTGCATTCGGAAGCATCTCCTTCTTCCGTGCCCCGTAAATAGCTTGTCGCTGTGAAGATTTCACACTTATGGCAGGAAAATGAATAATATCAGTGAATCATCTGCCGCTTTTTGTCGGGTTCTAAAGGCTCATGAATATTCATGCGCATGGAGAAAGACTAAAAATGGCTGAATATCCTGATAATTGAATATTCCCTTTCATCCTTAATGGATGACATTGAGATAGCGTGTTGAGCGTTTTTTTTTCTTCTACTTCTGCCTATTTAAACCAGCTCTACACTCACCCCTCGCCCCCTCACCCCCCTCCCCCGCCCAAGGGTCATATATGCTGATAAATCAGCTCCTTGGGGCCCTGACGGGGGGGGTTACAGTGGAGGAAGACATGCTCTTCTCTTCCACAGCTCAAGGATTCAGCTGTTCGTATGATCCTCAGGGAATAGATACCTTTCCTGCCGCTACATTTTGCGAGGGCTATGCTAGGTGGGGGTGGCGTGTGATACACAGGAAAAATCTCAGTGTTAATTTGACTCCAATTGAGTTTGCTTGTGTTAAGATGGCTGGGATGGACTCATATATACCCTATTGGAGTTGTATTTACAGTGGGATGTTTACTGCGGACAATGTTGGAGGGGTGTGTTGTGCTGCTTACTGTAAAATGAGCTGGAGTTGGAGTGGGAGCGATGTGACTGGGGAGTCGGTTCCCCGAGCTGCCTGCGAGCTTCTTATTTGGCTCTTCCCCCAATTATAGGTGTTCTCACGGATCGATATGCAGCGAGCAACCGGTTGAACGGAAAGCTGTGCAGTCCTCTAATTTGAACAGGATGCTGTGCGGCCTCTAATATGGTGAGGCGCAGGCTGTAATTGGAGATAGGATGTGCTAAATGGATCAGAACCGTGTAAGCGCGTGCTCACCGGGCCCCTCTCGGAGGGGGGGATGAGTTTGGGCGAGAACCCCCCCGGTGGGACTGCCCGGTCGCAGCCAATTAGAAGAGAGGATGCTGCCGTTGTGTCGTAATGCAATGCCCTGGCGGTAACTGTAGCGGCGGTGCGTGTGTGAGTGGACCTCCCGGAATCACAGTGCTAGCTAGCGGACGCGGGTGACAAACCGTTTTAATTTGTTTTGATATAGCCGCCACGGTCGCGGCGGCGCTAATGTGTGTTTGAGAGTTGGGTACGAGTAGGCCGGGGGAGGGGAAGTTCGCCGGGTGAACAGAAAACACTGTCATTAAGAAGCGGCCGCACAGGACAAGCTGTAATCCAGGAACGCCTCGCTCACTGCTTGGCTACCGGCTATGGTGCCAGCAAGGTTACAGCATGTCAGCCGAGCACTTGCTTTTTATCGCTTTTCATCGCTTCTGCAAGAACAAAACATCCCCCTAGAGTTTTTCCTCCATCCAGCAGCCGCTAATTTATTCGCTTGCAGCGCCGGGAGCGGAGAGGTTGGCCACCTCTCGCGGCGCAGTCGGGCCGAACGGCGCAGAAACGTCGACCGAAAGAACGCGAGGGCCTCAACCCCGCCCTCGCATAAACATTTGAGCACGTCGTCAGGCAAAAAAAAAAAAACTAAAAAAGTCCATTTAGTTTGAATTAATAATAAATCGCGCTTCAGATACGTTAATTACCATACGACCGTAGGCAGGAGATGTACGATACCGAGCGGCGAGAAAGGCCTTCTTATTCACGAGGACGGAAAGCGCATGCCTGATTCTCCTGTTAAATTAAAGGCTGATTTAAACGGCGATGGATACCGTGTCGTCACCCCGGTCTCAGATAAAAATAAAGCCGCTAGCCTGTGCCAAGTTTCTCGAACCCGACACACCGCCTGTCAGCGGCTGGCGAGGGAGTCCGCGGTGGCACTCTAGCGGAAGCCCCAGCCGGCGTGCTCCTGGAGGATTGTGGGAAGACGGTGGTGGCAGGGCGGATGGCAGTGATGGAGCGGCAGACGTGAGATGGGATTATTGCAGGGGTCTGTGTCCCATTATGCCCGACATCGCCACGCTCTTGTGGGAGTAAACAGCCCGCCACTCCGAGGGAGAAAAATGAGAGGAACCCAGGAGAAGAGACAGGGAGACGAACAATGGAGAGAGCACAGGAAGGGAAAGAGGAAGAGCCAGGTCTTTAATGTATGAGGACATGCGTACGGTGACAGTGGAGCTAATTATGCATATATACACAAATACACACATACACATACAAGCACACATACATACTCACCCATGTATGAATAGCTATACTTATGAGGACATTCTGTTGACGTACATTCATTCTGTACAGCCATTCCTGGACCCTAGCCATAACCAAATTATGCCTAACCCTGACCTTAACCTAATTCTGTCTGTAAGTGTCACCCAAACTTTAACTAATTAGTTGTACTCCTCTGAAATCCGTCAATGGGAGCCACCCAAAATGTCCTGAGAACCCCAAATGTCCTCAATACATGTGGGGTTTCTCAACAGTTGGTTCTCACGGTACAGCAATTAAAGCCCACACACATATACTGGAACTTGTTCTCACAAACACTGGTATATTCATATGGTTAAGGTAAGGCTAATGGAGACATCATTTGTACCTACAGCACACATACATGCACACACAGATTCACTTTTTGAGTATGTATATGATGGAGCTCACAGATCCACCGTGTGTGCATGCACAAACACACACGTATATTCATACGCATACAAACACCCACAAACACGCACACACATTCTCAAATACGCTCATTCCTTTCACACACACTCACACACATGCACAGGTATATGCATATCGTAGACGGAGGAGCTGAAAGGTGCAGTATGTGTATACTGTATACAGACATACTCATATGCACGGACATGCAAACATTCACAAGTGCGCATGCGCGCACACACATTTGCACACAAGCACATACACTGACTCAAATGTTCATGCACAGACACACCACCCACACACACACACAGACTGTCGCTCACATACACTGATACACACACACACACACACACAGCTCATCTGATTGCTCAATCTCCGCTTGCCCCTGGCCCTCACAAGCAAGACCTGCCTTTTTCTGAACGTTTTAGGCACAGGTGTGCTCGCGATGGTAACGCAACCCTCTGTCTGCTTAGCGAGAAACAAACCATTCGCCTTCCAGGTGTGTGCCGAAGTGCAGCAAGAAGAGCTGGCTTTTCACGCTTCAAATGCGCGGGCGAGTGACGCCGTTCAGTTCCGATGTTAAATGTATTAGGAAACACAAGCCCATTTTTCATTTTCTTCCTCAAATCACTCTGAAGAAAAAAAAAAAAAAAAAAGCGGGCGCAGGTGTTAAACGGAAATTTCGCGGAAAAGAAAAAGGTGAGGAAATGTTGGGTCAGGGGTAGAACATTTAAAACACGAGGAACATCTGCACCACAAGCAATTATCCTGCAAATCTGCATCTCACATCAGAGCTTTTGAATATTTTACCTTTCTTCCTGCTTTGCACACCAGATTCGGGGGGGTGGGGAGGGGGGGTGTAAGTGGCGGAGAGAAAGAGAGAAAATGAGAAGAAGAGGGAGAGTCCAAAATGGAGGTGTATTTGCAGAAGGAGAAAGACTGAGATGGAGGAAGGGCAGAGTGGTACACTGAAATGGCTGAATATAAAGCAACAGAGGAGGAGAGGATTCACAAAGGAGTGATACACTGTAAAAAAAAGTCTGTCTTAACCTGGTAAAACCCAACAGATCCTTCATGTTTGCACAAATATATTTCAATGTTTTTACCATGTAAAATATGAGCCAATTTCCAGAAAATAATGTTACCTGTCAAATGAGGTAAGGCCTTTTGTATGCATTTTGGCCGTACATTTTGTCTGTAATAAGCTTTTTATTTGGGATCATCAAAAAGCCAACATTTGAAAAATGGTGGGTTTTTTTTAACAAGCTTCCCTCTCTGACGAGGTGTAAACACTCTCTTAAAATCTTAATTTTTCTCCGATGTAGAAAATACTGTCTTGTTTAAAGTTCCTTTTTGCTTGACAAGGGAAATTATCCTACTTCATTGGCAAATATTGAATTGAGTCCCTGCTCTGTAATTACTGTATTCGTATTTTGCGAAGAAAAAAAGTCAAGAAATTAGATTTTAAGTCAAAATATAGGCCTAAGCCTAATATTCTTCGACAAGATTGAGTCACTGTTTGCGTTTTACTGGTGTGCCTAGATGGAGAGAATTGCGACAACTCTGGAATGGGAGCCATTTTGTTTCCTTCGGTGAAACCAAGCCATTGGGCATAATGGAAATCTCTGGAATTTTTTGTTCGTTAGTTGGAGGGAAAACGTATTAATTAGGAAGAAAAACAATAAACCAGCTTGCAATGGAATCAACGTGCATAATAGGGGGAAATGTTCAGACTTGAGGAGAGAAAACAGAAAAAATTATACATGAACAGGATTACGCCTCTTTCAAACCATTCTGTTATATTTTAGGCAGTTTCTCTCTGTTTGAAACTGTGAGCCCTTTAAATGTGGTTGTTTCCATCTTTGTTTACAATTATTTTGTTTATTTTATGGGAATTTATGTCTGACACCATCATTTGACAGATAACTTTTATAAGCATGCAACGCGCATGAAATAGGAATACTGTAGTCTTACTAGCCAGCTACATAAGCTCTAAGCTTGGGACGAACATTCATTCCAAAGAATAGGGCTGTCTGATGGCAAGGTAAAGCGGTGAAAATACTCTATATATAGTGTGCACTTAAGCTGATATTAATTTTTTTAGAACGGCTTAATTAAGTGGCAAAAATGTGTTTAGCTCCTGGCCACAGCAGTACATTGCATATGTTCTGTGCAGTTATCCCTGCCTGCTTCTCCGAAGTGGGGACGAAGGTAATACAACAACTAAGTACCTCATTTTACCTCACTCAAAAAATCTGAAATAATCTTTAAAGTTGCTAGCTAGCCAGAGTAAATGCTTGCTAGTTTCTGTATACCTTCTTTGTGAAAAATGGTAGACGATAATCAGGGTACACACGGAAGTGGCTTAATCACATCTTATAGCTAACTGTAAACGTGAGTCGCTGTCATGGTGCCGATAAAGCTAATCTTGGGGAGCTACATCATAGACTACCATATACTTTCAAGTACAGAAAATGCTTTTGGTTAATTTATGGAACTCAGTTTCGTTAGTAACAGAAATAAAATGTATCCCCGCTGCTGATCAAAATTAATGAGGAGAGGAGAGACTTGCCTCACAAAATTAACGATGGCCAGGTTGGTTTCCATCCTTCTCAGATGGACTTTTATAGCCCATATTGTATTTTTTTTCTCGATCTGCGAGGAACCTGTACATTTTCTGGCCTCTTCCCCAATCTATTGCTCTATCCATGGGCGCAGCAACCGGCATATTAACAAATTTTGAATACTTGTCTTCAAAATTGAGCTCATTCACGTTTGAAGTCATTCACTTTGAGACGGCGCCGGATAACATGATGGAAACGTGACTGTGCTCCACATGTCGCGTGACCAGGTCTTTCTGGAACCGTCATATCGCTACTCTGTGTACCAAGGAATCCAGTTTTTACTGTCTTTTGAGGGAGAAAAGATGAGGGGACAGAGAGAATGAGACAGAATGAAAAAGAGTGACTAGAGGAGAGAGAGTGAGAACTTGGGGGAGAATTGCCCCTCTTTCTTGTTCGGCCCGGCCTGGGTAATACTCTTCATCTGTAGCAGTGACCGAGCGGGTCCGGGCTACTTCATATACAAGTCCCGTATTCTCTCTCCCTTCTACATTTTTTAAAAACTCTGTTGCTCTTCATTCGGCCCTTCTCGGCCTCTCCTGGGCCCTGTCAGCACTCCCCTGAAAGCCTTTAACAGCTCTGTCGCAGCTCTCTTACTCCTGAATGTGAATAAAGTGTTTAAAAGCCCAGAGCTGAAAGTACCCTTCAATAACAGACAGAGGATGTCATAGACCAGACCCCTGCCCCCTCTCTGGGAGCCCTTGCTAGGATCTGAGGGAGACCCTGTGATTACAGGTGAGAGCACGACAGCAGAGATTTACAATCCAAGTTAAAAAATTTAAAGTACATTTTGTGAGGGGAAAGTATTAGTTTTCAGTTATAACCCCTTTGGTTTTTCTGTTGGTGCCTAGGTGTGTCTCAGACAGATATTATATTTCACACCATGGCTATTGATGGGCATTATCAAAAGTACTTAAGCCTCAGTTTTTGTCCACTTGGAGACTTTTTTTGTGGAGGGCAGGGCGTTTTCAGCTTTTGGGTCAATTCATACCTCATTCCGATGAACAGACATGAAAAATTGATTATAGTTTTTGAACGCCCCTGCTAAAGGACAGGATCTTTGGGATACCACCTTTAGATGACAGTTGAAGCAGTTACAAGGTCTTCCTGAGGGCCACTGTCACTCAGCTGTTGGCCTCCAAGGCCACCAAAATATGGCCTGTAAAAAGGTGAGGCGCTTCAGTGCGGTCAAAGTCTACAGTTTTTTTTTGTTTTTTTTTTGCCTTAATGCAGCAGAATAATAGTAATATGTATAAACTGTTCTGTGTATGTGTGAGAAAGTAATGTGAAAAATATTCAACATCAAAATAGTCTACGATAAAACCTCTCATGAGAAATAAATGTAATTAGAGGGAGGTGCCGCAAGCGATGGCTGATGGCAGATCGATCGATCTGGACACTACGATTAGTCACATTATTACCAATGCTATCACGTCGATAAAGGGAGCCGTCTGGGCGGGTAGACATACGCTTGTAATGAGCACCGAGGTTCTATCGTCAGACAGCAAATGTAATTGACAAAATGGTGGCAGAAGAGGACAGATAGTTTCATGTTGTTGCTCTATTTGGTTCCTCTTTGTTCATAATTGGACCGCCACCGAGGCGAAGTAAGCCGAGGTCCTCGCGGAAAGCTCTGGCAATAAGCCGACATCCACAAAGCTCAGCTGCCAAATGAAAGAGGAACATAAAGGTCAGGTGTGAAATGGGTATAATCCACGATGGAGAGAAGAAGAAATTATGTGTTCCTTTCGTGTGTACCCTTTTGTTGACATTTGATAAAAAAATATTGCTTTCATGTCAGAGGATTTTTGCAGCCTTTCCTTGTCAGCCGAAGAAGTTATATGCGGGAGTAACATCTCTCTCCTGTGATAGAAGCCTGCTGCTAAAAATGGTGGTGAACAACATCACAGAAGCTTCAATTCTTCAAAAAGAGTTCATTAAACACGTGTACACCCAACACTTCAGGGTTTTCACCTCACTTGTACAATCTAAACGAAAACCAATAGCCTGCTCCATTTCTCACCACTTGCATTTTCGCTAGGAAAGTTGTAGGTTCACATCTTGAGAAGTCAGTGACGTGAGAAAATTATGCAAATGCGACCTATTTCCTCGAGGAAATGGCCAATCGCATGTGAAAATGTCCTCATTCACACGTGAGACTTTCCTCTCCTATGTAAATATTTGAATTCACATGTGAAAATGCTGAATTCACATGTTAAATCGTGATGTTTTTGGATTCTGGTTTTTTTTTCCCCCGAGGCAGGGTGGTTGAAAAAGGCTGCCTGCGGCCTTGTTAGAACCCCAGAGCCTCATGAAAGTCATGGCATGAGCTCCCAATTTCCTGGCAGAGGATTTATGAGCATGAGGGCCTTGGCCTTGGTGAGACACACACCTCCACCAATACTCCCTTCCATCTACTCTCTGTTCACTCTACACAAGCATTTGGCGATATGAACACTAATAATCGGGCTAAATAGTAAGTCCCACGTGATCACTTCTTGACCGTGAGGTTTCCACCTTCTGGAGTGTTACAGGACTCTTTGTCCCTAGATTTTTTGTCCCCCAATTTTTCGTCCCCGGACTACGTCCCCAAGGGCTTTTCTTCCCTGGATTTTTCGTCCCCAATCTGCCACCATTGTTGACAGACTGATGGACGAATGGATGATGAATAGATCACCATGATATAAGGGTTAGGGTTAGGGTTGGGTTTAGGGTTAGGGCTATAATGCAGGAAGAGTGCAAAGCATTATTAGGGACAAACAATCTAGGGACAAAGAGTCCGAGACGAAAAGTCCAGGGACGAAAATTCCTCGGCGATGAAAAGACCAGGGACAAAGAATTTGGGGATGAAAAGTTCGGGGACAAACAGTCTGGGAACGAAGAGTCCTAGAGCCCCTCTGGAGACATCCTCAAACTGCAATCCAGCAAAGCAGTCTGTTCTACTGTTATTTTGCTCCAGAAATGTAGGGATTTGGTTGTAACCTCACCTTCATTACGTCAACCTTACAAACGCGAGCCATCCATGGGGTGAAGGTGTCCTCACAGAGATCAGCAGGTGTTGGGAACAGCAAATATTGCCTTTCCGGTTTCAGTGTTGTTTACCAGCATGTTTTTTGAGAGTCTTCTCTGTTCAGTGGTCTATACAACCAGTACAGCCTGTCTCGAGATGTGGAGTGTTGGCCAATTGTTTTTACCCCGGTCACTTGGCGCCAAACAAGACTCGACCCTCCTATTATCTCAGTAATTTGATCCCACTTCCTTCAATGACAACATTGCAATTATAATTCCTCAGCAGCAAAATAACATTATTTACTGTTGGTGCCTTCAAAAGCTATGACTGTGAATATCTTCATTGTTGCCGAGTTATATAATAACAACTTTATGAAAATTCAGTGCTTGTTTGCGCAACAGTAACTTGAGAAGGAGCCTAAATCACTTGTAATAGTGTAGTTTCTGTAGAAAAGTATTATTTATTGTCAGAATTTGTACATTTTGCGTGGTGCAGTAAATGAAATGACGAAGATGATGTTGGTTTTCAATTTGGTTATTGCCAGGCTCTCTTTAACCCATATGTTGGCATTATTGCGGGCCTAGAACAATAGCTTCATGGCAGTAGTGGTTGCTCTACCCTGTTACTGAACGACTGTGTTTCCCACTGCAGTGGCTATGCCATAATAATAAATTTATCCGCAGAGCACTCCAAAGTACTTAAGCACTTTTACGTTCTTTCGGTGCAATAAAAGTAAAATAAAATGAGCAAAAGAACACAAGCAGATAAAACGAGCATAGCAACAAACAAGGAAGAACATGGAAATTAAGCTTAGTAGTCTACATTGGTGCCAGAGGGCTAGTCTTCAGAAGGTCTGCCGCGTATAATGTGCGAAAACAGAGATGATCGGTGAATGTAATGACCAACTGAATCAGGCAGTTACGGTGAATTGTGAGCTAATGCACAAACAGCTCATGATTTCATCATCTGTCATCTTGTTGGTTGGAAAGAGAGCTAATATTCTCTAAGGTTGCCCTGAACTTTAAGCGGTTAGGTTGCCTCCCTTTCTTTAGACATGGTGAATCACCTCAATTTGTGCGTTCCTGGAAAACTGTGGCGCAGTTCGTTTTTTTCTCCCCCCTTTTAAAACTGCTTCTCCGTCTTCTTCTCCTGTCTTGAACTCAATGAGGCAATTACCGGTTCTGCTGAAATGTCAGCAATTTGAGGAACGGCATTAGATCGAGAGCACTGCGGGTGGATATAGCCCCACGGGGATTCCAGCCCGAATACACGCGAAACGCTGGGCTCTGAGGACTTTGGCCCCACTGACTCATTGACTACATTTAACACTGCGCTCGGAATTCATCTTCCCTCTTCGCCAGGGTTGCTCAGCCCTCTTTCTGGAAATCTGCAGCCCTGTAGGCCTTCGTTTCAACCTTAATTTGGCACATCTGATTCCACTAATTGTCAGCACAGCGAAATCTCTAGCTGGTTGATGAGGCGCGTTCGGCGGGGCTGGCGTAAAAACATACGGGTGGGCGGATCTCCTGGAGGAGGGTCCGGTAACCCCACCCTTCACCCAGCATTAGCCTCTGTTCCAGCCCTCCGGAGGGCCGAAGCCATCCCACAATGCACCTCTTTGGCCCCGCTGCGCGAAAATGACTACAAATGATTTACACCCGGCAAAGTCCCTATCCAAACCCCACCCCCACCCCACCCCGCGACACTCGCTACCCCGAGATTGAAAACGTCAGATGGGAACTATTCTAAGAGATGTATGGACTTAGCCGGAGTATAAGTCCTCAGGCGCATATTTAAATCAAAGCCCCATTTTGTTCCTGGGTGGGGGGGTGAGCCAAAAGCTGGAGAACGTATTTCAGAAGGGTGACTTTACTACTGCTCTCATTCCGTGGATCCGTCCGTTTTTTTCTTTCCTCCCCAACCATGTCCTCTCGTCACTTAATCTCCCTGGTCTCTTCCTTTCTCTGGTCTTTATGCTGCCCATTCCGATCAGCGCCTCATTCACTTTAATACGCCTCTCCTCTCAGGCTCCGTCTATTCGCCTCTCGCTTCCCTTCACTCCGTATTTTTTGACTGGGTGTCGACGGGACAGAGAGAGAGAGTGAGTGAAGGGGAGGAGGGAGGGAGTGAAGAGAGAGAGAGGGTGAGAGGGAGAGAGAGGGAGAGAGGGAGAGATAGAGTGAAGAGGGAGAGAGAGAGGTGCCTCATTAAGGATGAGAGACCCCTGTGCTGGACTGAAAGACCCCTGCGCTGTGGAAGAGGAGCCCGTTCTGAGGTACATCTTCACTTCTCCTGGTTCAGTACAGCCAGGGCCAGAGGAGGAGGCGCCATCAAATTGTTATTCTCTGCTTCGTTGCTGCGGTTACCAGGTAACATAGAGAGGCTATTCGACAAGCCTTTGGGCCTTAAAAGGGCTCAACACTAACCGCTCGTCGCCGGGGGACTTCGATCCACGGAGAGGAAGCGACCGACTCCCTCCTTTCCCCCTGTTCCCCAGAGCCATAGGAGAAAGCAGACCCACTGAACCGTGCCGGGTTCTGCTCGGGAACCCGTAGCTTTTCAATTACGCTAACCTGTTCTTCCCGCTACCTCACCACTCACCACCTCCAGCCACATCCCTCTCCCCTCCTGCTCTCCTTAACCCGCCGGTGATTTAGGGAGAAAGAGAGGCCCGACCCATAAAGCAGGCCTTATCCCAGACTGCACGGCGGGCCGCTAATGCTCGTGTGCAGGACGGTGTGTCAGTGGGGGGGGCACTGTCAGGCTCGGTGATGGAAGCGGCGGGGTGTCACATGGCCGCGGGCCTAAAAATAGACGCGCGCTCAGGCCGCTCCGAAACAATCTCCAGCAAAGTGACTTTTGCCCCGAGCGCAGAGTTTATGCTGCTCTCCCAGAATAAAACATTTCTGCTCTGTTTCACTCCGAGCCCTCTGCTCTCTCCCAAACAGGGAGAAAAGACGGCCTCCTTCTCTTTGTACATCACTTTTGGAAGTGGAGTGTGTGTGTGTGTGTGTGTGTGTGTGTGTGTGTGTGTGCGTGTGCGTGTACGTGGGCGTTGGCCGGCCTATGGATGCGTTTTGTGCATATGTGAGAGGTTATATATGGGCATGCGTGCGCGCTTGCCTCTTTGTGTGTGTGTGCGTGTGTGTGTGTTTGTCGATATGTGTGTCGCTTGTGCGTGTGTTTGTCTGCATATTTAGCCTTTGTGTGTGTATGTGTGTGTCTTTGCGTGTGTGTGTCTGAGTGTATTTATAGTCGGTGTACGTGCGTATGTCTGTACGTGTGTTTCTTGTTCATGTGTCTGTATGTTTAGCCGGTGTATATGTATGCATAACCTGCGAACGTGTCTTTATCTGTGAGTAGTCTGTGTATGTGTGTCTGCGTCTCTGTGTGTGTATAGCTTGTCTATGTGTGTCTGTATGTGTGTATGGCATGTGTTTCTGTTTGTTTGTGTCTGTACGTGTGTGTGTGCTTCCTGTGTGTGTGTGTGTGTGTGTGTGTGTGTGTGTGTGTAGTGTGTGTGTCTGTAACCGGTGTATGTGTGTGTGTGTGTGTGTGTGTGTGTGTGTGTGTCTGTAACCGGTGTATGTGTGTGTGTCTGTTGTGTGTGTGCACCTTGTGTGTGTGTGTGTGTGTTTATGTGTCTGTAACCGGTGTGTGTGTGTCTGTTGTGTGTGTGCACCTTGTGTGTGTGTGTATGTGTGTGTTTATGTGTGTGTAGCTAGTGTGGGTGTGTGTGTTTTGGGGGCAGGGAGGACGTCTGACTCCTCCAGGGACTCGGAGGTGAAAATGACTTTGTGGAATCAGCTCGTCAGTCCGTTGACGTGGAAACAGATATTTCAGGAACAACTGTTGAAGCCAGCCGCCCAGAGAATAACGGCGAGATCAGAGCGGCCTGCTCATAGGTGTTTAAATTCTGCTCTCAGGGGCTGCCAGGCATACGTGTGCGTGTCTGCGTGTGCGAGCAAGCGTGAAGGCATCCGTGTTATATTTACATGTCAAATACAAGCGCCTGCTTCCTCTACCCCTCCCAGTCTGCTTCTCATTGGCCGAGGATCAGAAATGACTGAGCAGGTGTTCCTTCCCCGAGGTGTTTTACGGTTTTTTTTTTCTTCCTCTTCTAATATTTTTACCGGAGAAGAGCTGAGCGTCGAGAGAGATACAGCGAGGACGAGACGTACAGTCGTAACGCGGGCCAAATCTCCCTTCATCATCTTTCGGGTCAAGAGGGCCGCTACATCATGCGGAATTTATTGAAATGGAAATCCTCCCAGAATCCTTTGCTGTTGCGGATGTGTTTGTGAACGGTCTGGTGTGTCCACAGCAACGGCGGGGATGCAGTGTAGCTGTTGACTCAGGAAATCCATAATTTGCTGTTGTTTGTTTTTTATTTTTATGGCTGTAATTCCCCCCCGCTCCCCACAGCGTCTTTGTTCCCGCCTCTGAAAGGGAAGAAGAATATCTTGATTTTGATTGCATTTTTCGCTCTACAGATGTTGTTTTTTGTTTTTGTGGTGTCTTGGGTTCTTCATCTCGTCAAAGAGGAATGAATTCGGGTTCGTGTGGAAAATTAAGATGTGCGGCAGGGACAGGAAGAAGAGGGAAAGTAAAATAAAAGGCGAATGTTGAGTTATGGAAATGAGAGGCTGGCTGGCTGGAGTCGCACTGTGTGAAATGGACTCGGGCGAAGCGGATGGGGCACGCGAAGCGGGAGAGCTTGGAGACCTTTGGAAAGAGACGGGCTCGGTCTCCCCGGGTGTCCAGAGAGAGGAGGGGATAAGAGATGTCCCGCGGTCAGCATGAGCCCAGTTTTTGTGACATTTCAGCAGCCAACAAAGCACAAAAAAAGCAGAAGCTAAAATGGTGTTATTATTTATAGCATTTTTTTTTTTTTTGCTCTCCTGGCCTACTGGTCAGCCCAGGACAGAGATAGAGCAGGGCTGTTAGTATGTATGAGCGCAGAGAGGGTGATGGATTCAAACAGTTTTGTTTCTACATTTAGTCCGAAAGAGCCATTTCTTACCCAGCGGCATTTCAGTTCTTTGTGTGGCTCTTTCTGGAGTGCTTAGAGTATCTGTGCATGGGGGTGTGTGTGTGTGTGTGTGTCTGTGTGTGCACATAAGTGTGTTTGCACAGGCTCAAGCTGCACACAAAGACATACACTCAAACTATATACACACACACACACACACACACACACTCACGCATACACATCGCATGCACATTACTATAAATATACATCTATTATGCGGAAATATGTGCTTATCAGACGTTGTGCTTTGAGCTTGCTGCACAATAAAAGCAGCTCATGATTTAGTAACGTCGGAGCAGTGAAGGACAGCGAGAGGCAGAATCATTTTGATGTTGAGAAAAAAAAACAACTCCGTCTTCAAGGTTTTTGAGTGACGCTAGTGGCTCTCCGGTGCCTTTGTTTTTGACTGAGGAAGAGAGATGAAAGACGGCGAGAGGGGAAGAGGTGAGGGGATGCCTTCTTATGCGTGCCAGGTGCTTGTGAGTCCATTGTTTGAGGAAATGATCTTCAGCCTCATGTGAGCAATGGATGCTGCGATTCATAATTCCATGAATGATTCATCCTCACGGGATCGAGTTATCTAGGTTTCAGGTTTTTGGCCCAATGTAGTGGAATCGCTGTTTTCCTCACTATAAGGGAATGGCTCCTGTGCTTCTGAAACTGATAACGGGATACAACACAACCTGTTTGAACCTGTGTGATCACACTTAATTTCACAGGCACATTGTGGATCCTGCAAACTAATTCAGAAACCTAAGGACTTCTTTTCTAGTTCTCAATCATTTTCCTTTATTGACGCGTTTTCCAATTATCGTAATTTGCAACTGAAGACACGGTTTCTCTCCATATGCAATCTAACAGCGATTAAATCATGGGCTAAATTCAGTACAGTTGCGGAACAAGAACAGAGAATTGGGATGCACAAAACTTCCGTTTAAAACAATTATTAGTCCTGACCTGTTCTCAGTCATTTTCATAATTGACAAAAGGTTCACTCCGAGAGCACTCCACACTTCACAGGTGCTGCTTGTTCTCCCCGATTAGGTAAGATGACAATCATTCATCTGGATGCGTATTTGCTGTATTTAAATCAACGTCATTCAAATTTCCATACCTGTCGACTCTCACGCAATAGCTGGAGCTGCACGCTTTTTATAGCCTATTGAACTGCCGAGTGCCACTTTTTTTTTTATCAACCCACACAATGCCGAGAGTGAAAGTCTGTGTTTCATTGGAACACGGACCAGTTCAATCAACGCGAAGCATTGGCCTATTAATAAGTAAATTATTTTGCTGTACTGAATTTAGCCCATGATTTCATCGTTGTTAGATTGCATATGGAGAGAAACCGTGTCTTCAGTTGCCAATTACGATAATTAAAAAACGCGTCAATAAAGGAAAATGATTGAGAACTAGCCAGGACTAATTGCTGTCATAAAGGGACGTGTCTTTGCCCACCCTCTGGTTACGCCACTGCTCCTGAATTAACCTGCGCTGGCCGTAGCTATGCTTACCTGAGTGATTAGAAACTGCCCTATAACCTGTGCTGTAGGTGCCTGTGCTGGGTGAAACTGTGCTAACCTGTGCCATCAGCACCTGTGTTAACATGTGCTGGCAGTACCTGCTACCATTTGTTCCCAGTACCTGTGCAAATCTGTGCTATGCTTACTTACCTGCGCAGACCATAGACATGCTTACCTGTGCTATTAGGAAGTGTACTAACCTGTGCATTCAGCATACGGGCAAATCAGAGCTGCCCCTGCTTGTGCAAATCTGTTCTGTGCATACTTTACCTGTGCTAAATTTTGCCGTCAGTACTTATGCTAACCTGTGCCATCTTTACACGCATTTGACTGTATTTGCTGCTCCAAGCGACAAGAAAATAATAAGAAAGTGGTTCAAAAAGAAGCTGGAAATACATGTCAGTAGAAGCACTCTTACTCTGTGGGAATGGAGAGCAGTGAGTTCTGATAAGACGAGTGGGCCTGCAGTTGGGCTGAAGTCCCAGTACAGCCTAATCCCCACCCCCCCCCCAACCACCACCACCACCCCAGCAGCTCCAATGGGTCACAGCGCTAACCCCTATTCTGAGGTGCAAGCAAAATATCTGGCAGGGTCGCCAAGCTCATATCTCACACATTCTACCCTACCGCTGAGAGCTCTGCACTGCTGTTGAGGTCTCTCCATCCAAACGCACTACATTTCCCAGCGTGCATTTCCATCACGGGGGCGTCCCGCAGGATGCCTGCTTGTTGCAGTGTATCAGAAATCACAGTGTGGCAGAAGCACCACGCAGAGGTAAAGTAGCAGTACAGTAGCTGAGTGCCCTGAACAAGGAGCTTGTGGGCTGTTGCAGAGAGTGGGTGTAGAAATTTTATGTCAGGATTTTGTGGGTAGAGTGTGGGCTTATTAGCTGAGACTCGCACTGGTCTTAAAGACCTTACCATTGCCTGTTGGATCTGGCATGGGCCTCAGGTTTGAATCCAGGCCCTGAAGGAGTGTTCTTGTTTGCTACAGCACTAAGGCGCTTCAGAGTTCATTTATGAGAATGAACTTTAAGAATGCAGTGTACCATAGAATCACTAACCACCTGATTTATAGCCGAAATGTGACCCGGTTTATTCAGCAAGCCACACAAACAAGAGATGCAAGGAAGTAATAGTCTCGTTTCCCCTCACTGAAAGATAAAGCTGTTTAGTACAAAGTGACTCATGCGCACGAGCAGAAAGAAAGAGAGCAATTAATGAGGATTCTTCCTGTTAAAGAGGTGATAGAAATTTGAACAGCATGCAGTTTGCCTCTGAATTACACTACATACTGAAATTCTCTGCTCTTTTCCAAATTGTAATGGAGTCCTGCTACCCCTTGGTGTCAATAAAAGCGGGACAAAAAAGGTAATTAGGTCATTCTAAAATAGCAACAAAGAACTTGAAGGCTGTGTTCGAATAGTCAAAAAAAAAGTCCTATCGTCTAATTCCAAACTGCTTTTCCTTAACTGCGATGGAAAACGCCATGAGGTTAGGAAAGATGTAAAGGAGAATTCATGAGGACTTGAAAAAGAACAGCTGCACTGCCAAGAGAATTCGAATGCTCTTACAATGAGCAACATAATCATGTGTCCCTTGCCTGTCATGTTTGTTTGTTTTTGTGATTGCCTGCATAGCTGCTGAGTCGCTTTAAATATTGCTACTGCTCAGAATTGTTGCATGGCGCCATTTCCTTTTTTTTGATAAAGTATGGTCCAGTGCATGCGATGCTAAAGGAGGCAAGTTGGGAACCATTGAAGCACCTTTCTTTAGCTTTTAGAGAATTTGAAAATACTTAACAAGCCTGCCACGTAAATACTTCCATGTCATTTTCAAGGAGTTAGGAACTTTCCTATGCAAAAACGACTGTTCAAACACAGCCAAAGATAAACCAGATAATTTCTAAGTGGGGAAAGTAAGTAAGTTAGACTGATGTAAAGTTGCTAGCTAGCTGAAGACTCGCGGGACTGTTAATTAGGGTGTTTGGTTACAATTAGTCATAAAGTACAACGTAATACATTAGCAAAATGCTAGCATTTTACAGGTAAGATCACCTTACATGTTAGAAGGATTTCAGTATTAATTTCATATATAATCAATACTATATTTGCTTAAACTAGAATGAAATTTGGCGTTTTTTGTCTGTAAGCAGATGTAAATGATTATTTTTGGTGTTTATCTCTGTACTCCCATTCATCGCGGACTTTCTCTCAAACGCCCTCCAGGTGAATTGCAGCCAATTTCGGTACAGTGGGATTTATTCGAAGTGTACTGGCTCTCTGTCGAAGGGCTGTGGTTAGATTAAAGTTTATCACTCTGTTAAAAACAGACGTAAATCAGACATTGAAATTCGCATTGCCTCAAACTGCCATGTGCTGCGTTTGACGCACTACCAGCAAATTCAGCTGTTTCCTGTACAGTTTTTGATTTTTTTTTTTTTTGTCATTTCCAGATGCGTATTCAATGGAATTGATTATTACTCTTGTAATGGAGATGCGCTTAACGTCTGTTTCATAAGATGTTGCAATCCAACCATCCATCATAATTTTTCCCACTTATGCCTATTCAGGGTCGCTTGGGGGTAGAGTCTATCCCAGCATGCAACGGGCAAAAGGCAGTAATGGACTCTGAGCACTTCACTACTTTAAATGCTCGTATTTGTAGTGTGGGAGGAAACGAGATGTGACGTGAAAAGCTAGCAAACTCCACACAGATACACTCTGCCTTCCTGCTGTGAGGCAATAGTGCTGCCCACTCCATAACAGTGCTGCCCTACTGAATGCAGTTTTTATTTCTGGAATGAAATGCACCATTTCACTATCAGATTGGTGTGGATGTCTCAGTGTGAAGGCAATTTCGTTTAAATGTGGCAATATTTCACAATAACAAGAGCTATGGACTGCTAATTAACCTGTGGCATTGATTCACTTGTTGATTGTTAGTTCGACTGACTAATTGATTTTATGATTAAATGATTGATTGTCTGACTGATTTACGGACAAATTTGACCCCTATTACTGAAGTGAATTATCCAGTTGAGTCCCAGCTTTAAGAGAAAATTGCACCAAAATTGTATTTGGTGGATTAAATAACAAGAGTGTTTTAGCTGAATGTTTGAAGCTAACACAGTGGATGTTGACTGCCCTGCATAAACTGGAATCCCCGTGACCTGAAATGACCGTTTTATAAACCTTTTTGATATTTCATAAAGCAACTTTCATACCTAATACTATTATGGATGTCTTTCTAGGTCTATCCTAAATGCAGTGAAATTAATTTCATGCATCATTTTTTTTTTAATCTTCCAGCTATGACATGCTAGTCTTTCTCGAATTGACTGGAAAAACTCTAATAAATCTCCTTGGAGTGCTGAGCTGTTTTTTTTGCGGTTCGAGTGATATACCGTGATAAAACCGATGAACATCTGTGAAACTGATAAAAGCATAGTTTTAAGGCCCCTGTGGAACTAACAGGTTTTTTTTTTTTTTTTCAAGGTCAATTCAGTTTTTGTCCACAGAATTTTCAGAATTGATCCGAAGCAAGTGTACTGAATAAGCATGTATTCACTGAGACTTTGATTGGTAAGGAAATAATTTTGTCAGTGCATGGTTCCAGACTACATAATCATACCCTATTAATAATAATAATAATAATAATAATAATAAATAGCAAAACTATATATATATTTAGTGCATAATTATCATTTCAGTGCACGCAGACTTATAATTCATGTTTTTCTCCTTGAAGTGCCTTATAATGGATAAATTGGATCCACGTTTGTGCATTACAGCATAATAAATAGCGTACTGCCATCTGTGATGTTACACCATGTGGAATTCAATGGAAAGATTATTTGAAAGGAACACTAGCCGAGATGACCAAGGTCATAAGGAGGCGCGGCACCCTGTGATGGTTTCCTGACGCTTAAGAGGGAAGGGGTGAAAGAAGCAGGGTCGGGGAAGTCGCATCCACTGTAATCCTCGCAGGTGATTGGACGGCGCCATGCTATTAAGGCCGCTGTGTTCAAACATGGCCGCCTCGTGTTGAAGGGCGTCGACACGTTGATGCCGGGCCGTTTGTGTATTCCAGCGGCGGGCGCTGGTGGCGGCGCGTCAGTCCTTCGGTCCCGTCTCTCCGGAGACGAGAGGTGAAATGCATCACCTGCTCTCCTTCCTCTCCACAGAAACTTCCAGTCACATAAAGGAGTCAATTTGTCAGAGATGTCAGGAGCGGTAACAGGCTCACACTGTGTCACCGAGGCCTGCGAGTGAGTGTGTGTGCGTGTGTTTGAGTGTGTGTTAATGTGAGCGTGCGCTCGAGTGTGTTAATGTGATGGTGTGTGCGTACGCTTGTGCGTGTATGTTAATGTGATAGTGTTTGTGGACTTGTGTGTGTTTTAATGTGTTAGTGTATGCATATGCTTGTGTGTGTGCTAATGTGTGTGTGCCTGTTTGTATGAGTGCCTGCATGTGTGTGTGCGTGTGCATATGCGCCAGTGTGTGTTAATGTGTGAGTGTCTGTATATATGTTTGTGCGCACGTGAGTGCCTGTGTGTGTGTGTGTGTGTGTGTGTGTGTGTCTAAGTGCCTATATGCATTTGTGCACTTATGTGTGTGTGTGTGTGTGTGTGTGTGTGTTAATATTCGAGTGCCTGTATGTGTATGTGCACACGTGTGCCTGAGTGTGTGTGTGTGTGTGTGCCTGTTTGTGTGAGTGCATGCATGCATGTGTCCATCTATAATGTGTGAGTGTGCCTGTGTGTGTGCTTGTGTGTTTATATGTGGGTATGTATATGTACATGTGTGTGTTTGTATCAGTACAAACTTAGGCATGTGTTTGCGTGCTGATCTGGGCTGGGTTTCTGTTTGATCTGATCCAAAATCACAATCAGATGGCCCAGTGCATGCACACATCCACCGAACACACCCTTCTGCCCCCTTAATAGCTCACCTCCCCCCCTCGCCTCCCACCTGAAGCTCGATGCCTCGCCAACTTGACAGCCGGCCCAATGGCAGTGGAGAACAGGTCAGAGGAGTTAATTACAGAGAGCAGTGGTCCAGCACTGATCCCCATGGAGACGCTCTGATTACTGTGCCTGTAAGAGGGAGGGGGCACTCACCTTGTTTCCTTTCCGCCATCTTCCCGCCATTCTCGCGTCTGTGCGCCGAGCCTCTTTAGCAGCGGCCGCGACCTGCCTCACTTCCCCCTCCAGGTTGCTGCTTCGCAATTAACGGCCACTTCATTGCTGCCGGATGTATATAGTCATAAGTGTGTGTGTGCGTGAATGTGTTCTTGTGCTTCCAGCGCAGTGATGACTTGAAAACATATGCCGCTTTTTCCATTACACAGTTTCAGCACTACTCGACTCGACTCAACTTGGTTTTGGTCGTTTTCCATTACAAATGAGTACCACCTCAACATGGGTGGGGTCATCATAGCAAGCATCACTCCCTGGCCAATCAGTGGCCTGCATTCTGTTGACGTCACATTTTCGGCTCGACTCAGCCCGCTTGGAACCCCGGCCAAGTAGGTAATAAAAAAAGTACCTGGAACCAGGCACTATCACCTAATGGAAAACCCTAAAAGTCGAGTCGAGTCGAGTAGAGCTGAATAGGTGCTAGTGGAAAAGCCCTAATTTTTTTTTTCTTACAGAGTGGGGACATTATTGGGAAGTGAGAACATTTTCGCCAGTCCTCATGACTACACAGGCAAATTGTGACTTGTTAGTTAAGCTTTGGGTAAGGTTAAAATAAGGGATTGGTTAAGGTAAGGTTAAGGGTTTGGCTTAGGTGTGTATTGCTTATTGTAAAGATTTCGGACTGGCTTTAGAGACGCACGAAGAATGAATGGAAGTCAATGCAATGTCCTCACAAGGATAGTACAAGTACAAGAGTATGTTTGCGTGTTTGTGCGTGTGTGTGTGTACGTGCGTGTGTGTGTCTGTGTGTGTGTGAGTACTTGCATGCATTTATTTCTCCCACAATTGCTTGTTAGCTAATTTTGGAAGGGTTTGAGCTGAAACAGGTTTGTGAAGTCAGTTGACACGTCTCGCTTTCAGTGTTAAGCAAATTCCCTTGTCAGCCATGTTGCTATGTTTAAACAGTATTAAAAATGGGGGGGGGGGGGGGGGACCATCAAACAACATTAGAACTGGCAGGATAGAGAAGATCAAAAAAGGTGTCGTGTAACATGCCTGAATGAATTATCAGGCATGTTAGAGATATTAGACAATGAAAATGCTAAAGACTCAATAAGTGAACTATAAGTACTGTGTAATTCCAATGCAATAAATAAAAATTTGAAGGGCTATAGTTTTCTGTAAGGCCGAGGGCAGTCCCAGCTGAAGTGCTGTAATGTGCTATTGCAGAGACTCTAGACTACTATTTATCATTAGTTAGTCTGTCTTACCTTATCTCCTACCTGCGTGGTGGTACTTATTATATAATTACGCTACCGCTAAATTGGTATAATTATTCTGTTTGCCTGAGACATGGTGCAGAACTGTGATTCTCTCATTGGAACTTGGTGCACAATTTAGAAAAATGAATCACCTCTCAGCTATAAGCCATAGCCCTGTGAAAACGACGAAAATATGAACTATTTTATTGACCGCGGATGTCAAACAACAGTCCTGGAGAGCAACAGTGTCTGTAGATATTTATGGTCTACTCTCAGCAAGCAGCCAATTAATGCCTGGAGAACAATGTTAGCCAGGAATATAGCTGGAATGTCATATGAAATAATATTGTCTGTTCTTTTTTGATAGATGTAACCGTATTGAAGTGTCTTTTTCACTGAATAAGTGCTAGAATCTTTTTTACAGAATGGGGCTAATTGGATGTTTATTACATTGTCAAAACATCGGGGTCATTTTTGGAGTATAATCACAAATGTCTGGAGAGTCCATCTTTAAAGTTTTCCGAGCAAAGCCAAAGTCAATATGTCCGCAAATCTGCCACGACAAATCATAGTGCAGTCGTAAACCTTTTTTTATGAACCAACATCTGAAGAATTCGCTTCCAAACAAAAGGAATCATGCTCACAGATATTATCTGGCTAGCTGCACGAGTGGTTGTTAAATGCGTTGGAAACCCAGGGCGATTATGCGTTTTCTAACCAGTGCAGCAACAATGGAATGCATTTCCAGTTTTTTCACTGCTGAGGTATATTCCAATAGACCCAGTTTTCTGTGAAATACGCTCCTTTCTCTTGTCGCTCCTTATTAGGCTCCATTATGCCATTTTTATAGCCTAAATGGTCCGAAAACTCCTTGTATTTTCGTTTTGGTAGCAATCACTCTAACGGTTTACACAGCAGTTAGTTCAGGTGACCACAATTTTTGAGGACCACGTCACAGAGTTCCATGGACCGGCTCCCATGATCATAACATACAGGCTCGTACCCCTTATTGTGTCCATTAACAATAAGTAATTATGTTTTTATTCTTACATTGTCTGATTCTAGACATTTAGTGAATCATTTGGCATAATTTGTTGCAAAAAAATAATACATTTATGTTAAAAAATGATTTATTTTGTCATGATTTTACTGGAACCTGCCTTATAAATGAATCACTTGCGTGTAAACACACCAAAAACCAGTCGTAACTCAGACCCACCAGGACTGAAGTTTGACACCAAAGTTAATAGCATAGGGGTAGGCAATTCTGGGCATGGAGTGCTGGCACATGTTCAGGATTTTGTTTCTAGAAATTACCCTGACTAAATTAACTAATTGTCTGGATACACCGACATGGGTTTAGATCACAGTACAAAGTTTCATTTAGGGCAGGGTTCACTAAATCTGAACCTCGAATCCAAATCCAGCCCAGGTTTTCCATCTTTCCGGTAACTACCTGAACTATTAGTGCTACTTATAGGCCTGACTGACTCCCAGGCAAAACTAGCACTTCCTGAACCTTAGAGATCGTGTTTTGATAATCCCTGATTTATGGACACAAAGGCAGTTTTTGTTGCCATTCAAGTGCTTTTTAAGAATTGCCGCTTAGATGTCAGCTTTTGTAAATGGCTAGACTAATTAAGTAATTAAAGTGCAATAGTTGGGCAGGAAAGCCTGGAACAGATTGGGCCATCCTTGCCCACCTCTGCAAGAGTACTGTAAAGCGACAATACGTACATTAATTTTTCATGTAAATATCAAACTAATTATGTCCTTATGAACATTAATGGCTGAGTTACATGCCTCCTGTGTGCAAGTGCAAGTAGCATAATGTGAGTCTACGAGTCTCTGGCTCTTTTCATCTCTGTCACTTGTAAATATTACTATCCTCCCTAGATGCACGCAAGGGATGTGAAAGACCAAAAAAGAAAAAAAAAATTATGCTTAAGAAAGCCGCTTTCACACCGGACGCGGAGCGAATTTTTCGCAAGACGGATTACATTCAAAGTCAATGCAAAGACGCGAATTCGCGTCTTTGCATTGACTTTGAATGTAATCTGTCGTGCTAAAAATTTGTTCCGCGTCCGGTGTGAAAACAGCTTTAGATGGCATCAAAGCACTTAAATGTGTAAATGATAGCAATGTCCAATACCTGAAAGTTCTGCTGCACTTGCGCAGAATTTCTTGAAATGAACAGACAACTTAATGTACAACCATTTTTCAGGAAATGGAGTGAATTCTGGTTTTTCAAAACAGGAGAAAAATTATAGTTCTCGCATTAAAAAATAAAAAATAAAAAATCCAAACTTGAATTGCCATTCAGTTTAAGTACTCTCTGTGATCCAGGTCACTATTTCAGAATAGTTCCTATTTTGCACCTAAAAAAATACTATAATCAGAGAAGCCCTCACATTAACTACTCTTCTGTACCCACATCAGTGGATGAAGCCTAGAGTGCCAGAATACTGATTCAGTGCTGAATAAATCTCTCCAGTTCTTATAACCAGTACAAGAGAAAGTTTAATGTTAATTCAACAATAATAGCGTACATTTGAGTCCAGTATTGACTAATGACTATATGTCCTTATAAGAGTTCATTTAACACTGAGCATTTTTCTGTGTCCATCCATCTATAATCTAACCCAACTATTCTGGTTTTGGTTGCAGGAGGGCTGGAAGTAATCCCAGCATGCAGTGGGTGAAATGCAGGAATGCAAACATTTTTCCACCCCATTCCAGGGATACATTTTTCTGTTCAGGAACACTATTAAGGTGCTTTGAACTGGCTATTTGAAGAAGAAAATGTCTTATCTGGACTTTGGCCATTCGTATTCTTATATCCTTTCTCTTTATTGTGTTACGCATACCACTGGTCTACTTTAGTTAACCCTTAGAGCGCTAAATTCAACTATTTTTACTTAATGATGTAAGATAACAAAATCAAAGCTGTGGGAGCTCTTTTAAACAAGTCGCCACATGCATCATCCTACAGCTTCCTGTACTTCCTGTCTGGGATTCATAAGACGCAGCTCCAGAACAATGTGGTGGTGAATTAAATTTATCTTGGAAAAATAGGTGATAGGTTTTCAACAGCACAAGATAATTTTTATATATTTTTTACATTTATTTCAGCACTCTAATGGTTAATATGGGCACTTACTGAAGTTGCTTGGCATGCATGGGATGCTAATCTTTCAGGTGATTTGTGTATGTCAGTGGCACAACGTGTTGATACATTTTCACCGTGCTTGTGTGACAATTAACAAGCGCACATTAAGAGCTTATAACAATTGAAGCTTCTTAGTGTCCACAAAATATCTTTTTGTTCAATCATTTCTTTAAATTAGAAATTGATAGCCGCTTAAAGCAGCTGTGTCACGATTACTGCGCATGCTCTCAACTTTGAACGAAGTAAATCCGCTCAACTGCAAGTCAAAATCTAGGAGGTATTTTTCTTCTTCTATGATTATTGGCAATGGAAAGCAACTTATATTCTTTGTATCCTTTGGCTAAAGCTTAAAATAGCGCTTTGAATCCTCAAATTTCCACAGAAGGCTCTTTAATATAAAAAGCATAATGCCGGAGTAGCTAAAATATATAAATACAATGCAAAACAAAGATGGATTGGCAAGGATGGAATCAGATTATGACTTGCAGTCAAGCAGATTAACTTTCTTGGGATGTAAGTTCTGAGCACGTGCAGTAATCATGACACAGCTCCTCTAACTATTCGGTAATTGGAGGGGACAAGTTATTTTCTGAGGAAACAAATGTCGTAATTTGTGGGCATGTATTACTAATTTGAGTGAGCAAATTGGTGATATGAGGGCTTGAATTAGCAATATGAAGGAATGGATAAATAATTTGAGGGAATGATTTACTAATTCATATTAACAAAAACAAGGGAACAGTATGTGGGCGGCGGTACAAATGAGCACTCGAAGTTCAGCTTGTTCTCTAATTATAGCAAAACATTATCCGCGTCGTTCATTTTATTATTTGGTCAGTCAGTCCTGAACGCTAAAAATATTTATATTTTGAGATAATGGTTTTTTTTCTGGTTTGTGTAAACTGTTTATATGTCTTCTTTTGGAGAATAAATGACATTGGCTTTTAATTTGTTTAAAGTCAAGGCCAAACCCTTTTGTGAACTGATTATTGGTCACAAAGAGATGCTTATTTTAGTGTCAGACAGCAGAAACCAGCTTTACTTTTATTTACTGATGTCCATCCCCATCTGTAATAAAAAGATTGTTTCTGTTGTAATGGAGAATAAATTGGGAAATAGATTTTTGAGACTTAAAAATGTGTATCAAATTGCATTAGATGTAATCATTTCCTCTTGTAAGTTAGGAACTGCTCTGTGAGCGTTAGTTATCTGGTGGCTTAGTTTTGTTTGGATGGGATTAGCCGGTTCCCCGAAGGGAAATTAAAAAAAAATATTAATCAAGATTGCAACTGGAAAAATTTAAAGAGATTTGAAGGGACCACAGAGTTCAAAGCTAAACCAGAAGTCACTGTATAGCGTGTTCATAGCGAGACTTCGTCAAATTCTTATCTAGGTCTCATTAAAGTGATGGTAAAGGGGTTCTAAAAAACTGAAAATAACCATACAGAGAACACAGTGCCCACTGCGTACCCACCGAATATCTCTAAACAGTTTGGTTAAGTGCATTAGTATACATTAAGGTGACCAAATTTCTGAAATGTAAACTGTAGGCAAGTGTAGTTCAGCAGTCAATACAACATTGAAATTTCCAATATTATTTTGGATGAGTTTAAATGAGAGGGACGATTCCATTTTTGTACACTGTGATCTTGAACAATGTAGTGCTATGACAAAAAACTAAATTGTGCCATAAAAAATAGTGTAACAAAATCATATTCATACCAATGTTTTGATTAAGTGATCAATTTCTCAATGAAGGGGGTGGCGGGTGGCATTTTTTGTATTTTTCATTCCTTCATGCACTTATTTCAGGACAGATTTGTTGTTGTGGCAGTGGAAGCTTAAGCTAATGGCATGCCGGTAGAGTTAAATCTATGTATAAGAAATGCTGTATAAAGTATCCGAGCAGTAACTGAGGGGTCCTTTTCAGCATTGCCTTCTCGCTTACTTTAGCTGGTTAGCTTTTAAGCTTGCTTGTTACACTGCGCAAATAGACTGCGAATCAAAGATGAAGGGGAACGGGTGTAGCCTGGGAAACAACATATGAATCTGCGAGCTCATGTTTCATTTGCTGTGGCAGATGCATCTGGCCACCTTCTCATTCACACTGATTTCCGTTCGACCAGTTTTTGGTCAGGCCAATCGCCACCATTTATCTAATAAGAGGTGGATTTGATGACTGCACAAATGAACCCTGTTGAAGCATTCTCGTGAACAATCACAATGGCTGGCGTTAATGTTGAACAGTCTCTTAAATCAGCATTGGCAACAGTATTGAAGGAACTGGAAGGGATGTTCTCTCTTAGAGGAGAACATTGACTGCAGTTAAAGCTTTAGTTGGTAAGAATAATGTGTTTGCAGCACTTCCAACAGAAGTTGATAAAACTGTAATTCACCTACTGGGCCCACTCATCACCAGATTGTAAGTCTTGGCTACTAAATCGTGTCATGCCAAATGTGTAATATGTTGGACTAGAAGCCATATGAATTAGATTTGAGCCATATGAGTTGGAACTGGCTACCTAGCCCAGTAGTCTTCCAGCAGGTACGTGTAAGAGTTGTTCCCACATGCTTAGCAGTCAAATCATTTTTACAGCAGGCCACAAGGCATTGTGGTAACTTGTGTGTGTGTGTTTGTTTGTTTGTTTGTGTCTGTGTTTGTCAGCAGGATTACTCAAAAACTATTTAAACGGATTATCACAAAATTTTATGGGAATTGGGTCATAAAAATGGGAATAGGTGATTCAATTTCCTGATCAGTGCAGATGTAGATCCGGATTCTGCCACTGATTTTAAGTGCTAGCGGATCAAAACCAACTGTCGGAGGTATGCACTCTCTAGTTAGTTCAAATATTGCATGCACAGTAGACTTTTATCATTTGTTAGATATAGTGCTTTATTGTAGTTTTTCCATATTTTAACCTAAGTGTAAGTTTATTTAGACACCATTTTTATGCTGTCAAAATTACAACTTGTTCACTTTTAGTTCCGTTTACACTTAGCTTGATTAACATTAGCATTTTAAACTGTTAAACAGTTAGTATTTTACCATCTGTACTTATTTTCTTCTTTGCTGTTTGAAGTGGGGGCGAGTCTTCTTAAATTTGGCCACGGGTTGTTACTGTGTGTTTTTTTTTGGCTGTTAAAGCACCACCAGGCTCCTGGCTTCCTTGCGGAGCCTCGGAGAGCTCGAGTGTGGCTCGGCTTAGCTGACTGGGCCTCCAGTACAAACACCGCTTGGCACAGATAGGACCGGCATTCTCCTCCGCCGCAGGAGCTGGAGCCGGCCGCTTGAATTTATATGGCGCTGGGCCTCCTCTTTCATCCACATCAATTTCTGTTGCTGGGGACTCTGGTGGGGAGAAGTTTTCCACCTCGTGAGACCCTTCTGATGGTCTTCGAGGCAACCATAACCAATTTGAGATTCCCTCATGTCCCCACTGTCATGCCTAATTTTTCTTCTTCTCTTTTTTGCATTTTTTCTATGGTTTTATAAACTACAACCATGGGCTTTGTGTCACAAACTGTGGTCACTCATTCACTCGCTCACTCACTCACTCATGGATGTTTGGTGGGATGCTGAGTGGGACGAATGCGGATAATGTGCCGTGGCTCTGAATGTTCTCGTTTAAAATTTCATTGTTGGTTGAGCGAGACAGGAACCCCGTGCAATGTTTCTCTTGAACCAGTCCAAGAATACCTTGGTTGTATTTCTCAAAGCTGTCTGGTTTTGAGAAATGGTTGCTGACGGCCATTGTTGGCATGGCGTCTGAAAAAAAAAACGTCCCAACTTCACTGCACAGTTTCATCTGTTGTGACTATGAAACATTCTTTATCCTGCATAGATGGGTTTCGGCATTCTAGTAATTGGTAGAACTTTCAAAGATGCAGACTCAAAAAACTAGCAAAACTAATGTTTGTGCTCACAGACCGAAGGTTGGATACAGTGGGAAATGAGATTTAAGCTGGGATAAAGGAAGAATAATGCTGGAGTAGGGATAAGGAAACAATGAAAAAAGCATACGATCCGGACAGTCTTTCAAATCATGCAGAAATGTCCTCTCAACGGGGTTTTGGCTCAAAAAGAATTTCTCAATGGGTTTCCAGACAGATTTTCTGTGTTTCAGACTACAGGAGGAGATATGTCACGATTTTAAATGTATTGTCAACTGCGCTACCTGCATATCATGGTGGTGCACTTATCCACACCTCCAGATTTCTTTCGGCAGATGAGATTAAATAGATACTAAACTTTGATGCTTGATTGCCGTAGAATTGACTTCTGGTGCTTCTATGGTGATTCCATGCCTAAATATCACATCTGTTAATGAATGACTGATTTTGATTCATTATCACTTTAAATGTGTTGAACTTTTCTGAGGTCATATGAATAGAGAACTATAATGGGCTGAAATGCTTCTTAATTATGTAACATACTGGTACTAAGTACAGTGATTGAAGGCACTCCAGACACATTAGTTGGTGAGTACTCTGGAGAACTACGAGACCACTGAATGATATTAAAATAAAACTACAGATTATCCTGACAGAGCAGCCTGAAATCCTGCAAATAAGCCATGAACCTGAAAATTTCTTCTGCAAATGCATGCAGCCCTTCGTATTAACACGCACTAAACTCACAGATTGGACCAGTATTCTAATGTGCACATAGAGTTTTTGGCAAATGTTTTGCGTAAAGGAGCACAGCAGAGAATTAGATGGGGTTACAAGCGTTTAAATGTTCAAAAGGGCTACTCAAAAATTTTTTATCAAAAAAACTGGTAAAAACCCATAATGTCTCGGCCGTTCGCCTGTCATTCCTACCCATATGAACAATGGGCTGCTTTGAGTGGGTGTTTCCTACATAACAATGAGGTCTGCTTTGATTGGCAAGTGAGCAGAGCTGGAAAAGTTGAAGTTAGTGCTATGAGGAAAACAGAGGTGGACAGGTCAAGCAAGGCTATGGGTGGGAGCAGGGTAAACATACAGAGCTTGTGGGTGTGAACTATGCAAAAGAGGTCTGTTTGTGACATAAGCACTGCAAAATTTCAAACCACGTGTTTCCAAAGCTGAAGTGAGAAAGGAGGGGTCTAACCACTAAACTTGGGGATTTCAAGGTAAGCCCTCTTTGGGCTGTCAGATAAAGTGGCAACTATGACAGGTGGATTAACTGAGTCCTTCAACTGCATCAGGTCAAAGGGATAGTTCACTCAAAATGAAATCATCTGCTCACCCCAAGACTAATTGAAGGGTCCGTGAATTATTTTCATCCTCAAAATGCTTTTAGAGTTACAAAGAAAAACAGCATTGAAGACAAATCCAAATCAACTGAAGTCATTGGTGACCACTCTTTCAAGCATAAAAAAACATTTAAAAAACACAAAATGCCTCCATACTGCTCGTGCGGCATAGTCCAGGTAACCGTAAGCCTCGACATTCGAATTTGACTCGAAATGACGTCTTTTCACCATGTTTTTAGCCTAAATATCCAATGTAGCCACTTAGCAAGGAGCCCTGTTTATTTTCACTGAAGAAGTTGACCCCTCACTATGGTGGCCAGCGAGGGTAAATAAGCTCTTCAGTCAGTGAATACTAACATTCAAAACTGCAGCGAATCTCTCCAATTGGAGATGTTTAGGGCCGTTGCAGCGTTATTTACCCTCTTTGGCCACCGTAGTGAGGTCAGCTTCTTCCGGCATGCATTGGCTGTGCCAGTGGTGAGAATCGAACCCGCAAAACCCTTGGTTAAGATCCCATTTCCTTTATCATTATACTACTTTTTCTGCCATTTCATTTTGTCCCCATTATTAATGTGAATATTTAGTCAATCACTTTATTCATATAAGTTGGGCTACCATCCTTGTAATAACAACCTGGCTAGGAGACCAAAATGCAGCAGAACTACAAATCTGAGACACGGACAGCAGAAGTTTTTTTTTTTTTTAATTCAAGGCTGCATGCGGGTAATGATATTTGACAGAGAAGAGGCAGAAGAAAGAAAAATATCCCACCTTAAAGCTGATAATCATCCTGAACCCATTTTGATTGTTTTTCTTGTTCCGTCAAACTTGCCAATTTTAGCGTCTTTCATCAGAAGCCGAGTCTTTTCTCTGAATTATTTCCAGCCCTGTCGTGTAAGTGTTACTGAAATGAATGAGGAGGGAATAAAGTCTCTTTCATTTTACCTCTTGTTGGCTGAAAGCAGTGTCCCAAATTGGAATTTTGTTGTTGGCTTATGTGGTTAATTAAGTTAATTAGTCAGAGCTAATTTTTTTCCTTTTCTATTTGCATTGTTCATAACTTCCTCTGAAGGACGCAATGGGAAAAAGCTAACATTAACATTAGCATAATAAATGATGTGTCAGGAGAGTTACGAGACTCGGTGAACACCTCGAACCATAAAATGTGTTCCTAGGGGTCGAAAGAAGGCCAGAATGGGCAGAATTGTAAATCAGTCTCAGATTTCCCAAGTTATGGCAGCGAGACTCTATTAGCTGTATTTTATAATTTGGGAGTTTCTGCAGACATATTTCATTTCATAAATGAAAAACACATTTGTAAGTTTCCACTATGAGTGATAAGTTTGGAATTGAAGTTAGAATTTTTCACGTAGATATAATAAAATAAATTTTTAAAGCTCGAGGACCCTAAACGTAAATCCAACTCTACAGGGACCTTCTGGTTACAGAATGATGAAATGTGGGGTGGCCAGCTTAATCGCCTGTTATTTATCATTTAAGAACCCCCCCAGTTCTTTAAGTGTGAAATAGAAAAATCTTAAATATATATTGCTGTTTGTTCCATAAAATGTGGTATTATACAAACAGTTTTATTGAATAAATAGCCAAACATATTTAAATGATGAGCAATTCCAAAGTTTTGAGTGATTATTTAAAATTTAGATGAAGGGTATCCACATTAATGACAAGTGAACCTTGTTCTGGCCTTTTAATTTGTGTCACTGTCCAAATTATGGCATCATGCTGTAAATGGAGCTTTGGCATTAGTTCAGGCAAGCATAGAAGTTAAGTCTAATCACATGCCCCTTTCTGTCCAATCATTCTTGACTTCAGCATCTCGCACCCAATTTGCGAGCTTTTAGAAACAAGGCAGCGTTCATTCATTTCTGCAGCTCCATGCCCTCTGCACCACTCCTACACTGTCTTACCAAAAATCTGCATCTCATCTCCTCCACCTCCACAGCCTCCTCCAAAAAAACATTGTTCATCATAAGCAGCATCTGTTCATGTTGTGTTCATTTATTTAAACGTCCCGAATCTCAGGCTCAGCTGGGGGGTTTGTGATCTCAGGGACTGTCTGTGTCATGATTGCTCAGATTGTTCCAGAGCATCACTCGAGCAGAGTCATCCCCAAACTCAAATGCACGTCGCCGAGTAATAAATGGTTAAATCTGATGCAACTGTCCTGTCTGAATTGTCTTTCACATATAATGACTCTGTATTAAACAGATTCGAGGAAAAATGGCCTCAGACACTTGTAGGTGGTCTGCTTGCTGTCTGGGAGAACATGCTGAACCTAACGTTCAGGATTTGTTCTTGTCTTGTTCTTGGGTCAGTGTAAATCTTAACCATCCTTGAAGTGTTTCAATGACAAAGTGAATGGAGCCGGTGCTATTTTAGTCAATCATGGCCCCAGATCTGGAGACAGTGCATCGATATGTCCTTTTACGTAATTACGACTATAGCGCCTACCTGCCAGCGCTCGCAGTGTGGCTTTTACAAGCTGGTGGGTGCAATAACCATTGCTTTTCAATTGACTTACTTAACAGCGCGTGTCAGCATGCCAGCCGAGGAATTGTTTATTTTTTATCTCCCTCTCTTTCCTCCCTAATTCAATGTTTCCATTAGGAGCTCCTCCACCACTGCAGTGTCACCCTCACTCTGTGAGAGTAACATGGCGGCCATTTTCCAATCTTTTTTTCTTTGTTGTATAAGGATTTTATAGATACATTATATGGACTCAACTCTCGCTCTGACCCAGTACTTAAACACAGTAATGTCGTTATGCATTATGAGTGTGACGCTACTTTTAGTTTTTGCTGTGTACTCCTTTTTATTGAAATGAAATAATGAGTCATAAAACGGAAATGTTCAGGTACATTTTGCAGGCAATTTATCTATACTGTGAGATATTCTTTGGTACAAATACTTAGACTGCACTATACTGTGGTATCGTAGTACTCGGTACAGATAGACCTTTTACTCAAGAGATTTGGATTTAGTACGCTACACAAGTTTACAGGAGTTAATATTTACCTTAGTCTTACTTGAGCCCTTGTGATTCCGAGTACAGTTCTCTCTCCATTACATAACAAGGCTGCTGTATTTGACTATTGTTTATTGACAAAAAATCAATACTCAGACCCCCTGTCACAATTTTGGTGTTGTGGCCTGGAAATCAAACGTGACTGAGGGATGGACAGACAGACAGGAGTACGAGAGTATGAAAAGACACATCTACACTACAAGATATATCTATGTACTAGATTTTGTGGAAAAATGTTGAATGGTTTAGAAGTTCTGGCCCAGAATAGAAGCGTGACGGACGGACATGCGGAAGGACACTACTCCTTCCTTTCTCCCCCTTCCACTCTGTGGCAGGAGATAAAAATCAATGATATATAATATCCAAGCTGATCTGAAATTAATAGTGCACTCCACAAATAAAAATGCATCTCCTCTATCATTTTAATGCAGTTTGGATGTCATCCCGAAAATGCTACCGTGGGCACAGAGGAAACATTTGCATCTAACTTCCTAAATTAGATTTTAAGAGAGAGGAATGCGAATAAACACCAGAGAGTTTTTTTCCCTCACTTCCTCCCACTCTGAACTGCGAGAGAGCTACACTCTCAGAAAAAGATGGCATAAAGGCAGCCTAAAAAGGTGAAAACTCTCGTTTGCACCACTGCGGTGGCTCCCCGAAGCAGTGGCAGCTAGATCATTTAGGAGGAAGAGAACATCCCTTTTAACTAATGATTGGTCTTTACCTGTTTTATTCATTTATTTGAATTAAATTAACGTTATCTGAACTCGGAAAACACCTAACACTATTAGTTGGGGCCAGTTCTTCTCGCAAAGGTAAAAAATCAAATAAAATGTGTCATTTCGATGTGAGATTGCGATCAACGTTATTCAGTTGTGAATACTCCTCGCTTATCATAGTTTTCTTTGTTGTAATTTAAGCAATGATAAAATGCTGGCTGGATAGCATGCATTGAAGGATGTGCTTAAAGGAAATGCAGAAGTTAATGGCGTTGTTTATCTTTTTTGTAAAGTGAATAAAACATTTTTTCTGAATTGAATTTACTATATAATCACCATGGCATTGCATAAAAAAGCAACCTCAGCACTTTACTGCCGATGGATTATTCATAACCGGCAGGCCACTTATTAGTTAAAAGGGGTTTTTCTATCTTCCTCTAATTTCAGCCGAGAAGTTGTCCATTACCCTGTAGATAAGTAAAATTGTACCTCAATTCTGCTATGCTTAATCAGTGTGACTGCAAAGCTAGCACACTATTCTTATCCTCTCGTTGCATTTGACTGATTATTCCTCCCCATTTTCTAGAGGTTTCTCCTCCTGCAGTTTTCTCGATTTTTTGACATGAAACCTTATGTCTCGGGTTGGTTTTAACTCCCTGAGGTCTGCGTGTTCAACAATGTTGGAATCTTGCTGTTGTTCTCCCGTTATTGATGCTCTTCAACAGAGGTTCAGCTGGAGCTGCTCCTACTCCCAGAAGGCCCTTGCTTAATCCTTGCTCATGTCAGGCACAGCCATACTGCTGAGTTATCACACTTGCACTCTCTTGCGGAAACACACACCTGTAGTTCGTTTACACCTTCTTGCATTGAAAACATAATAATTAGCGCCCAAGACGAACACTAGGCAGTGGCACATTGCCACTGCCTCCTTATTCCTGACGCTGTGCCATTGATTGGACGAAGCCATGGATCACATGCTCTCCTCTAGTGCTAAAGCATCGGCTCTTAACAGTCAGGAGTACCATGAAATAGAACGCTAATTTGTAGCATAACTGGCGCTGTGGTGAACTGGAAGACCGCCAAGCTCTCTGGTCTCTCGGAATACGTGATGATGATCAAGAGGCAGCGACAAATGTAGATGTGGGCAAACATATTAGCTGGGGTGCGTCATCAGTCATGTGGTGACAATGTGAGGTATGAAAGTTTCGGACAAAGTCGTGGATAGCATTACTCTTGCTGACTGGATTCAACGTGGGTTGAGTGCTTGCATGGAGAAGGGTTGACGATGCTGAACTGATGCTGAATAACTCATGCTTTGAGAACATTGTACTGACAGCAAGCAACAACACTACATTTACATTGGCAATCATTGGCAATCAGAACACCTCATATATGAATGCATTAACAAAACTCTTATAATACGTCTTTGTGTTGACTAAACTAGCATTGCTAGATGATACGTGTGATTAACGCTGGCAAGCATTAGTTAGCTAGGTTTGTATAACATAATGCTAGTGCTGTTAAAACCAAGAAAATGTCCTCAGATTGTTTTTTAATGAATTATGGGATGTTAATGACAGAAATACATAATATGAATGGGCACATTATGCATTTGTTGTTGGTTGTTCAGTAGTTGCTGGTCACCAGATAAGATTCTTGCTCTTGGCAGGATAGGAATATGATCAAAATGCGAACTGTGCCCACGCTGGCAGCTTTTCTGCAAATAGAGGCAGTGAACCGTGGTTGGGCAGTATGTGTATTTTTACCTCTGGTGCTTTTGTTGTACTGAATGAGGACGGAATCTGTGGGTGTAACTCTCATCTTTATTGTGAGGCTGTTTGATATCTGGTTGATGGCAGACATACTACTGATGGAGGCTTAAAGCAGTGTAATGGCTTTGGCCTGCAGTGTAACTGGCTGTTACGAAGTGTGGGCGGGGCTTCTACGTCATATTGAAAATTCTGCGCTGTCTGGGAAAGGGCAGCCATTTTGGCTCCAAATGGTGGAATGGATCGGGTTGGAAATACTGCAAACAGTAGGGCCTTTTTTTTTGCTGCAGTCTGAGGGGAGATTAACAGAGAATTATGATTCACAAGCTCCTATCTGAAGCTTAATTTTAGCATGGGAGCACTCACTTAAAAACTGCGTCACGTAACACACATTTCAGCTGAATGGCTTGAATTTGGCATCGGTTAGAAAAGCATCAAGGGAGAAAAGAACACTTATATCCGACAAACAACTTGGACACATTTTCAGGATTGTGTCAGATTGGCTCTGGTCCCTTTAGCAGTGAGAAACACAAGACAGCTTGCCTGGTGAAAGAAATGCAGAGATTTAACAACTGACTGGAAGTGTGATTTCGTGAGCAAAGTCGTTCTGAACAAAAATATGGGAGAGTGTTTTATGTGTACTTCCTGTGCGCCGCCATTGTTGGTGAAGAACTGTGTGTGTGTGTCTGAGAGAGATTGAGAAAAAGTGAGAGGGAGAGAAAGCAAAATTGTGTGTTTGTGTGCGTGTGTGTGTGTGTGTGTGTGTGTGTTGTGTGATGGAGTGCCAGTGAGTGAGTGTGTGTGTGAGCAAATTTTTCCTCTCAAAAGAATGATTATGGCCCTCCTTCTGCCACATTCAAATAGTGCTTGCCTTAATCAAATATATCTATTTTGGAAATGTGCACATTTATATTTAATTAAGTTTACATGAATCTATTCCATTAAGGTACTTGGTTTGAGTTAATGTTACACACAGGTATTGGATTGGAAACAGGCCCTCAGTTTAATTGATTTTGTCCAATTGGGATTTTCGTGCATTGTCTCTTCATCAGTTGCAGTGAAGCAATGACTCGCTCGCTTTAGTTCATTCACACTGATCAGCGCTGTGCGGCGGTTTGATGTACTGGGTCGAAATCGAGAGCCATGGACGAGCCCCAGCTCCACAGAGGTCCTTCTCTCGTCCTCTGTGTCCCGCAAACGCGCAGCCAGCTTCAGTCAGAAAGCTGGCTGACCCTTGACCTCACCTCTCCACTTCGGGTTACAGCTTTTTTAAAAAGGGCACTGTGGCCTTGGAGACAGTGTGTCGTATTCTGCAGGGTGAGTGACTGCTCTCACCCCACTCTTCAAGCCCTTCTCAGGTTCAGCTCGCCTGTCACTGCTCCCTCTCTACTTTGACCTCCAGCTCTCCCTCTAACCTTGCCTGCTCTCTGCTGGCTTAAATAATGATAAAATATAGGTGTATTAGTGGCGCAGCCTGTAGAGTCCTATCTACGAGCCTATGAAAATGTATTGTTTACATTTAAAGTGCTCAGAGTGCCCACTCTCTCTCTTTAAATTGTGTTAGAAAATAGTGAAACGGAGGTGAAGCCTCTTACTTACAGTTTGCATTCACAGGAGGTGGTTCCTTGTGTCAATACTGCTACCCCCTCTAAACCCATCCCCAAATCAGATATAGGGTTATTCAGGCTGGAGCGACCATGCGGTGAGTGTTCAATATCTCCTCTGGAAGCTGAGGATGTGAGGGGAAGCTAAATCACTAGCTGCCAAATGCTAACTTTCTTCCCTCTGCTTTGGGCTTGCGTCATCAGAATGGGGCACGTCTCCCGGCCCTGCTCCTGTTAATACTTCTTTCAGCATGTCATCCCGTCGCTCGCAACTCCCACGTGGAGCTCGCCGACTTTTTTATTTTTCAATCGGGAGTTCGACGAACTCAGAAGTGCCGTGGGAGGCAACGCGTGGAAGCGTAGTCTGACTGCAGGAGAGAGACTCATAGAGGCCGACTCAAACGAGTCTGTATGGACATGTAATCCATACTGGGTTTGCGTAGCAGTCTGCCTGCCAGCTAAACGGCTAACACCGTACATTTATATTTAGCAGTTGAAAGAAAAAAAATTTGGAGGGATGTGTGAGTGATTTATGGTTTGACCTTATCAGCGCCGTGTAAATAACATCCTCCCACGGAAAGCGTGTCGTGGCATGTCAGCTTCCGAAACACACCCCCAGAAAACCCGGTATACCGCATATCCGTTGGTCTTTGTGCTCTCTCGTTATCGGATCTCGCCATCCCCGTAACGCACTAGCCCACAATAGCAACTCTGATGGCTCTGACTATTCTCCTGGGCTTAAAGATCAGGCCCTGGGTCGTGCGTGCAGCTTCGCGACGTTGACAATGCGCTTTTGTTTTTCGCGTGTAAGATTGGATACCATTGAACTTGGCCCGATGTTTATGCTTTCGGCAACATTTTGCCTTAGTCGCTAACACGGGTAGCGTGCGCATGCACGAGTACGCTGGCTGCTTCTCAAAAGAAATGGTTGGTAAGCCTCCAAAACAGCTCCAAGCATCTCACCCTCCCCCCCCACCTGAAGCCCTCGATGTCCCTCCACCCCCTCCCCCGACCTCCATCAGGCCCCTGATCACCTCTGCACCGCACATTAGGAGCTCCATTATCATCACTCACAATCAGAATAATAGCTGCGATAAGCATCTCCTTGTCCTCGGTAATTAATTGCCGCCATTCATATTCATGTTCGCGTTTCGCGGTTCATTCGCATCTCAGCCCCGGCGCGTTAAAGTAAACACGGCCGTCCCTTTCCAGTCTCGGCCGGGAACCAGCCAAGAGTGAAACGCGTGGGCCTCGTTCAGCATCTCGCGCATATCATAAATACGCATTTGTCACAGCGAGGGTCGGGCAGAGGAAGGAGACGTGTGGAAAATGAGCTGCTTTGCATTGCATGCGCCACCGGCGCATAGCGGAAAGGTAAAAAAAAAAAAAAGAAAAACAATACTCCTACGGCAGCGATGCGCTATTAAGGGAGAACCACATATGCCCTTTGCCGTTTCAATTTCCTGTGAACGTGTTGCTGCGACTGACGACGGGAACCCAGACTGCTGATGCTGTCGTCGACAGTTTACAAGCATTTTGCATGAGGTGGAATAATCTGCTGTCGTTTCCGTAATTATGGCCTGCAGATACGCCACCTACACAGACACGGTTTGGCCACCTACACAGACCCTGTTTTCCCTATCATGAGGAATGCAGGTGGCCTCTGTGTTTTGGTAGCAAAGGTTACTTGATTGTCATTCAGAAGGCTTGTTGTTCAAGCTTAAAGGAGCTGCGTCATGATTACTGCACATGCTCAGAACTTACACCCTAAGAAAGTGAATCTGCTTGACTGCAAGTCGTAATCTGGTTCCATTCTTGCCAATCCATCTTCGTTTTGCATTGTATTTATATATTTTAGCTACTCTGGCATTATGCTTTAATATTTCCTATAGAAATATTAAAGCAGAATGTGCTATTTTAAGCTTTAGCTAAGGAATTCAAGGAATGTAAGCTGGTTGCCATTGCAGGTAATCTTAGAAGAAGAATGATACCTTCAAGATTTTGATTTGCAGTTGAAAGGATTAACTTTGTTCCAAGTTCTGAGCATGTGCAGTAATCGCGGCAAAGCTCCTTTAAGTGTAGCTAGTCTCAATAAGATCTGTGTGGCTCATTAGTACAGCCCTTAACCGTACTTTGCTCCAGAGCGAATTGGTCCCTGCTTTATCGAATCAGCTGTAAGTGGCTTTGTATATGAGCGTCAACTGTGTAAATGCTACGTAGCATAACCCCATGATTTTGTTCGTCCATCGCCACACCTGCACACTCCTTGACCTTTGACCTTTGAGCATTCCGTCTCCTCCCGTGAGTGACTCCACCTTCATCTGCGTTTTCTCTGTCTCCCAAGAGAGCTCCAGGCTGGAAAATTTGAATATTCCATCAGGAGCCCGTGATTTATGGGCAGGCTCCTTCGACGGTGGCGTGAATCCCCAGGTGAATATCACCTCGTGGCCAATCAGAAATGGGACCGTTTTCAGGATGAAGATTCTACCCTTACTGACACCCTGGCAACGTTATCCCCCCCCCCCCCCACACACACACACACACACACACGGGCGCAAGCCCCCCCCCAAAGAGCATGAGACGACGACACTCCGTCCCAAGATTCGGCTGGCAGACAGTGATTAATCTGCGGGCTGCCGCCTAATTAGCGGCCGGGTGCCTCGCGGTGGGAGAGACCGCTGACCCCGGGCGCCCGCCAAGCCGCCGCGCAAATTAAAGAGCGGTAAATATTTGCTTTTAACTCTTCCTGTTACACTGCCTCCAATTTACTGCTCCACTGGTGCATGACCCCGGCGCCCCCTCGGTGCTTCCCTCTCTCTCACCCCATCCCTTCATCCCTTCATCTCTCTCCCTCTGACTCAGTCTCTTGCTCTCCCTCTCCCTCACCCTCACCCTTCCATCCCTCACTCTCTCTCCCTCTCTCTCTCATACCCCTGTCCTTCTATCCCTCCCTCTCTCTCCTCTGACTCTCTCTCTCACCCTATCCCTCCATATTTCTCCCCCTCTCACTCTCTGTCTCTCGCTCTCCCTCTCTCGCTTCTCACCAGCTGACGCCCTCACCCTGTCTAGTCGTCTGTTCCTTACCTGCCTCCCTCTTTCTTTCCCTCTGCCCTCTCTCCCTCCCTTGATTTGTCCTTCGTTCTCTCCTCATCCATCTCTCTTTCCCTCCCCACCCCATCTCACTCTCTCTCCCAGCAGTCCTTCTCATCTCGATCCCCTGCCCCATATCTCCTTCTCTGTCCCCACGTCTCTCTCTATCTCTCTCTCTCTTTTTCTCCTCCCGTTGAAAACAGCGCCTCACGATAGCCGGTGGCCATTTAGCCGGATCAGAGAGGTCTGTCACGCGACGTTAGCGGGGTGTCGACCTCAGAGGCTGAAAGAGGCTCCTTTAACGGCAGTTCTGTAAAGGACAAGCTAATAAAACACAAACAAAGCGCGGGGGCTGTTCTCTGTGCACTTACTTTATTCCTTGTTGGAGATAATAATACATTGGAAGCTCTTGAGAAGATAAATGATCGTGTTGCAACAATAGCGTGTGATTCAGTCGCTGTGTGGGAAATAAAGAAAAGAGCTGAGCGGCGCAGGTATAGTCAGCTGAGCGGTTAGCGGTTTGCGCTACGCTTTTGTCACCCCGCGTGGGGGGAGGGGGTCTGTCATTAGACCGTGACCAATTCATCTGCTGCGTTTTGGGTCACCGTGCACCGCTTAAATAACAGTGAGGACGACTCGCTCCCGGCTGTCCAACTGTCCTCTTTATCCGTTTGCTCTTGGTGGCCAATTTTGCCCCGATTACCGCCACCATTTGTACAAATTCAGCGAACGTGATCCCTATGATTTTAGCTTTTTCTGCTTGCTCTCCCCGTAAATCATGTGTGTTTAATGTGAAAGCTTCCAGATTGATCCATTCTGGCCAGACGAAGAAATCTTGAACTGGATTGATTTCCTCGATGGAACAGCAAAGGTCGCAGGGTAGCCTGGCGCAGTAGTACGTAGTTGTACTGTGGGCTGTGGAGTTGTTGGTTGGGCTTATAGTGGAGTTTGGGATTCTGACTTGCTTCAGGATAGGTTGAGAGAAATCCTGCCTTTGGGCCCCTGAGCAAGGTCCTTTACCCCAGAACAGCTCCAGGGGCTTAACCTATGTTCCCCCTTTAGCTGTATCCTCTTTTAACGGCTCTATCTAGCATGTCTTCCAGTATTTTTTGAAAAAGAGAAACATGTTCTCAATTGACCTTCCCTCCTTGGGCTTGTGGAGAGCTTCTCACTGGTATTGTGGTTCGTTAAATGTACACTTAGTGCTATGTTGGTCGTGCTATTCAGGCTGATGCACTTGTGGTCTTCGACACCAGGTGTGTGAAACTACAGTCCTGGATCACTGCAGCATCTACAGGCATTCTGCTATTAATCCTGTATGTTAAAACAAGTCGAAAACTCGCGGATACTGCAGCCATGCAGGAGTTAGAGTCACCTGTCTTACATTGTACACTGCTGTGGGTGAGTCTGTAAAATGAATCAAATGCGGTGTTGTCAGACAGTCATAACTGTTACTGAGGAGAAATCAAGAAAAATATAATAAAAAACAGCCCCAGGAGTCGGCCGAGCTGTCTCGCTGTCCTTCCTGTCGCCCGGAATACTTTACGGTGCTGTCACAGCATGGGTCAGATTCAGAGCGCCTCCGCCAAATCGCAACTGACAAATTTTTTTGTCCCAATTTTTCTTGTCTGCTCATAATTCTGTCTAAAACCCTACATCTCTACTCTCCTCTCTACTTTCCGGAACTTTCATAATTTGGTGACCCAGCACCTGCATATGCACTTATCCCGCACAGATCTCATTGGCTGTTACTAAGGTGGGGAAGTCCAGCTGCGAGAATTAATTGTCCCAGTCTTTTTTCCTCCTATGAACTTCATCAGCTTACTAATTAAGGTCTGCTTCCTGGCTGCACGATGAACAGTGGTGGTTTGGTCAAAATGCTGGGGTTGGATTTTTGCTTTCTGAACCTGGATTGTCATTACTGATCTCAATAGCTGCAAATACCGCTTACAACGTCCCTTACGGCTACAAGGCAAAATATATTTTCTGTTATGCGGACTTGAAGATGAGCTTTCTAATTAATGTACTGCATCTTCCGTTCACACCGTTTCTATACACTGCAAAAAGTGCCTGTCTCAACAAGTAATTAAATCTTATTATGAGACTTGACTTCGTATTTTTTTCTCACAAGTAGAAAATATTTGTTTATCCTAAGTTACTATGTGCTTGACAAGTGAGATTTTCTCATCTGACGGACAAATCCAGAAATGAGTCAAAATTATCTCACATCAGAGGCAGAATTTTTGGTTTCCTGAAGAAAAAAAGGTAATAGAAGTGCGTTTTGAGTCTAAATACAGGATTAAAATGTTTGCAAAGTTTTTTTTACAGTAAGGGGGAAGTTAAAGATACATAAAGGAAGTTTAAGTTTGATGCACTATCGAACTTTGGCAGGGAAATTCTAGATGTTTATTCTTCCTTTTTTTTTTTTTTTTTTTGCCAGAATCAAAAAGTTAAAAAAATTTTTCTTTTATCGGAAATCTCTGCTTGCTATGAAGCAGGAGTGGATGGACTCGGTGATTATTGGAGCCAGTGTGTTTGACTGATTAAGTCGTTGCTGGCAGTTAACCCCTGAAGTGCTGATTTTCACCTGAATTTCCCCCTCAGTTGGTTCACAGGTAGAAAAAGCATTTTTTCCATATTTTATGGCAATGTCACATACATATTCTGTATCCGCTGGATGCTGCGTTTCACAGGAGCTACATCACACTCATACTGAGTGAAATAATCAAACCCAGGAAGCCATATTTTTATGGCCACAGCATTACATCAAATGGAAAATATCTAAATCTTGTGCATCATTTTGTACACATTTCCCTGTAATTCAGCAGGACATATTTGGGATCATGGAAACCTTGGGATCTCCACTAGAATTTAAAATAGGGGGAGTTCTACAGCTTTTAATACAGCAGCTGCATTTGATAAATCCACATTTGGGATGGGCAGAGCTGAAGAGGTTCATGTCTGCTGTCCGAGTCCCTTCCCCTGTCCAGTTTTCCCAAGATTTATGGCACGGCGGTCCTGGCCCATAAGTTTTTTGGTACGGCGCCTCGGGTCGAAAGGTGCTCTCCGGGCCTGGATGTTTTGTCCTCGGTGGAGCTCGTGTTGCTCTATAACTTACAGCTGCTCCTGAGCTCCTTGTTGGGGCATCACCCACGGAAGGCCTGCTAGAATGGATGGGCCCCATAAGCGACTGGGCCAGAGGCTGGAGTCTCTTATATCACGGCCAGGTGTCTTAATCTCTTGTAGCCATGTCGCTGTGGCACCGCTGTCAGATTAGCATTGAGAAGTGGAACAGGCCAGCGGGGAACAGGACGCGCGGAGCAGCGGCGGGGAGGTCAGGACACTGGAGCGCTTCGTTCTTTTGTCTGTGTGACTGATGTGGTGCCCGCCCTGCCGAGCCCGGTGTGGGATCTGTGATTCTCCGAGGATTACAGCCGAACAGAGGAGCGATATAATATTCTGTCAGGTCTCAGAAGTGCAGCTGCTCACATTAATGTGTGTGTGTGTGTGTGTGTGTGTGTGTGTGTGTGTGCTTGTGTGTGAAGTCATGCTCCTTTGGATGTGCGCCTGCGAGCGAGTGTGTGTGGAAATATGTTTCTGTGTGTATGCCTGCGTATGTATGTGCTTGTATGTGTGCGCTAGTGTCTGTGGGCATGTGTCTGTTTGGGTGTCTAGATGCTTGTGTGTGTGTTTACGCATCCTTGTATTCATGCATGGGCGTGTGTGTATGTGCATGCTCATCTGTGTGTGAGTATGTGTGCGTGTATGTGCACGCACGTCTGTGTGTGCGTGCGTTACGTGTGTGTGTGTGTGTGTGTGTGTGTGTGTGTGTGTGTGTGTTGGGACTCACTCTGATATCAATCCAGATTATAGAGAAACCAGACATGCATAAAATCAGGATCATAGTAACATATGTTGGCACAAATTAAGAGACACTCACATGGAGCGTCACACACACACACATGCGCGCGCGCGGATCCCTGAGTGATTCTGCGAGTCTTTATCAGAATTAGAGTGAATTAGACACTGATTTAGCACACTAGCAATGTAATGACCCTCCAGCTTTCCCCCATCTCTCCTCCATCTCTACCAAGTCTTTCCGCGAGTTCTCCCTCTCCCTCTCCCCCCACACCCACTCCCCCACCCCCATTCCACCCCCCGTGGGGCCCAACAACCCGCCGGAGACTGAAGCGATTACTAATTTAACAGCTCGACCAAAAAACCTGCGGCGGGTTGGCTGTCCTGAACACAAGGTCGCCACCTCTTCCCGGGACAGGCTCTACCCTATAGGATGACAAACAGCCCCCCCCCCGTTATCCTATCAGATCCAAGCTAGTCTGGCTGTCACCACGACAGCAGCCGATCACGTCAGAGTAGCGCTTGTGCTTTGCTGACTCGGCAATGACCCTTACACGGGGCTCTGTGGTGAGATGAATGTAACGGGCGAGAGCTCAGAGATTGCTTGCCGTCATTCGCACGGGTTTGGCGGTGATTTGTGGGGTTAGTCGAGCGGTTGGTGGTGTTAGCGATGGCTCGGCCGGGGTCTCGTGACGCCGATCTCCCCCGGGGATGTTGGGTTTAATGGCGGCGCTGTGCGTGGTGTGAGAGAGCTGCTCCAGGCTGACGGGCGGGTCCACGCGTGACTGACTGCCTGAGGAGTCTCCGAGGGTTAATTAGAGCCGCGGCACTCGACTCTGTCAGAGCCCTTCCTTCCCCTCCCTCCCTCTCTCTCTCCATCCCTCTCTCTCTCCCTTCTTCTCTCTCTCTTTCTTTTTCTCTTCCTCCCTCTGCCTCCCTCTCTCCCTCTCTTTCTCCCCCCTCTTCCCACTCTCCCTCCCTCTCTATTCCCCTCTCCATCTCTCCCTTCTCTCTCCTTCTCTCTCTCCCTCCCTCTCCCTCTCCCTCCTTCTCTCTCCCTCCCTCCCTCCTTCTCTCTCTCTGTCTTCTTCTCTTCCTCCCTCTCTCCCTCCCTCCCTCCCTCTCTATTCCCCTCTCCCTCTCTCCCTTCTCTCTCTCCTTCTCTCTCTCCCTCCCTTTCCCTCCTTCTCTCTCCCTCCCTCCCTCCTTCTCTCTCTCTCCATCTTCTTCTCTTCCTCCCTCTCCCTCCCTCTCTTTCTCCCCCTCTCTTCCCACTCTCCCTCCCTCTCTATTCCCCTCTCCCTCTCTCCCTTCTCTCTCCTTCTCTCTCTTTCTCTCCCTCTCTCTCCCTCCCCCTCTCTTTCTCTCTCACTCTTCCTCTGTCTTACACCCCCTCTCCCTCTCTTTTACTTCATCCTCTCTCATCCCCTCTTTTTCTCTATGCTTCCCTCTCCTCTCTCTCTCTCACTCTCTCGCTCCCCCTCCTATGCCTCCCGCTCCATCTCCTCCCTCCTTGTCTCTCTCTCCCACTCTCTCTCTCCTCTGTCTCCTCTCTCTCGCACCTCCCCACCCCTCTCCCACACTCTTCCTCTGTCTTCTCTCCCTCTCTTCCTCCCCAGAGTCTCACTGCAGACTCTTCTTTGATGAAGAACACAGGAAGAATAACTCGGGATCAGAAAGCCAGCGGAATCATGTGAGTGTGTGTGGTGACGGAGGGGCAGTGTGCGAAACGTAAAGGTGATCGTTCCGGCGTGGGCGCGTTGACATAATTTAATGCGAGCGGGTGAAAATACTGTTGCAAATCGTGTGAGAGAGGCACAAATACATAAACAAACAGGATGGCCTGGTCATGGCGAGCACTTACGCCAGATCATTTTATCTTTCCTCGTGCCCTCTCTCCTTGCCTCCTCCCACTGGTTTTAATTCAGAAAGAGCTAACGGGAGCCCGGCTTTTTACGGACAGGGACGCGGGATTTACGCAAAGCGGCGCGGCGTCCTGAGGAGGAGGCGCGAGTGATCGTTAGAGAGAGGCCGATTTCCGCTCTTGCTCGCCGTCAGAGCTGAACAGTAATTTCACTTCTTTTTTTTTGTCTCATGTACTCGTTCCTCCGTCTAATTGTGTCTCCTCCCTGGTAACACAAATGGCTTTGTTGGCGTGACAGAGAAGAGCGCTGCCAAAGCAGTAATGGGGGATAATGGTGACAGTAAATGGTACAATAATAGAATGGTAGTGAAACAATAAGAAAGATGAGGGTGGGGTAGATTAATATCTGTGATTAGACTGACAGTAATGCAGAAAATTCTGTAAAAAGATTAACCTTGCAACCTCTCTCTCTCTCTCTCTCAATCTCCCCCTGTCTCTCTCTCTCTCTACTTCTCTCGCTCTCTCTCTCAGTATCCTTGTCTATCCTTGTCCATAAAAAAGTCTTCTTTTTAGTGCCTCCATCACTGTTACACGCAAACAGACACACACACACTCACTCACACGCTCTCACTTACTCGTGGAAGCACCACTTTGAGGAGGTGTAGCTGTGTATTTCAGACTAGACTTGAGGTTGTCACTTAAGAATGCTGGAAAGATATCAGATCTTATTGGTGACCTATGGCCTCGCGAGCTCTACGTCTGTACTTTGACTCCTGGTGGTAATGAAAGATCACCCTAATCACCCTAAGATTTCCCCCAATTCCTCACTGCATCTGCTATACTTAATCAGTTGTTGCTTGGTACATATTCTCAGATGCATGTGCACACAAGCCTATTGCAAGGAAGGTTGCCTGTTGGTCAGTGTTTCTCAATCTTTTTCCGGAAGGGCCAAGGTGGTTTTATCTGTGTCAGGGGCTTGATTAGTGTGTGTCAAAAACACTGTGTGTGCTTGAGGTGGAACATATCAAACACCTGGATCTGACTGGTGACCTCAGAGGAGTGTGTCAGTAACCACTGATGTGCATCCGGGTGTGTCCCTAATCATTGATTTCTCGATGCTTGGTGAACTCACATTACTTGTAGAGGGTACCAACGAAAAATATTGTAGCTTTCAGGGTACATTTGTCCTTTACATAACAAAGCTGTAGCCCAGCTGATCATTTTGAGGGCACATAGACCAGGGTTTCTCAACCCTTTTTCTGGGAGCCTCTGAATGTTTTCCTGTCGACCCAGATTTATGAATCTCAGCTCAATGCAGATTTTAACCCAATAAAAGCTTTAGGCACATATTTGGGTCTGATAAATGCAGCTGCTGTATTCAAACCTTTTGGAACTTCAGGCCTATTTTAAATTCCAGTGAAGATCCCAAGATTTACAACTATCCCAAATATGTGCCGCTGAATTACCGGGAAATGTGTATAAAATAATGCTCGAGATCTAGATATTTTACATTTGATGTAATGCTTTAGCGATAAAAACATGGCATCCTGGGCTTGAATATATTCTCTCAATATAAGTGTGATGTGGCTGCAGTGAAGCGCTGCAACCAGCAGATATGGAATATGTATGCGACATTGTGCTACAATATGAAATATGCTTTCTCTGGCTCTGAAGCTACTTAAGGGAAAACTTGAGTGAAAAGTTAGAGTTTAAGGGATTAAGTTGTTGAATGAGGTGTGCTTCCTTTGGGATTGGAGTGAAAACCATCAGGGCAGTATATTTCTAGGGAAAAGTTTAGGGATATCTTTCGTTGTAGATATAGCCTCCTGACCTGGCTAAACTGCCGTTAGCACTGCACCTTTGCTGTAAAAGCATTCGTTTATCCCATTTTTATGTTGAACTGGCATTCTATCATCTATATTATCACCTATTTCAGTTCCCCAAAGCATAGCTTTCATATTTAAGCTTTAGCAACAAAGGCCTGCATCTGAATTTTCCGCTATTTAGATTTCTTCTCATAAGTCCTCGGTGTTTATCCCGTAAGGATCAGTTTCATTGTATTTTTATGTATACAGCAAAAATTTTATTTGGAGTATTTATACTGGGCTGTCAGAAAATAGGTCAGATTTGGTCCCTACAGTACTGATCAGGGACCTTTGGCCGAGTGCAGAAAAGTGTTATGTGTTTGGCTGAATGGTTTGATAATACGGTGCTTTTCAGAGTAATGTGCATATGCGTGTGTGCATGTGTATGTCTGTAGCTGTATGCGTGTGATGGAGATGTGTGTGTTTGTGTGTGTGTGTGAAAGAGAGAGGGAGAGAGAGAGAGGTTGTTGTTGATATACCGCAATAATGCAGTGTGTGTTTGGCTGAACAATGTGATGTTCGTTTTTAGCATTGTTGCTGTGCCTGGACAGAAGCTGACAACTTGACCCCTGACCTTTCTCTGTCTGTTTGTCTGTGTTTTTGTCTCTTCTAGATTTGGGAGCCTTTTCTCCGGAGGTGGACGAGGTGAACTTTATTCGACCGCAGAGACTGACCGAATGAGGACCGCACGGGAAGATGGAGCGTAACAGAGCGGCTTTCGCGGTCCTGCTCTGTTCCGCCGTCTCTCCGCGGCTCCAGCTCTAAGAAGCTCCTTCCTCTTATATCACCCCCCCACTTCTCCCTGCACCCCCTCCCTCCGCCACCAGCACCACCATCATTGAGGGGGTGTCAACAAACTCACACCTTTTCTCATTCCTTCTTTGTCGCACTTTCTCTATTATTAGTCCGCATTCTGTTATAATCTTTCCTCGTCTCCTATTAGAGACAGAAGCAAACAGGCACACTTAAAAATAAACGATAAAAAAGTGAACAGAAAAAAATAATAGACAGAGATGCATCTTTTTCTGCCGCGAGAGTCTAGGGGCGGGGCCAGGGGTGCCAGGCTCCGCCCCCGGCAACGGTTGTCGGACGCTTGCCTGGTCTGGCTCCTTGGGCTGGCCCTTCGGCTGGCCGTGACCGCCTCCCAAAAAACGGACAGTGGGAGCGGCGGCATTAAGCACCCCATGGTCACCACCAACTACGGCAAGCTTCGGGGCATCCGGAAAGACCTGAATAACGAGATCCTGGGTCCTGTGGAGCAGTACCTGGGGGTGCCGTACGCCACCCCGCCCATCGGCGACCGGCGCTTTCAGCCGCCCGAGGCCCCGGGGTCCTGGCAGGAGGTGCGGAACGCCACGCAGTTCGCGCCCGTGTGCCCGCAGAACGTGCACGGCGTCCTGCCCGAGATCATGCTTCCCGTCTGGTTCACCGACAACCTGGACGTGGTGGCGGGATATATCCAGAACCAGAGCGAGGACTGTCTGTACCTCAACATCTACGTCCCCACCGAGGACGGTGAGTTTGGCTCTGTGGGACATCTGGGTGGGGTTTTAGGGGTTGGAGAGTAGAGAGGGCGGAGCACCGAATATTAAGGCAGGGGTCTCAAACTCTGGTCCTGAAGGTGGCGGCCGTAGTGTCTGCTAGTTTTTGGGATTTACCTACAACCGAAGCCTTACTGAGGCCTTGGATGCAAAGTTTGAAGATCTTCCTTTGGTTTATCATTGAGTTAATGAAGCATTCAAGCACAGGAGCACCGCTAAGACCAGTCGGCACTGCGACCCTTCAGGATTTGAGTTTGTGCATCCCTCGACTGGGGGTGGGGAGGGGGTGGTTTTTGAGACACAAATGGGGTTTCCCTCTCCCTCTGCGGATGACCACCAGGTTGCGCTGTGCCAGGTGGAGGATATAAGGGGAAGATTCAACTTCCTTACGCGCTCACCCTCCTCTTCCTCACCTCGATGAAGTCTTTTTCTCTTTCCCCCTCTTTTTTTCTTTTCCTCAGCGGGGGTGTGGGACTGAAGAGCGCTTTCATGCTTTTTTCTGGGAGGGAGGTGAGGGGGGGCGTTATTTTTATCTTTATTTTTGATTTTCTTGTTTTTTTAAAAAAAAAAAACACATCAAACTGAACATGTCAAATTGCTTTTATTGTAACTTTTGTAAATCCATAAAAAATGAGGTGGTGTTTTTCACTGGATAAAGATCGTGACTTTTCAGCTCATAGTTTACTAATGCCACCGTTTCTGCCTGCTCCATCTCAGTTTTCGCCGGTCGGCCCACCTTACATTTTGCGCTTCTTTTCACTTGTGTCGGTGACATGACAACGACCCTCAGTGACCCTGTCGCTAACCTTTTCCACCACCATCGATCACTAGTGAGTTGCGACCACGGCTTTAGCATGCTAACGTGGTCATCCTTGTACAAGGCGAGGCGTACATTCATCGCGACATAGATCAGAGTGCTTTACGCCGGACTGCGAATGGTGGACGGCTCGCGTATTTCCCCATTTCGTGTGCCCCCAAACCCCATCATCCACCCGCCACCCGCTATTTCCCCCCGATCAGCACGCCGCTGGACAGATAATCGATTCGGCCTCATCCATCTCCGGCCCATCCTGAGCTTGTGCTCTCCTCTGCTCTCTCTGCATTATTGGCTTGCGCCCACGAACCCTCACCTCCCCCCCACCTGCATCGCATCCATCCTCCATCTTTCAATCTCTCGATCGTCCCCATCCTCTACCCTGCCCTGAAAATGATGTACCCCAACCTTCTCTCACTCGACATACCCCCCCACCTCCTCTCTACCTCCTCTCTCGACTGTGAAATGACTTACCCGTCATTTCTTGATTATAAACCTGTGGTTTTTAAACCCTGCCCTGATAGGACAACGGTGTACACGGGTTTTCTTGAAAGTGGAGATTGGTGTTAAAGTTGACTGTTTACATTCACAGAGCTTAACTTAGTCTAAGTAACAAGCTGACTTGACTTCGACAAGTTGATTGCACAGGTCATTTTTCGAAGTGCACGCTGGTTTTTGGTTCAACCACAAATGCTCTTTGAATTCTTCCTTACCTAATCAATCAAATTGACCACATGCCCAATGTAGCTTCCAGTCAACATCATCTGGTCGATCTAGCTCAGAACAATTACCAGTATAGCACAATATGAATTGGGAGCTTTTATTCTATGTGGCATACATAGCTATTTCTGGCAGCATGTTGCTTAAATCAGAAAATAATCCCTTTAAACATGAAAAGTGTTATTTAGAAAAATGAGTAACTTGAAGCAATGCCAGGATTGCGATTGTGGTTGGAACAAAAACCAGCATATGTGGGGGGGTCTGCCAGACCAAAACCTGAACAGTCACATTTTGAGTAGTTCATTACTTTTTTCTTGGTGCGGTAATTAAAGAGTTTAAGTGAAAGCCTAAAGAAAACAAGCATGAAATGATGCAGACCGACCACGAGTAATCCGCCCGCATCCCACTAAACATCCCGATACCGTGAGTGTGTGAATGAGTGAGTGACCACAATTCGCAACACGTAGACTATGGCAGCAATTTGGTGCACTGCAGGAAAAGAACTAAATAAATAAATAGGTGCCCCTTTTTTTTCACCATCAGACGATCGAAAGACCTGGTGGCCGCGAATATCTTTTATCCGTCCACGTCGGAATCGTCCTCTCCGGCCAAGCGCGATGACCTCGGAGGCCACTGGGGCCAGATCCACGATCGTTAAGGAAGAGGTTAGGTTCGGATCATCGGTCAAAGCCCCCCCCTTCCTCCTGTTGACGGCCTGCCCAATGATCAGCCTGGGAGAGACGAGAGGCTTCGGCCCGGCTTTGATTGTATCGATCGGACCCGCTAATAAATGCGTCCACTGGGTGTGCGCTAACTACACCTCTCCTCTCCGCTCGTCTACCCTGTTACCCTGCTGTACAGTCGAGGGATCCGGTACTGCCCTCTGATTAATTTTCCTCAAGAAAAAGCGAGAGAGAACCCATCTGCGATTTGACGGCGATAGCAGCGTGATGTTAGCTGGAATGAAAATGCATATTTGCCGGAGCTAAATTAATCGCTTGATAAATAAACACGAGATGACACGCCGCGGAAGGAGATGCGATATGTACGCTCTTTGATGCAGAACAAACCTTGAGAAAATGATTCTATTTTTTGATATCCCTGCCGCCCTTGATCTGGGAAGAAAACATGAGATTGGTGTTCTTCCATTGGGGGAATTGAAGGAATGCTTGCAGAAGGGCCCTTCTGTTGTGTATTTGCTGATTTAATTAAGAGTGGGGGGACCTAGGTATAGATAACTAATGTACACAAAATGCCTTTGAAGCGATGGCAACCATTAGCATGGAACATCGGCAGTTAGCCAGGAATGTTGGGATTGCGGGCAGTCCAAGGAAGGAGACGGACTGCAAGGTCAGGAGGTCAGAAGGGGTTGATGATCCTTCTTGTTTCCTCCCACGACTGATTGGTTGGAGCCGAAATGGAGGGAATTGGGAGATGGCCAGCAAAGCCGTGTCGCATTCCTTTTTTGCATCATATTTCAAAGATTGAATAAATGGTACAATGTCCGTTTTGTGCCTTCTTAAGTGCCCAATGTGTGACCCTAATTTTGGAGGGGATTTCCAAAATTATTTCCGTCCCCCCCCCGACTGTGGGGGTTAGGGGGGTGTCAGGATGAGAGGGGATAATCAGGCGATTGTTGGTATGAGGGAGGAGGTGTGGGGTGGGGGGTTGTGTTCTGTTCTGTGGGACAGAGAGAAAGATTGGAGGATTTGGGGGAATGAGATTGCTGGAGGGGGTGGGGCTTGTTGCCCTGGCGACACAGTAGCTCTTCCTCTCATCGCTTGTATCAGCCAGGCTTCCATTTTCCTTTCCGGCGCATTCTGAATGAGGGAATTAGCGATAGCGCTATTTTTAGCCCACGAGGGGAGAGTGTGGGGATGGGGGCGCAGCAGTGTGTGTATGTGAGTGAGTGTGAGTGTGTGTATATGAGTGTGTGAGTGTGGGTGTGAGTGCGCATGCATGTGAGTGAGTCGAGTGCATGTGTGTGCGTATGTGAGTGTGCATGTGTATTAGCATGCAAGTGTGTGAGTGAGTGAGTAGAGTGTGTGTTCGCATGAGCGTGTGAGTGTGTTTGTGAGTGTGCATGCATATGAGTGAGTGGAGTGTGTGTGTATGAGTGTGTGAGTGTGCATGCTTGTGAGTGGAGTGTGCATGTGTGTGTATATGTGTGTGTGCGTGTGTATAAGTGTGTGAGTGTGCCTGCATGTGAGGGCGGAGTGTGTGCGTATAAGAGTGTGTGAGCATGTGTGAATGCGTGTGTGTGTGTTTGCGAGTGTGTATGAGTATGTGTGTGTGTGAGTGTGCATGTGTGTATGAGTGTGTGTATGTGTATGTGTGTGTGTGCGTGTGAGTGTGATTGTGAGTTGAGAGGAGAGTTAGGTGACGTTCCCTCAGCTTTGCCTCGTGGTCTCTCTCTCTCTCTCTCTCTCTCTCTCTCTCCCCCCTCTGGGTTCATGATATCAGCTGCTCCCTCTCAGCAGCCCTCCATCCCTCTCTCTACACGCCTGTGTGACGTACATCACACCCTCTTTCTCTCTCCCTCTCTCTTCTCTGATCTTTCTCTGCTTCTCCTCTCACTCAAATTAAGATCTAGACATTCAATGTTCAGACACACTCCGAGCCTACACCAATATACTCTCTCTCCCTCTCTTCTTCTCTCTTTCTCTGTACATCTTTTGATTCTTTGTTCTTTGGAGAGGGTAGTCACCCTGTATCTGAAGGAGCAGCACCCATCCAGTCCTCTGTCCTCTCCGTAATCCTCGGCCTTTTCTAAGCTCAGATCTCAGAGCTTTTATAAGGCCCCGTCCAGCTCTCCTTTCAGGTGTGATCAGTGAGGATGAAGCTGCAGTGGTCTTCCGCAGTCATGTGATACAGCACGACCACTGTACCCTCAACACCCCCACCCAGCCCTTCCAGGGGACTCCTCACTGAGTGCCAGTATTCGGCTACAAAGCAGGGATACGGTCCTCGTGATTGGCTGGAGTGCAAAGGGACATTTAAACATTGGATGAGTGGGTCTCCGCATGAAAGCGGCCATTTTGTTTCTCCGAGGGGCACAAGGAGCTTTTTAGGGCTACAGTGGGCAACCTTGTTAAGTTTTTTGATTGGGGGATACTGTTGGCTGTGTCCTGGTGTGTCAGTGATATACCGCCCATACTGTAAACCCTGATAGTGGGGTGAACTCAAATGTTTTGTGGAAACCGATTACCTCTAAAAAAAAAAAAAAACTTAATTGCATTGTGTGCAAGGAACTTAAAGAAAATAAGGTAAAGTTCTTTTTTACATGTTTTTAAGTGCTGTGAACACAAGATCATTATGTTAGCAAACTCAATTTTTTTGAGGTTTCCACAAAACGTTTGCGTTCACCACACTTGTCAGGGTTTACAGTGCATACTGGCCACTTTGTGACCGTGTTATTGGTCGTACCATGCTGGTCCGGCCCCCAATCCGAGGAAGGGAGTGACTGACTGACTGTTTGTAGAAGTTACTCCATTGGTTGACTGTGCCGAGTGCACTTTTACAATTGGTCGATGGTGCTTGCCCACAGTTTTGCACATAGCACATGACATTTGTACATGTGGTACATGACATGCTTGTATATGTGTGAATGTGTTTGATGGGGGGTTATTTAAGGACGCAGCGAAAAACACTTATATAAGGTTGCCCACTGTACCCCTAAAAAGGCGCACTGCAGCCCCTGTGTGATAGAATCAGCAGTCTGAAAGTCAATGCTGCTGAGAGCTTCCCTGCAGGCCAATTTCAGCTCCCAGTCCTCTCTTTCTGTACAGCTCCTCCATTTTACACTTTTTTACCACTCTTTTACATCTGTTCCTTTATCTACTTTTCTCTCCCTCTGTCCCTCCCTCCTCGTTTCTGACTTACTCTCTCATTTTCTTACCTTATTCCCAATACAATCTCCCTAGCTAATTCTCTCCCTCCCTCTGCCTCTCTCAGAATCTCTCATTCTACCTCACACTGGCTCTCAAATTCTAATTTGTTCTCTCCTCTACCTTTCTGTTCCTCCCTTCCTCTTCTCTCTCTCCCTCGCTCTCTCGCTCAAAAGGCTGTCTCTTCAGCGAAGGCTGTAGCTGTGGAGCATAGTGGCCCTGAATGCAGATTAGCCTCCATACACCCCCCGCCCCCCACCTCCCCTCCCATCCCGCACCCTCCCCACCACAGACAGCCCATCTCAGCCCCACTATGCCGAGCACCTAACGGAGGCCCGTGTTTATTCCATTGTGTTGTATTTTCACGCTTTTTCATGTATCTATCTGTGTCATGGCAATAAATCTCATTTGAATTGGTTTGAATTGAATCGGGAGGGAGGGAGAGAGAGCGAAAGCAACAGGGAGGGGGAAACAGGGAGAGGGAAAGAACAAGAGAGGACAGGAGGGATGGAGAAAGGAGCGATAGAGAGGGAGTGTTAGAGGATGGAGGGAGCTTGGGGAGCTGGGGAATAAGAGAAAGAGGGAGAAAGAGGGGGGAAAGAGATGGAGGAGAAGAGGACGTAGGAGGTAAGGAAAGTGACAGAAAGAGAGAGAGTGGGAGCACAGGGCATTTACTGCACATAGGATTGGCGGTTTGGAAACCCAGGGCCGTGCTGCTGTGTGTACGCAGAGCCGCCGAACATGACTCTGTCTGTGTTAGCGTCTGTGTTGTTTTCCGTCTTCCTCCCTACATGGTGCCTGAGCCCCACTCGTAGCTGCTGCTAATAAATGCGTGGCCTACTTAAACCGGAGCGGGCAAGGCGGGTCTTCAGATGCACAGGAGAGGGAAGAGAACTGTGTGTGTGTGTGTGTGTGTGTGTGTGTGTGTGTGTGTGTGTGTGCATGCCTGTGTGTGTGTGTGTGTGTGTGCGCACGTAACTATCGCGTCATGTTATGTGAATGTTCAAGCTTGCACATTGTTAAGATGTAGAATTGTGTGTTTCAAATCACAGTGCTACCTTAGAGTCTCAGAGCTCTATATTAAAAATCATATTTCACACAGCATAGCGGCTCTTACCATACCCAGGAGTGCCATTCAAAAGAAGGAAGAGAAGGAGAGGTAGAGGATGGGTGTGGAGAAGAAAGGGGGAGGAGGTAAAGAGAAAGGGGAGCGATAGGAGGAGAGGGGATGGAGAGAGGAGTGATGGAGAATGGGAGAGGTAACGCTGGTATTGTATGTAAGGTTATTGGCGTTCAGCTGAGAAATGGAGTGACATGCACTTGGTGAATACTTCAGAAACAAACAGCCCAGAAATGAACAGCCTGCGAGCAATCAGCCCAAAAGTGAAGAACCCCAAAGCAAACAGCCCAAAAATAAACAGCCTGGAAGAGAACAGTTTCGGAGCAGTCAGCAGCTCGTAAGAGAACAGCGAGACACGGATCAGTCCGGAAGGGAACAGCCTAACAGAGAACAGTCTCGGGGCAGTCAGCAGCCCACAAGAGAACAGCAACACACGGAACAGTCTGAAGTGGAACAGTTCAGCAGCAAGCATTCTGGAAGAGAACAGTCTAGGAGCAGTCAACAGCCCACAGGAGAACAGCACAATAGAAAACAATCCAGTCGAGAACTGCCTAACAACAAATAGCCTGGAAGAGAACAGTGTAGGAGCAGTCAACAGCCCACTAGAGAACAGTGGGATAGAGAACAGTCTGGAAAAGAATAGGTCAACAGAGAACAGCCTGGAAGAAAACAACCCAGAAGTGATCAGCTCGGTGGGGTTTTGTTTTGAGAACTCCAATACAAAAGGGCAACCAAAACGGCATCAGCGTCACTGGAACCACTCTCACGCTCAACTCCAAACAAAAATGCGAAGGCAAAAAGTGCGCAACACCAGGAACCGGAGAAAGGCGCAGATTCAAGGCATAATCTTGGCGATTAAAAACACATTCTGTGCGCTTTAATAGGATTAAGCCACCGCTTTTGAGAGGCTGGGAAGACATTTTGTCCCCCCAAACTGGGTAGATTACACACTGAACCCACGAGATTAGCAGTGCGTCTGTCAGCATAAAAACAGCCAAATCAAGCTAAAAATAAAATCACCAGGCCGAGCATTACCTAACTTGCTTGTATTTAGAATAACACCCATTGCTGGCGCGTATTACTGTATATCAGTCATGTGCAGTTGTGTTGATTCATTCACGACTGTTAATAGTACCCTAACCTGGCCGCCTTCTGACACGCACTGTTCTGTAAATGTCTTGTCAACCCACTTTTCCTCCTCTAATGTTCTCGTCAGGCAGCCCCCCCGCCCACCTCAGCTCCTTGTCCTCGCTGTTGGAGCAGCCATCTCCATATCTCACTGTCCGTCCGTCTCTGGGCCATAAAAGCGGCCGATCGATATCGCGGGATGAAGCACAGATGAAGATGAAGCATGGCCCCGTTCCACTCCCTCGTTTTAAAATCTCTCGCCTCGTTCAGAGCATCATCGGCGGCAGCGGTCGGGTGTAAATGGCACTTTTACGACCGGGGCCTGATTGGCTGGCTTGTACAAAGATTAAAAAGGCTCTGGGCCTCCAGGTAATGACTTGGGAACGTTCCGTGCGGGAGTAGCTCTCTGCTTAAGAAAGGTGGCGTGTAATCTCCATGAAAAATTTCTGTGCGTAGTTCTCCATGAACAAAGCGCGCCAATAGTTGTCCTGTGTCTATGAAACATTCTGTATGTAATTTTCCATATATGAAACACTGTCTGCGTCTTTCTGTATGTTGGAAAAATTCTTTATGTATTCCCTATACATGCTGCAGTCTGTATGTAGTTCTCTTTTTAGAAAATATCTCTAGGAAATATTCTGTGTGGTTTCATTTGTAGGAAACACTCTCCATGTAGTTCTGTGAGTTGGCAACATTCTGTATTTAGATTATTATGCAGGAACATGTTATATGTAGTGCTGTTCATAGAAAGTTCTCTCTTGGTAGGTCTCTATTCAGGAAATATTCTGTGTATAGTTCCGTATGTAGGAAACACCCTATAGTTCACTGAGTAGGCAACATTCCATGTTTAGATCTCTATGTAGGGAGCATTATTTATGTTGTCTATATAGCAAATTATTCAGGTTGTAGTTCCTTGTGTTTAAAAAATTCTTCGTGTAAGTGTCTATGTGTGTTGAAAAATTCTTAATGTAAGTGCCTATGTGGGGAAACACACAGCAGCAGCCCTAGCTGAACTTTCAGTGCGGCAGAAGTCAAACTGAAGTAGCAGTCTGCCATCAGACGCCGATCTTCGGGGGTGGGGGACTGGGGGGGGGAGCAATCGTACTTGGCTGATGAGAGCGGGAGGTGAGGGTGGGGGGAGGTGGTGGGCGTCGGTTACCAGAGGCAGGAGAGCAGAGTCTCCACAAAATGTCATGCTCCGACTTCAGCAGTCAAGTTTGAGTCATAACAACAAGCCCTCAGCTTTCAGTGGCACTGTCACCCACTACCATTCTCTCCCGCACTTCACGCGCACGCACGCACGCACACAACACACACAGGCAGACATCGCAGTCAGACGCACGTACTCACCTGAACGTGACTGAATGCGCTCTTGTCTGATTGGTATTTCTAGTTGTTCTTGACGGTACGCCTATAGTCGCTCGCCTCTCCAGGCATACGGGTCCTCAATTAACTCATTGTGAGATTCATTCCCGACTCTGCTACTGTTATTTTTTTGGATTCCTGTAATAACACCTCTGAAATAGTCTCACCAGCTGGCGTGCTTTCACCACTCTGGCTCCGGGCTTTATTTTTTGTTTATTTATTTATTTAAGATTTATTTATGCGGGAGCCCTGGTTGAGACTAGAGCCTGCTTTTCAGCCTGGCCCTGCATTACAAACAATTCAAATGCTGCATGTTAACCCTTAGAGCGCTAAATGCAGCTATTGTTGCTCAATGATGCAAGATATCAAATTCAAAGCTATTGAAAACTTATCATGTGGCAACTTGTTTAAAAGAGCTCCCAGGGGAGCTCTTTTAAACAAGTTGCCACATGATAAGTTTTCAACAGCACGAGATAATTAAATTTATATATTTCTTTAAATTTATGTCAGCGCTGTAAGGGTTAGAAGGAAATTAAAATAATTATACAATAAACAAAACAAGGCAATTTGAGGGTTTTTTTTTTTTTTTTCGTGGTTTGGGGGCTCATCCCGTGAGCATACCATATAGTAAAATTATATTCATAGTTGCTAAAAAAAGCATCTCATTTTCATTATTGACACTTAAGGGATTCCCCCGATAGATATTGAAATAATTGGACTTGAACCCCTTAACGGCTTGAGGTTATCCAAATGACACCCTGCGGCACATGATGGAATAAAACACACAAAATAATACAAAAAAAACAAAAAACAAAAAAATCTTTTAAATCATCTGACCCCACTTGGTAATTATACACACATACGCACACATACAAATAAAAGAGAGAGCCTACAATCTGTCATTCTGGCCTCTTATTGGCCAGTCAGCTGAGAGACAGGAGGCAGTGATCTGTGATTGGCTGAGGAGTGAGGAGAAGTGGTGCTGAAGTGAAGGAGATTACGTAATGTCGTTCAAAGCGAGCTGCACTTAGTAAAGCTGGTGAGTAAAATGAAAGGATACAGGGAGAGTGATGGATTCGATGGAAGCTAAATAGAAAATAAAGCAGATGGGAACAAACAGACTGAACGAACAGTGAGGACAAGCGGAAGCAAAGAGAATGGGAGGGCTATTTAAAGCAATGGAGGAAAGACAGGAGATGTTCAGAAAGTATTAGGATGTCTTTGTGTGTGTGTATTTTTAATGGTGAACTGGGTAACACTCAGCCAAAAAAGGTTGAGATGTGTTCTGTTTCATTTTTTCACATTTATTTTTTGACCTATCCGTTCTTAACTTTCCTACTGCACTGGAGACAGCCACGACCATTTTTGCCTCCGTCAGTACATTTCGTTTGTGCGAATCCTTTCAGGCTGTTGCAGACTGGTATGGTTAGATGGGGTCTTATGATGTTTAGCAGAGCTGACATCAAAGTGGTGCAAGTGGACCAGCAGGGGTGAGATTCATCTGTGGGACGAGAATCTTCGCTACCCTGGCAATTTTTTATTGGGTAATTGATGAACCCTCCTGTAAGGTACCGGTTCATTCCCATACTGAGTGAACACCGCCATGAACAGTTCAAAAACATGCAGGGTACTCTGCTAGGGGTGAAGTAAAATTAGCTATTTGTGTGCACATGCTCATTAATGCTCTAAATAAGCATCAGTTCTCAGCTAACCTACCCTGTCTGAATAAAGAATACAGAAAATACATTTAGAAATGAATACAACATCCCATTGTAATATTTGAATTCTCTCTAAAATACTGCCGAGCACAGAGGTTACCAACCTTGTGCCTGGAAGTCTGTCGTCCTGTCAGTTTTCACTCCAGTGCTGACAAAGGACACCTCATTACGTCGCTAGAGATACAGCTGAGCCGCTGGTTTTTAGGGTCAGCTGTACCAGATTATGGTAGCAATGAAAGCTAACAAGAGGGTAGATCTCCTGGAAACTGGGTTGGTCACCGCTGGTCTACTTTATGGGGCTCAAGAGGTAGCGAGCAAGGCATTACCATTAACATTTACCATTAGGGCTTTTTCTGATGGCTCGAGAACAATGTAGGCTGGAGTGGAATCTGTACTGTGGCCCCCAAAAAAATGATGTGAGCGGTCGCATTCTGGCCTGGCTGTTTGTATAATAATGTGAGTATTTTCTGTGGGCTGTACCCTATAGGAAACCTTCTTTCCTCTAACCCCTCCCACCTCCCACTCTGACTTCAAGTGGCCCGACTCCAGCTAAATTCCCAATTCCAGCAATTCAAGCCCTTACAAAACTTAAAGGGCCCATCTTTGGTGAACCACACCTCCTAGCCTGTTCCTCACGTCCCACAGCACCCCTCCCAAACGTCTCAAAATCGGCCGCCTCAAACCCCAGAGCCCCCTTTTCACGGGCCTCCCAGCAAAATTTTCCTCCCAATTTTCGCGCCCTCATCCCATGAGCAGATGGCGGCTGCAGTTAGCATGGGCTTGTTCTCAGCTTGGCGCTTCACATTTCACTGGATTAGTTTCTCGGCTGCGAGCTTCCCCAGATTTTCGGACATTGAGAAGGATCACGCTCAACTCTCTCCATCAACGCCCAAAAGAGCCGGAATAACAGTAGTCATCTTTCCCACCCCCCCCGTCTTGTTTTGATGTCCTAAGCAACAATGCACATAAGAGGTGACACGGCAAAATGAGCTCTTGAGATGTTATTTTTGTCAAACAGCACTCCTGTTGAGCGTCAACATCGTCATGCAACAACACACAGAGCCTCTCTTTCTCTCTGTGCAAGTGTTTAATTTGCTTTTCTGTCACTTACAGGTGCCATTTTGTGTTTCACGTTGGGGTTGGTTGGCGTTGTGGTGCCTCTGGCCCTGGTGTAGTGCTTAGACATTCCACAGAAAGGTGTGGAAATATGGAAGCTCATATTTTCTGTTTCTCTGGGGGAGATTGAAGAATTTCTTGGTCTTTGTTACCACTCCGTACAAAGTTCATTTGGGTTGGGCTAATGGGTTTGGGCAGGGGAGGTTAAGCAAGGGATGGTACCTTTTGCATCATTGTACAAGCCACTTTTTCCCACAACACAGAATAATTTGGCGTCTTGTCTCACTGTTTCCTCTGATTCTGCCCTGAAAACCTGAAATAAACTATTTTGAACAAACCTACTTAAATCAGACACGAAAGAAATTTGAGTTTGCGAGTCTCAAGGGTGAGAAACAAACGTCACGCTCCAGGTTCTTGAAAAAAAGGGTTTCTGTCTTTTCTTGTAAAAAAAAAAAAAGAGATCTGTGTTTATAAATGCCTTTTTGATTTATCTTTTTGTTTTTGTTTTTCAAAGTTTTGTCTCTTTTTAAATGAGAAAGATGCCTTCTTGCTGATGTGTCTTTTTTTACTTCTTCTTCTTTTTCTTTTTTGATTTTTTTTTTGCCACAGTAATCTTTTTGAATTTTCTCTTCTCTCTTTTTCCCCCCTTTTTTTCTGAACCCTAGGTCCGCTCACAAAAAAACATGATGAATCTTCGATGAACAGGCCGAGAGACGAAGGTATTTTTGTTGCATGTTTTTCGTTTTTTCTTGGTTTTTAAACAGTTCTTTTTTGGGGCGATTGAGAAAAATCAAAGAGCAACAAATTGGTTACTTTTAGCTCGATATACGCTGAAATGTGTATTTGCAGAGTAAAATATTTTAAAATTGATATGTGGAAGCAGATGGAGGAATTTTACTGGACAGAAATGGCTGTGGTTTTGAAAGGGCCAGAAAATATGTGAAGCCAACATTATTCCAGGTTGACGTTTGGGCACGATGATTCTTTTGGCAAAGTTATAACTTGTTTGTTCCAGCCTGACTTTGAACATTCTTGAGCGAAAAACACTGCCAGAGAAATTGTCTTGAAGAACCAACAAGGTTAGATGTTTAGTGGAATCAGGAGCTGGACATTTCATTTTTATTTACAAACAATATAATTAATATTTAAGCAGTGTCTTAAGGTGTAATCAATCTGTGGGAAATGCTAAATATACGCACATGTACACGTAATGTGTACCTATATTAATTTTTCATAACAGGGGAGTACCAAACTGACCAGGCATTTTGAATATTCTTGCCTTTTTTGGAGTCATTTCTTGAAAGAGTGGATGTGGTTCTTGTGCATATTTTGAAATGCTTCTCTTGTGTTTTGAAAAAAAAAATGAAACACTTCTTTTTGAATGTTTTTGAGAATTGTATTTTTAGAATGGGATCTGGAGGGGGGATGTGGGCGGTTGATTTTTGTACTGACTTCCAACATGATTCTATTTTTGGTCTTCAGGAACATACTGACCCAGTCCTTTAGTTTTGAGGGGGAGTGTGAGTGGGTGCACAAAATTTGGAGACCGTGTTCAGAGCCAGGTTGGAATTAAAGGGGGCAAAAAGGCAAAATCAATTCTTAATTCTCAAAATTCCCCAGAAATCAGAAGAGAGGGACAAAAAATTATGCCTCTTGGTTTTTCGTTATTTCATCAGTCATCCAAAAGGCTGTGTTTCTCACAGAAAATATGGTCTAAATTTGCAGAGCTCTCACGGCACTTTCAAAGTGCTGACAGCCTCGCCAGGCACCAGTGGGCTATTTTCTGTCTTACCTCCCGCTTCCTGAAACTTTAATTTTGAAATTTGCCACATTCTATTTGAAATGGCCCCAGATTCCATCAAACCAGGGCAAAAATTGCCCGTGTCGAAAAATTTTAATTTCAAATTTTGGCTCATTGGGTGTGGTTGGATGATTTTGTGTAATCACTGCTACCTGATTATCCGGCTAATTCTCGCTTAATATGTGTGGGTCATGTCCACAAAATTAGCAGCATTAAATGCCAGATTTAATCCACGTACTTCTCTGCCCATTTACACTAGCCGGATCGGTGTACCAGCTGTCCTGTAGCTACTTAAATGGGTTTGTCAAATAGGCTAACGTCTATTTTCAGTGCTTTGTCAAATTCCGCCCAAGTCTCTCCGCCCTTCATTGATAGCCAAATCCATTGACATCGAAGGTAATGTACACAACTGAAACTATTTTGAGTGGAATCATTTTGGGGGGATGAAGTTAAGCGCTCGTGAATGAAAAAACGCGAATTGAAACGACCCCGCGGAAGCCCGTGGAGTTACATCGGCTTTCTCATTCCTTGTTCCTGCTGAGCGAAGGTCAGCGGAGAGACCGCGAGTAGGCAGGTGCAAAACGAATCTTATATGAGATTTTCTCCGTCGCGCAAGTTTAATAACTGGAATCATCAAGGCGGCTTTAATTTGGAAATTGCGAGCCCCCTAGCAGACGGGGGTTTTTGCAGCGGGCGGCCTGATTTGACGCCGGGGCTCCGATCTAAGAAGTGCCGCAGTCTGGTCTCCACTTCCTCCTGGTAATTGTATTTGTGATTGAGTTCTTTCCGTGGGAAGGTGACATTTAAGACACAATTAAGTCAGAGCTGAATTACCAGCGAAGCGCAAATAAGAAGCTGAAGCAATAATCTGCAATGCAAAAAAATAAATACAGAGGGGGTCAGGCGCGTGCAGAGATTGAAATTAGGCGGTGCTTGATCATAGGCCATTTTTCCCGCCACTTAAAAAGTCCGGGCACCTTTGTTTCCCTCTAAAGCTTCTCCGCCGTCCTCCTGTGTCTATTTGCATTTTTGCGAACAGGTGGTACCCGTTGTACACAGCTTGAGAATCGAGCCCCCAAAAGACATTTACATCAGCGTTTCTCCCTGGATCGATCGCTGTCACTGCTTGTTAGGATTTGCTGCCTCATGCCACAGATATGGCAGGGTTTTATTGCCATTAAACACTGGAATGAGAGCAGGATGAATTGCTTCTGTTTCCTTGTAAATGTGGTAGTCTTGCCTCAGCTTTCCTCATTCTAGAGCGCTGGTTATTTAAACTTTCAATTGCTGGAACCAAATTCAAAACATCTTTTCATTTTGGGACCCAAATAAAAAATGTACAACCTTTCAGTTAATTTAGTAGTAACATTGCGCTCTACAGAGCTGTTCTGGGTCCCACCTGATTCAATCCCATGACTCATTTTTTGGCCCTGACCCATAGTTTAAGAAACTCTGCTTTAGCGGGTCACATTGTGCTGCCCCTTTAAAGGAAGAGTGTTTTTCTCTGCCAGAGTTTCGTAGAACTTCAGCTGAACTTGAGTTTAGGTTGGAGTCGCTCTTACAGCAGTTCTGTTTGCTGAGGTTAGGTCATTCTGTACACTCTTAAATAATTAATGTTAGTAACTTTTGAGCGGAGAGCATTACAGAATCTATCTTTTAGGTAAAAATAAATACATACTGAGCCAAATGTCTTAGGCACCCTGATGTTTTCATATAAATCTTAGATGTTTCAAAGAGCACATTTGAGCTTTCTAAACATTCATTTCCGATTAATGAATTTCTGAAAAAAAACATAAATAAATATCAGAGATCTTGTTTCATTTAGTCAAAGAAGATAGCAGATAGCATAGCTTCTGTGGAGCTCTGACCTGAACATCATCGAGGCTGTCTTTGATTACCTGAAGAGATGAAGTCACTTGAGACCGCCAGTCTGCTGTAGAACTGCTGCAAGTTTGCCAATATGTTTGGAAGAACCTTCTGGCCAGGTTTCTCAGAAACTACAGGCCTGTTACAGAATTGTGTCAGTTTTAAGCTGAAAGGTGGTTGCACCATGTATTGAATCTTTTTATGAGTTTACTGCTCGTTACATTACATTTTTGATTTGTAAAAACCTTTCGTTTCAGAATTTTATTGGATTTTTGCCTTATGGAAGTATTTTACATATTCCTTAGACCTTGACACCATGGCCTACTGCACAAGCATGTTATAACTTAATTTAGTCATCTAATAGCCAGAGACTTTGTTGACCTGCTTATGAATAGAATCAATATCAGGGTTCATTTGGGTGGAAATGCTGAAGTACAAGCCAACAGGATGGCTGATCTCCAGGAACAGGGTCCGGGAACCCTGGGGAAAAAAATATGTAATTTCAGTCAACTGCAACTTGACTTGTTTTCCAAACTTACCACATGCATCTTTTTTTACCATTCTGTCGAGCTAGGCGAGATCGATCTTCCGATTTGCCGGCATAATGCAATTCCCGTCAAGCGTTTCGCCAACATCTCGGAGACAGCGAAGACGGAGAGTTTGCACTGAACTATGGGAGCTCGGGGCGAGGGAAACATTTGTGCGCCTGCTGCTCGCTCTCGCTTTTGAGTTCTAAAGACGGGAAAATCGTTTTGACACGCTGCGTTGCCGCTTTGACGGAGCATGTGCACGGACAATTGATTTTGAAATAGCAAAGATAATGACAAGTAGCCGAGGGCCCTGAACTCTGATGTACATACCGTCTACCTTCCCACACGACTAACATACCTCCCCAGCTCGCCGCTGATTTGTGGCACGTCGAAGAGGGGGCGAAAAGAAAAGCGTGGTGAATCCGCGCTGGTGGAAAATTAGTTTTGCGAGTTTAATGTGTTGTACAGTGAACTCTCGAAATTGGAGAGGATGGCGCAGAATACATCGAGCTGTTCAGCTCTGGGATGTTTGTGGGTGGGCGTTTTGTGAGCTGACATCTAAATTCACGCGTATTCCTGAGCTCATTGGAATAGCCTAAATGGTTGATTCTGTTTCCGCCTGAAATTGAAGCTCCCCTCCTTGAGCCGTGTGGGCTAATGTTCTTGGCTTCCCTCCGAACCTTCCGTAGTCATGACACTCCGTGTTTGTCCTAAATTGGGGGAGTTCGGCGGGCTCCTTCGAGCCTGACGTACATGTGGGAGACCGGAGATGTCAGCGTAGCCTAATGTTCAGTAGCGGTGGTAAAATGACCGCCTGGCAGCCGACCTGAAGGCGTCAATCCCGTCTGCATCGCCTCCGCTCTGGCGAGAGCCAGCCATGCATGGAGAACGCCAGGGCGAAAACGAGCACAGAACAGAGCGATCGCAGCAAAGCTAGCCATTAATTTGCCATAAAACTGCCTGATGTATAAAGCCTTTTCTGTAAACCAGGGGTGTGTTATCATATCCCCAAAGGGCCGGTGTGTGTGTGCAGGTTTTTGTTACACCCCAAAGCTACAACATCCGATTCAACCAATCAACTAATCACGAGGTTCAATCTAGAGATGAAAAGTACTATCAGGTATATTAGTGTTATTTATAACAAAAACAAGCACCCCTACTGACCATTTGTGGGCAAGTTTGTTAACCCCTGATGTAAAGGATATAAAAAGTGACAATAAGACACCCAGTAGTTTTCAGAGACTTCACCTTGGCCCTACTTCTCACAAAATGGCCTCCTTCCTGCTCCTCATACACCTGCTTTAAAGGCTTGTGAGGTGCTGCAACCTGCTGTTGTTCAACTACCCTGAATCAGTCTGGTATTTAGATTTATCCTGCCGTCAAAGATAGACTGAAGTCACGCGTTACACACAATATCTTTCCCTGTGACATTCAGGGCCAAGATTTGCCGACACAGATGTATCCCAGTCTTGTACCTAATTTAATTTTGATTGGAATCTCTGAATCTCATTCTATTCCACAGCTACTGCTAATCTGTGTTTGTGAAACTGACCCCAAAACATTTATATTGAAGAGACTCTTAACAGCTGCACATGGTCCTGCCGCTCTCTGTCACTGTCCCAAGAGCCCACTTGGGGCCCCTCAGCCTGTCCTGCATCCGACAAGGGCCAGGGACCACTCGGTAACACCCCGAATGGGTGAATGTGAGTTTTGTTTACACACAGTGTCACCAGTGAAGAAACTGATTTGTTTTGGGGTCAAGAACTTAGAATTCTGGTGGAGATCCTGTGGGTTCGAGTGATCCGGAAAAGTCCTGCTTAATTACAGGGAAATTTGTATAAAATGATGTTTGAGATCTAGATGTTTTCCATTAGATCAAATGCTATGGTCATGAGTACTTGGCATCCTGGGTTTTAATAGTTTTCTCAATATGAGTGTGATGTAGCTTCAGTGAAGCACTGCAACCAGCAGATACAGAATATGTACCTGACATTGTCCTGCAATACGAAAAAAAATGCTTTTTCTAACTTTGAAACAATTTAAAGGAAAGTTTGTTGAAAAATGAGTTTAAGGGGTTAATAATAATAATAATAATAATAATAATAATCATCATCATCTCCACAAAAAACCACCAGGGTGTCAACTATACGATAGCTTACATATCACATTCACATCTCGCACGCACAGCGTTTAGCATTAACAGTAGTCTTTAAGCCCTTTAAGGGGCGAGATTACAGCTCTCAGCTGAAGATAACTGAACATGCTAATGCTGTTGGAACAATCAGTGGTTACTAAAAGCAAGAGAGTTCAAGAGTACTTAGAATTCTGAGACGATCCAAAATGTCTGAACACCAGCTTCAATTATATATTTTTTTCTTTTAGCTCCTTAATATTCCGCCCCTTTTTGAGCAAATTTCTGCCCAAACTAAAGCGCTTACTGTTCTTGAACCACTTTCACTACAGGCATAATCATGGTCTCTTCTGAAAGGTGAAACTCAGAGGATTGCTCTCAAATAGTCAGAATTACTGAGAATATTATACCCAAATTGAGTAACAACACTGGAAATGTAAGTTTTTGTCCAGAAGAAAAATATTCTGTATGTTCTCTCTTGGCCCTGTGGCGCTGTGACTGAGGCTCATCTGCTTTGATAGATAATAAAGCTGCAGCCAGAAGCCTGAACAATTGAAAGTTCAAATTTTATGATACTGTGGAAAAAAATGAATATTTGAATGATTTTTTTCCTTTGTAATGTCCATGCGTGTTTCAACAAACAGTTTTGAGACTCCTAATTTCCCTGTGTTCCAAGTCACGGTCTCGTTCAGTTTTGCAATAGTTTTACTACTTCCTTCTCTCAGGTCTTTTTTTTTCCCATCTGTAGCTGAATTTTCACTCCAATGTACTTGTCCGATTCCCAGCACTGGAGTGCAATTGTATATGTGTAATAAAATCCTTTCCAAAACCGCTTTGATTCATTGACAAATTCCTTTCTCGTCAGAAACCATTGAAACAATTCATCATCGTGAAAATTAATCCCTTCGCTGCCATACACATCATTCCTATGGACGCTCCTGACCACTGGCTGTCTGTGTAAAGTTAAAGGAGTTGATTTTGCTGATATAATGGATTGAGGGCTGATAGGCTAAAACACTTACTGTTCTGTTAGATCAGCACATAATAGCCAGTGGGAGCACTTACTCTGTTCCTAAGGGGCTAATGTACAATGTACAGCACTGCATCATGAGTAAAAAAGGCTAATTATGGTGAAATTCACTAAGATGCGCAGTAGCTATCATTATGTCAAGTAGTAATGGGGATGTTTGTCCAAGCTTGCTTGTTTTCTGAATTAAAAACTATAATGGGTTTTCATCACTGGATCGCTACTACGGTATGAACGTCGATATGCACATATTTTGACAGATCCGAGTTACGCTGTACAATCAAAGCTATGGGACTGCATAGTCAGGCTGAAGGTCATTGTAACAAAATGTGAAATACCATTTATATCACACGTGAGAGTCGTCACACTTTCAAGTGATATATAGTTCTTTAACGTAGCACAATATTTTGCGGTATAAAACCACAATTATGCCTTGCGACCAGCTCCTGAGCCATAGTTTGCGAAAAGGTTATGGAGAACTGTAGGTAGTAGATCTTCTAGGCAGCATGACCGTAGCGCAATATGACAGCACAAACCGCTCCTCCCAAGTAGGAGATTGGATCCAGAAAAAAAAAAAAACATTCTAATGAGCCTAATTAAGCTCTTGAGGGTAATCGCGGTCACTTTCGGATAGGATCAAGCAGTTGTAGAAGCATCGAGGCTAAACTTATTTCTTGCCTGTCCATCACTTATTCCTGTTAAAGCACCAGAAAATACACTGCAAAAACAAAATCTTTCCAAGCATTGTAATCTTGTGTGACGACAAAAAACAGTTATTTCTGTTACGTTTTTCCCAAAAAAAAAAAGAGAGATCATTTTAACTCATTTCCAGATTTTGACTTATTTCTAGATTCAGGATAAGAAAATTTCTCTCACCACAAATCTGGAAATTAGTTTTGTGACATCCAGTGCTTTTGAATGGCGAAAATAGCACTTTTAAAAGTAACGTAAAAGTTCCCAAGTAATGAATTATTTTCATACACAGTAATTGGTGGTAAATGTGACTAATGACTAATTTTCAGTAACTTGCACAGCGCTGCCGATTTCTGGCGCACTTTCTCGTTTATGTGCGGGAGGGAGAGAGAGACAGTGAGAGGGGAAGCGAAATGGCAGGGGACTTTTGTTTATGTTGTGAGGCTCACGGTCACTCAATATCTCTTAATTGCTGTGGTTTAAATAAGGCTGTTTTTTTGGCTCAATGTGAGTTCTGCTTACAGGCAGCAAAGGAAAGGAGAGGGAGAGTGGAGAAAAGAGGACAGGAATGTTGGAATGTTAGAGAGGGACGGGAGAAAGAAGAGCAAGTGACTGCATGTACTGTAGATGAAAAGGAAGAAAGAGGGGACTGACCCGGGCCTGTAAGAAAGAAGGAGGGAGGAAGATAATGGCAATAAAGGGAGGTGGTAGGTGAAAGGCTAACCTTGAACTCATGAGAGAGAGAGAGAGAGAGAGAGAGAGAGAGAGAGAGAGAGATGCAAGATAAGGTTTTGCAGTTAAGACCCAGAGAAGACCAGATGAAATGGACGCGGGTCCAGGGGAGCTTGAATAAAGATCAGAGGATGAGAGTGTAGAGAGAGGGGGGGGGGAGGGGGAGAGAGAGGGGAGAAAAGCAGAGGGAGTGGCAAAGGAAGAGTGAAAGAATAGTGCTCTTGTTTTTAGAGATGTTATGAAGCGGTCAGGATAGTGAGCTCTTTGTTGGAGGAAATTGAGACTGTGATACCCTCTTTCTCCCTCTCCATCTCTCTCTCCATTTCTTCTTCTTTTCTTTCTCTCTGCGCTGTTCAAAACAACCATGATAATAGAAGAAGTCTATCCTAATGTGGCACGGGAAGATTACAAAAACATTCACCGCTTGACATTAAAATGCAGCCTGGTGTAGTTTGGTTTAAGAAGAACAGTCAAACAGACTGCGAGCTGCCTTTATTAGGGTGTGGAGAAGAGAGAATGTTCTCTGCTCTATCTCTTTCCCCTCTCTCTCTCTCTCTCTCTTTCTCCGCACCCCCTCCATCCCGCTCTTTCAGCCCTCCTCTCTCCCTCCTTCCCCCCCCCCCCCTTTTTCACTCTTCCTCTCTTTCTGCCTTCTCTCTCTCTCTGCCACCTCTTCTCCCTTCCCGCTCTCCATCGCTATCCCTCTCCCTCCTACTCTCGCTCTCTCCCTCCCCTTCTCTCTTTTTCTCCCTCCCCTCTCCCCCTCCCATCCTCTATTTATCTCTATCTCTCTTTCACTCACTCTTGCTCTCTTCCTCTTTTTTTACTCCCTCCCTCTCTCTCTCCTCTCCTGCTGAATTTGTGATTTTATGTGCTATTTGCCCTGTGCTGATGCCGGCTTCATGCTGCCCTACGCTGCTGCCAGTTACCGTCTGGGATTCCACTGCTGCCTTTCCTGCAGTCTCACCGAAAAAGTCAGGCCTCGATCCCTCTCTGCCTCTCCCTTCATTCCAAACGCGACACGCCCTCCCAAACGCGCTCTCACCGGAGCGGCCGGGACTACCCAAATACCGGCTCACAGACGCTGTGCTGTTCTGCTGCGCTCCCAAATCCCACCCCGTATTAAAAAAAGGCCACAGCCTCCCTGAACCTCCGTCAGAGATCTATACGGAGTAATCTATGAGCGACCGGATTGGCAGAGGCGCTCGCTCGATGCGTCTTCGCTGTGCATTTCATTAGCGCCCATTCATCACTCCGCGCCTGTCTATAGCTGCCCTAAAGAGCGTTTTCATTAGTCCCCTATTCTTTCGACGCGACACGGCGAGATGGAGCCATCGCACTGTACTCACGCCGGTTTGTTAATATTTATTATATTAACGATACGGAGGAGAATGGGGAAAAAAAATCCTTGCGTGTATTAAAATGAAAATTATTCTGTGGCGGAGCTATGACATTTTTGTGTTACCTGTAATTTCAGTATCATCAGCTGTACCATTAAGCCTTCCAGGCATTCAATGAGAAAAATGTGGTGAATACATTCTTGTCTAAACATACTAATGCTGATGTATTCCCTGCTGCAGCAACTGACTGCAATTGAGGCCGAGAACAATGACTTAAAATTTCGGAAAAAGAAAATTCCCAAAAACGTATCGAAATGGTAAAAGATGGATGGCTGGACTGAGAAATGAATGGGTGGGTGGATGGATAGATGCTGTCGATCGATAGATGCAGACAGCCAGATATACAGCCAGATGGATCACTATATAGACAGTATATCATTGTTGTTATACTAGGACTGAAGAACGCTACGATGCCCTCCTTGCCAGTGTTTTTTGACTTGCATTATACATGCTCCCACCTGCGGTCATACAGCTGTACTTGTCAACTTGACGTCACCCATTTGACCTTTGACCCCCCACCCCTCGCTGCTCCCATGTTCCTCTATGCCTGGGGGAGGGGGGGCGCTGTGGCTCTGGGTTTAGCGTGGCGGCCAATTAGGCGAAAGCCTGACCGTGAGAACAACCTTGACCATGGGCGTCAGTGCTTGGGAGAGGCGCTTCCAAACAGTAGGGGCGAGTGGGGGAGGAGCGCGTTCCATTGTTCGCTTGTTTCACACTTTCTTAATTGGATGAAAGGGAGCAGATGAGAGCGGAGAATGGAGTCCGCCTGCGTGGCTAATTGATTTGTGATTAATTAGCTAAGGCAGTCTAGAGCGCCTCGTTGGGGGAGTTCAGGCCACGCCGTTCACCGTCGGTGAAACACAATGAGACCAAAACAAAACAAAACAAAAAAAAAGAAAAGTTATTCACTAATTACCCGCTGTGTCGGTTCTGCTTGAAAGGATCAGTTGCACCCCTGGGCTCCAAGCGTAACTGGCACCCAGTGTCGTGAGATCAGGGCGTCTGAGTACGCGCTCTTCGTCTTTCTCTCCATCTCTCCATCTCTCTCGCTCTCTTTCACTCTTACTCTCTCTAGCTCTCTTTCTCTCACAATCTCTCTTTCACTCTTACTCTCTCCATCTCTCTCACTCTCAAACTCTCTCTTTAAGTCTTTCTCTCACACTATCTCTCTTGCACTCTCGCTCTCTCTTTCTCACTCCCTCACTCATTCTCTCTTTCAATTAACAATTCCGGTGCTTGATTGGCATGACACATTTCAAAATAGATGTCACCAAAACATAATGGGACAACAAGACAGAAAAAATAGTAAAATACTAATAAAAAGTTTAATTCGATTATTATTAATTTATTAATAATGAGAATGGAAAGTATTGTGATTAAAAAAACACCGTAAACACTCTCGGTCACTCTGTCTTTCACTATCACATGCTCTCTCACTCATTTCATCTCTTTCATCCACTCATTCTATCTCACATATCAGTAACGCTATATTGGCATGACTTATTATTATAACAATATTGCCAAAGCAATGCACAATAAAAACAATACGTAGTTACTTAAGTGGAACAAAATGCAAAAGTTCAATAAAAATAAATTTCAACAGATTTAGAAATAACTAAAGTCAAGTCTGCTGCCAGACTATAGGTTGAATGATGAACGCACTCTCTCACCAGGTGTGAATAGTTTATTGTCAGTCAGTGGTACAGTTCACAGACAGCACTGATGCTGATCCAGTGGAGGAAGATTTAAGCGCAGTACCGGCAGCAGAACTCATCGCCAGTGTTCTGCTCTTAACGCCTGGATTTCCTCACTAACTCAATTCTTGCAGTCAGGTGGAGAGACTGAAGCTGTGAAAACAGCAGGGAGGGAGAAAGCCCCGGCAAGACTGATGCTTTTTGACCCCTGGACTTTACCCCTGGGTGGGCATGCTGTGGTTAGGCACTTAGGAGTCAAGGTGTAGTGTAGAGATAATATACTGTGGCCCCAGGTGCCAGGTGTAGTTTTGCCTGTTTCCACTCCTGTGCTGTAATTAAGAACTGCTGTATACCTGATGCACCAGGTGAGTGTAATCTAACCAATACCTTTAGGTGTGTCTTCATTAGAGCAAAGTCTCAAATTAGCTATGTATTTTGCAGTTTTGAAATTAGCCCGATGTCAAATTAGCTGGCTATTTAGTAGTGAAGACATAAATAGCCTGCTAATTTGATCGGGAAATTTTCCAGATAAATCTTGGTCTAGTTCGTGAAATAGCCAGCTATTTGTGTTGTGTCTTCATTTCTCAAGCGGAGGGCCTTAGGGCAAATGGAGACGCAAATTTTTACTATCGGGCTAATTTCCCGAACCGCAAAATAGCTGGCTAGTTTAACTTCATTCTGATGAAGACACATCTAGTGATGTCATCAAACCTCTGACTCTCATGTTGCAGAGAAAAGGCAGCAGCACTACCGACCTTGAAGGCCCTCTGATTAAATTGCTTAATCATAATTGGCAGCATTCATTAAATATGAGTGGAAGTGAGTAATAATAAATAATATATTAAAATATAATTAATAGCATCTTCATAAATGTCTTGTAAATATCTATGCATGCTTGTGTTCATGTCCATGTTTGCGCGCATTGAGTGTGGGACGTAATGAGATTGTGTTCAGGATGCAAAGAGACTAGGCAGGGGTGCGTTTCCCAAAAGCATAGTTGCTAACTAAGTTAGCGACAGTCAATGGCTCCAACTATGTGAGTTAGCATCTGTCTTTTTGGGAAACGCACCCTCGTCGGATATACGTAAAACGGAAAAGAGGTGATTAAAAAGTAAGGAGGTAGGTTCTGTAAAAAAGGGAAACTATGTGAGGTGAGATTGGAGAGGTGGGGATGTCAGATTTGGGAGTTGAGGTGAGATTAGAAAGGTGGGGTGTATTATAAATTATGTGACGTAATAGTGGAGAGTTGGAGATTTGAGTTAAAGTTGGTGATGTTAGATTAGGGTGATGAGGACATGACAGAAAATAGGTGATGTGAGATTGAGATGTGGTTGCGAGATATCAGTGTTGATTTGAGATTTTGGAGGTGTGGATACTAGATTTAGGAGTTAAGGTGAGATTGGGGAGGTGATGATGACAGATCTGGGAGTTGAAGCAAGATTGGGGAGGTGGAGATTTCAGATTTGGGAGTTGAGGTGAGATTGGGGAGGTGGGGATGTCAGATTTGGGAGTTGAAGGGAGATTAGGGAGGTGATGATGCCAGATTTGGGAGTTGAGGTGAGATTGGGGAGGTGGGGATGTCAGATTTGGGAGTTGAGGTGAGATTGGGGAGGTGGGGATGTCAGATTTGGGAGTTGAGGTGAGACTGGGGAGGTGTTGGTGTCAAATTTCAGAGTTGAAGTGAGATTCAGGAGGTGATGATGCCAGATTTGGGAGTTGAGGTGAGATTGGGGAGGTGGGGATGTCAGATTTGGGAGTTGAGGTGAGACTGGGGAGGTGTTGGTGTCAAATTTCAGAGTTGAAGTGAGATTCAGGAGGTGATGATGCCAGATTTGGGAGTTGAGGTGAGATTGGGGAGGTGGGGATGTCAGATTTGGGAGTTGAGGTGAGACTGGGGAGGTGTTGGTGTCAAATTTCAGAGTTGAAGTGAGATTCAGGAGGTGATGATGCCAGATTTGGGAGTTGAGGTGAGATTGGGGAGGCGGGGATGTCACATTTGGGAGTTGAGGTGAGACTGGAGAGGTGTTGGTGTCAAATTTCGGAGTTGAAGTGAGATTAGGGAGGTGATGATGCCAGATTTTGGAGTTGAGGTGAGATTGGGGAGGTGTGGATGTCTGATTTGGGTGTTGAGGTGAGATTGGGGGGTGGGGATGTCAGATTTGGGAGTTGAGGTGAGATTGGGGAGGCGGGGATGTCAGATTTGGGAGTTGAGGTGAGATTGGGGAGGTGTTGGTGTCAAATTTCGGAGTTGAAGTGAGATTAGGGAGGTGATGATGCCAGATTTTGGAGTTGAGGTGAGATTGGGGAGGTGTGGACGTCTGATTTGGGAGTTGAGGTGAGATTGGGGAGGTGGGGATGTCAGATTTGGGAGTTGAGGTGAGATTTGGGAGGTGTGGATGTCAGATTTGGGAGTTGAGGTGAGATTGGGGAGAAGATGATGTCAGATTTGGGAGTTGAGGTGAGATTGGGGAGGTGTGGATGTCAGATTTGGGAGTTGAGGTGAGATTGGGGAGGTGGGGATGTCTGATTTGGGAGTTGAGGTGAGATTGGGGAGGTGTGGATGTCAGATTTGGGAGTTGAGGTGAGATTGGGGAGGTGGGGATGTCTGATTTGGGAGTTGAGGTGAGATTGGGGAGGTGATGGTGCCAGATTTGGGAGTTGAGGTGAGATTCAGAAGGTGTGGATGACAGATTTGGGAGTTGAGGAGAGATTCGGGAGGTGGGGATGTCAGATTTGGGAGTTGAAGTGAGATTGGGGAGGTGTGGATGTCTGATTTGGTAGTTGAGGTGAGATTGGGGAGGTGTGGATGTCTGATTTGGGAGTTGAGGTGATATTGGGGAGGTCTCGTGTCAGATTTGGGAGTTGAGGTGACATTGGGGAGGTGTGGATGACAGATTTGGGAGTTGAAGTGAGATTAGGGAGGTGTGGATATGGGTTAAAGAATCTGATGTGTAGACAGTGGTGATGTGGGCTAGAATGAAGTGAGTGCTATCTGTCTCCATGGTAACAGGCAGTGAGGGTGAGTCAGTGTGATGGAATGGCTGCTGTAGCTTTGTTGGAGGGAAAGAGGAAGGAGGGGAGGGTGGGTGGAATTGAAGCAGTTACCTTGGCAACACATCATAGCAGCTGCTATTGCATCTGGGCGTGTGTGTGCGCGTGTGTGTTTGTGTGTGTCAGAGCACGCGTGCGTGCATGTGTGTGTGTGTGTGTGTGTGTGTATCTGTGGGGGTGTGTGTGACAGTATAGGCATGTGTGGTTTGTACATGTGTGTGTGTGTCTGTTTGTGACTGCCTGAGCATATGTAAATGTTTGCATTGTGTTTATGTCTGCCCTTGTGTGTGGTGTGTCAGAGTGCAGTGAACAAGCAATTCAAAAAGCAAGAGAGACTGTTGACACCGTCTTCATGAGTGTTTGTGTGTTTGCATGTGCGTGTGTGTGTGTATGTCAGAGCGCATGAGTGTGTATGTTTGTGAGTGTGTGACAGCATGTACATCTCGACTTTGTACATGTGTGTGAGAGAGTTAGAGTGTATGTGTGCCTATGTATGCCTGTGAGTGTATGTGCATGTGTTGTTAATATGTGTAAGGGTTATTGTGTTTGTCTGGGTCTGTGTGTGAGTGTTTGAGCAGATGTAAATCTTTGTATTGTGTGTATGTCTGCCCTTGTGTGTGGTGTGTCAGAGTGTGGGAGGGACATGTATGTTTGCAGTGTATGTGTGTGTTCCTGTGCTTCTGAGCATATGTGTGAATGTGAGTGTGTTTCTTTATTCCTTTTTCTGAGTACGTGAACATGCCTATCTGCATAATGTGTGTTCCTGTGTGTGGGACCTGCATGAGCATATGTGCAGTGTGTGTCTTTGAATGAGTTTGTGTATGTTTGTGCACCTGAGTGTGAGCGTATGTGAGCACATGTACATCTGTGCATTGTGTGTTTATAGCTTTCTGTGTATGAGCATGAGTGTGTGTGTGTGTGTGTGTGCGTGTGCTTGAATCTATGTGTGTATGTATATGTGAGTGTGTGTATGTGTGCATTTGTATGTGTGTGTGCACGTGTGTGAGGAAATCCGCAGTGCGCCTGTGTATCTGCAGTGTGTGTGTGCATGCGTGTGTGTGTGTGTGTGTGTGTGTCTGTTTGCTGGCATAATTACAGGATTACTGAGTGCAGTACTGGCGGTGCCCCGCGCTGCTTCCCTGTCACAGTGAGTGTGAGGCTCTGCTCTCTCTGTCTCATCCTTCACATCAGGAGGCAGAGAGCAGCTCTCCCGCTCGCTCCGGCCTGCTCATCAGGGTAAACAGATGCTCCAGCACTTATTTATGTTCCCATTCTGCCAGCCTCTCATATAATTACCCACCGCCCCTGCACCGAGCAGCCTGTCTCACTGACCCCAGAACAGCTGCTGCTATCTGGTGGCACAGTGACCGCTGACAAACATAGAACCCCCCTCTTAAAAAAATATATATATATAGAGCCTGGAAGAAGAGCACTGGTATTCCAGTAACCAGAGAGAGAGAGTAAGTCTATTTCGAGCCGCGTGGCTCATCAGGCCGGGTGCTTAACCCTGGTTTCAGAAGTACGAAGCAACTCGGAGTATTACTACTCCCCCTGGACGGGATGCTAGTCCATCGCAGGTTACCTCCCAGCTCTTAGTCAGGTTTCCCTGACAATTTGCTGGTACCCAGTTATATACCTGGGTAGAGTGAGGTACGGTGGTAAGTGAAGTGTTTTGCCCAAGAACACACCACAAAAGCCATGGCAAGGACTCAAACTCAGGACCTTTCAATCCCGAGTCAAGCCCACTTAACCACTGCACCACCCGTACCCAAAAACAGTCAGAATATCTCCTTGGAGTGATGAACAGCCAACTGGAAGCAGAGGAACAAAAATGCTTTTCAAGAATCAAATGAAGCTCGTCAAAACCGTGTTGCCATTTCCAAAATTCAAGAGAGCTGGCTTTCAAGTACAGCATGTCTCTGCATGATTTACTAACATTATCAGTCTCCAGCTGGGCGCTCTAAATGAACTGTACTATCCAGTCGTGTTTTGATCTCGGAAAATGTTTCTAATACTTTTTCTGAGAAAACAGTCAGAAAATATTTCTGATATCCAAAGCTGTTCTCAGGCACCCAAAATTGGTTTTGGAATACAAATGTATCAGAAGTGCTGCACAAAAGTAAAAAAAAAACTGCTGTTCAAAATGCTTTTTTAAAAGCCAAAGAAGCAGATTCAAACTAAACAATGCCCATGTCTGAAACTGCTTACTTGTCTACTGTTGAGTAATTTAGTTTGCAACTTGTTCTTGTTCTCAATGGTAGACAAGAATACTTCAGAATTGGCCGGAATGTCAGGAGGGTTGTTACCTTCTTGTCCCGTTCAAAGGGAGAGGGGCTGGGTCCCTGTGATTCTCCCGGTCTTTACTGGGCTGGATACGCTCTCGTGGTCAAACAAGCATCTGTGGCCTCGCTGTTCCAACTGCGCGTAAGTCTGGCGTCTTCCAGCACCATGTCTGCCCATATCTACAGGGAACTGGCCAGCACAAATGCTCGCTTACTTTCTCCATAACATTTAGAGAAGCTATAGTGACAAGATTGGAACATAAAATTGATCGTTTGAAAAATAATAAAACTTGGGAAAAATTTGATCTATGCCTGTTTTCATAAATGCAAATCAGTTGTGTGATGTTGAAAGAAATGTGTGTGATTTTTTTTTTTTGTGTAGCCAGTCCAAAAATCCCTATATTGTCTTGCAGGCACAGCGTTATAAAATTCAGATCAGTTTGTAGAATGACTGTGAGGCTTCAAGACAATGACTATGAGGAAAATTTCACAATTTATGCATTTAACCCTCTGTTAACCACCGTAGCATATCTGCTACATAAAGTGAAAAGGTAACAGCCTGGACACCCTGCTGGTTTTGTTTCTTATTGCCAAATAAACATTTGAGAATAACTTGAATGGTCCGTCACTTTAATTTTTCCATTCGCATTATTACCCAATGTAGCAGATCTGCTACATTTTGGAAAGGTGGGCCAAAGGGTCGAATTTTTTTTTTTTTCCATTTTTCCAAATATTGGCCCATAATCAACATATTTGCCAAGGGAAATTATTTTAACACAGTTGGAAAGGTACTTGGTTAACAGAGGGTTAATTTGTGGTATTTTTGAACTAGTTTTCAAAAATGCTGCTCAGAGAGCTAAGTCCTCTTATTTAATGTTGACATAAGTATTGGACTTAATCATTGACTTCCCAGGTATTGAAGTTCATTTGTTTACCTTTAATGGTCTTATAAATGTAATGCAGTGGGTGTCATGAAGTCTGCCATATAAATAGCTCACTTTGTGAATCACTTTAATTAAGCGCAAGGATATTATGCAAATAGACAATATGATTATTACATCCTGACCTCGTTTTACAAATGTACGTGAATAAAAGTGTTTCATTATCAAAGGAATCAACCAGCCCCTGTTTGCCAGATCTGTACAGAATCATTTTCTGGAAAAATATTAAATGCGTCTACGACAAGTTCCTGACAGCTGATCGTTAATGTGTGAGCGGCACGTGGATTGGCAATGCATGAATTAATTCAGTTGCCAGTGATTGCTCATGAGTCAAAAAATACAGGTTTGCAATATGAACAGGAAATGCTTGATTATGGAAATGACGCTAATGTGGTGATGTACGGAGTGCCCTGAGGAGCTGTGATTTGTGGTTACAAATCAAGTGCGCTATAAAAAGCATCAGCGGTTTTGCAGACGTCGTTTCGCCCTTTGATTTCGCTCTCTTGGTTTTTTAACCTCTATTTTTGATTGCTCTTGATTGGTTAAACTGCTTCGCACAGATTGTAAGTGCACTACCCAGTTTGGCTGTCCCATGGCGTATTGGATTTGGAGTGGTTGGTGGAGCTCAGATTTGGTGCATTCTGGGTAATATGTTTGTTTTTAGCACTGCAGGCTCAGTCCGATTGCTTATCTTTCAAAACTTCTCCTCCTTCTTGTGTTTGACCTGGAAATTGATGGAGGTCGACTGTTGTCGGGGAGATTTCAGTCGGTCGAATGAGTTAGGAAGAGGGAATAAGAGGTATCCTAAGGATATGACTGAGGAAATATGAGACCATCCTTCGCTGGAGTATTTTATTTTCAGAGACATCAATGATTTACCTGTGAGTCAACCTCTCCTCATGTGCCCTGCCAGGGACTGTCGTCACTTTGAAATCGCGTTTGACGTGGCTAAGCCTTTCCACTTTGCAAATTCACGTCTCATCGGTGCCCCAGTCTTCCCTTTTTTTTTCCCTGCTTCTGTGTCTCATCTTCTCGATGTATCGAGCTGACAGCAAGGAAAGTTTGTCAGGAAAGGAAGGAAGGAAAAGAAGGAAGGCTGTTAAGCACCATACTTTCCACTTGGCTCCTCACTATGCAGGGAGCTACTGGGGATCTGGAGTACTCTGAGGCAGTGGTTCTCAACCCAGTCCTGAAGGATCCCCTGTCCAGCAGGTTTTTATTGCAGCTTTACTTTTGCACACCTTATCCATTTAAGGCTCAACGCACCTTCATGCACACCCTGTTCATGTAGATCTTTTTCAACCAATCAATCAGCGTGAAGCCCTTAAATGGATCAGGTGTGAAAGAGTAGAGCTGGAGCAAAAACCTGTAGGGCAGGGGGTCCTTTAGGACTGGGTTGGGAACCACTGCGTCTGGGGAAGCGGGATTTGAGGTTGCGGCTATAAAAAGTGTCCATATTTTGGGAGACGCGGTGTCACCTTTTGATATTGAGCTTGTGGTGCAGAGAAGGGAGGACGGTGAGGGAAGCTGACAGTGTGGAATTGTGCCCGTCGCACCCAAATCTCTCTTCAGCACTGTAGGAATTTCCATTGTCCTTCTTTTATTGGCGTGGAGTAATTTGGGTGAGAACTGAAACAGTTCTGCTGCCATTACAATAATTCAGAAGCCTTTTTTCCACATTGTGTGCGGGAAAACGTAATATCAGTTGGAGAGACTGGGGACCAATGAGCTATATCACTATTTTACCCATTTTATGCAGCTGACGTCTATAGTTAACAAATCTTTGATAAGGCTCGTTGGTCCCCATGGCTTATCGGACCCCAGTCTTCCCTACTCCTTTATGTCAGCTGGGTGAAATCGTGTGGTCAATGTGGTGGGGATCTTGTCCAGTGAGTATATTAGGGGGCCAGGAGTAGTTTCACATGCTCTGACGAGGGGTAGTTTTTTGGGGAGAGCGGAATTTGAAGACAGGCAGAAATCGTTTTTGTGTGTTCATGATGTGTTTAAACGTGGAACTTTTTGTTAGAGTGAATGAACTCTTCACAGAGGAACTTGGACGGACTCGCACACACCGATCCCCCTCTAACACACTCACACCCATCCACACGTGTGCACAGTCACACACAGCAGTAAAAACCACAGTGTGTTAAGGGCTATGGGTTAATACAGTGACATCTAAATATTTCATGGCTCATACTGTGTCACGTACGGCAGTTTGAGTCGTCTACAGTGTGTTTAATTTCTGGGTAGATCCTGAAGGATGCTGTGGGAACAGGGACACAGAGGCAGGGAAAGTGTGATAGGATTTTTTATTCTTAAAGAAGGACCTCTCTAGGAAATGTACTTCTGTCTCATTTCACTACCCAGTCTGGAAGCTTCTGTCTAAATCGGCTTAACTCCTGAAACTCTCGATTTTCACTTAAATTTCCCTTTAAGTAGGTTCAAAGTTAGAAAAATAATTTTTTTCCATATTGTAAGACAATGTCACATACGTGTTTTGTATCCCCTGGTTGCAGCGCTTCACTGAAGCTACATTGCACTTATGTTGAGTGAATTATTCAAACCCAGGACGCCATGTTTTTTATGGCCGCAGCATTATAACAAATTGAAAACATCTATTCGCGTCATTTTATCAACATTTCCATGTAATTCAGCGGGACATATTTGCGATCTTTGGAAACCTGAGGACTAGAATTTCAAATAAGCTTCAAGTTTCACAGGTCTGAATACAGCAGCTGCATTTGGAAAAACCAATTATGGGATCGCAGAGGATAAGAGGTCAATGAATCATTTATTCGCTGCTGGTTGCTACTGCTAATTGCACATTCTACAACAAAGAGGGACATATTTGTGATCTCTTTGCTTTCAAAATATTCTACTCTAATGGAGGACTGTCTTATAGCAGTGGTACCCAAACTGTACCTGGAGATCTACCATCCCATCGATTCCCACCCCAATTGTTACAATTAAAGCACGACTCGCTCTACAGTTAAAACACTTTGAACTGGTACCATCAAGTTACGGCTATATTAGGGTTGGAGCGAAAACTTCTTGTAGATATTAGGGAGCAGGTTTGGTTATGGCTGTCTTACATTGTGCCAAACCAAAGGAGGCAAGGAAAGACCGTACTGGAATTTCTGGTGTTGATGAAGAGATAGAGATGATGCTTTTAATTCTAACCAGGATCAATTTAGCAGTTACTAGTGACATCTCTTGATAATTGCCTGCTGCTAGTAGAGATTTTATCTATTGTTAACAAATTGCAGCCATTCCAGCCATTGAGTATTGACACTGTTCTGGAAACAAACACTGAAGTATAAATACACTGCACTCGTACTGTGAAATCTGCTCATTTCATTTTGCTAATGTTCATACAAATTGCAGTTTAAATGCACACTTCACTGACAACTCAACATTCAGGGCCATTTTCTGAATAAACTGTTTTGTGTTCAAGCTGACAAGCAATCACTGCTAGGTAAAGTAATTTACACTTCACCTGTTCAAGCACAGTAAATAAGCAATGAGCTTTCACAACCCCATCATGAGTATTTGCTTAGTTTTTGCATGATTTTTCTCCCCCTGTCCTATTACTTGGTCGTGACTGCTGAGCCCTTTGTTTTGCAGTAAAATACTGTTTCGGGGGTTAAATATTGCTCTATTAAGAGAATGGACAACTCGCTTGCCTTGTTTTTTTTTTTTAGTTTTTTAATTGACACAAAAAGAGCAAGGACACAGACCGAATAAAAAATGCTGCAGATAATGCCAAGTGTCATAATTAAAGCAAGTTCCAGCAGCAGTATTTCCAAAATTGAAAACAGTAAACATGTCATGTTCTAATTGGATCAAGAACATGACAGTTTTGTGGCAGCGCAGTTAATCTTGTGCGCCCCTATGAAAATCATTGATAGAACGAGCTGACTATCTGATAGCTTTGTGTATTGTTTGGTTGGAAGAATTTAAATTTGTATGCGCTCCAGTGCGTTTTTTTTTTTTTTTGCACATCATTTTCACTGAGAAGTTCTGAATTTGTAAGTAATGTGTTTGTTTTTATTAGATTGTTTGATGAATTTTTGCGTGAAAAGGAATACCTTTATTCATATAAAATGTGGATTGAGCATCATTGAAAAGGATTAAACCATAGAGCGCTGAAATAAATTTTTTAATAATATAAATTCAATTATCTTGCGCTGTTGACAACCTATCATCTGGGGACTTGTTTAAAAGAGCTCCCCTGCGGGAGCTCGTTTAAACAAGTCGCCACATTATAGGTTTTCCACGGCTTTGATTTTGATATCTTGCATCATTGAGCAACAATAGCTGCATTTAGCGCTCTAAGGGTTATGTTTCTGCGCTTTTTTAAGTTCATTTAAACCATTTGTTTTGGCACTGCATATGATCTCAGATGAAATTTATTACCTCTAGCCCCTCTGACTGTCAGTAGTAAGGCTGGGAATAATTTATAATGCCTATCCAACTGAGACCATTTCTTTAATGTGTTCAGCTTTGTTTTCTGAAGGCCTGAGCTGAATACACGAGTTCTGTATTTCTGTTTGTAAAATGTCTCTTATTGACACAATAATGGCAGGCAGAGCAACATTAAGTCCAAGTAAGCATTTAATGGCTATTTCTTTTTTCAGTGCATCCCAATTGGAGCTAAATCTAAGTTTAACTCTGAAAACTGGCTCAGAGTTGTGGATTGAATTTGATGTAGTTCAGTTGTTTGGGGAGCGTAATGGTATTTTTATGCAAAAGTTTTTGAGTTTGTTGCCCGGGGGGATTGGGGGGTTGTGTTGGTTATGGTTGTTACACCCTTAGGCAAATTAATGGAATTTCTGTATCAGTATCTGGTTTCTTGAAAGGAATGAATTTGAGCTGGTCTGGACACATTCTCTGGTGTCCAATCTGAGGCCTCCAGATCTCGACTGTCAAGCACCAAATTTTGGATGACAGGCTGTGTGCAAATCAACACTGTCATTTACTAAAACACAGTTACGGCTGTCCTTACAAGACATTTTACTCAGTCTTTTTGGATGGCTGACAACTATTTTTTTCACTGTATGGTAATGGTGCAAATAAGCAGTCGAGTACGAGTTTAATATGTGTTTTTTTCTTTTAATTGTAATTTTTACTCCTGGATAAGCGAAGCTTAAGAAGGAGCATTGTGCTGAGACTCGAGCGTCACTCACTAATCAATCAATCAATCAATCAATAAAACCAGTCAATGAATTTGCTGTAAGCACGACCATGGGCGGTAAGATAAATATGATCTTGGCACAAATGACCGGTCCCTAATTTGCAAAAAGCTTATCCAGGAGTTAACGATAGTGTCACTTTGGTTCTACAACAGAACTGCACTGCTCCACCAGTAGTGCTTGTTATCTCAGCATTAGAGTGTTTGGCTAACCCTCTCAAGAATAGAGGAGTAGGCTTTTTTGGAATATTTTTTGGAATTTTTGCAGAGTTTGAAGAGCACTGGTTGATGGCAGTGTTGTGGACCCCAGTTGCTTTCACCAGAAGTGACTGTTGCATCAGCACAGGATGTCCTGTGAAGAACATTCTATTTGCATGATTTTGATCGCACTCCTGAAAGGGTCACAAGCCGTCTGATCACGTTTCAGACTAAGCACCTCTTTAATTTAAATCAGAAACAAAGTGGCTAGTTTTGCCTTCAAACCCAAATGGCCAAATATTGTTAGTAATGCATTCCTTGAGCTCATTTGGCTTACCGAAGATCTGAGTCTCCTCCTGGGTTTGAGGTCTTTCCACCTAATGCAGTATTGTGGGCAGCTAGCCATGACTGTTTCCCTTTAGCTACGATGGGGAGACACACATACTGTTCCAAGAACAATAACTTAAGAAATTGATTTTTAGTTTCTCTCTGATCATAGACGTAAGGATCTGAAGACGTTGGAACAATGCGAAAGCAAGATTGCATTCTGAGCTGGTTTTAGTGACCGGAGTTCTCCGTGTAGAGAGTACTTCAGTCCCTGAGCTATTATGTGTGTACTCATCAAAATTTCTCTCTCTCTCTCTCTCTCTCTCCCCTCTCTCTCTTTCTCTCCTGTGTGTGCTTGTATGCGTGATTGTGATTGTGTGTGTGTGTGTGTGTGTGTGTGTGTGTGTGTGTCCTTTTATGTTTGCATGTGTATGGGTATCTGAATTTGTGTATGTGTCTACATATGTGCTTATGTGTGTGTCTCTACATGTGTGCATGGTGTGTCTGTGTGTATGTGTTTGCACATCTGCGCATGTTGGTGCCAACGTGTGGGTGTTTGTTTGTGTCTTGTGTCTCTGTGTGTGTGTGTGTGTGTGTGTGTGTGTGTACACGCGTGTTCAGATATCCGTGACCGCAGGAAGAAGCCGGTCATGCTCTTCATTCACGGCGGCTCCTACATGGAAGGCACTGGAAACATGTTTGACGCCAGCGTGCTGGCGGCCTATGGCAACGTCATCGTGGTCACCATGAACTACCGACTGGGCGTGCTCGGTAAGTCACACAGCTCTTTGGGTGGGGGTTAAAGGTCACGGGAAGGGACGGGCGGAGGGACGTTTTGATTTGAGGCACCGGCCGTCCACCTTGGACGTGTTCCGCCGAGTGTTTCATGTTCCCAGGGCTGGTAAATTGCGTGGTAAATCACAGGCATTCTGGGCCTTTTTTGTGCTCTGCTGTCCGTAGGCTAGAAATATCACTGGGGCGAACTCTGGGGGGAATCAACAATCTGCCAATATAAAACACCACAGGAGAGAAATACAGGCCTCAAACGCTTAGCTGCTGATAAGAGCCGGAGTAAGCGAAGAGTGTAATCATGTAGGACTGTGTGAACTGCTTGTATTAGTGTGTGTGTGTGTGTGTGTGTGTGTGTGTGAATTTACATCCGGAGAATGTTCGCTGAGATCTGCATGTGTTCAGACAGTGACACAATTTTAAAGCTGTGAAATTCCTGCATGACTGATTCCATATGGAAATAAATGTCAGTGTAAATAAATGGATGTAAATATACTGGAGAGCGTCAAAAAAAAAAATCCCTCAATGACCAAGTCTCGGCCTCCTGGGGAGGACAACCAGATTTTCTTCCAAAATCTCTCAGTACATTTTGTGAAATTCATTACACTACTGGTCTAAACTAGTTTGTTGGGTCCACTAGCAAGCCCAAAACATCAATGACCCTCCTTCCTAACTGACACTAGTAGGTATGATGTACTTGTCCTTGTATGCACCCCTCTTTTGCTGACAAAAATGCCAAAAAACAGCGTAAATTTGGCTTCATCTGACTACTGCGCTCTCCTCCACTCTCAGTTCCCCTGATATTTGGCAAACTCCAGGCGCTCAGTTTTGTTGCTTGTGCTCTAAAAGGGTTTTCCTCTTGCAACCTTTCCAAACAAGTTTATTGCCGTGGAGGTGGGATGTCATGGTTGTTTTCTACGCGTAGTGACCTCACGATGCTCCGCAGTTCTCGAACCATGATCCTTATTGTTGTGTTTTACATTTTTCTCATACATTTTAATCCTTTTTACCCTTTTTTCTGGGCAGCTCGCCTCTGTCCCTCACATTGACATTGTTTTATTGTCCTTGCAGTGCTAAGCGGCACTTTTTACTCGTTTATGTATTTTTTGGAGCCCATTACCTCACTTCTGAGGGTCATTGGCCATCTGTCTCTTTTGAAATGACAGTTACTTTGCTTTTTCCACAATGATGGATGACGAGGGGATTTTAAATGCATTTCACCTCATTTCCATACCCTCTTGAAACAGAAAATGGTGGAATGCCTGAGTTTTACTCAAGAATCCAGTATTTCAAATTTACTTTTAATTTTCTTATTGTAGTTACTCTTGGTGCCAGTAATTCTGACACCTTTTGTTTTCTTTAAGGGGACCTATAGCAAAGCAAAATGCCAATTTTGGTTCAAAATTTTAGTTTTGAGGTAAGAACGTGAAGTGGTCCTTCAAATAGTCTACTTTCAGGACATATATTCACTTTCTGCCTAATTGGTTTTAAACTTGCTCTAAAATTGCTCTGAAATGACTCTTTTACACTAAAAAGCACTTTAAAACCTTGATAAAAATACAGATGATTTTCAACAAGAAAATACAGATTTCTCAGCAACTGTACATCCAATTAACTTCATATTTGGCAATTTTCTTGATTTTGTGATGCTCTATGTCTGTACAGAGCTCTTTTTGCAATATGTACCCCTGAATATGAGTAAATCAAAATATGCATATTTAATTAGCTGTTTCCCGCTGAAATTGATTTAGGGGGGTCAAAATCAATACTAGAACATAGAAACCTGGAAAAAAAGCTCCGTAGTGACATTAGGAATGTTTTTTCCTTCACATTACAGCTGAAATTATAACCAAACACTGTTTAGTTATCTCAATAACTGTGTTTCTCTAAGTATCTATATTCATTAAAACAGCCGTTGCCATGGCAACCACTGATGTGATGCTACAGAAACTCAGTGTTTTAAGTTGCAATCTCTAATAGAATTATTTTGATTCTAATTTTAAGTTTAAAAAGTGAATATCTTGGAAAAATGTTTGCTTAACTATAAGTCCCCTTAATAATAATAATAATAACATAATAATAAAAGTACTAATGTAAAAGTGTATCAGAGGCACAGTTGGTGGCACTGCCACCTCACAGCAAGGAGGTCGTGGGTTCGAATCTGGTCTGGGGCCTCTCTGTGTGGAGTTGGCATATTCTCCCCATGTTCACGTGGGTTGCCTCCAGGTATTCTGGTTTCTTCCCAAAAGACATACATGTCAGGCTAATTGAAGACTCTAAACTGCCCGTAGGTTCGAGTGTGTGAGTCAATGGTGTTTTCGCCCCATGATGGATTGGCGAGCTGTCCACGGTATGTCCCTGCCTTTCACCCATAGTCAGCTGGGATAGGCTCCCGCTCGCCCGAGACCCTAGTGAGGAAGAAGTGGTATAGATAATGGAAGGATGGATTATTAACTGTTGTTTATTTCCTTAAAATTTTTTTTATCAAGGGCGCCAATAATTATGAGCCTGACTGCATTTGTATCTGAAAGCACTTACAGGAATGGAAGCCAAAATTTTACCACAACCGAGTCAGCTGGGCTAGACTAACATTTCAGGGCTGAGATGACATAAATCTGCCTCCGAGCCTACCTGAGAATGTCTTCTCTCAGGGCACTAAATTGCATGTCAAACTTCGGGGCGATTTCATTAAAGAAGATAACGGTCACTCCGTCTGGATCTCCTCACCGCACCGGCACGATTTGCAGTTTGTCACCCAGTGTGAAAATTATCTAGTGACCCTCACGGGGGGACACATTTAAGTGCTGCCGCAGTATAGGCTTCCTGCTGCGATATTTTGACTTCTTGGGCCACTGGAGAGGGTGACGGCGTCAGACAGAGGACGGTTCACGGACAGTGTCCCTAAAAAAACCGCCATTTGGAAGGGCCTCAGATCCGCCGAGGCTTGTGCCTCCGCCTGTGAATTATTGATTATTATTGAGCGCGGTTGGGAGCAGTGGAACAGAGCCCTGACCAGGCATATGTTCACAGAACAAAGGGAGGTGCAGGTGGGTGTAAACGAGCGGTGTCCTTAAATCAGCCTGCGGCAAGAGCCGGAACCTGTCGCCTGTTTCCATCTGTCCTCTGCTCCCGCCATAATCTTCTGCCGAAACGCTCCGCGGACACCTTTTTTGTTCTGGGGCGCTTCTTCATTCTTCCACTTATATCAGAGTAAAGAGGCAAAGAGCCGACGCAGAAGTGGTTCAGTGCGGCCAGCCTCGCGGAAAATACTGCCCGGAGAGAAAGAGAGACATAGTGTGTGTGCGTGCATGTGTATGCGTGTGTGTGTGTGTGTGTGTGTGTGTTTGGTGTGCGTGTGTTGTGTGCATGTTTAGGGAAAGGGGTTAGGGAATGAATGCAAGTCTATGGAATGTCCCCACAGGACATGAAAATCCAACGTGTTTGCGTGTGTGTGTGTGCGTGTTTGTTTGCATGGGTGTGTGTGTGTGTGTGTTTGTGTGTTTTTGGGTGTTTTGTGTGTGTGTGTGTGTGTGTGTGTGTGTCCGCGCGCATGTTTGTATTTTGTTGTGTGAGTGTATGTGCCTGGGGGTATGTGTGTGTTTGTACTTGGCTGTGTGTCCTTAGCAATAAAAAACAAAACATAATCCCTTTTAATAGTAATTTTACATCATCCATGAATAACCAAAGAAGGGAGCTACAATATCAAACCCATTTCTGTTCAGTTCAGGTTTCCACTACGCCTTTCCTATTAATCACACCTTCTCTTATTGCTCATTTCAGGAGGGTTTGCTATTTCGCATCATCATTTACATGTTATGACTATAACCTCATTTGCATTATTTTTTCTTAATATTTAACGAATGTGCTGTCTCCAAACAGTATGAGTCAAACAGAGAATTTCCAGTGATGCATGTTGCTGGATGTAAGTTTCATCATTATCAGCACTGTGAATAATAGACGAAGGTAAATAATAGACTATAAGTTCCGGCATTCGCCGTGCTGTTGGTAGTATTGCGTTATTTACTGCTGTGTTAGTGCTGTGGATCCAGAAGTTCATTACCTACGGCAGTATCCGCATTGCTCATAATAGACTCTAAGTTAGAAAAGAGTTAGTTCTGTGGGTCATAGTCTATAAGAGACCGTACTGTAGGTAATAGGCTATGGTGTACCATGTAACTGGGTCAGTATTATAAATAGTGATCTATATATCAGGGACAGTACCATTCATAATGGCCTGTAAGGTACCTTACCGTAGTGTCATTTTGTTGTAAATAGTTGCCGATAAGAGAAAATACTGCAGATAGTTCCGAGGTTCGCCATTGTCATTTCTGCATATAGTAGCCTCTGAGAGACACAAGTGTATATACAGTAAGTTATGGCCCATTAGGAAAAGTACTGTAGATAATAGCATGTGAGATACCATGCCACATAAATAATAGCTTATAAGGAAAGTATTGCAAATAATAGATGCTGAGGCATGCCATTGTCATTTCTGTGTAAAGTAGCCTGTAAGAGACAACAGTGTCTGTACAATAGGTTATGACCCAGAGAGGACATTACCATTGATGATAGCATATAAGATGCCATACCACAGTATCAGTCTTGTATATAATTGCTTATAAGGGAAAGTACTGCAGATAATAGACTCTAAGGCACACCATCAACATTTCTGAATAGAGTTGCCCCTAAGAGAAAACTGTCTACACAGTAGGTAATGGCCCATAAGGAAATGTACTATAGCAAATAGCATATAAGATGCCATACAGCAGTGTCAGTCTTGTCGATCAGTATTATTACCTAATCGCCTCTTGGATTACCATTTGTCCTGCATGTTTCAGATCTCTCCTGCTCTAGCACTGGTGATTCAAATGATCCGCTCACTATCAAGTAGCTTCAGAGGTTGATCATTTGAATCACCTGTGCGGGAACATGGAGAGATCTAAAACATCCAAGGAGAGGTTTGGGAAACACTGCAGTAGGTAATAGAGTTTTGGTTACTGCGGTGTCGTTACTGTGGGTAATTGCCTATACTGGAAAAATATTGTAGATAATGACTTTTGAAGCTGTGTTTTTACCAAACAATGCTCTTAGAACCAGTATGTAACCCGTACGGACAAGTTGCTAAACCCTAGAACTGGTTTGCGTTTCCACCACAGAAGCAGACTGTGTAGGCAAGGTTGTTCCTGGATGGTAACAGCGGTGCCAACCACGGAAGTGGCGGGTTTTTGTTTAATCCTAGTCGAGCAAAAGTGACAATTCTCTCTTGACCAGTCAATGTACTGCAGCGTTTTTTTAGCTCCACTTTTCGGTATCGGATCAGTGTGCTAGATACTTCTACAGAGGGTTGTGAAAAAATAGGACAGATTATTGCAGTTCTTTTGGTACCATCCACGACTTTTGACAATGGAAACTCAAAAATAACTGTTCTATTGTGCAGCACGCTGAGCTGAGCTTTACTGGACTGCTTGGTGGAAACAAGGCTTTGGGTGAAAAAATTTTGTTTCTTTGCATGATTGCTTCATAAGTTTAACAGTGTTTGCCGTATAGTATAAATGGTCTCTGAGCTGTTGGTGATAACCTGCGAGGCACAGGAGTTTCCGTACTCTAAACAGTAAGCCAATGAAGTACTGTAGTTTCCCTACGGTGGTCGTCATTCCTCACTGACCTGTTCAAGTCCTTGTCAAACTTTTCTCTGTAATCACTTCATCACCTCCCAGCCTGTGTGCCTGCCACAGCGTCTGAGACCGTGTCCTGCTGTCACCCTTTGCGTCACCTCTCACGAGCCAGCCGCTACGAACTCAGAGACGGGAAGTTTGCAAAGGATCTTGTGACTTGGCTTTGTCCTGACTCACCCTGTGCACGTGTAGGAGGGAATGCCAATCATCACTGCAGCCTTTAGATTCAGTACCGCATATCCTGAAGGCGACCTCACTGTAGCCTTCTTCCGCTAAGCTAATGAAACCATGGAGGTTCAGTCTTTGTCAAGGCTCTGTCAGGGAAAAAAGTAAACAAGAATTGGCTGGAATTCCACCTACAGAGCTACAGTTGCCTTTCAATGGGGTGCTAACCTCTAATATACACTCATTGTACCCATTAACCTTTAGATTAATATTTTAAAGTGCAGCAATGACCCTGGGAGGAAATATTGTACCTTAGGGAACAGAGGTGAAGCATTAGCATGTCAAATTTTCTGGCAGTTCGGGAGACTCCTGGAGAAGCTAGACTGCTGGTGTGTGTGCTTTGCTGGTCGGCCTAAGGGGGGCAACCTTCCTACCAGGACCTGGTCGAAGACGAATTCCCGAGGGCAGTGGCGTCGATCCCATGCTCGGCTTTCTGATGAGACGTGAAATGGAGGTCCTGTCTCGGTTTGACCTTTAGTAACCTCGTGGCACTGATTTTGAAATACCACCCCCCCCATGTTTACTCCCCGTAAATTCCATGTGGGTTTTATATGGGAAATAAACTCTATCCCCTCGGTGCGGGGGTACATACAGATACTGGTCGAGATGAACCCCCCCCCCACCACACTTCACTACAAAGAATTATTACTTCAAGATCTTGGGAGGTGAGTTGTAAAATCTATCCATGCATTTTCTGAAGCACTTACTTCTGCTCAGGGTCATTGGGGGGTTTGAGCCGAGCGCTAACCTAGCCTGCGTGTGTTTTTGTTGTGGGAGGAAACCCACTGAGGCACGGGCAGTACATGAAAAACCTTCGCAGGAAGACCCTTGGCTCGGATTCAAACCGGACGCACTGCTGCTATTTACCGCCCAGCAGCGCTGCCTGACATGAAAAACGCTATTCGAGCTTATTAAAAACGAGGGGAAAGCTGGATATTATCCAGCGCTGTATATCAGATCTTACCATTCCTTGCCCCTTCAAGGGCAGTGGAATCCACACACACATACACACACATGTTCTCACACACACACTGCACCATTTACGTCAGCCGGGGTGTCCTTTTGTGCAAATAGCAATGTGCATCATTCATAGATGGAGAGAGGGAGGGACAGTGAAAGAGAGTAAGGAGGAGATGAGAGCTTCTTTTGTAGGGGCCACAGAACAAGGAAAACGGAGAAGGAAAATGAAAGGGCTTCACAATCTCGGCTTCAGAATGACAGAGGCTGCTTGAGAGATGGGGGGAGAGGGAGGGAGAGAAAGAGAGAGAGAGAGGGAAGAGTAAGACAGAGAGACTGCATTGCACTGGGAGCTAAAAATAAAGGCAGCGGGGCTGGATTTCAGATCTGCAGTGAAGCAAACTCTCATTCAAAGAAAATCCACAGCGCAATTATACGACACGGCCACACACACACTCGCTCGCGCACGCATATGTGCGCATACATACACACCCATACTTACGCGCACACGCATTTCCCTAAGGCACAAACATGCATATATACATGAGCTCATGCAGTGTCCTTGATACACATAATATACTGACACACACGCACACACTCGCACCCAGGCGCACACACACATACACACTCACAAACACACTCAGTAAGGCAGTGGGCATATACACTCACAGGCACACTCGCTCACGCACGCACATGTGCTCCCTCTCATACACACACACACGCACACGCATACATTCATGGGAATACACACACACACATGCTCACGAATGCATGTGCGTGTGCACACACACACACACACGCTCAGAGATGCACATATGCACATACACGCACATGTGCACATACACACACATGTGTGTATGCGCACACACATTCACACACACACACACAAATGCACATGTATGCACGCGCACACACACACACACTCTCACTCGGAAACGCATGTCCCCAAGGCGCACACATGCATACATACAAGAGCAATCACTTTCTCCTGGAGACGGATAATGTGCACACACTCTTGCATACACTCAAACACAAAAACACACACATATATATGGACACACTTTTACTTGAACGTGTATACACGTTCACATGAAGTCTTAAGCATAAAAACACACACACGTACATACTATTTGTAAACCTATTATCCCCGCGCTCCTCGTGACTCAGAGAAGGACGCCAAGACAAAGAGGAAAATTCCGGGCGTTCAACAGGAAACGCCGCTCATCTTCGGCACAAATATTTGGCCGAACGCCGCCGCGAAAACGAGCTCCGACAAGGTTACCATAAATATTAAGACATGAAAGGAGAGGCCCTCAAAAATCCAGTCAGGGCAGTTTCCATGGCAACCGGCGGAAGAATTGATAAGCACTCACTCCCAACTTGTTAGGAGCGGAAAGAGAGGAGGGAGCGTGACTCTCAAGCGTGCGAGATACACGCGTGCGCGCACACACACACACACACACACACACATACACTCACACACACGCAGACACACAAACGTCTAATTCCGGGAATCAGCCCAAGGATTTCTGACATAGTGGAGCGTGCCCAATGTCTCCGGAGACACAGGTGTCCTGTCATCCGGTCCCCTGCCTGTGATTGTTAATCGCTGCTCCGTCTCCTGTCTTCTTCTTCTCTTTTCTTTTTCTCGTGCTTCTCTTCTCCCTCTTCCTGTGCACATTTTCAACATCCCTCTCCATCTCTCGTTCTCTTACACTGCCCCTGCCCCTTTATCAAACTCGTGTTGGGTACCCACACACACACAAATGCACACTATCATACGCATATACATGCTTACATACTTGCATACATACATACATACTCTTAAACATACTCTCACTTTTGTGTCATTGACTTATCCCGTTTAACAGCACTTTCAACACTTTCGAAGGGTCATGTTATGCCTTTGTCATTGTATCCTCACTGAAGCAGGGCGAGGATTATGCAACATTCACTCGCGCTCTCATACTTACCAGCAATTTTGAGTCTTCGGTTTAGCCCGACAGTCTTTGGAATGTGTGGGCGGATTATGGAGTACCCAGAGGAGACTTACAAAACTCATGAATGAGCACGATCACTCATACACACTTAAACACACACACATGCACACATACACTCTCATGCACACACGCTCACACAGTCATGCACACGGCCACACTCACAAACACTCACACTGATGCGCGCACACACACACACACATGCACTCATTCCCGCACGCACACAAACACACACACTCATGCACACACGCTCTTACACACTCATGTACATGCCCACACTCACAAACACTCGCACTGATGCACACACGCACACACACACACACACACACGCACGCGCACTCATTCCCACACACACTCATGAACACACTCACACACGCATGCAAACACACGCACACAATACCATCACGTAGATGCTTTGCAGCCCAAGGCAGGCACACTCAGTCACCCCTGCCAGCACAGGTGCGGGAAACAAAAGGTTTGAAATATGAAAAATAATGTTCTTTCCATTTTTAATCAGCCCATCTTTCCTCGCCTCATCCTCTACCACGCCAGGACTTACGGACGTGCCAGTGGGACAATATTACAGAGTGTTCCCTTCATTTGATGATTTCTGCTTTACAGAGCTAAAAATGCAGTTTTGCTCTCAGGGTGAGCAGGGGTACTGGAGTACGTCGATGGCAGGATGTGACACGTATTCGTGCTCGTGCCAAACCACGAACAGGGTGTCCTTTTAATAGATACAGCCAGCGCTGTGGTTCCAGTGAGTAGGTACATGACAGTGTTCAGAGCTTTCTTTTTAAGCCTTGGGCCCGGCAGGGTGCAAATCTACCCCACACACACTTCATTCCCACCCCCATCCTGTGTGTGTGTGCGGGGGGGGTACAGCTGAGTCTGAATGTGGGGGAGAGAGAGAGACGGAGAGAGAGAGAGATGGTGGGAGGAGAAGACTAAAAAGATATTGGGAGAGTTATATGGAAAAGAGGGATGGGAGAGGGGAGAGATAAAGGAACAGCATATTTGGGGAGTGAGAGAGGGTGAGAGGGATGGAGGAAATGGAGGTAAAGAAAGGGGCAACTGAGGAAATGGAGAAAGGGAGAGAGCAGGAGGCATGAGGATGAGAAGATGATGGAGGGATGCTGAGAGGAGGAGGGGTTGGATGAGGGTGGGTGGTGAAAGCTGAGCCTTGCATCTCAGCACATGCACCCCCAAAAAAAAAAAAAAAAAAAAAATATCCAAAATATATCCAAAAACAGCTGCTCTGTGCGTGATACCGCAGCTGTTCCATCTGAAGGAATATAAATACCCTTTCATTACTTCGCGCGTCTATTTGCATCCTCTCACGCAGAAAAAGTGCGCAACATAACTTTCGAGAGACCGCGACAGCATATTGGAAGTCTGGCGATGCCACCACCTCTGCCTCTCACCCCTCCCCTCTGCATTTGTCTTAATGAAATAATTAGGTTAAGTGTTCGTTCCCCTTTGAAGTCACAGACAGCTTACCGGACACAGGATGACAGTGGCACTCGCGCTCGTGTGTCATATGACAGACGCGCTAATGTCTGCTGATGGAGACTTATTAAAATAAACGACGGGGTTAAATGCTTCCCGGCTGTGAATAAGACGCATCTCAGGAAAACCTCTTTTTTGCTAGTTGCCGCCTTCTTTTTACTGCGCTCATTCTCGCTTGTGCTTGCTTTCCGCATGGTTTCCCTCGCTGCCCTCTGTTCCGTTTGGATACAACGAGGGATCCGCGGCAACATCTCTTCGCTGCGTGCGCGTTCCGCAGCTGCTCCGACTAATTAACCAATTAACCGGTGAATCCAGCAGAACTAACCCCCTGCCAATCAGCGGGGCTCAAAGTTGCGTTATTAACCTTGAGACAGGGGACGGAAGGATCCGTTCCGGTCTGCTTTTCAGCGCTTATCTGACGCCTTTCTCCAGCGGTGCTTGGAAAAGAAAAAAAATACGTTTCACTCCACAGGCTTGAAACAAATTGCCCTAATTGGGTTTCTAATCTAGGCGAGAGTTGATTTGATCTGTTATCTGAACGTACTGAAAGCTGAACAGCAGTTTCGCATATACGGCTCTGTTCGGGAGTCCGGAGCGATTTCTTCACCAATATCGGGCAGTGCCATCTCGCAGCTGGTCATGTGATTAGATGCGGACAAGTAACCGAATTCAGTCTCATTGAAGGAGAGCGCTGATGTTGCAATAAAGAATTTCTAGGCATACTCGTCGTAGCTCGCGATTTAGTTTTATTATGAAACTCACTATTTTCTTTCAAGGAGAAATTATTAGCTTGCTTTAAATTTCTGACATGTAAAATTTTCTTTCTCCCCTGGCAAATCCAGAAATGAGTCAAATTATGTAACCACACTGAGAGATATTTTGTCTTGTTGTAGGAAAATATGGCAGAGATGAGATTAAATCTAAATAGAAGACTAAGATAGAAGACCGAAGAAAAGTCTGTTTTTGGTTTTTGCAGTGCGCATGTCGTGAGTGGATGCGGGGGGTGCAACCAAATTCTTATTTTTACCCATTCTATCCTCACCAATAATCCCTGAAGTCTCCCCTTTTCTCAGCGTCTCTGTTCTGAAAGGACGAATCAGTGGTAAAATGTTCTGCGAGTTGGTGCTGGGGTGATAACTCTGTGAAAACGTATGAATCTGGCCTGCGTGGGAGGGCACCTTTGTCTAGTGTTCAATACCTTTCGGAATTTATTGCCAGTTTCAGAGCTGGACATCGGGCCAGAAAAGTTGTGCCATGTAATTTACTGGCAGGAGCAAACCATATCACTTCAACAAATATTAAGTTGCACTGAAGCAGAGAGTGTCTGGACCTTCATATCGCCCATTCAGAGGCCTAAAAATGATCTCTGTAATTCTTGGGATGATTGAGCAAAATGAAACATTAATACCTGAATAGATGCCCTAGTCCAAGGCTTGCCTAATCGTGGTCCTTGAGAATAAGAACTGCTGGTTTTCTACTCTCCCTTTACCTGGGAGTCAGATGTGATGACAGTCTGGCCAATCAGTGGCAATAATTGTTCTCTTAATTTGCTGGAAGGAGAGAGAACCAGGGCTGAATTTGGATTTGAGGGCCAGATATGGGAAGCCCTGCTCTGGTTGTCCAACTTTGAGACCATTGGTGATTTTTAGGGGACCGACCAGCAAATCCCCTGTACTTTTACAGACAACTGTAACACAACCTTCATCCCACCCCTAACTACCCATCCATTTCACCCCTCGCTTTGTAAGCTCAAATTACACCCATCTTCGAGACATATCTGCAGACGAAAGTGGTGTAAATATGGTTTTCTTCCCGGATTTGTTTGCACACACTGGCTTGGCTGGAGTCTAGTATGGAGGCAGTGTATAAATTGGCCCCTCTCAGGCAACGCTGCAGTTTTCCAGCTCATTATTAATGGCCAGGCTCTTTTTTTCTATTCGTTTACATTGTAAAAATCATTTTTTACAAAATGTTCCATCCATTTTTTTTTTTCTTGGTTCCCCTGCAAACAAGTCGCCGGGCCAAAAGCGATAAAAACAACGCGATCGGTGCACAAGATGCGACACATAACCCGTGCGTACGCGTGGGCCTTTTACGCGCTTTTCACTGTACGCGGCTGTATGAGAGCAGTCAGCTTCCCTTGTCGGCTTTCTATTATTTATAAAATGTGTGATTTAGTATTCACGCAGTGTGTACATCTAATGTTCTACACTCTACTGTTCTGCAGAAATAAATGTGTTTGAATAACATCGGGCTTCAAGCGGGGTGTAAACTGACAGAATGGTCTGGGGTGAAGTGTGTGTGATTCTTAAGGGACCGGGGGAGGTTGAAGTGTGTGTCTGGTGTGATCTCCATTCATGTTGAAGACCTTTTCATTGTAATCTGTCTGTACGTCAGTCTCTGAGATGTGCTGGTCGGAAAATCCTAGTTTCAGAAAAAGTAAGGTTACCCACCGTCACCAGGACTCGCTAATTAACCCTTTCAAGAGTTCATTTTTTCCACTGTTCTAGTAATAATTCTGTTTGAAGGGCATGATTTTGGAATGTTTTATCAACATTGTTGTTAGTTTTGTAGACCTCAATGGCTTTGAGGTAGCAGCAGAGATTTTGGCATCTTCATTTGAATATTCCATATGTCATTCTAATCACCTATTTATGCTGTTTGCTCCCTAAGTGCAGATCTTGCTCCAGGATGAAGTCATAAAATAAGATGTCTGAACTTCATGGATTAAAAAACACAAGGCAGGATTTTCACACCCTGACTTTTGGACTTGACGCTTTTGGCAATAAGAGCACATTTCGGAGAGCTTTTTTTCTGGGCTGTCTTAACATCCACAGCACTGTAACGGCCTGCTTACAGTTGTCATTTTACATGATGCGTATTCTATTTCTTGGCTAACACGACATTCAGTGCTTGAGGTCTGAGCACAGTACTCGGGTCTGGATTGGATTTGTACAAATCCCATCTGAATCTGAATCACATTTATGGGTCGGCTGGACTGTAGTCCTCCAGGGTCGCATTTCACTGCGAATGTGCCAGCGTACTTCTTTGGCTGTCAGAATGCTCATGATTTCCCACAATGCACTACTAACAACATCCCATCTTGAATTACAACCTGCTTTTGAGCTGGTCTTTAGATTGGTGGTTGCTCTGGGAACAATTACTTAGCCTCATGGAATGAGAAATTCCTTACATTGAAAATTGTTCACACACATAATATTCGGTATGTATAAAATACTTTGTTCAACACAGGTGTAAACCTGGCCTAAAATTGAGCTGTTTTCATAAATCCTTTTCTGTCTAACACTCAGATTCTGACCTTAAAGAAACTCTCAGCTGAAAATTAGAAGGCATATCTGCACTTTGTCTGAAGGCACACTTATGCAGTCACATGATGCTTTAAATACATTTTCGGCAGTTTAACTGTCAAGTAGGCATTAGGTAAGTGTTGCAAGACAGTCGCTATTTATACCTCCAGCGGGAAGGGTTCCGGCATATCTATAGCGATGCGACGCCAAAGTCCTTGCCATATTTACATTTGCAAACTGGCTAATCAGGCTGTTTTAAAAATATGATGGGTTCTGGGGCACAACAAAAGGAGGTGTGCTAAATCCAGTGCTTTGACCTGTTTGATAATACTTCAGATTTCCCGATTTCAGTCAAATATCATGCAAACGTCAAGAGTCCTGCGAAAGAAGTATTAATTTGACTTGAGACACACAGCTCTGTCCAAGATTGTTTCTGGAAAAGACTCTGTCATAGCTAAGATTCTGTGCTCTACATAGGTCTTGGTTTCTTGTATTTGAGCTGTCTGTTAGATTTATAGCGTTTGCAAGATTGTAAGATTCATAGCCGGGGGTTACATTCTTAACTCTGTAAGTCTGAGATTTTAGACTGTGAGATTAAGATTTTAGCTCACTGTGTGATTGTTTGCTCTTCATCTCTTTTGTAGTTGTTCTCTCTGTGTTGAGATAGTTACGTGTGTTGACTTTTCTGAAAAATTAATTTGGCTGTTTTTAAGAATCTTACCTTTGTTTTTACTGCAGAATATTAAGCGTTTAACTGATTCTTAGCTTTGCATACATTATTGTGCTGTGTTAGATTGAGTCCAACACATGCAAAAATTTGTCTTATGGATCTGAGCAGCATACAACCAATAATGTCTTAGATTCCTAACTTTGATTAATGTTCTTAGGTCTGGAAGACTTGGCTGGATTTTCCTCAAATTTCAGTGTTGTTTGTGACTCAGTTTTGTCTGAGTTTGTAAACTCAAATTTGAGGTTCTTCGCGAGATTCTGATCTCCGTTTTCAATTTTGAGCTTCATACGCGATAGCTAGCGGTGTGTAATGGTATATTGTGTATGCCCGCAGCTGCACCGCGCGATTGTGTCTGATGTGTGCCGGTTTATTTGGAAGATAAGAGGCACAGATGTCCCCCAAATACCTCGTCTCGCAGGTATTGTTAGTGTCTGTACATTTACGGGGCGTCGTCAAGCCGCGTATCATTTCCAAGGCTTTCGCCTTGAGGTGCGGAGGGCTCATAAATGCGAGATATTAGGACTGTGGATGCAAAACAAGAGCGACCCTCATCCCTGGCGAGTGCTAGCTGTTTTTTCTGGGCGAGTTTACGCCCGCTATTTTTCAAATGGGAACGCGATGCAGCTCTACGCTGGCAGTTATGCTGTGTTCCCTGGGGTGGAGCTGGTGGGGAAGTGGGTTCTTCAAGCCGTGCGGTGGGAGGCATTGGGGTGGGGGGGGCACAGAGGTGGGATAGAGAGGTCCCGTCAGCCAGATGCTCTGATTTTTCGGCGTGCGAGCGATCTTTCGCAGGTTATTACACCCGTTCTCTCCTCCAGAGCCCCCATTAGTCTCAGCCTGCGAGACACCTGCCACCCCGTTTGGCAGAGCTGCCCAACCCTGTTCCTGGAGGTCCACCATCTGGTTGGTTTTCATCACGCCTCCGCCCAATAGAGTGGGTGGGGGGGCCCTATAGAGCGGGAGGAGCGTCTGTCCGCCCGTCTGTCCGTTCGTTTGTCCCATACATCTCGTGAGCGCACTGAAGGAGTGGATGAATTTTGGCCACATCACGTATAGTGACTCCCAGCTGAGGTTGTCTGAACTGATTAGATTCTATAAGTAAGCAAATCAAAGATCAAGGTCACATAAGCTCATACATGGACTGAACATCGACTTTTACGGCATAGGAAGCTATGCCAGGTGAAGGCATAGCAATCAATGCTTTAGTAAGCTGGTCAAGGAGATCTGAAAGTGTTGAGTGAGTAGTGCTTTGGTAAAGCTGGACTGAGCACCACATGGATGGCAGTTCTCCAGGAACAGAGTTGGGTAGACCTGCTGCGTCGAATAATTCCACCTTTTCGCTGCTGGACATTGGCTCTCTGGTGGGAAGGGGGAGTAGCTTGAGTGTATTAAGAGTTCCATCCCCTCGTTTTACTGCCCCAAATGGTCTTGTGTACATCCTTAGTGTGATATGAAAACCTGGCATAAAGATTTTGCAAGTTTTTCAGGAGACAGAGAACTTCTTCATCAACAAATAACGTACGTATGAGGTTTTCCTAAAAAAATGTCCTCATCCAGATCTGAGCTTATGTCACATGACATTTTTCTCTCCTTCTATTGGTCAATTTGTTACAAGGTTTTCACAGTAGTTGCAGTGGTTCTTTCTGTGTGTGCTGATATGAAAATCTCAAAATGGCCTAACTGTCATATACGAGGTGATGATGTACGCTTTCACCTGTTTTATCTAACTCTCTGGGGCCAGGGAAATAGGATTTTCACACATATGGGTTTTCTTTAAGATACTCCCTTTATGGGCGTGTCTTGATTGTGTTGCCTTAAGAGCCCTATCCACATGCTCGTTACAAGCCGCGATGTCGGCGGCTTGAATCTGGTCGCCAACGTTTATCGCACACCAACACTCTCTTTCAGTCTCCATTCTTCTTCTCTCTCTGTACTATCCTGTCAAATAAACCTGCAAAAAGCCTTGAAATATATATTTTTAAAAATGATACGATGCCCCTTTATCATTTTTGTGGGTGCCGAGCTCTTCTGGACTAAGTTTTGCTAGCTGTCACGCCACTGTAAACCGTGTTTTTGGAAACAATATAAACGTGTCTCGGCAGAGAGGATGAGAAGAAAGATCGACGTGGCCAGCCTGCCTGAGCAGCTTTATTAGCCTACTGTTCTGTTGATTTGGTTTCATAAATTTCACTCTAATTACAAAATGTAGCTTTTATTGGGAGAATTCCATGACAGCTGTTAAGGGAGCCTGTTGGACCATGAGAGAGAGAGAGAGAGAGAGAGAGAGAGAGAGAGAGAGAGAGAGAGAGAAACAACGTCACCGTTTGTCTTCTGGCTGGAGCCGCCCATCCTCGAGTCTGCATGTTTGACCTTCATTGTGTGTCATGGAAAAAATGTACCTCACTCTGAGGTTAGGAGAATCACAGTAATAAGGCATTTTTATTACATGAGAGAATGGCCAGCTCGCCTGTATAGTGCTTTATCTGGAACAAAGCTGCAAGCCTTATGAAATATACAATATATACACTCTGCGTTTTACAACAAAAGTGGAGATTTGGCACTTTACACATTGATGCTGTCTTGTACTTGCAAATGTTCCTTGTTTCCACTGATTCAGCTAGAAAGCATCATTTTTATCTAATGCCAGAGTGAGATAACTGTCTGCTGATGCACAAACAGACTCGCACATGTGACCGCTTAAAAATTGCTCCCCCCTTTGAACTCTATGGGCCGGTTTAGCATCGCATGCCGGAAAACCGGCCTCCAAATATGTGACTTTGATCACATGACTTTTGGTGGTCACGTGACCTTGTTTACGATTGTGTGGCTTCCTCGTCATCGTAAGCTGTGTTTCGGCCTAGGTGGGGGTCACAACCCCTTTATAAAATACAGGGTTCAAAGGGTTAAAGGTCCCTTATCATGTCACCAGGTGCACAGCCAGTTACCAGCAATTTCAAAATCATTCCTTTGTGACATCACAACTGGGAGAAACCACCCAGAATAACGAAGGATATGATTAACTGGTTGGCTGAAGTTAATCGGTCCATCTTGCCTCTGGGCGGTCATTTCACCATATGATGTCACAAAATAACAGACAATGAAATGGCTTGCAATGGCTTATTGGCTGTGCAGCTGGTGACATGATATGGGACCTTTAAGCCAGGGGCTCTTTGTTTGGTCCCCACTGAGCTGGATATGGGTGCAGGCTTTAATTCCACCCGAGCTGTTGGATTCTCCTCCTAATTCTACTCCTCAAGGTCTCTAGCAAGGACTCTAGGGGTTGAATAGTAGAGTCGGGTGTATAACTGCATAGGTGGAATGAAAGCCTGCAATGTCACTGGCCCTATGTGGATACGGTTGAGAAACCTCGCCAAAAGTGCGCACACGTGGGCTAATGTTCCTCCCAGCATCGATCACCCCTCGAGACCGCATGTCCCAGTCCATACGGCCATCTCAAACCCAATCCCCAGCTCTATCTCCTTGACACCAGTCCATCCATCCATCCATTTTCCCCGAGTTTGAACAATTAACCTGTCCACTCACCCATCGCTTTCTCCTGTTCGGTTCATTTGTCCCACCCAGCAGCAACGCCTTCCACATCATCTGCAACATCTGTCTCTGTCGTCTTCTCTCCCCATTGGTCTTTCCATCCATCCATCTTTTGCCTTCTTGATCTGATCCATCAATGTCTCTCGCTCAACTGTTTTCTCGACCTTTTAAGGTGCGAGATCGCAAATTTGTAATTGGAATTTTCTAAGCTGAAGAGTCTTTTTCTGTAAATTTCTTTATTGATATTTTGAAGCAGCTTACACAGAAGATGCAAACAATGGTAATTTTACATCAATATCAAGCGACTTTCATTTGACTGTCTGACATTGATAAAATTAACTGAATGTTCTAGTGCTGATGTGTGAACCATTGGTGATTGAAAATAATATTTTATAAAACCTACCCTTGACAGTTTCAACCACCTGTATCCTGCATCCAATACAACTCCCACTCCCCCCCACCGAACATACACCCCCAGTTTTGCAGTACACTGGCTCTAAACTGTTCTGTTCTGGCTCAAGGCAATTTACAACCCCTCAGACAGCGGAAGAACGCGGACGATGTGTACTCTCCCTGCTCTGTGGTCTTTGTTTGGTCCACTGGGTACTTCGTTTACTGGTTGTATTTACGGACATCATGGATCTTTGCGTACTTTCTCACATCTGCCTCGTTTCTACCTTTTGTCTCTGTATCACTGCGATACAAAAAAATGTATTGTAACTGGAACTGTAAAAATACACTACAAACTAGAGGCACTCGTAGAGTGCAAATCTCCGCCAAGGCAGCACAATCCAAATGTGCATGAGTGGGAGCAAAGTTGAGTTATCGCGTGTGATAGGATTTCAAGATGGCTGCCGTGGCGGCCATATTGTTTCACTGATCGCGGTCAAAATCAAAAGGGTCCATCCTTGATGTAATAACAATCCACCCACAAAATTTCAGACAAATCCATGCATCACTTTTTGAGTTATCGTGTGTGATAGGATTTCAACATGGCTGCCGTGGTGGCCATATTGTGTCAGTGATCGCGGTGAAAATCAATAGGGTCCATCCTTGATGTAATAGCAATCCACCCACAAAATTTCAGACAAATCCGTGCATTACTTTTTGAGTTATGTTGTTCAAAACAAACAGACAAACAAACAGGGCAAAGACATAACCTCCGCCCCAACTTCGTTGACAGAGGTAATTATTTGCCATTGTGTTTATCCTTCAGCTTCTGACTGCATTTAAGCACCATGCAAATTTGAATACTGGCTAGCTTACTTTGATTTTGTGACACCATGCAAAAAATTGCTACTATTTTGAGCAACAGGGTGCAGCTAGCTTGCCAGTTCATTCATGGAGCTAGCCCCAGCTCACATGGTCTCTGGTTTCATCTCTTTCTGAAGTCATGATCCCAGCTCCCGGCCGAATAAGGTAGGCTTTGCTGTTTGTTTGTGGGCTTTAGATAGAGGTTCTCACCGCAAACTATTAATATAAGCATTGTTTCGTGTTGAAAGGCTCTGTGACGATATAACCCATATCTATTAGCGAACAGGCCTATAATGATAGAAAAGCAAAGAATAGCTGTGACGTCATTCAGCTACTTGAAATGGTTTGTTGATAGTAGAGTTCACACTTCATCAAAGCAGGACATGGCTCTTAAAATCCATACTGTCCCGATTTTATCAGGACATCAGGTCACCCTACATGGCACTGTACCGCCCTGATAACACTTCAAGTTAATTGTTAAATAATAATCAGTCGGATGTTTAAGCTTGTTAACTATGGCCTGTTACATGTTTGAAAAGGAAAAAATAATTACCTTGTCATTTACTAAGTGGTTTGAACACATAATAGTGCGATTTCACTTCAGAGTCAATATCGGTCCTATTATAGCACGTTTCCGCGAACACCATATTTCTTCACTTACCTTGTAGGTTTTTTCTCCCTGGTTTGAAATAATCTTTGGGGTTTTATAAAATCTAAGGCTATTGATGACCCCCTTTTCATAAAGAGAACAATATATTTTCACTATGAAAGAAACACAAACTTGGGAAGAAAAATGGCTAAATACTTTCTGTGGTTTGGCTAATGTTCTCACAAGAGTACAACCATTAGAGGGGAGCACAGAAAGTAATCATAGGCCTGGGTATTTTTTTCTAACCACCTCGATTTGCTTAATTGGCACGATTCCTCACCCAGGATGTGGGGGTGGAAGAAACTCGTGACAGGTCTTTCTCACTCTTGGACTCTGCACCTCCGGTTAGGCCCGCGATTGACGGCCGCAGTGCGATCGACGGCGGCCGTGCAGTTGTCAGCGTGTGCTCAGGAGCGGCGTCTCTTTGCGGGTGGCCATGACACAAACAGGTGTCCCTCAGCCAGGAATAGCTGCTCGCCTGGGACAGCGGGAAGCTTCCTGTCGTCAAATTACATTAGCTGCTCTTTATCGCCGACTACCCTGCGCTGTTACCGTGAGTGATGGCGAGACAGGATGTAAGGAACAGAGGATTAGCATGGTTTAACGCTGTCATTCCCCCCTGCGGTGACACACACATGCGCACACACCTCCTACCTCCATATACACATGTGCAATGCTTAAACGCAGTCAGTCACGCACACACAGTTCATTCAATACAGACATACACACACCCACATATGTACATAGACTGGCATTCACGCACAGATACATGCATGCACACTAATGAACACCCTTCCTCTCACATATACACACACAGAGTTCATCTCATACAGAGAAACACACACCCACACAAGCACATAGACTAATGCTCACGCACAGATACATGCATCCACACACGTACAACCTTCCTCTCTCTCTCTCACACACATACACGCACATTTGTACAGCTATCCCTCCGAGGACATTGTATTGATTTACATTCATTCTGGACAGCCTTTCCCAAACCCTTACCTAACCCAAATCTTAATCTCACCATAACCATAGCCGTAACCCTAACTTTATCCAATTAGCCATAATCCTCCATAATCTTCTGTGAGGACCACCCAAAATGTCCTCACAACATTGCGGTTTAATTTTCACAAATTTTGCTATGCAAGACTACACCTCCTCTCATACACATAAGTACACTCACACATCCTCATACCTGCATGCTCACACACATACACACACTCACTCATTACGTCTCTCTCACGCGCTCACACCCTCTCTTATCTTTGTCAGACTGCTCATGAATATCACACCGGCGCGCGCCTCTCGCTGAATCCCGCCGGTACCAGGGGGATGTCGTGCCGTTCCATTCCGAAGGCGTCTTCACACCGCCAATCAGCTCCTCTTTCCTCTTCCTGCTCCAGCTGCTGATATTCTCATCTCACCCACGGCGCTGTTCTATCGCGCTTTTTTTCCCAGGATGTGGATCGAGAGGGGAGGGGAGGGGCAGCACTGGGGTGGGGGGGGGGGTGAGGGGGGCTCGAGTTCCCACCTCCCAACAACGAGCGAACCAAAGCAGCCGAACCGGCGAGAGCTCGAAAGATCGATGAAAACTCGGATCGAGCGCGGCTGAGGTGGAACCGAGGGGGGATTGAATCCACACGGAACCCTCGCTGCGCGCGCCTCCCCTCCAACCCTGCCTCAGCGAGCGAGGGATTGTGGGTAGAGACCGAACCAGACTTCTCCCTGGGAAACCATCTTTCTGCCGGGGAATGCCTGGAAGTGCCGGCCCGGATCTCTGGGAACAGGGATACGGGTCACTCCGGGGACGCGTGGAGCCCCAGGGTGTCTCCAGATTGCCTGAGCTGCCTCGTGGGTGTGCATTGATCCAGGCGTCTCGACGCACCACTACATCGCCTCATCTCATTCTTGTCTCGTTCATAAATTCCCTCTCCTCTTTTCCATTCTCCTCTTCTGTCTTTTTCCTCCCTCTGTCTCTTTTCCCCCTTTCTTTCATCTTCACATGCAGCTCCTTCTGAACACATCGGTGCTGTGTATCGTGGTGAAAAATATGTCTGAGCAAGTGCTTTAGTCTCGTAATGAGACTTAAAATCTATTTTTTTCCCTCGAGTCAGACATATTAGCTTGTTTAAAACTGCTTCACGAGTCCCACTTTTCTCACCCTATTGGCAAATCTTGAAACAAGTCAGGCTGTCTCGCCTCATTGGCAGTATTTTTTTGTCTTATTCAGCAAAAAAAAGTAATACGAGTAAGATTTTCAAGTCTAAATATAAGACTGAAATGCCTGCTGAGATTATTTTTGTGGTTTTTGCAGTGTAGCGGATTAAAATCAATGGCAGGAATGTTAGAGTGAGACTACATCCTCCACTAGCGTACTTAATTCACTGAGCGGAGCCTAGCTCTCAGCACAATGCGCAAGAACGGCACGCTAAACCCAGTTTGTGGCTAACCGCGTACGGGCCTCTAACTAGGGCATCTGAACATTTGTCTTGTTCGCGCTCGACGGCCCGCGAGCTCTGGCGTCGCTCTTCCGTGACTTGCCTGATTACCTGTGACTTGATTTTTGAAACGATCCTCTTTAATGAGAGCTAAAAAGACAGATGCTTTGTCCTGCGGGACGCTGCCCGGCAGGCCGCAACCTCCAGCTGTTCGGATTTCTTTTCGAGCTCTCGCCGGCTCGCCGTTCTTGTCTCCCCTGTGTTTTGAGCGGATGCAAGCGAAACTGCTCTCCTGTAGCTAAACGCTACTGACCATTGTGCTTTCATTCCACTGACTGTATGAAAACTACAAACTTTGGGCTTGGGGGAAAAGTTTTTTTAGCTAGCGGAATTCGGTTCTCGAGGGCGGCCCTCTTGGGCAGTTTGGAGCCAGAGTCTGTGCTGTACTGCATTAGATTCCGAGCCATCGCTAATCGCGCATGATTGCTAATCGTGAGGTAACCTATGAGCTATTCAACCATGAAAGACTTTTCTATTGTCCAAATAGCACAGTAGTTTAACAAATCAGCCTCACGGGGACACAACAGGAGAAACAAAATACGCAAACCGAGTGGTTGTTTACTTGAGGGAAAAAAAGATCAACTTCTTATTTTTTGTAGTGAAGTTGCCATGACTTGAATGGAGGATGGGGTATTTTTGACCTATACCACAGTCAGACAAGATGGCGCTGGTAAGCAACGTCTCTCACAGAGACCCGAAAACTTTCCCAAAAAAGAAGAATCTAATTGCTTAGTTTATACCAGTGGTGCCCAATTGTGTGCCATGGAGGGAGGAGAGTATGCAGGTTTTCATTCCAACCAATCATTACAACAGCTGATTTCACTGATTAGTTTCATCCTCTCTGCATGAATGCGCGCTAATCACCAATGCTAATCACTGAAATCAGCTGGTGTCGTGATTGGCTGGAATGAAAACCTGCATACTCTCCACCCTCCATGGCACACGATTGGGCACCACTGGTTTCTACACCTGCCATGACTGGACTCGGGATGTTATTGGGGACTGGTTTGATTTCTGGAAGATTCACTTTATGGTGAGATGTCTGCAGCTTCCTGGAGGTGCAACCTTGCTGCTAAAAGTCAGGTAGGCAAAGGAGGGCAGGGGGGCTCGGGGGAGCAATAATTTGTTTTGTCTGAATTGGAGGTCCTGTGTATTTCAGGGCATCTAATCGGCACCACAGTTTGAGGGGTGAAAGGTGCTCACCGTCCAATGGCCCCAGAGTTGCCGAGGGCCCGCGCATTTTATTAAAAAATGAGTCCCGGTGCAGTACTCTTTCATGGCATCCTGAATTCCTGGCTACACCCCTCAGTGTCTTCCTGCCTTTACTGACAGTTAAAGCCGCCCCCAGGGGCAAATCCAGGGCCCAAAGGTGAAATATTTCAGCTGGGAGTTTACCTGCCTGTGGCCTATTGCAGTGGGCAGTATTAGCAACGCGCTATGTTCGGTTATTCTTTATCCCTCATTCATTTCGCTTCCTCCTGGTCATCTCCTGCAGTACGCTGTCCTCCTGTTCTCTTTGTGCTCCCTTTGCTTCACACCGCAGCAGAAGTAATGTACTTACTGACTTTATGAACTCGGCCCATAGCTACGGAGGGCAAGGAAAGGCACGCGGCTAAATTTCACCGAACAGACTCATCGGAGCCCGATTAAACTGTCGTGGCGCCAAGTAATATCAGATGCTATTAACCAAATTCTCCCCGCCAGGATCAGATTTTTTGCAGCGCCAATGAATGTTTTTCAGAATCGTGAGAATCGCGGGTACACTATGCTGAGGTTTGGTGGGTCATTACCTGTACAGTCTGGTAAAACTGTTTTGGTTACATCGTTGTCAAGCGTGATATTTTAACATGATCAGAACAGCACTTACTGTAAGTCCGCACTGATTGGCTGATGCGATCTGTCAGTAATGTGAAAAGCAATGCTCTTTAACCAGTCCCCTGAGACCTTTTCTTGCCCAGAGGTGGGACTTCAGCGACTAACGGCCATCCATCCACATGATCCCATTTATGCATTACCGACTGCTGCCTGTCAGAGACATCCCTGAATTCTCTACAGCTGTACTCAATGAGAAGTCTGCATGACAAGATATGACATCCAAACACTGACTAGATAACATATTTAACCCTTAGAGCGCTGAATAAATTTTCAAGGAATTAAAAATGTAATTATCCTGAGCTGTTGAAAAGCTGGTGAAGGTTTGCAAAAGCATCTAATTTTGCTGTCTTACATCATTGGGGAACTATAGTTGCCAAAAGCGGTTAAAACAGTTGTTTACAGTTAAAACAATGTTTTGATCATTTTTGCCCTCTAACACCAGTGCATCTCACAAATTATCGAATTTTGGTAGCTTCAAAGTGTGACTGGAAACTTCAAAAAAATACCAAGTAACCAAGTGCCAAATTGGGGCCTTGAAAGTAGATTTTGAAGAATGGTTTAGTACCAGGACTTGAACCAGTCTGCTTTTCTCCTGTCTTCAGGAGATTGATTGCTGCTTCTCTTTTCTGTCGCCGTGATGTGAACACTAAAACTGTTCCTGGTTAGCTCTCCTTCCAACTTTCACTGCTTAATATACGCCGAGGGCTGACCTGGGGTCAGTGCACGCTATAACACTGACAGACTTATCTTCCATTAGACCTGACCTCAGAATTGGAGGCTGTCGTGTTCTGCAACTTTAATCTGCATCACGGCTTGACTGTAGGATAGCCTGTTCGTAAAAACATCGCTCCAGTACCCCTCCCGGGTCTACAAGTCGACAACCCTTCATTTTGTTCCGTAGTTAATTTTATTGATTTTCAAAAAAGGTGATATTATCAATGCCACTAATGAATATATGCATAATTTATTTCCTTGAATGTCGACTGCAGCAGTTTTGAAATAACAACACTGATTGTTCTGCCTTTTGAATTATGCTTTATATAATGGTCAGATTGGTAGTCAACATTTTGGGTTAATTAGAGGTCCTGGAAAACATAATGAGAATTGGAATTAGAGAGAGGGTCATTCATGGGGAAATGAACGCACCTTGAAGGGAAATGGAATGTTGCAACATTATATTGAAATTAAATATATTATCAAGCTCTGTAAAGATATTGCAACCGCCCCCAGTAAGCAACACAGTATTTAGAAAGTGACACTGTATTTAATTTGTAGACAATTCACGCAATATGGATGTAAATGGTTGCAAATTAAAGCTAACTGTCACTACTTTAATGTCTCAATCCATGTTTTAAATGTATTATGCTGGAGTTAAGGATCCAGACTGCCAATATTGTGTCACAGTCAAAACACTTATGGACTGCAGTGATTAGTTACATCAATGGCATCATTGTTGTGAGCTGATAGCCGACAAATTTGACCAAAGTTCAGCTCTCTAGTCTAGAGGGGCTATGTATGCCATTTGCTTGAGGTCAAACACTTACCTTAAGTGGTGTCAGTCTCCAGTCCTGGAGGCCTGCAGGCTGCAGGTATCTGTGACATCATTTCAATCAGTAGCCAATTAAGGCCTTGAGGCACAAGTGGGTGTGGACTTTTTGGCCAGTCAATGGCTTTAATGAATCGCTCATCCTCAAACGCACCAGTTAACTTCAGTGAGTGCGGCCTTACAAGAGAGTAGTTTGATACCCCTTCCTTAAGGTGTTTGCGTGTCCTGAAAATCCCCTGGTCTAGGCTAGCATCAGTCGGTTTGTGCTAACCGGAGGGAGGGAGAGAGGGAAGGAGCGGAGGGGGGCAGCGCGAAGATGTGCCTGCTTTTGTCCTCTGCGTCACTCGTTACTGCTTCCCCAGCTCGTTTGGCAGTTCTAACGAGCATTAATTATGGATCCCCTCAGATGAGCTGAGCCGCAGTCAGATGAATGCGCTCAGCCTCCGTCCGTTGCCATGACGAACTGCTAGCCCTCATACTCGTACCCCCCCCAAGACATGGAAGATTTAATCTGCCCTGTTTTTCTTTTCCTTTTATGGTGGAAGACTGGTGAGCATTAAATAAGGATTATTATTCATATCAAGTCAGGAACTGCTGCTGCTTATATAGCTATACCATTAGTTTTGCCGCCACCACTACTGTGAATAAAAATTGCTACAGCTGCTATACTAGACCTACTACCACTAGTACTACCTCTACTAATTGTGGGGCTAATTGTGCTGCTACTTCTATGAAGATTAATAATGGTGTTTACTGTATTTTGTATGGCATATTATATATAGTTAGCTGACATATCGTTTTCATTATCCCCTCGGCATAGAATGCGGGGGGATATAGTCATGGGTGCGGTTGTCTGTCCGTCTGTCTGTGAACATTTCGTTTCCAGAGCATAATTTGAAAACACTATTTCTCCCCAAAACTTGGTGTGCACATTAATCATCACCTGACGTGGTGCCTTTTGCTAATCCGAAGTTGATGACGTGGGGCCGGGGGGATATGCCATCTCATGATGGCTCTTGTTGCAAGTGCATCAAGTGTGTTGACAGTTAAAGCAGATGGATGGGGCGATATTTGGCTATTGACGAATAAAAGAACAGATCACAATGAATAGGCGTGACCCCACTGTTTTGACCTTGAGAGTGTTACTTTGTGGTGAGAGATTCACCATCGCTCGACGATGATAGGTTTCAGTCAGCGTTGTGTGTTCTGCACCTTAGCATTATTTTGCATTACAGCTGCTACCCTGGGACTGGATTGATGCACCGCTGTAAGTCCATGATCTGCTTTTTGGGAATATCTCAATCATAATCGGCCCAGAATTGAGAATGTGTTGTGTTCTTCTTCTTTGGTTTTTATTGGGTTTATTGTTTTCTAATTAGAGTCAAAGTACAGAAAAAATGACCGTGTACTTTATATTACTTTGCTGTTATTACTACTTGTGTTTTCTACTCCACCATGTTTGATTTGAAATTGAACAATGAGCGTAAGCTCACGCACTTACAGACAGATGTAATTTGGTGGTGTCTGCATCCATTTTGGGAGACCCGTGTGAGAATTGCAGCCTTTCTGTTTACGCAGCTGCAGCCATTTTTGGGTACTGAATCTCCTGGTCTCATAATCATCGCCGTTGGGCCCATTTGTCTGCCCCATATTTTAGTTTAGCCTCAGTTTAATGATGTTGCTGGTTGGATGGGTCGTTTGTTATGATTTGGCTCTGGGGTTGCTCTTGAGTCATGCTAGTTATGAATCGCTGCGGTCCTCGCGAGACTACGGCACCGAATTTCACTCTCAAACTGCCGCTGAAGCTTCCTCCGCTGTCACTGCTCATATGGGGACAAATTCTTTAAAATTAAGCAGTTTTTATTCACTTCTTACACAAGAAGGCCATAAAACATAAAAATTGCACTGCTGCAAATGATTAAATCCCATATGTTTCTAGCCATTTTCAATTTATTTAAATAACGCCTAATACTCTCTGTGGGCGATACTGTATCTTTTATCTGGGACAGCGATATGAGCTGACTGCGTCTCCAGTAGGAAATAAGTGCTAGATTTAAAAATGACGCGGCATACACTACAGCCCTGCAGGACTCAGACATCTATCATATATTATCACCACACTGTCATAACCCATTTCTGCTGTGCTAAAACATCTTTATGCTGCGCTGTCATGTACCCTGCTGTAGCGTATGTATTGTCATATCCGCCCTGGTCTTGCTCTATCTTAATGCCCCTATTCACATCATCTTTACAGGAAAGAATAGAGATTGCGCGTGTGACAACACGTGTGAGTGTGTGTGTGTGAATGTGAAAACGCGTGCGCGTACTGTGTGTGGCTGCCTGTATGTTGGTGTGTGCCTGTTGATTGGAGTGTTTTTTTTCATGCTTGGCATTCATTTATTCCTGCTGAGAAAAAGAATAAGAAATATTACACAGTAACACGGTGTTAGGCTAGCTGTTCCTTCATTTAAATATGTCACTAGGGAAAATATGGCCTCCTCTTTTAGTTCCCTCTTCAGGCTGCTCAGCATGTGGCTGTGGACAGTCACTGGGCTGGGCCTTATATTTATGTAAGTGGTTCTCAACATCATTCCCGGGGGCCCACTGTGGATGCTTGTTTCTGTTCCAATCACATGAGCAGTTGTAGCATTTTACTAAGCTGTTGATTTGGCTTAATCAGGAGTATATTGTTCAGAGCAGTTGTTTACTCTCTGAAGCCACATTTTTTCTGTTCATGTCATGAAAAATAAAAGACCCGTAAACATATTATGCTACCTTTTTTCCATATTGCAAGTTATTTCAGGTAAAAACACTTTCAAACAGATTAAATTAGACACTGAGAAAATCAGTAAGCTCCAATTTAGGTTGCTGAACACAGGTGTTTCATGCTTTTTTCTAAATACTTTACTTGATCTCCATTACATTAACATTTGTGATTAGCGCCAGTTAGTTTTCACCAATTGACTAGATCTTTTTTTTTTTGCCTTTTTTATATGCAGTTGCTTTTTTTTTTTATTCTTCGTCTTGTGCGTGGATACTCAAGCCAAAATGTGGCTTAAAAGAGTACATAACTGGCCTAAACATGACATGGATCTAATTGAGACAAATTAACAGCTTTTTAAAATCAAAAACAAGTTGGAACAAAAACGAATATACACAGTGAGCCACTGGGACCGACGCAGAGACTCACTGTTTGAGGGCCTGCTGTCACAGGTTGCACTGTTGTTTAAGCCTTATGAAGCATTTTAAATAATGTTGTCAGCAGAATTAATTCCCAATTTCTTCTCGGTTGGAGATTTAATTTTTCTCCTTTTTTTGCCTTTAGTTTAGATATTCGCTCGATTTTATCTTATCGCAAGACAAGGGTCGGGGAGAGAAGGGCCGAACAGGGTTATAGAATAAGGGAGAGAGCGGGGGAGTTCGCGGGTTGGAGTTGGAAAGGCTTCATTATCGGGTTCTGTTAATGTGGCAAAATCAGCAGGCAGGCAGGCGCCTGAGATCTCCGCCGAGATTCTCTCTGTCACCCCCCCTCCCCAAGCCTCCACAATAAATTTATTATTTATCTATTTGCCGAATGAGCGAGAGCGCGTGACTCACGTCATCCCTCTACGAGCGACGAAGTGCCGCTTCCAACCGCCAGCCTCTCTCCCTCTCCGCATATTTTTTTTAAACGGAAAATGTCTTCTAAAAATAAAACCCGACGCTCTCCCCATTGAGAATTAATGGCGGTGCCGCTCTATTCGACTCTATTACGAGTCTATTCTCTTATTTCCGCCCTAAATTAAAAATAAACAGGTGTCGTATCTCACTGGTGTCGGCAGCATCGCTGAATTTATTACAGGCCACACCCTGCCATATATATCACCATCTCTGTTGGTTTCTTACGGCCGTCGGAACATTGCATGCAGTTTATTGTCATTTAGCGTGATATACAGTGCATTCTGCAGAAGGAGGCTCCGGGCTTTCACAAATAAGGCAGTGACCTCTAGCATGGGGCATTATGCTTTATACAATTTTAAAAAACGAGGCGGTGTATTAAGGAAAAAATCTTTAGTTGATTTGTCACATCTAATTGTTTTAATGGTTCTTCAGCGGAATTTTTTTCTTTCAAACTAGGGGCCAATTAGGTGTTTACTCCGTCACATGATCTCACATCATCCATGGTCTCATTTTCATACGGCGATACCCAAACATATCTGGGTAATTTCCAGTTCACGACGTAGTCAATAGATAGACGAAACAGTGGACCTAGACTTGGGCTGCCTGTAATAAATCAACCTTTTTTTAGAAACCTCAAAAACTCAATTTCATTAGGTTTGGTTAAATAGAATTCTAACTTCACAAAGACAGTACCCCGTGATCACTTAATGCAGCTGGTGTTGCAGCATTCAAAGGCCTGAAATCTCCTCCTAGCAGTCCCTGCATTGGATTCAGTTTTGGTCTTTACATCGACTCACGAGTAAAGTTCACCAAACTCTCCCATGCAACAGAATGCACCACATACATGAGGCTTCACTTGTTATGGAGTACCGCATAGGGGCTAAGTTGCTGCAGCGATAAGCGAGGGTCGACCCTTGACCTTTTTGCGGGGCTCTTCCCAAAATTCAATTCAGGGCCCGTTCCCCTGCAATTTCAGACTAGGTGTGAGGGGATGAAGGGGGGGGTGGTTCTTGGAATTGCATTCGCAGACTGGAGTTATGATTGTAATTCCCTACAGGTCCTCATCCATTCACAGAGCCGCTGAAACTAAGCGCGTGTGTACATGTTTGTTTGTGTGTCTGTATGTGTGTGTGCCCGTGTGTGTGTGCATGCGTGAGTCCATTGTATGGGAGCCTAGCAACAAGGTAGTATCATTATGATGAGTCAGAAATCGCCATAGCTGCTGAAAGAGGGGGCTATAGCTGCTTTGCTGGAATTAGGTCAGTTCTTCTCTGTTTGCGGATGGATGAAGCTCATTTACAGGAGCCGAATGACTCATTGCAGGAACCCCAGAAATCTGTTCATCCCCTGCACGTGCGCCTCGATCAGTCACCCGACCCAGCGTGCTGCGACCGCCGCTTTAATGCCATCTGTCTCTTTACACTCCGTTGCGATCAATTCAAAACACTGGAAAAATGCGCCGAACGCTTTGAATACCGCGCCAATCAATTGCATTGGCAGCCGTAATGCACCGCTCATGATTTACTCATTGTGAAAGCCGGTCTGATTCAATTATCGCGAAAATTAGATATTCTGAGACAGCAATTATGTTAGCAAGGCTGCCTGGCTGAAATATTGAATATGCAAAATCTACAAAATTGTGTTACATAAGTCAGCTGGACGTGCAAACTGATATCCAGGTAAAATAAATTTTTTTTTTTTTAGATTTGCCATTGGCAGCGCTGTGGTCTGTTGGATGATTTTATAGGCCGCAGGTGCAGGTTATGAAGATTAGTGTACACGGTGCATTGAGGTAAATTTGAGATTACTGACAGCACAAGATGGCGGTAATCAATCTGTTGGAGTCTGTGCTCAAGAATGCCTTTGCTCTCAAGGGGAGTTCACATAGCTGTGTCGTCCACTTTTGACTAAAGAGACAAGCTGCCATTCATTTTCAAAGAAAGTTTAGCGAATTGGGGCCATGGGATGCTCTTACTGTTGGTGAATGAAAGTGGGCGAGGCCTGCGACATGAAAAAGTTGAGCTAAGTTTTAACTTTAAAATGACTAGCGATTTCGCTCGTATGACTTCCTGTGGGAGTAAAGCAGAGTGGATGCCTAGATTTAATGTTTTCCGCTGTGAAAAAAATAGGCCTACTGTGTGTATTCCTGTACGCTACTTGTTGAACATGACAGCGAATAAGGAGAGCCTCAACACAGCAATGTCCAACCTCCAGCGTCAGTAACTGCAGAGACTCGCCGTGATTTTTCTTAGCACGTTTACCGCCTGAAATGGCCTATGAAATTGCTTAATCACTGTTAGCTATATTGCGTTGTCAATGCTGTTGGGTTGCGCTCGCATATTGCAGAGAGCACGGTCATACAATTTAATATTATGCACATTTAGGTGTGATCCTGTTTGGTTTTGTGTTGTATTGTAATAATTGCTTTTTTCCCGGCCAGGCTCATTTTCGGAGCCACTACACTTAAACGCTACCAGGTTACCAGAAGTAGCTTGTTTTAGAGACAGTTTGCCAGCGACTTCAGTGAGTGATAAATAGCTTGCGTGTGAGCGGGGTTTTTGTAATTGTTACATCAGCATTAGAACATTCTTCTATCTGCATTCCGATTTGCACATTTCGCTTTGTGATGTCACAATAGTGTTTGATTAGCGGCCTGCTTGACTGGTCAGGTGGCCCCCCTGTCCTGTCTGGCTAGCAGCTGGTGGTATTGGCCCTCTCAGAGCGCCAGCCTCCCACTATCCATCACAGCCGGCTCTGAGACAGGGGTCAGCTCCTTATTGCCTGAGACACTCTGTCTTCTACCCCCTGTAGGGCCACGGGGTTAATGGCTTTACACTCTTATCATCTCTCCCCAAGCTCAGCCACTCTCCCTCCCTCCCTTCCTCCCTCTCTCTCTCCGTCTCTACCTCTCTCTCATCCATTCTCTCCCTCCCTCTCCCATCTTTCCCCTCTATCTGTCTTTCTATCTTTTTGCATCTCCCTCTCATCCCCAATTTCTTTATCTCATCCTCTCTCTCTGCCTCTCTACAATCTCTTTCTCCTTTCGCATATTGCTTTTTTATGTGCAAGAGCATGACGTGTGCCGCAGGAAGCCAGTTTTAATTAAAGGTGCTCTTAAACCGTAATGTAATCACTCTCTCTCGTTTTTGTCTGTTCTCATATCCCTCTGCGTCTATCCTTCTCTCTGTCCCTGTTCTCTCCTTCATTTCCTCTCCCTCACCGTGTCCCTCTCTTTCTCTCTCTCTCTCTCTCTCTCCCGCTCCCCTCCCTTCGTTCCTCTCCATCTTGCCCGTAACCTAAAGCGCCGGTTGCATATTCATGAGGCGCCACACAGACTGCGGCTCTCTTTGCTCGTATTCTGGCGTGAGACCCGACGCTGTGGGCAGGTGCTGAGGTGCAGGACAGGGATGGGGGGGTTGGGTGGGATGGGGGTTGGGGAATGGAGGCCATTTTTATTTCTGATTTTGTGTGCGGTTGTCAGCGGATGAAAATTTCCCGTCCTGGATTCCTTTTGCCCTTTTAAACAGTGGAGAGATGATGGGACATTGGCAGAGAGAAAGAGAAGGGGGGGCAGAGTGAAAGAGAGAGAGAGAGATGGAGAGAGCGAGCGACAGAGAGAGAGATAGGGGGAGAGAGAGAGAGGGAGTGAGAGAGAGAGAGAATGGGAATCGGTGAGAGTGTTTGAGCGAGTGTGGGGGGGGACAGAGAGATTGTCAGAGAGAGAGTGAGGGAGAAAGAGAGTAAGATGGAAAAAGAGAGAGAAGCAGTGCTTATGGATGAAGGAGTGAGAGAGAGAGAACAATAAGGAGAGAACATTTCCTCAGCTCCTGTAGATGCAGCAGGAGAGACACAGAGAGAGGGAGAGAGAGAGAGCAATTTAACCATTAAAGAAACAAAAACTGGCGCAGAGAAAATCTTGCATGTCTTAGTAAAACAAATCTTTTTGTGTTGTTTTTCAGAGGATTGGAGTTGACTTGATTGACCCTAAATTTAACAGCTGCAATGAATTTTAACATGCACGAAAGGACGTCGATTAGACACGAGTCGATAATTGATCAACATTCCAATTTTGATTCCCGCATGCTGGCGCACCAGGACATGATGTCAGTTTATTGAAAGTGAAGGGAAACCATCTTCAGTTTGGAAATATCAGAGTTTTTCAAGTTCATTATTTTAATGGAATATATGCGATTTAAAATGTTTTGGTCATGGTAATGCAGAATTGACAAAATTTGAGAAAACAATAATTTTGATTTCACCGTGTCATTTAGGATGCGATGGATCACTACTGGTAATTGAAGTCACTGGAGTTCTTACACAAAACGTCAGAATTTTATAAGAAACATTCCAAAGACCAACATTTCCAAGGGTGAATGTGAATTGTTTTGGTCAGACAGTTGGAAGTGTGGCCTGGAGAACAGATTAATGTAAAGTGCACACAGTTTGTGACTAAAACACAGTGACGCCATTTTAGCTCCTCACGTTAATCCTCCCGCAGCCCTCGAAGTTGACACGGAAATGATTTACGGCCGTTATCTTTTGACCGGGACTCTCGCGAATGAGAGTTTTTGATCTCGGTGTGATGACCTGAATACATAAAGAATAAAAATCTTTTTTTTTTTTGTAAAAATACCGCATGAATTCCACTCTCAGAAAAGTGTACTTGGATTTTGAACTGAGGATTTATTTAAAAACACGAAGAGAGGTTGTGCGCGGGGCATGAGATTAAATGATTTCAAAAGGGGGAAATTAAACTCTTCACTGGCACCTGGGGCCATTCTCCCATTATTTTGCAAGTCACCCTTTGGGATGATTAACAATGTAATGAAGTATGATTTTTAACAAAAACTATCTGACTTGTAATTTCAGGGGAATTCTGTGAATTATGAGTGCCTCTTCCTCCTATTTGCTGGTTGATCACAATGTTGTTAAGTATTCTTGAATTAGTACTTGATATAAGGACCATAATTTGATTATTTTTGTATAATTCTTTCCTCAATCATTTTTTGATTGTGATGTGAAAGGGCAATTTGTCCTCTTCTAACGCACGGTATTTTAGGGGGGTGTCAGGCTTCTTAGATGCCTCAGATGAGCGTATTAAAAGGCAAAGCAAAATTTTTTAAAAATGATCTATTCAGGCGGCGTCTCTGCTCTCGCGTCTGTAGGCCTCGTTATCTTTTCATTTCGGCCTTTTGTGTTCGGCCATTTCGGCCGGTTACATTTTTCTTGTCATTCGGCTGTCAGAACTGACGGACAGTCGCACAAAAGGAAGACGGCATCATCAGTTACTACGGTTACAAGGGGGGGTCTGAAAAAAGAAAGAAGAGAAGAACAGGAGCATTCGCAGTTAAAACGACACAAAGCAGTTTCACATAATGACAGGAGTGCAGAAGAAAAATGAGTGAAAATGGTTCCTTGAGCAAAACAAAAGGAAAACTTTTTTTTTGTGGAGAAATAATGGCGGCGCGGAGGATTTCTCCGCCGGAATACTAAACAGGAGTTATGACTGCGGCTCCCTGGTGCTTTCTCCTGGCAGAACCTGATTCCAGCGCCGCGGTGGCTTCCCACCGCCGAGTTCAAGGGCAGTTCGGGATATTTCTGCACATCACAGGATTGGAGTCTCCGACGATGAGGAGACAAATCGTACCTGTAACGTTGAGTACGTGTAACGGCTGTGTTGTGACTTTTACAGAACGTTCGTGCAACACACTGCGGTGAAATTCTGTGTTGCCTGGGCGTTGTCTCTACCTAACACAGGAACATAACCAAAAGTATGTGGACACCTGATTTCAAACATCTCATTGAAAATCATGTACATTAATATGGAACTGATCGACCCTACGTCACTACACCAGCCCCCCATGAATGGAAGCCTTTATGCTGGATGTTGGCCCACTGCTACAGGAATCATTTGCTGTTCAACCACAAGAGCTTTAGTGATGTTGGGTACTGATGTTGAGCATGAGGACTGGCCTGCAGTTGGCTTCCCACCTGATATCAAAGGTGGTGGAGGTCACGCAAGTTCTTTCACATTATTATGGACTCAATATTTCGACATGGATCTCATTGGGTGCCTGAGGCATTATGATTCTGAAAGAGACAAGGGCTTCTGCCCGAGCTGTAGCGGAAGCACTTAATTGTCAAGAGTGTGACTGCATGCTGTTGCATTAAGATTTGTATTCACTGGAACTGTGGAGGTTAGCACAAACCATGAAAACAAGGGTGTCTCGATACTGCGGGTCCTATAGTGTGTCCACTGTCTTGAAGTTAAGTAAGGGGACCATGAAGGTACAGAGCAGACTTTATTTGGAAATTGACTATGTACTGTATAAAAATGACTTTAATTTCTATTAAGATCACTCAATATTGATATAAGTACCCTCAAATCAAAGTTGACGGTATATACTTGATTCTCTTATTCATCAGTTCATTTCAGTTTGCTGGAGTACTGATCTAAAACAAAAAACTTGTGCCGCAGTTCAAAAACTTCCAGACTTCTCTGTACCTTCATTTTCTTTGCTTTTCACAGAATATGTCACTGTCTTCTTGAACCTTCTGCTGTACAGCTCTCAGCGCTCGGTCCCATACAGAGCCCTTGAGAGTTGCGAGAACTGTCATGTCTCGCCCGCATTCCATTCAGCACTCGGCCTCTCCAGAATACTGATCACCGGCCTACTCCTGCCCCTGTGCGTGTTTGTTAGTTACAGTCACCTGTAACCCATTATTCCGTTAGCTCATTTTCTGCATGTAAATACCCACTCCTCGCTGTATTCCATTGCGCAGTCTTGGTAGTTGACTAGCTGTGCTGTGTTCAGTGTGTTGCTGATTCTGTTATTACAGCTAGATATCTCTGTTTGACTTGTGAGATTGCAGTTCAGTCTTTATTGTAGCCCCCGGACGAAGTTGGGGCGACTACGGATTTGGACTCGTCATGCGTCCGCTGCTGCCGCCGAAGAGATTTCCCTGTGAACGCTCTACGGGCCACGGATTTAAAGCAATTTCTTTTATATTTGGTTTGTATATGGACAGCGGCTAGGACACGGCGCCTATTGATTTTGTTTGCCATGGCAACATAATTCACTAAATAATTGACAATTTTGTGTCAAAAATAAGCCAAAATGAAAAATGTGGGCGATCGTGGGGCTACACCCATTGGTTGCGGACGACCGACCTGTCTAGTTCCCCTTTTGTATCCTTGTATTATTATTTTTTATGAGTTCTGACCCCAGTCTTTATTGGAGCTTGGCTTTAGTGAAATAAATATTCACTTCCTTCGCATTTGGATCCTCACCTTCAATCCTTACACCAATTCACCCTACGTTGTGCTCTGAATTCATTACGAGAACAGGTGCTATTTTCGCCGCACCTCTCAGTTAAAAAGTGCAGATCGTGGATCAGCTTTCTGTTGTCCATAACCTAACCTTCATTCATCATGAGCTGGAAAGCAGAGCTGATCCCTCTTCTCGTTTCATAAACACAGGCCCAGAAGGTTGGTCAGGTCAGTGCGAAGCGTGGGGCGGATTTACAGGAGGTCCACTCACACTGAGCATTTAGCTCTTTCATGAGCGTCTCCAGGATTTTTTTGGAGGCGGAGAGCGGCGAGTTCCTGGCTGTCTGTCAGCAGGGAGGTGGGGTGAGGACTGCGTGTGGGGGGTGGAGCAGTCTGCAAGACCAACGGGTGGCAAACAGCTGGGCAGCCCACCTACCTGCTGCCATTGGTGCTCAATTCGGGGGGGGCGAGCGAGGTAAAAGGGAAGTGGGGGGGAGAGAGAGAGAGAGAGAGAGGGGCAGACAGCAGACAGACAGGGTCTCACCGCTGAGCCGGGAGAACGGATCTCCGACAGATCTGCTTTGGGTGGTTGCCAAGCAACAGCACACCGCCGGGTTAATCTCATTGGCGGATGTGGCTCCCGGGAGGCGGAGAGGGGGAGTTGCAGCCCCGCCCGTCGTGGCGTAGGAAACGCTTTACACGAAAATGAGGTCACTGGAGGTCAGAGATTAGGGACACATCAGGTGCTAGTATTAGCCGTCGCATTCACAGAAATGAGGGCGGTTAACGGTTAGCAAATCCTCCGCTCACTGGGCTCATTCTGATTGTCCATTTCTTTTACAGCCATCCTGCCTTTTCCTAACTGCATCTTTCTCTATGCTCCATTGGTCAGTGAGACAAGAAAGCAAACTAAGAGCAGTAAAGAAAAAAAAATCCGGAGTCATCAATGTGCATTTAGCCAAATGGGACATCCGTGCTCCATTAAATGTCATTTTGAGGTCATGTAATTTTACTGACAGTCACAGGTGTAGTAGATGTGTGGCAGTTGAGGGAAAGGTAAATTCACAGGTCAGTCATTTATACATTGTACATGCCGGAAATGAACACTTTCACCAAGGATGGTCCCCAGCATTTCTTCACTGAAGTTGCCTCGTGAAATGTCTGTTCCTTTTTCTGAAATCACTTAAAAGAGTGGAGTCTACCGACTCGTGGAAGACCTCATTTACTTTTGGGTCAAGCTTACTGTCAAAAAAAAAAAAGGAAAAGGGATAGTAAAGATGAGCCCATTATGAATGAGCACACTATGAATTATTGGTGATTTTGCAACAAATCAGGAACCCGCATCTTATGGGAACAAGATAAAAATGCAACCCTTTTAAGCTGCCAGCCTACTCCAGCGTTTCTGCTGTCTGTTGTTCATATAGCATCAACACAAACCGACTGCCCTCGCATCGTGTTGGTGTGCGTGAGTGAGCCCGTCACGGTAAAGTGTGTGTGTGTATGTGTGCATGTAAATTGCACAGTCATGTGCATCTCATTGTGTTCACGGACAAACAAGCCCCAGACAAGAGACTGGGCGGCATCTGCGGGTCAGCTGTGTCCTCGCCGCTGAGGTGTTTACCTCCATTACCGGAGGTTGGTGCTTCAAGCTCCAGTGTAGCCACAGTATGATCAATACAGCTGTTGTGCTCTTGAGCGAAGCTCCATTCACTTCACAATATTCCTGGTGGGATTGGCCTCTGGTTTGCCTAATCAACTGTAATTGGCTTTGGATCTGCTAAATACTGTAATGCACCAGTAAAGTGAGTAAACTGACCTCAGGCACAGCGTGGATTTGGGCAGTAGGGTAACCCTGGTGGCACAGCGTGTCGTATCGCTGTTGAAGCCCCTTACAGTCATGTAGGGATTGGATATTGACTGTATCTAGAGAGCTGAAGTTGGTTTTGATCTCAGCAGCAGATCACATTCAAACACTGTGGGGTATCCATTTTAGGCAAAGCCCTTAAGCCAAAATTTAATTAAAACACGAATAAATTGATACCAGACTGTGAATCACTTCCCCTATTTTATCTGTGTGTACGGCGCGTTCCAAATGTATTCGGACAGTAACACAAATTTTGCTTTTTTTATTTTGTTGCTTCTGCCCTGGGGCACACAGGATTTGAAATCAGCGATTGTGAGGCTAAAGCAGAGATTGCCCACTTTAATTTGTAGGGGTTCACATCTAAATCTGATAGCCTGGATTGTAATGGCATCCCTTTTTATGAGTGCGTCATCGTCCAAATACTTATTAGACTACAGCGTGTCATTTATTTTGAAGCCTCTTCGTCTTTGGCCAACCGCGCACCCCCCCCCCCCATTCCGAAACGCCCCGTGGGAGAGCTTGATAAAAGAGTGGAGAGGGGGAGAAGGGTGGTGTGTCTTTTTTTAACCTCTGTGTTTGTTGGTGGGTAAATATGGAGATGTGCTGCCTCTCCGTTAACAACAGAGGCAGTGGACTGGAACTGAGACGGCCTTTCTCTGCTTTCCACTGCTTTCTTCTCATCTGTTATTCGGTTTTATTTTTGTGTGTAGTGAAGCGCGCACACACACACACACACGCACGCGAGCACACACAAACGCATTCATACATGGATACTCACACACATACTCACGCACACACGTGAGCAGACATGAACGCATTCATACACGGATACTCACACACACACTCTCACACTCACACACGCACACACATACTCACACACACACACCCACGTGAGCACACAAAAACGCATTCATACACGGATACTCACACACATACACGCACGCGCACAAGCGAGCAGACACAAACGCATTCATACACGAATACTCGCACACATACTCTCACACACACAAGTACGTACGCAAGCAGACACAAACGCATTCATACACGGGTACTCACACATACTCACACACACACACACACACACACCCAGGTGAGCACACACAAGCGCATTCATGCACGTATACACACACACAGACGCACGCAAGCACACACAAACACATTCATACACGGATAATCACACAAGTACTCTCAGAAACACAGGCACACATGTAACTCTTCGGTAAATAATATAAAATAAAATAAAAAATAAACTTTTTCACCTCATGAACAGAAAAAGAATCCCGACAGTGAACAATATTACTTTCATTTTGTTTTCCTGAGTGGCTCCCCCCAGACAAAATAAAGGCTTTAATGTGCAGGAATTAAAACAGCAGATTGAAATTTGAATATGGGAGATAAGATTATGAACCTGTTTTTAAAACCCGACCGCAATTTGTCTCTCATCGCCGGGGGAAGTTGGGCGAGGTTTACAGAACCAGCGCTGGCTTAATTGAGCTCTCCTACCGCTCTGTAGCTGGAGGTGTGAGTCGTAGTAAGGAGCTAAAATAGCCCGGCTCAGATCAGGTAACGCAAACTGTGAAATTTATATGAGCCTCCTGGCTGCAGGACACCCAATCGCTCGTACTTTAATTTATCATTCATCAGGCTCGATGTTGAGAGGTATGTTTTAGCCGGCAGATCCAAGAATGCAATTAGAGGTGAAATTTTATAATTTGGCATTTAGCAAACGCTCTTATCCAGGCTGACTACGTAAGTAGAACAGCATCTGGGGAGGATATTCAACACTAGCGCAGCCTCTAAGTGCCAAGAAAAATGTAAGAACATGATAATGAAGTAGTCGTGTACAGAACATGCATGTAGCCAGTTTCAAAACTGTTATGACAGCGACACAATTTTGAAGAGATGTGCAGAGCTTTACAAATTTATTAGACCACCGCCCAATGTAAGGTTTATGCCTCAGCTGCCCAAAATTAACAGTGTTGATAATTACCAAAATAATTTTTATGTTTCTGTAATCGTTAATCCACCAGTATGCGCAAGCTCTTTAACTGAAATGATGTTTTTAGTGCTTAAATATAATTATTGTTGTTATCCATGAATTTTCGAATTTACCGTTTTACAAAAACTGTTTTTATGACAGGTGGTCTAATAAATTTGTTAAGCACTGTACCTCTTATGTGTTCACCCAATGGATGTAAATCTCAGGAATTCAGTGTCTGTGTCTATATATTTGAGGGTTTTTATTTCCTTTCATATGCAGTGATTTGTGTCTGAATTGCAGCCCTTCAACCCTTTGACTCCCAGGTTTTACAAAACCAAACACGACTACTCTGCTGAAGTTAATTGAGACCAGATATCAAATATGCTCAAGGTTTTATTAAATTCTGAGTTAACTGTAGCATTTCATGGTATGAAATTGTAAAATTAAATGTTGCTTATACAACCCCAATTCCGAAATAGTTGGGACAAAGTGTAAATTGTGAATAAAATCAAAATGCAATGACTTTCAGATCACACCAGCCAGTATTTTATTCACAATAGAACAGAGATAACATAGCAAATGTTGAAACTGAGAAATTGTACAATTTTATCCACAAAATGAGCTCACTTCAAATTTGATGGCTGCTACAGGTCTCAAAAAAGTTGGGACAGGGGCCTGTTTACCATGGTGTAGCATCCCCTCTTCTTTTTGACACAGAATGGAGGCGTCTGGGCATTGAGGAGACAAGTTTCTTCAGTTTAGCCATTGGAATTTGATCCCACTCTTGTTTAATACAGGCTTCCAGCTGCTGGAGAGTTTTGCGTCTCCTTTGACGGACTTTTCGTTTAATTATGCACCAAATTTTCTCAATCGGTGAAAGATCAGGACTGCAAGCAAGCCAGTTCAGCATTCGGACTCTTCTACTACAAGGCCATGCTGTTGTAATAGCTGCAGTATATGGTTTTGCATTGTCCTGCTGAAATACACAAGGCCTTCCCTGGAAGAGATGTCATCTGGAGGGGAGCATATGTTGCTCTAAAACCTTTATATACCTTTCAGCATTCATGGTGCTTTTTAAAACATGCAAGTGTCCCACACCATATGCACTAATGCATCCCCACACCATCAGAAATGCTGACTTTTGAACTGACCACTGATAACAGGAGGGGTGGTCTTTCTGCTCTTTAGCCCAGAGGACACGACGCCCATAATTTCCAACAAGATTGTCAAATTTGGACTCGTCTGACCACAGGACACTTTGCCACTTTGCTACAGTCCATTTTAAATGAGCCTTGGCCCACAGAACACGGCGGCACTTCTGGATCATGCTCAACAATGGCTTCCCTCTTGCATGATAGAGTTCTAGGTGGCATCTGTGGATGGCACGGCGGACTGTGTTTACAGACAGTGGTTTCTTGAAGTATTCCTGGGCCCATTTAGTAATGTCAATGACAGAATCATGCCGATGAGTGATGCAGTGGCGTCTGAGGGCCCGAAGATCATGGGCATCCAGTAAAGGTCTTTGGGCTTGTCCCTTACACATAGAAATTTTTCCAGTTTCTCTGAATCTTTTGATGACGTTACGCACTGTCGATGATGAGACTTTCAAAGCCTTTGTAATTTGACGTTGAGGAACATTGTTTTTAAAGTACTCCACAATTTTTTTACGTAAGCCTTCAAAGGTTCGAGAGCCTCTGGCCATCTTTACTTCTGAGAGACTCAGCCTCTCTAAGACATCCCTTTTATAGCCAATCATGTTACACAACTGATGCCAGTTAACATAATTACTTGCTAAATGTTCTTTCAGCTGATTCTCTTATTTATTAATTGCTTTTTCAGCCCTTTTTTGCCTGTGTCCCAACTTTTTTGAGACCTGTTGCAGCCAGAAAATTTGAAATAAGCTCATTTTGTGGAGAGAAAAATGTAAAATGTCTCAGTTTCAACATTTGAAATGTTATCTATGTTCTATTGTTAATAACATATTGGCTCATGTGATCTTGCATTTTGATTTTATTCACAATTTACAGTTTGTCCTAACTATTTCGGAATTGGGATTGCAAATTTTAGCTCACGTTGGATGCATTACACCAAAATGCAGCAGATTTTACATATCAAGATTGAATATTCTATGTGATCAGTTTGACTTTGAATCTTTGCTGAGGACCTTGATTAGTAGAATCAGGTGTGCAGCTGCTTGGTTGGAATGAAAGCCTGCACCCACACCAGCCCTTTCTGGATAAGACAGAGGACCTCAATGCAGTCGAAAAACACTGACAAATCTGTATTCACTCAGGGGAGTCAATTAACATAATACGGAAATTTCCATATGTGAGCGTGAACAGGGTTAAAAATTTATCACTGTCCAAATACTTTTGGATGCCACTGTATTTGCTCAACACCAAGGAAATTTATGGCAGTTTTACCTGATATAAACCTTCTATTCCCAATTTTTACCTTTTTAAAGTGCCCTTTAAAAGGTGACTTTTATTTTTGAGTGCCCTTTTCCGTAAAGCCCACTCACACCAGGGGGTTTTGGGCCCGGGGGGGAGGGTCTGAGTTATACTTTCAGGCATCCTCAGTTTAAGAGATGAACACATCACTCTTTTATTCCCTCTCCTCTCCTCTCCTCTCCTGTATCTCTCTCCGTTCACCTGCGCAGATGTTTCACTGTCCTCAAAGGGTGTTAGGCGATTAGATGCGAATAATTACGGTTTAAGCGCTCGACTACCACTCGCGCACTTCTTTTGTGAATTTTTTTTTTCATTCTAAGTAAGCCCACATCTCCGGGAGCTTGAAGGCCTGTGTATGCATAATTATCTAATTTTAGCGGTGAATTTGTCTTGCAAATCTACCAGAGATGATTTCCCTTTGATGGCTTTTTCAAAGTATCTGTAATGTAAATGCAATTAAAGCACTCTGTCAGTGTAAATTTTTGCTTGAAATGAACGATGACGGGCATTAAGTAGTTTACTGCTTAATCCTTAAGTAAACTACTTACTCAGTAATACTGGTGAAATGCTAATGAATATAAATAACAATAATGCCAATATGAGTGTAAATCTTCTCTTTTTTTCTTTAATGTGCTGAACTAAAGGGCGCTCGTGCTGTAAACAGAATGTATGCTGAACACTGTGAGCGTGATAATAGTGAGCTTCTCTCTGCTTCTGAGTCTCCTCAGATTCTGTGTGGAATCACTAATGCCCATGGCACATATTCCATAATCTCAGAAAAGCTGCAGATGCAAAATTGATACAGCATCTTTTTTTTCTGCAAGTACAGTGTGTTGGCTCCCATCTGGGACTGCTGTGCCTGCATTCTCTTTTTAATGGAGGGAGAATGCAGAATCTTCCCTGTTAACTGTAACAAGTTTTGTGTGTACTCACTGGGAGGAGTGTATTGTTGCCCAAAAAATATTATTTTATTTATTTCAACCCATTTAATAGTTTTCAATTTAGATTTTTTAAAGAAAAATTTTATGATATCTTAGTTTTAGCTTGAAAATCTATGGCTTTGGCATGTTTTGTGTGAGAAAAATATACTTGTGCAGTGGTTCTCAGATTCTGTCCTGGGGGCCCACTGTGTGCAGTTTTTTTTATTATTATTATTCCCATCGCAGTCGTAGGATTATCACCAGCAGGTCATTTTTCTTAATTAGTTGTTTTTTTCATGTTTGGAGGGAGTATTTACCCTCTTAAACCGCAAAAGTAGCTGTGCATGAGATAAACAATAAAATCCCTGTCTTCATTTTTGTGTTCATTTGCCATTTTCTAGAGTTACCACAACAATCATGACAGGGATGTTTATACTGATCAGATTCAAGATTGTGGTGAATTCATAAGCTGCTAATTAGGTTTCTGAACACCTGTTCCAAGTCTTTCAAAACGTCTTTCCGAGAAATTATTGCAAAAGTAACACAGGTCTGATTCATTATTCTTCACTCTGCCCTTGATTTTTGTCTGTTTAATTAGTGGTTATAGTTTCAGAGTGACTGTGTCCACAATTTCACCTTTTAGAATGGAGTTAATATATCCTTAAATTTCAGCTATAGTTTACCCTTTTAGGATGCTAAAGAATACGAAATGATGATGGAACTTTCCGGGCCTTGCATGGCTATTTCCAACATAGTGTGGCTTTACTGGGTAAATATTCCATTGACACATGCAAAGTGTAATAAAGAAAAGTTAGCTCCTTAACCCTTTCGCAGGCACAGCGACATTTTTGTCGTTTTAACCAACGTGTTTTATAAAGTCTTCTTTAAATTCCCCGATTGCGGGAATTCCCTTGTTAGTTACACTCATTACCATTGGCTGTCTCTCAGGTCACCCAGCACTGTATTTTTAGCCGTGAACGAGGCATGGGATTTCCTAAAAACGCTAAATACGAGACTACTTCCCGGTCAAATTGTGGGACATGTGAACATGGCATCGATTTAGTACAAATAGCCGGCATTCTAGCCGTGTTTCTAAACGTAAATACAACGTGGATGAAGTTTTTGCTTTATTGAATGACTCTGACGATGAGTTTGAATATCCAGGGAGTGACTTGGATCCAAACGATTTTAGCGATTCTGGAGAGGATTAAAACATAAAAACATCAGTTATGGGAAACTTATTATGAGATTTGGTGTTATTTTATTGTTATTTTGAATAACAATCATATTTTGGTAAAAACCCAAAATTAATCCGTCCGTGGGGGTATGCATCTGGGCCAAAATTTGCCTGCAAAAGGGTTAAAATTCTGGGATTGCAGCTGTGGTTGGAGCAAAAACCAGCACACATCACTGGTTCTCCAAATGGATTTCGAGGAAAACGGTACAGGAGTCCATTTTCATTGCTTACATGGTGTACACCCTCCGGCACTCCAGCGATGCCCAAAAAGTAAACGGGACACTGGGGTTAAATGTAACATAATGGGCCACATTACTCACCGTAATGCTGGCATCAATCACACCGTGCATTTATGAGGCAGCTCTTCTGAGGATTAATCATTAGTTTACATTCCCGGACAGTGGAGGTGATAAGTGAAAGTTTCTCTCTGTTCTCTTCGATGCATGATTTAGTGATGAACGCAGAGTCAGGGGGCGAATGGGCCAGAATTGGCACGTTGTTGCAGGGCTGCTTCTCGTCGTCGACCTGCCTGAGCAGCTGAGCTGCAGGGATACTGACTGATAATTAGACGGACACCGTGTTTGTCTTTTTTATGTGTTCTAATTTATTTTTCCGTCATTATGAGTACATATTGGTGATAAAACATTGTCAGTACACCTAATAACTGAGCTCCTCTCTAAAGACGCGAGTGGCCTTCACAGCAAAAATTAATATTCACTGAAGCGGGTCCGCTTTTATTAATTATTAATGCTTAAATGACCATCTTTAACTCTGCTTTGAAATGGGTGACTTTGTGTGCTTTATGATGTTCCAGATTAATTTGTCACGCATTCTGCAAGCTCTCATAAAGACTGGAAATTCGGAAAAATGTCTTTCAGTGTCGTGTCGAAACATTAATTACCTTAGCGCGGTTGCGCCCTGTAGCATTATATAGCTAGCAACCTGTGCACACTATAGCCCACAGAAGTGTGCTATAGCACCCTGACACTATAAGTGAGTATGCACCTTCATGCTACAGGCTAGCATAGCATCCTGAACACAAAAGCCCACAATGCTGTGGTTTTGCAACCTGTACGAAAGATGATTATGCCACTGTGTACCACAGTCGAGTATAGAGTCCCGCACAGTATAGTCCACTATTTTGTAATATAGCAAACTATACCATAGATGAGCTGACTGTGCCGCTGCACGCTACATGTATTATAGAACCCTGTACTGTGAAGTGGTTCAACCTCCAGCATAACACACTGTTGTAGCAGCATATAGTACCCATGTTTAGCACTCTACACTGTGAAGGAATTGATCACTAAGTTCATACTCTATGGCAGGGGTAGGGACCCTTCTCCAGAAAGAGCCACTGTGGGTGCAGGCTTTCATACCAACCAAGCTGCTACACAACTGATTGTACTAATCAACCTCTGGATGTTTGTTAAGGGCCTTCATTAGTAGAATCAGGTGTGTAGCAGCTTGGTTGGTATGAAAGCCTGCACCCACAGTGGCTCTTTCTGGAGAAGGTTGCCTACCCCTGATCTATGGCAGTGCTTCCCAAACCTCCCTGGAGACCCAACTCTCCTGTATGCTTTAGATCTCTCCCTGCTCCAGCACAGGTGATGCAAATGATCAGGTTGTCATCAATCAGCTTTAGGGGGTGATAAACGAGCTGATCATTTGAATCACCTGTGTTGGAGCAGGGAGAGATCTAAAGCATGCAGGACAGGTGGGCCTCCAGGAGGGGTTTGGGAAACACTGCTCTATGGTAATAAGCAGGAATGCTTGGGCTACTTTCTGATGAGTTAGTTGAAAACATGCCTTATGTACTGGGAAGGAAAGTTAAGATCCCACCCCTAGTTTCCATGTGTATTTGATGAGCAAAACCGCGTCCAACTCCGACACGTGCGGGTATCGTATGAAGCACTGAATGGACCAGTTTTTACAAGCTGGGCTGTGATGAAACCTCAAACTGCGGCCTTGAACTCGGAAAGCCTGTCAGTCCAAATTAATCTCAGTTTGCAGCTCAATGCTTCGATTTCTCCTCGCCCTTCCTTTGACCTCTACGCTGTCTTTTGAAGCCCCTTTTAATTACAGCAAGAAAAGTGTCATTCTCTCACACGTTTTAAAATTCTCAATCTTAACCTTCATCTTTGAAGTCTGCTGGCAAGACCGCTAGCGCGCAACGGAACAGAGGAATGCATTACTCCGACACGTTTAGCTGTGTTGAGTGCCCTATAAAGTCTCACAAACATCATAAGGGACTTTTATTGACTTTTAAAGTGAGGAGCGACCTTGTGCCGACTGATTAAAATGGTGTGCAGTGCTGTGTGCTGACTCACAGACCCCAGCCCCCTCCCTGCTTCACTTGAGCAGTTCGCCTAACTCTACCTGTCAGCGCAGGCAAGAAAAACAGGTGTGGTGGCTGGGAGGGAGCAGTTTAGGATGCTGCCCACCAGAGGGCAGCAGCAGTCCACAAACAGGCAGGGCCACAGCAGCAGGGAATTGAAATAACCTCAGCTGTGGAGCACTGCCTCATTAAGGACAATATAAATGGCCGTACTGCCAGGGCTGAGGGGGATGAGTGGACCTGGGAGGGAAAGGCTGTGTTGGGTATGAGTTTGGTTGATTTGGTCCTTAATTTTGAGGTTTTTTTAATCCCCCATCGCAACACGAAGTGGGGGGATATCCATCCATCTAGATAAGTGGGGACAGATTTTCTCAGAAACTACCTTACCTACATGAATGAAAGATTGTGTGTGTATGCTACTGGTCGTGACCTTGATTGTGTTTGAAACGGATTCCAGAGTGGCAGGGAACATTGATGATAATACCATCTTGTTGCTTTTGATTTGATGGTTAATCTTCTAGTCTTATAGTCCTTTGTATTTTAGTTTAAATTTGAAAGGGTGCAGAAAGTAGTCCTGAGGCCCCTCTTTTTGGGAAACTTGTGTTAATGGCTTGTTCACCTCAAGGGTTATAGCTGACCTCTGTCCAGCACTACAAAGGGAGGAAAGGATGAGGAGAATGGGGTGGAGAGGACTGGAATTAGGAAAATGGCGCTTACTCAATCCTTCTTCCACATGTTTGAGGGCACATCCATGAGAGGCGATCAAGACGCCTGGCCATGTTGGATCTACTGGTCAATTATTAAAATGTCATGCAGTCCCAAACAGCACTTCCACGAAAGAAAGCTGTCTGGGGTCCTCACTGAAGATGTATTGGGGAAAGTCCTTACTTTTGGCTCCTATCTCCTCAAAGGCGCACTTGGCAGATTTGACCTTTGTCCGTTTCCAGGTCAGAAGAGGAATAGGTGGGAAAGCGAGGTAGAAAACAAGTGATTGGAATGAGAGTGGCCCTCTACGCTTAAATCCGATTCTCACACCCGGAGAACGGGTCCCGAAAGCTGTGATAGATTTCTACACTTTTGGAACACTCTCACTTTTGGAATCATTTTGGTATGAGCCGTAATCTTTTCACAGACAGTAGCTTTATTTATACCGACATTTGTTTCTCTTTTTTTCACAGGCTTCCCAGGGTTTTCAGTCTGTGTTCATCTCTCGTTCTGACATGCTTTCATTTTTTTTTTTTTTTTTTTTGGCCCAACAGGTCGGGATTTTGTGGATTTGTTCTCTGAGTGTTTTGTTTCCTTTTTATCTGTGGTAATCCATTTTTATCTGTGTTATCTTGGCCACCTGACCTGCTTTTTTTGATTGCTTTTGTGTGCGCAATTTCATATGCGGTGACCTTGAATTCCATGAAGATGCAATAGCCGCCATTATGATTATCATAATCATTATTATTACGTTGTATTATTATTATTATTATTATTCAGGACATCGAAACATAGAAACATTGTCACATCTAATATTGTAATTGCATCCTTCACTATAAAGAGCTGTACATGGCACTTTATAGTGTTTCATTGCATCCTGGATTATAAACTGCTAAAGAATGCATTTATCTTTGTATTATAAATGTGGCTAAAGGTTATTAATTAAGCAATACTGGTGCTTTTAAAGATGTAATTAAATTGGTATGGTTCTGAATTATTGTGGCTGAAGTGTAATGTGATCTAGCTTGCCTGTCTAAAGGCCATGGATCAGACTGAGAGACATCACGAGCTGGTTTCTGCGACAACAGACAGCCCAGCAAGCAAGAGGCAAGAGCCTGTTGTTCGGTGGCTGTCATTTAAAGGCCAACTGGCCCGTCAATCAAACTGATCCCGAATCTTTCATTATAAATGCCCTTACCCTACAGTTCAGCAGGAAGACAGAGTCACCCGCTGATTTTTATAGCTGAAGCTTTTGCGATCTCACAATTTCAATTCATTACATGTTTGTCACGAGATGCGCTGCATTCACTCGCGATTGCATACATGATTTTATGCCCTGTAGGTGCACAGTTGCTCCAGGAGGGGGCAGAACTGAGACGGAAACTGCTGTCTCTCTGCAGCTGAATTTCAGAGCACGATTCACAGCTATTGCACTGCCAGAGATGATTGAGTGAAGAACAGCTTAACGCCCTGCGGTGCGAAATATTTTGTTATTGATGTGTTTTTAATTAATTTGTAGGTCAAACCTTCACTCCTGAATTCTTAGTCGTAGTGGATTATAGCAGAGAATCTTCTTTAATACTCCCCTGTGTGTGTTTGTGGGTACACCTGTGTGCATGAATTTGTGTGTGTTTACAAGTGTGTACATAATTTAATTTTAATAATAAATAAGTGTGGGTGTGTGCATGTACGAGTTTGTGTTCATATATGGCTGTGTGACAGTGAGCTTGTGTATATATTTATGTGTGTGTGCATGTGCATCTTTGTGTGTGTGTGTGTGTGTGTGTGTGTGTGTGTGTTTGCCTGTGTGCATGGGCGCGTGCGTGTGTGTGTGTGTGTGTGTGTGTGTGTTTGTTTATGTGTGTGAGCTCTAGAGCCACGGACCCCCGGTGTGTAAGTGTTGTCTATTGGGCATTAATCTCCCCTCAGTCCTGCCTTATTAATGTGCCTCTCAGACAGGCCCGGGTGAGGCTGACTGAGGCTGCTGAAATGGGAGACTGACCTCACTGCTTTATACCAGAGCAACGAGCACTATGCACTATTCTCATACGCACACTCCACCACAGTCCTCCTCAACGGGTCATTCCTGACTGAGAGGTGTGTGTGTGTGTGTGTGTGTGTGTGTGTGTGTGTGTGTGTGTGTGTTTGCACATCTGTACATCGTTATAGGCAAAGCGTATACTGTATGTGTTTGTATGGACTTTGTGTCTGTCTGTTTGTTTGTGTGTGTAAGGCGATATATGGGTCTGTATGTGTGTATATACATTCTGTGAGTGTGTGATTGCATTTGTGTGTCTGTATGTGAGTGTGTGTGTGTGTGTGTGTGAGAGAGAGTGTATATTCTGCTTCTGTGAGTGTATGATTGTGTGTTTGTATACGTTGTGTGTGTAATTGTTTGCTTGCGTATAGACCATACATGTCTGCGTTTTCGTCTGCACATACAGGCGTGCGTTTGTGTGTGTGCACATGTGCGTACATGTTTGTTTGTGTTTGCCTGTATGTGCGTGAACCGGATGTCAGTATGTTTATTTGCATGTCTGAGTGGGACTGATATGTTGATTTTCATGCCTGTAAAAGCAGAAGACCTCAGGACAGTGCTTGCGCTCATGAATATAGAGATTCACTGCTTTCTTTGTTCGCCTCTGTGTGTGGTGAGTCAGAACCATTGAAGCACACTCATTTACCGAGCAAAGGTCCTGTTCCTGTTTAGCAATCAGGGCTCTTCACAACCTGTGGGCAAATTAACCCACACAACTCAAGTGTGTTTAAGCTGGGCTGCCTAGCCCTGCTCCAGGACATCTATCCCCCGCGGGTGGTCAGTCCAGCCCTCATTCGGCAGACTCAACTCCACTAATCAGCACTTCGACGAGGTCTCCAGCTCTTGAACGAGGTGTACTTTGTTTGGGTGGGATTGAAAACAGACAGGGGTAAATTTCCCAAAAGCTTATTAGCTAACAATAGCAACTTCCATAGTTTGAGCCTCTAGTTTGCCTAGTAGGTGACTATGTTAGCAACTTACATAGATTGAGCCTCTGGTTAGCTTAGTTGCTGACTAGGTTAGCAACTTACTTAGTTTGAGCCTCTGATCAGCTTAGTAGCTGACTATGTTAGCAACTTACATACAACCCCAATTCCGAAATAGTTGGGACGAAGTGTAAATTGTGAATAAAATCAAAATGCAATGACTTTCAGATCACATGAGCCAATATGTTATTTACAATGGAACACAGATAACATTTCAAATGTTGAAACTGAGACATTTTACATTTTTATCCACAAAATGAGCTAATTTCAAATTTTCTGGCTGCAACAGGTCTCAGAAAGGTTGGGACACAGGCAAAAAAAGGGCTGAAAAAGCAATTAATATATAAGAGAATCAGCTGAAAGAACATTTAGCAAGTAATTAAGTTAACTGGCATCAGGTGTGTAACATGATTGGCTGTAAAAGGGATGTCTTAGAGAGGCTGAGTCTCTCAGAAGTAAAGATGGCCAGAGGCTCTCCAACCTTTGAAGGCTTGCGTAAAAAAATTGTGGAATACTTTAAAAACAATGTTCCTCAACGTCAAATTGCAAAGGCTTTGAAGGTCTCATCGACAGTGCATAACATCATCAAAAGATTCAGAGAAACTGGAAAAATCTCTGTGCGTAAGGGTCAAGGCATAAAACCTTTACTGGATGCCCGTGATCTTCAGGCCCTCAGACGCCACTGCATCAATCACCGGCATGATTCTGTCATTGACATTACTAAATGGGCCCAGGAATACTTCAAGACACCACTGTCTGTAAACACAGTCCGCCGTGCCATCCACAGATGCCACCTAAAACTCTATCATACTAAAAGGAAGCCATTATTGTGCATGATCCAGAAGCGCCGCCGTGTTCTGTGGGCCAAGGCTCATTTAAAATGGACTGTAGCAAAGTGGCAAAGTGTCCTGTGGTCAGACAAGTCCAAATTTGACATTCTTGTTGGAAATTATGGACGCGGTGTCCTCCGGGCTAAAGAGGAGAAAGACCACCCCTCCTGTTATCAGCGTTCAGTTCAAAAGCCAGCATCTCTGATGGTGTGGGGATGCTTTAGTGCATATGGTGTGGGACACTTGCATGTTTTAAAAAGCACAATGAATGCTGAAAGGTATATAAAGGTTTTAGAGCAACATATTCTCCCCTCCAGATGACATCCATTCCAGGGAAGGCCTTGTGTATTTCAGCAGGACAATGCAAAACCACATACTGCAGCTATTACAACAGCATGGTTTTGTAGTAGAAGAGTCCGTGTGCTGAACTGGCCTGCCTGCAGTCCTGATCTTTCACCGATTGAGAACATTTGGCGCATAATTAAATGAAAAGTCCGTCAAAGGAGACCCAAAACTCTCCAGCAGCTGGAAGCCTGTATTAAACAAGAATGGGGTCAAATTCCAATGGCTAAACTGAAGAAACTTGTCTCGTCAATGCCCAGACGCCTCCACTCTGTGTTAAAAAGAAGAGGGGATGCTACACCATGGTAAACAGGCCCCTGTCCCAACTTTTTTTAGACCTGTAGCAGCCATCAAATTTGAAATGAGTTCATTTTGTGGATAAAATTGTAAAATATTTCAGTTTCAACATTTGCTATGTTATCTCTGTTCTATTGTGAATAAAATACTGGCTGGTGTTATTTGAAAGTCATTGTGTTTTGATTTTATTCACAATTTACACTTTGTCCCAGCTATTTCGGAATTGGGGTTGAAGTTTGACCAACTGGTTAGCTTAGTCACTGACTATGTTAGCAACTTGAATGGTTTGAGCCTTTGGTTTGCTTAATAGCTTACTATGTTAACAACTTATATAGTTTGAGCCTCTGATTCTAGCTATGTAAGTTGCGAACATAGTTAGCAACTAAGCTTTTAGGAAACGTGCTCTGGGTCGGCAGACATCCCGGACCTGGGGTCAGTGCGTTCATTAAGGGTTTATCTTCTCTGTCGAAGAGTGTGTCGGCGCTTCAGGCTGAAATATGAGGGCGTTTTTGCATCATGTGTCCGTGTTTCTCTGCGGAGCTGCAGTGTTCGGCATGTATGAGGCCTGGCCTTGAGTGTGATGAATGCAGGGAGGAAGTGTGATGAATGGGCAGAGTGAGGATGAGTGCATAAATACTGACTGTCTGCTTCTCCTGTGAAAGGCTCGTGTTAGAGCCCGGGGAATGGACTGCTGGTGATCTACAGTCGCAGAGAAAAGATTACCCTGTGTCCCTGCATGTTAACAGGTGTGCATGTACACACACACACACACACACGTACACGCGTATACACACACAAACACTTGCGCGCACACACACTCAAACATGTGTGCACTCAGACACACACGCCTACGCAGGCACACACATACAAACGCATGCACACGCATATGCACACACATGCTTGCATTCATACACACTCTCACACACACATCGACATGCGTGCAATCACACACACTCACAGACATACCCATGCGTGCAATCACACACACACACATTCACACACACGTGCATGCACTCACACACACACGAACGCATGCACACACACATGCTTTCATTCATCACACACTCACACACACATACACATGCGTGCAATCACACACACACATTCACACACGCGTGCATGCACTCACACACACACACACATGCTTGCAATCATCACACACTCACACACACGTACACATGCCTGCACTCACACACAAACACACACGCACACACACACACACACACACACACACACAATCACACATGCATGCACACATAAAAAGACACAAGCACCGTCACACAGAATGCGCACATGCACGCACACGCACACTGTAATCTTATTCCTACAAACGCAGGCTCTAAACTCCATCTTAAACTCACACACACCTGAGCCTGATTAGCAGCCTATTGCATCAGGGAGAGGTTTCACCTCCTACACAGTGTGGAGAAGCTTTTTTTGCTTTAGCGCAGACGGGGGGTATAAAATGTGCAGCGTTTGTGCACAGCGGACTGTCAGCAGCACAGCAGCAGCGACGCACTGAAACACACGCCTCAGTTTATCAACACCTGGCCCCTCACAGGGAGGCCTGTTCACTTAGAGTACAGCTTCACCTGCGGCCCGGCAGAGAGAGAGAGAGACGGGGAGAGAGAGGCAGGGAGAGAATGAAGGAGACTGATATGGGGAGAGAGAAGGAGAGAGGTGGAGAGAAGGACTGATGTGGAGAGGGAGGGAGGGAGGGAGGGAGAGAGGGAGTGCTTTAGAGAGAGAGAATGAGAGAAGGAGAGAGAGAGTGGGAGTGATATGGGGAGAGAGTTGTAGCAAGGCAGAGATGGAGAGAGGAAGAGAGAATTTGAGCGAGGGAAAGAGAAAGAGATGGAGGGAGATTGAGGGAGAGATGGGGAGAGGAAGAGAGATGGAGATCGAGAGAAGGATGAAGGGAGAGTGAGAGCAGGGGGAGAGAGGGATGCAGGTCAAGAGGTGGGGAGAGAAAGAGTGAGAGGATGAGAGATGCAGATGGGGTGTGAGAGGTGGAGAGAGGGATGTAGAGAGAGGGGAGGTGAAGAAAGAGAGAGGGAGGTACAGAGAGAGAGAGAGGGAGAGGGTAGTGGAGATTACTTTGTCCCTTGGGTCTCCTTTATTTAAAATGTCACCTGTACCTTCAAACAAAGCTAGAATTGCAGGAGGCTCCACCCGCACGCACAAAGAGAAAGTAGAAATAGTGCGACTCGAATAATGTCATGTAATAAAATCACAAAAGGAGATTGAAGCCCATGCAAGGAAAAACAACAGAATTAACCAGACTGCAGCACAAACACCAATCAAAACAGGGGCGAACACCATGGAAAATACCACGCCGACTATAAGACCGCTGTTCTCATTTCCTGCCTCATTCAGCTTACATAGATGTTCGCCCACCTCCAGAATCCCCCAGAAACCATAAACACTGTTCACCGATATAAAAAGGGCCACTGGGGGGGCATTGGCTTGTGAATTGAGCCTCTTAAAACATGTAATGGTTCTATTGAACCTCTACCACCCGTACTATTATGCCGAGTCAGCCAAATGGCCGCCTTTTCCTGCCAGAAATTTAGCAGGACTGCTTTCTGTTTGATGAAGTGAGAGTGGTAGGGAGAGCGGGATGGAGAGATGGAAAAAGAGAGTGATGGGTTTGAGAGACAAAAGAAAGGGGGCCAAATAGAAAGGTATTGAGAAAATTTAGTGCTACTTTCACACACACTGTTACTTGTGATTGCATGCGTTTATGTGTGCTTGTGTGTTTGTGCCCACGTGTCTGTGTGTGTGTGTGTGTGCGTGTGTGTGAATGTAACAGAGTATAGTCTTCAATCTATCTCACATCCTGAGTATTTTTATGAGCACACTCACACACTGACACATACTTGCTTTCAGGGGATACTCCCGCCTACATAAATGACTGGCTTACTCACTCGGTCACATGTTGCGCTATGTGCTCTTTGTGCACAAACACACACTCGCTATATGCACACGGCCAAAATCCAGCCCTCAGCCCTCCTACACATGTATGTGCACACGCACACACACACACACACACACACACGCACACACTCTTTCACACACTCAAACTCTTACACATACACACACACACTCTCTCTCACTCACTCACACTCTTACACACGCATGCATGCACACACACGCAGGCACACGCACACACACACACACACACCTGCTCCCTAATAGTTTCCCACACAGACCAGCATCACCATCGGCAGCAGGATTGCTTTCAGCATCACCAGTCAGGAAGAGGGATGAGGAGGGACTGGGGAAAGTCTATTGTGCCGTGCACAGTGATTGACAAAACGACCCACTCCCCCTGTCACTAGCTTCTCATTATCGCTCTCTTCATTACTGAGACTGTTCATGCGAGCTGGAGCTGCAGCCTGCTCGAAATATTAGGAAAACTCACAAACTGAGTGAATTAAGATACTCAGCTGTCACTGTGGCAGACTTGAATTTGTCACATGTATTTCATCTTATATCTGGCTGAGGAAAATTTACGGCTCTATTAGCGTATTTTTGAGGTTCATTATGTGGAGAAGCCTAGGTTCCATTTAAGAGAATGATTATATGTGAAATATACAGTTTCTGTATGATTAATTCATTGAGATATACTCATAAATGTAATTACTCCTGTGATTTCCAGTCTGTTTTCAAGTAAGTATTTAACATTGCGCACAAAGTGATTACGAGAATTTTCAGTTTACGCTGAAAAACAATTTTACCTTCCCCGTTCAGTGTAATATCCTTGTGAATTTTAGTTAATGTGAAAATAAACGTTTTACAAAGCCCTTTCAAGCGTCATTTGCACTGTTTCTTAAATGAAACCCCATTTTCTTTCTGGAGCTCTTTGAAGCTACAGGCTATGTGCGTGTCCATAATGAGTGTAATTTTGGTCTCTGTCACTGAAAATCGAGGACTTCAGCAGCACCTGTGCAAAGTCGGTTGTCCCTAACACTCTTGACTAGGGAAATTCGCTTTGCAAAAACAACATTATACACCTGTTCCCATACTGACTATATTAAATAAATTTGACAGGTACCTTGAATGACTCATAATAGAAGAAAAATAAGCGGAATAGGCTGAGAGAGAGCACCAGGGCTGGCTAACAGCATTGCCAGAGAGCGGGTATGCTAATCGCTAATGCGCTAAATGTCAGCCCATTTCTAACCGAGAGGCAAAATGCCAGTTGTTTAACGTATGCAGATAACCATCCATAACAAGCTATTTAAAAAGCCCAGGTAGGAGGGTGGTATTTTCTTTCTCTGTACATGTTTAACCCCGGAATGTTTCACTCAACCATTTGGAAGACATTAAAGAGTTAAAAAAAAAAAATTGAGCCTTGCGGATGCATTATTAAATTTGCAACAGGGACATTTTCTGCACTTCGTCTTGAGCCAGGAGTCTGTTCTTGATCACGTGACCATAGAATGGGGTTACTGGACCACCAGTCCGTCGCAAGATATTACATACTGATAAAATTCCAGACCTGAGAGCTATTTTACTCTCAGTTTCCCATCATAAATTAGCCATTGCATTGCTTAAATTGCACCTATACCTTAAGTTAATTAGTCCAGAAGACCTATCAGACCGACTGGCTAAATACCATTTATTTGGTTCGATAATTATTGGGCTGCCTGTAAAACAACTAGAGCAGCTGGTGTATTTCTCTTTCCCCTGTTTTTTTAAGTTTATTCCTGCTTTTGGGAAATTTTAAACCAGACGAGTAATCATATGCCTGGTATTTGTCTCAGATTGTGATAAATTGCCTCATGTCTTTGTGAGTTATCATTTACATCAGCGCACCAACGCTCTCTTCCATCTCTGCCTGAAAGCAGAGGTTCGGGAGCAAAAAAATATTTCAAGTTCTCTCGAATCTGAACCATGAAAGTGCATTTTCAGGTGCTGAAATATTTTTATGTTCCAAAGACTCATGCACGAAACTCCATTTCCACCCAAGAGTGAAATTCCACTTGTTTTTGATTAGTGTAACAAAAAAGCTCCATATCTGAAAAACTGTAAATGTCAGAAATATGATTCAAAGCTTTTTGAAATTGGACAAATGTGCATTTATGACTAAAGCAATCATTTCCATCAAAGTCCAACTTCTAATACGTATGTCTATCTACTTATTTTTACAAAATGCATAGTGTTTACCCATATGTCTGATTCTTTATTCAAGGCTGCATTAATGGATTCATCTGAAAGAGGGACATTTTGTAAATTCAGGGGTACAAACCTCATATCCGTTGCGTGATCTGATCAGAAGTCTTCTAGGTTTATATTTTAGGCATGTAGATTAAATTTAGAGCATTGGAATCAATGGTGACTGTAAATAAATAGCAAAGGTAAAAAATCAAGCAAGCTGGAACTCAAAACAGAGCGACTTTGAACAGTGGTCATTGGTTTTGGTCCAGATTAAATTACACCATACAACAATAAATATTTTGAAAAAGAAGTATGTGGATGAAGTAGTGGGATTTTAATTGACATTTTGAATAATTTGTTAAAGTTTCAATCACCCTTTATTCTATTTTTAAAGGTTACAAATCAAGACCTTCTCAGGCAAAATGTTTTCTTACATTCTGACTGCAGTGGGTAAACACCCTACAAATTGTCTAAAAATTAAGAAGCAAAATTCACGTTCAAATTTTGGAGATTTTTTTCTGATGACCAGCTGCAAGTATGAGTGAAATTAAATCTAGAGTATATACATGTCAACAAATTACTCAGTAGCAAGGACCACGCCACAACAATGTGTAGTTTAAAGGTTTAATGTAATTTTTGTGATCATGAGAGTATGCAGAGAGGGGAAAGAGGGATTTTGTCTTGAGGTTGTCTGGGAGAACATGCTGAAGACGGGGCGGAGGGAGACTCACTGTGGGGGCTCCGTCTCGACGTTTATTCCCCCGAGCTGATCTCCAGCCCCCCAGACGGTACCTGAAAGAGACATGGGAGAGGTTTGCACCGGGTTGAACTGGGGGAGATGAGTGGAGAAGGGAAGAGGATGAAGGGATGTGTGTAGGGATGAGGTAAAGAAGGGATGAGATGGGAAGGGATGAGGATGAATGAAAGAGGATGAAGGGATGAGGTAGGAAGGAGATGGATGAAGGTAAGGGGAAGAAGGGGGGTGGGTCGAGAGATCTGATCCAAACTGAGAGGAAGGGGCTGAACAGGTATAAGTAGGCTTGCCAGGTAATTGAGGTGGGGTTGAGGCGTGGCCCTGCTCCCGTGCCTAAGTTAACTTATTAACTTCATTTAAAAAAAGAAAAGTATACAGAAATCTTGAACCATTACAATTTAAGAGCAGTTTTTCAAAAGCTTAGATACATTAAAAGCCCTTTTTTCACCAGTTTTTACCTGGTATCATAGAGAGCCCTACATCTCAAACACTATAAATATTATTCTGTATAGGGCTGACAAAAAAGGGAAATATTTGATAAACAACATGACTGCATGCAAAAACAGTAAACACTGGAGTTTATATGGGCAATGTTCTGTCCATAGCGATGCTTTCTGCGAGAAAAATTAATTCCCTTGAGCCCACATGGTGCGGCCTAAAGCTAAGCTCTATGTTTGGTAGCAAGACAAGACAAAAAATGACTGACATGTCAATTACCATGCAATGATGCAAAAGGGAAGACAATTCCACTAGTACTTTGAATATAAATTGGATTGGCAAGTGCCCCTCCCAGTCAAGAAAATGCAGCAAATAAGCCACACTTTTTCAAGAAATTCACCAATCATGTTAAAAGACCTTTAGAGTGACAAAGAGAATACCAATGAAGCTCTAGGATGAGGTAAAAGTGGGTTTGCACAGCACAGAAACTTGATGTGCAAACTTGCGAGCGACTGCAATTGCCTTGTGTCCATCAGTTACCCTCTAAAAATCATGTAAAATTAAACATCTAATAAATGAAAAATTCAAACGGTTTTTCTTGAAGCCCAAGTCCATAACAATTTTTCAGAACAAGAGTTCTGTGGATTACTGCAATACTGGACCGTGTTCCAGGGCATCAATTAAGGTGCAGGCAGCGATAAATATTGGGTGAGTGAACACTGCCGTTGAAATGTTTTGATAATGGCTTCAACTTGTTATGTGACCTGAACTACGACTTTGGTAACAGGAAGGAATGTCATGGAAGGATTCTGAATGATCATACTGATATGTTCTGCTCTTTATCAGTCAGTAAATTATTTAGTTGATTGACTTGTGTAAATCCCGTAACGCCAGCATTACCACAAGGGATCGTTGGGTATTATGGGTGGTATTGTATTGAAGGTCATTGTATATTTTGGTCACTCTCTCTCTCTTGGTCTTTACAAGTACGGAGTCTTTAATTCCTCATGGCTTGTTTTAAGTTACTGTTTCCTGGATAAGTGAAATTTTCACACCCCCTTGGCGAATCTTGAAATGAGCTTTAACCTCATTGGCGACATTTTATTTCTTGTTTACAATGGCTAAAAGGTAAAGGAATAAAGAGTTTATGCCTTAATATGAGATCAAAATACTTGTTGGGACGGAGTTTGCTTTTTATGTTATGTTTTTTTGCAGTGCATTGCTTATTTTTCACATTGCGAGTATGATGATCACAAGAACACACCAGATGAGCTAGCACACCAGATTAGTGTGTCAGAGAAGAGTCGTCTCTCTCCAACGACACCTGTATACCCGTGTACACCTGGCAGGTTCCTGGAAGGAGCGGAGTAGTCGGTAGCCCAGAAAACCCCAAGAGACCCCCATAAAACACAGGCTTTACCTGCAGGGGAGAGTCTGCCCGCATCTGTTCCCCGCATCCGTGTGCTGAAAATGGCAGGCAGTTTACGCTCTGCAGAGCACGTACTGCTTTTTCTCAAATGCGTTGCTGTCAACCGAATAGCGTACGCTAAGCTATGGCGCAGTTTAAAGCTAAGGTGCAATGTTGCTTACATTTGACCGAATGGCACTCGGCTCTCTGTCTCCCCTTCCTCCTGGGATAGCCTGAGGCTCCTCTCGCCATTACTGCTCCCTGTAGCTGTAAAAGTGTTCATGAGGCAACAAAGTCGGATCGATGCGTGATGAATTACCCTCACGGGCTCTATAAAGCTGGGTTCGGGCCCAGGTGGGCCATTGTATTCTGACTCGTCTCTCGGACGACCTCACGGTGTTCTATTCACGGCGTGTGTGTGTGTGTGTGTGTATTAGTATGAGGCCCCTTTCATACCGAACGCTGAATAATTTATCTCAATCCTCTCATTCTTTTTCTCACTCTCCCTCGCTGTCAGTCACTGTCTGGATTCAATGTCCACAATTCAATTCCCCAAATTCAGTTTGCTGTATTGGGCTGACAGACAAACACTCGCCGCTGCTGGAATGTGCACTCGCTATGCTGGGCGGAGTAGCGCTGGAAGCTGACGCCTGGGTCAAAACCCCTGCCGGCGAACTTGGCTGCAGGACAGTCCCGTAGCTTCCCGCGGTGCCTCCATCTTTCTGAACTTTGACCTTTGACCTGGCGGAACTGTTGCACGCTGTGTGCTGCTGGTCGTTAGCGATGACATCATTTCAGATGTATGAAATGAGCGAGCGGTCAGTCAGGCTCCCTGGGTCGGAATGTTCCGGAACGCTGCAGGGCGCAGCTCCAAGCTTGTGTAGATGTTTCCTCGAGTTGGGACTGTGTGCACTGCCCCCTGTGCCTGCTCACACACACACACACACACACACACACACACACGCACGCATTACCCAGCTGGGTGCCAGCCCCAATTGCTTCCCTAACACTGAACTGCTCCACATTCTGCTTTGGTTGTCGGTCTGCCGGACATAAAAATACATATTTATCACTTAATCAGATTCCTCTGTACTACACAATTTTCTCCTTTTGAAGTTCTCTTTTTGAAGTTTGTCTATTAGGGCACATCAACTCTCTCCTGTTGCCAGCTACCCAGCCTCCACAGTGGAATACGGCTTCTTTTGTGTGTGTGTGTGTGTGTGTGTGTGTGTGTGTGGATGTGGATGTGGATGTGCATGTTTGTGTGCATATGCGTGTGTGTGTATGTGTGTGTTTGCGTGCATGCGTATGTGTGTATAGTATGCATTTGTGAAAATGTGTGCGTTTATGTGTGTGAACTTGTGTGTGTGTGTGTGTGTGTGTGTGTGTGTGTGTGTCATAATTTTCCTCCTTCCACATACACCAGCAGCACTCTTTGCGGAAGTAGCACACAGAAGTGATTTGAACACTGACCCCCCCACCCCCAGGCTGTAGGTCACACTTTGGGTAGAGAGATGGAATCATTCATTACGCGTTCAGCGCATGTGCAGCTGTTGTCATGGGGTCCGTACTGCACAGACACAGGTCTTCACGGAAACGAGGAGCAGAACCGAAGCACTGCGCGTGAAGTCGACTCCGATCGGACTGAGTATCCCTGAAATCGCTGGACTGGGTTTCAACACGATGTAGTGGGTTTGACATGCAGGCGTTTGCTCTGGGGCTTGGTGATGAAGTGGTGGTGATTTGTTATGTAAGAGCGTTCATCGACTGCGTGTATTCCTGAGTGGAGTTACGGAGTTCAGCATTGTACTGTACAGTGCGTGCTACGTGCTAACCTTGTCATGACAATTAACAGAAGTCAATGGACCAAGGCTAAGAAAGCTAATTAGCGACTTTTCCATTGACTTCTATTCGTTGTCATTGCAAGGCTAACATGCAGCATGGTGCGTCCTCTTAACTGTGCCTAGCGTACTGTGCGGATGGCTTGTGTGTGCGTGTGTGTATGTGTGAGTATACATGCTAATGTGTGTTTGTTGTATGTTGCAGTTAAAAATCTACCCCAGAAACAATACACACACACATATCTATGTCCTTCCCATGTGTGAGCAGATCCAGTTGAAATTGACTTTGCTGTATCAGTCCGAATGGGGCTCCCCACCTTTAAGTTACCGATGGTACTGTGACCCTTTGTCTGATATCTGTGCCCACTTCCTAAAAGCTGCCCCCCATCTCTTCAGGTTCCTGTCGGGCGCTTCTCCCAAAATCTCTCCTTCCTCATCCTCCCTTCCGTGAATCCCCCCCCACTTCTCCCTGTCTGGGGGGGGGGAAGATTCGCAACAGCCTGGAAACCCAAATTTCCTGACGCTGCTCGGCTTCATGTTTTATGTATTAAGACAAAAGAAGCCTACTTTTCTGCCGTGTGGTTTTTTTTTTTTTTTTTTTTTTTTTGCATCTTTGGCAAAGGCGCTGATTTAATTGGAGTTGCGCTTATCGCCCGCTTCGGGGACACTTCTTCTGCTGTGTTAAATGCACCTTGTGCCGTTTGCTTTGGGTAAAAGTGGCTGCTAAATGCCGAAGTTTTAATTTTGTGTGTGTGTGTGTGTGTGTGTGTGTGTGAATGTACGTTTTCATATTTGGGTGAGTATTTTCCGATATGTGTGGGTCTGAGTCTGCATGTAATCTGTTGAAGTATTTACGAGTTTGTGTGTTCTTGTGTTGGGGTGTGTGTGTGTGTGTGTGTGTGTCAGATTGATCTTCCAGGTAACTTGTATGGTGGTTCAGCAGAACTTTTACGAGCAGGTGAATGAATAATTCAGAGGAAGAATCGCAGCTGCTCCATATTTTCTCTCAGATGCAAAATTCCTGTGAACTTCACGAAGTCTATTCCAGAAATTTTACCTGTCCTATTGATTTCCTTTTTACCCCTTAAAAAGTACACTTCATTCAACAGCTAGAGTATCTTTTTAAGACACTAAATACTAGACTCAAGTGTTGAATAGTGTTGAATTTGAAAGCTTCCTGGTTGGCAGAGGTCTTGAAACAGGACCATCTTGCCTTAAATAAACGGTAGATATTTAAAAAACCAACAAATGAGTATCTCCTAATTGTATTGTTTTGTCATATGGGCATGAATGTTATGTACCTCATCTGGTATTGAAATAAATTTTTTGAAAAGGGTTGTAGCGGAATGCAGTGGATATATTCTCCCAAACGTCTACACAGTTGCTGTATATCATAGTACAAATAGTGAAAAATTACTGTTCCAGTGTTGCTGCAGTGTTACCCATCATGCCACATTCTGTAGTTCTGTAGCTGTGTAGTTCCTCTGTCCTCTGGCCGAAAGCTCGCGCACCTGCTCCTTGTGACAGAGATGAGTGACAGCTTTTAGAGTGGGAGGAGTCATTTGGGACTGGAGCTGGATTGAGATGACATCACAGATGCTGGAATGTTGTTTGAGTGCAGATAGAGTGCTGTTCATCACATGCGCCTTGAGAAAAAGAGAGAGTGTGAATGTATGTGTTTGTGTGTGTGTTGGTGTGAGCGTGTGAGGTGTTTGTGTTCTTGTGTTTGTTTGTGTGTAATACATAGTTAGGGGTGTGTGCTTGTGTAATAAGTTTAGGGCATATGTTTTTGCATTTATTTTGCATGCTTGTGCACATGTCTGTGTGTGTGTGTGTGTGTGTGTGTGTGTGTTTTTGTGTATTGGAATGAGCATGTGTGTCTGTGTGAGGTGTGTATGTGTGTTTTAGGGCGCGTGTTGGGGTATGTATGTATGTATATGTGTGTGTGTATGTATATATATATATGTGTGTTTGTGTGAGAGTATGAGAATGCTCTCAGGATTTGATCACCCCCCCACTCTTGTCAGTAGCCTGGCCCTGCTGTCTCGGAGGCAGATGAAACGATCCATCTGAGAGCTCCTCTCCATCTCACACACCCAACACTTCACTCCTTTCTCACAGGAGACCAAAGATGATTAAGTACTTTAATCTCATACCACCCTGCTTTATTAGTGGATCGGTTAGAAATCTTTGTGGCAATAAATAAATAAATAAATAAATAATGTTGTGATGTCGTCTCTCCTGCTTTTTCTTTCTGTTTAATTTGGTTTGAAAGGTGATTTACTGGTAGGGCTGTTGAGCGTTTACGGTTGCAGTTATGCACTCTTACGTAATGGATTCTGTTTTAATATCTTCCCACCCCTCTCTTTACCTTTCTCTACCCCGCCCTCCTCCCGTCTATCCATTCTTCCTTCCCCCTCTCTTCCTCTCAAACCACTCCCCTCTTCTCTACCCCTGCCAATCATGGCTTCACATCACAAACCACTCCCCTGTCTGTCTTTTCCCTGCTCCCCGCTCTCCTTGCTACTCTCCTTTTCCTGTCTCCTCCCCTCTCTCTCGGCCCCTCCCCTATATAATGGCTCCTCCCCTTCATCTGACCCCGCCCCCCTCTCTCTCCTGACCTCTCTTCTCTCTCTCCCTGTCCCTCTCCTGGCTCCTCTCCTATTTCTGTCTCCTCCCTCTCTGTTGACCCCTCCCCTCTATGTGGGGCCCCTCCCCTTTCTAATGACCCCCTCCCCTCTCTCCTGACTCCTCCCCTCTGGCCTTTCCCCCAGGTTTCCTGAGCACAGGTGACCAGTCGGCGAAGGGAAACTACGGCCTACTGGACCAGATCCAGGCTCTGCGCTGGCTAAACGAGAACATCGGCCATTTTGGGGGAGACCCCGAGAGGATCACCATCTTCGGCTCGGGAGCCGGGGCGTCATGTGTCAACCTCCTCATCCTGTCCCATCACTCTGAGAGTGAGCATACGGGTGGGGGATCGGGTTTGGGGTTGGAGGGGGTACAGCGAGGTGCTTTGTTACCACATACATTCAAGTTAGAGCTTCTTGATAACCTCATGTAACCCTCAAGTGCTCGGGTGTTTTACCAGACAATCCTTCATACCTCAGATCTTTGAAGATTATTACGTTTCTAACCCGGGTTGAGCTACATTTTATTATAAGGACATTGATTTTAGGTTTTTTCTACATATTGATGACAGTAATAAACCCCCGAGACTCCTCAAAGAAAAACATTAGTCATTGAACTAACAATGGCTTTTAACAGTTTTTGAAATCTGGGGACCATAATTTTGCTGAAAATAGTCTGAGGAAGAGCTGGAAGCTTAATTTAAAAAAAAAAAATCAGTCGCTAAATACCTCAGGTATGCATTTATCTGTCATTTGAATCATCAAATTGAATGCACTAATGATTTGGTGATATTGTTAATACCGTGCTATGTGGAGAGTAATGTCCTGAAAGACATTAGTCCTCCTCAGTCACTTCTGTACATGGCATAACTGAGTTTGCCCAAATTAAGTCGTACTCGAATAACTCCACACAATTGTCTAATCACGGCCGTTTCCTCTGAAAGCCCCAACAGATCATAACTTCCATTTTTTGCTGCCAAAAAAAAATATTGCTGGATTCATAACTTCTGTTTTTTGCTGCCAAAAAAGCAGTGCTGGGCGGAGTGCTGACGAAGCGCTCGATGAAGCTACATGCAGCGGGGTTACGCAGAGTTTGATGCGCTTCGGGCTCTCCGAGATGCTTAATAGGAAAAATTAGGGAAATAATTTAGCTGGAAATGGACGTATTAGCAGGGCGCCACTCTGCTGAAAGTAAAACAACAGTTTATGGTGCTTTTACTGTGTGCCAAAGAGCAGAGCGTGATCTGGTGTCTGCAGCAGCCCCAGCTATTGACTCACCGCGTATGTGTGCGCTAACAGAGTTTAAGCATTGCATTTTCTGTTTACATTCATCATTTGTATTTGTTTCTTGAGCTTATTGTATACCTGGCTCATGTGCTTGTTCCATGTTTGCTGTGTGCATGTCATTTCTGTTTCATGTCATGTCAGCCTCCAGCCAATTAACCTTGCCACCACTGTCGTGTTTTGTTGAAAACTACCTGTTACTCATCCATCATCCCAACTGTCTTCCGTCAGAGTCGTTCGCATCTCCATCCTCGTCTCCATCGTTACCGCCTAACGTCGGTTCTCCCGGCCAGGCTGTTTCCTCCCCTGCTAATGGGCTGCAGGTACGGACGGACGGACAGACTTCCATCTCTCGGTCAGATAACTCCCTCTCACCTCCATTGGCTCCGGTGCTCTCCCACGCCGATCCGGTTCAGTGTGCAGAACATTGCGTTTCAACTGGACACATTGAGACAAATATGTCTGGAGTGGAGCAGAGAGGCGATGAGGGAGTTACTGAGCAATATTAAAGAGGGGAAGAACAGAAAAGAGTGGGTGTCCAGGTGGACGAATAGATGAAGGGATGAACAGGGTGGAGGGGGCAGGTCGAGAGAGAGAGATGGGCAGCAGAGCAGGAGAGATAAACCGCCGTCTTTTAGGGGCGGAAAACAGGTGGACTTTTTTACCTCTGTCTTGTTTTCATTCGGTCTGTCTTTCTTTCTCTCTCTGTTTGGTTGCAATTTCTCTTTCTCACTCTCTTTAGTACTCTCTCTTTCTTGTTCTTTCTCCGCCTGTCTCCCTCCCTCTCCCTCTGTTTGATAGAAGAAGATGCAGTAGAATAATGCAGGACAGGTTAGCACCAGAGCACTCCCCTAATTGATTTCTCTGGGAAAGGGAGTTTGCGTCGCTGCTTAATTATTAACTAGAGAATGTGTGGATGGAGGGAGGGGGAGGGAGGGGGGAGGGAGAGAGAGAGGGAGGAGGAGGAGTGCGCTGCATTAATACACTGTACAGGCTCACACTGCAGCGTTAGAGAAGGTTTCTCTGAGGAAAAACAGAAGGGATTCAGGGAGCTCCTGTAAACACCCCAGTCCTGTGGAATGTGCTCCCCAGTTGACCCTCCACACACACTTGCACATAGACGCACATACCTGCTCACCGTCTCCACACACACACGCACACAAACATACACACACTCGTTCGTTCTCATGTTTTGAGGGGACATTCTAGAGACTTCCATTCATTCCCTAACCCCTTTCCCTGACCTTAAGCCTCAACAGAACATACCTAATAGCTCACTTTTTTGTGGGGGCCTGAAAATGTCCCCAGAAGTACAACAATGAAATCTGGAATTCCATGTCTTGTGGGGACATTTGGTCCACACAAGGGTTGGCAAACATGGTACACGTACACACACAAACACACACATACACACACGAACGTTCACTCATACGCACATGCCCCACACGCCCACACAAATCGCACTTTAATTCCCAGCGTTATTCCTGTTCTATTCTGGATTAATCCTGATTTATTCCCTCTTCATTCCCGCGGGCTCTGCATCCTCACGGGAATACCGCCTCCTCCGCCCCCACTGTGTTCCTCCTGTAACGCATGAGAGGGGGATGCAAATTATTAAAGTTACTGCCCAAATTCAATCTTGATTATGAATTTTTGCCCAGCTTATAATTATGTTTGTAATGAAAGTCATATCTATATTGATCTGTCTCCACGCCATCAAGCATTAGAAGCCCCCGGGGCAGATAGAGTTCGTTTGAAAATTGGTCTGGGTTGGCACAAATAAGGTGATTAAGAGTTGGATGGCTGTTTAGCGAGCCATAGTTTGGAGCAGAAAGAAATCATTATGTGTTTTTGTCTCAGCGGCCATTGAGTAATCAGAGCATATAACAACTGACGACAGTGATTTTTCAGCAAGAGAAATTGTGAATTACTTGTACACGGTCCCTTGAATGTCCAGACTTTAAGGGGCTGGATTCACAGACTTCGATTACGCTGATATATGGACTAAATCGAGTTTTATGTTGACAATCTCTTTACAGAGCTCCTAAATGTACTTTTTCTTTATGCTCAGTCAGTTTTCCAATAACACTTGTTGTCTGTCGCTTTGGACTAAGGTTTTCTGTGAGAAATAAATGTTCAGTAATGTAACATAAAACTTTAATTTTGCCTTGGTCTTTGCTTAAACTGTGTCTGTTGAAGGGATGCTTAATGTGACATGCTAACGTTGTGATAAGAACGAATAGAGATCAATGAACAAAGAATAAAAAAAGATAATTAGCACTTTTGACTTCCATTGGCTTCTATTCACTGTCATCTCAAGGCTAGCCTGTAGCGTGGAGTGTCCCTTTAAGCTGGCCCAGAGGATTTGTGACCTTGTGAATGACCTCGGATATTTGAAGGCTCTGTGACCACACCTGTTTCCTGTCGCGTTCCGGTTTCAGGTCTCTTCCACCGGGCCATTGCCCAGAGCGGTTCTGCCATCTCAAGCTGGTCCGTCAACTACCAGCCGCTGAAGTACACGCAGATCCTGGCCCGTAAGGTGGGCTGCAGCTCCGGCGAGACGGTGGACCTGGTCGAGTGCCTCCGCCGTAAGAACTACCGCGAGCTGGTGGACCAGGACATCCAGCCGGCCCGGTACCACATCGCTTTCGGGCCTGTGGTGGATGGGGACGTGGTCCCGGACGACCCGGAGATACTCATGCAGCAGGTCCATCTACTTTTTCTGTCAGTCGGCTATGTTCTGGCCAGCATAAATGCGTGAATGTCCCAGATTATTTTGTTGTTATTGTTTGTTTTTCATTTAATTTTTTTTTTTTTTTTTTTAGTTTAACGTTTTTATGAATACTTTCGAATCACAGTGTTGTTCTTTTTTTTTTTTTTTTTGATCGGGCAGCCTGGTGTTGTCAGTTTTATTGGTTTGTTTTCATATGTGCTTGTGTATCGTGAGTCATGTTGCTTTTAAAAATCACTCTGCAGACACATGTCCTGAAATTGTGCCAGTGGAGGCATATCTGTGCTCGTCTGTAGCTGTCTGGCTATATATTCTCTTTTTTACACTTGATACACCCATTACCCTGACTTTGACACATTTTATGTTTGATTATTTTTCCGCCACAAGAATTTTATGTTTGTTGCTTTGCATGTCAAGTCTGGCAGTATTTGTTACACATTTCGGCAGACATCTTTTCTCATATCTATCTGAAATACTGAATCTGAGCTTGTGAAGTCAGGTACTTCATCTGGTCTGCTTCCCTTCCTCATTATGAGTGAATATTTTGACAATTTTGATCCATATTTAAACACTTCTTAGGCCAGCAGTTCACAAAATTGGTCCTGTGGCTCCCCTGTGTATGCTGTTTTTTGTTCCAACCCCAACAGGATTTTAAATAGCTGTTAGTTTGTCTTAATTAGGTGCATTTCATGTTTAGATCAGTTATTTTTCCTCTGAAGCCACATTGTGACTGAAATATCCACGCATGACATGAAGAATAAAAGACCCTTGAACATGTTTTGTTAACGTTTCTGTCGCCAATTAGCAACCTACCGATTCTTTAATTTTATCAGTGATAATTGGTCTGTTTTTATGCAATTGTTTCTAAGATAACACAATTTGGATGTAGAAATTTTATTCTTCATTGAACGCATGGTCATTTCTGACTTAATGCGGCTCGAAAAGATTGCGCAATCCCTCTGAATGTGCATAATTAATTTAGAATGGTGTAATTAAGGAAAAAATAACAGCTGGTAAAAATCCTGGGTTTGGAATAAAATTTTGGTCCAAGAAAATATCAGCCTACACAGAGGGACGTTGGGGCCTAGTTTGGGAACTGCTGTCTTACGCTGAGAGGTGGGAAACAAGGGTACAGGAAGTTAACCTTATAGAACCCATTGGATCGCCAGCGCTCCGAGGAAAAAAAAAATCCTTCATGTTTGAGCCAATTTAGACATGTAGCTTATGTTTCTGTCATATACCACGTGACTACATTTCTAGAAACTAGAGGGTGTTGCCTTTAAAATAAGGCCATACCCATGCATTTTGGCCATACAGTTTGTGTGTTATATATCAGCTGTTCATTATGGAACATCAAAAAGAGAACATTAAAAAATGGTGGGATTTTTTAAAGTACTACCCAGTTGGATTCTTTCTCTCTCTCTGTTTGAAAGAAGAAGATGTGGCTGATCCTGGAATTTCTAATTAGAACAGCTCTTTAACCAGGAGGTAGATTTGACTAATGAATGAAATCAGCTAGTCAAAGTCTTGGGTGGTGACAAAAAGGACTTATTTTGACCTTTGGACCATGCTCCTCTGATGATACTCTTCCCATCCAGGGTGAGTTCCTGAACTACGACATCCTGATTGGTGTGAATCAGGGAGAGGGGCTAAAGTTTGTGGACGACGGCGGCTCAGAGAGCGAAGAAGGGATCTCGGCCGCCGCTTTCGACTACACCATCTCCAACTTCGTGGACAACCTCTACGGCTACCCAGAAGGTGAGTGAGGGGAAACTCTTACTGTGTGAGAACCTGCACAGCTCCGGCCTGGTATTTATACCAAATGTCAGAAATGCTGTCACAGTGACAAGCCTCCTGATTGGGCGCTGGGTGGAGAGGGCATGTCTGTGCAAGTCTCTTACAGCAACACTGGAAAAGCTGTTTATTTATTCATCTTGCAATGTAGAGGCACATTACACAACACACCAGGGAGTTAGCCAAGGAGACTACGTCTATTTTCCTTTGGTCTTGAATCTTATTTTAAGTTTCTGTTTGATTGGCAAGTGAAATTCTCTTACCCCATTCACAAATCAAAAAATGTTTTAAATTTGAATCACAGACAATAAGCTTATATTATTTCGCAAAAAAAAAAGTAAGTTGGTAATCAAAATAAGATTGGAATCAGTGCAGGTGCAGGGCTAAAATGCTAGTTGTGGCAAATGTATTTTCTTATTTTTTTATTTTTTGGATTGTGCACTTGGCATCTCTGACTGAGGAGGACCTGTCATTTATCTTCAATGACCTCACTCGGGCTCCATCATCAGAATCAGACATCCGTGAATTTTGTGTAATTTTCTCAGGAGAACACTGTGCTGCCGTTGAGTAATTGTGGATTCAGTATAAATGCCCTTACCATCATCCAGTGCCCACTGGGTCATCTGGGTGTCTGAAGTCCAGGGTCAAAGAGGATCATTTTGGTCCGAAGTGGTTTTCTGACCCCCACAAGTCCCCCATCGATGATACTATTATCCTAAAACTTAGTTTAGTGGTGGGAAAGTTCCCAAATACGAGGGAGAAACACATTTCGAACGGTAACATTCCCTGAACTGAATCCTAGGGACTCCCAAAAAGAGAAAAGTCACTTGCCGCCTTCAAAAAAATTTGGATTTTGGGGGCCCTCCTCTCACCCCTCTGATCTCTCATGGTGATTCTGGCTGCAGAATCCTGATATATGGGCCAGAATGCATGAAATTTCAGCTTTCCTGTCTCTATTGCGTGAGAAGTTATGGTCCTTCCAATATGCTACAAAACAAAATGACCAATTCACGCAAGTCAAAAAGGGGCGTTTCACCCAAATTTCAAGAAATTTTCACGCGAAAACCGTCGGAGATACTGACATGAAACTTGGGATTCTTTTGTTTGGTACCATAAAGTATTTTTGGACAAAGTTTGAGCAAAATCTGAGAGGTGTCATGTACATGGGTGGCTGAGTTGACATGGAATGACCCATGAAGGTGTTCTAGGCAGCGATGGGACTGAAGTAGATATTTTTTGTTTACTACTTCACGTCTGCTCATCGCTGTTTTTTTTCCCTCCCTCCCCTTCCCAATCCTTCCTTTTCTCTGCTTTTACAGGAAAGGACATCTTACGGGAGACAATCAAGTTCATGTACACGGACTGGGCAGACCGGGACAACGGGGAGATGAGGCGAAAAACCCTTCTGGCGCTGTTCACTGACCACCAGTGGGTGGCGCCGGCAGTGGCCACGGCCAAGCTGCATGCCGAGTTCCAGTCACCCGTCTACTTCTACACCTTCTACCACCACTGTCAGACGGAGACGCGGCCTGAGTGGGCCGACGCGGCGCACGGCGACGAGATCCCCTACGTTTTCGGCATCCCCATGGTGGGCGCCACCGACCTCTTCCCCTGCAACTTCTCCAAAAACGACGTCATGCTCAGCGCCGTGGTCATGACCTACTGGACCAACTTCGCCAAGACCGGGTGAGTCGCTCTGCAGCAGTGGTGGTGACTAACTCCTGTTCCAGGAGGTCTACCATCACGTAGATGTTCACTCTAATACCCAACAACGCACACCTCATTTAACAGCTTGCGATCCCGTTAAGCTGCTAGGGTGTCGAGTCAAACATGCCAAGTGAGAGTTTGACTGGAAACCTCCAGAAGCCTAGGTCACCAATGCTGTACAATATGTCTGTTAACCCAGCTGGACTCACTGCAGGTCCTTTGATGGATTGGCATCATGTCCAGTGTCTACTCCTGCCCATTGCATGCTGGGATACCCTCCAGTAGCCTTGACCAGGAATAATCATATTAGATGATGGAAGATCAAATGAATGGAGTTGTTGGTGAAGAATTTCAATCTACTTACCTGAGTTGATCTGAGCAGAAGAACCAGACCTGGCTCACAGCCTTTCCCCACCCAATGAGCTTATGCACAACATTGCATGAACATTAAGTTCACTATATGAAGCTAGAACTAAAATATGATTCCTTCATCGGCCTGCATCTTGCATTTAGCCCATATCCTTGTAAAATGTTATGACATTTGAGCTGCTTGACCCAGGTAGATCTACCATCCAGTCGGTTTTCATACAAGCTCCAATCCAGCACCTGATTTTACCAATTAGCTGCTCTCAGGTCTTTAGCGTTTAAGCAAGGCGTTCTTTAGTAGGTTTGAAGTGAAAACCTTCAGGATGGTTCATTTTATGTCCTTGCCCTGCGTGCATAGTGGATTCATTCATGCTCATTTAACTATAGCTGACATACAGGTCTACTGTAATTACCTGCTTGTCCTTCTGACTTGGGTTTCTGGGATTTCTGTCCAACAGGGATCCAAACTTGCCTGTTCCTCAGGACACAAAGTTCATCCACACCAAGCCCAATCGCTTCGAGGAGGTCATCTGGACCAAGTTCAACTCCAAGGACAAGCAGTACCTGCACATCGGGCTCAAGCCGCGAGTCCGCGACAACTACCGCGCCAACAAGGTGGCCTTCTGGCTGGAGCTGGTGCCCCACCTCCACAGCCTCCACGAGGAGTACCTGAGCTCCACCACCACCCGGCTGCCCCCAGACACCCCTCGGCCGCCCCACTGGAAGACTGGCGGAGGCCCCCGGACCACTCGACACCCCATCCCAACGTTCCCTCCGGACCTGGACCCCGAGGGCTCGGACCGGCCCTCCATCCTGCACTTCCCAGGGAACACGCGGGACTACTCGACGGAGCTGAGCGTGACGGTGGCGGTGGGGGCCTCCCTCCTCTTCCTCAACATCCTGGCCTTCGCCGCGCTTTACTACAAGCGGGACAAGAGGCACGAGCTTCGTCGGCGGCTGTCGCCCCAGCGGAGCCCCGCCAACGACCTGGCACACAGCCAGGAGGAGGAGCTGATGTCGCTGCAGATGAAGCACTCGGAGCACGACGCGCACCACGACATGGAGCCCCTGCGGCCCCACGAGGTGCTTCGGCCCGCCTGCCCGCCCGACTACACGCTGGCACTGCGCCGAGCCCCCGACGACGTCCCACTCATGACGCCCAACACCATCACCATGATCCCCAGCACCATCACCGGCATGCAGCCCCTCCACGCCTTCAACACCTTCCCCACCCCCGGCCACAACAACACCCTGCCCCACCCCCACTCCACCACCCGCGTATAGTGGCGCTAAGACCCGCGAGGGGAGGAGGTGACCTTTTTTTCTTGCTTTGAAAAAAACTTCTTAGAAAAGGTGCCACGCCCCTCTCAGCTGTCAATCACCCCAGCCCCCCTCCACCGCCACCATTGCCGGCAGTGAGGCCCCCTGCTGGCGCCGAGAAGAGACGCAACCGAATCTTTTTTTTTTTGTAGTTTCTGGAACTACGCAAGGGATTCTCTTCTTCTAACTCTGATGGCATCTGATGTCTCTATCTTCGTCTCTGTCTCTGTCCCATTCTTCTTCTGTCATTTTTGAATACCTGCTCTTTTTCTGGGCTACACTATTCAGGGAGGGCCTCAGCGGTTGCAGTGTGGTGGGTGCGTTTCAGGCTGGTCTGAACTAGGAGGAGAGGTGTTTTTCTATACAGAATATAAATACATACCTTTTCTGGCATACAACTTGAACTCGACCCCACTGCCCTCACTACTTCTTCACAGCACCGGTGTCTCTTCGCTGGCAGTCGGCCATTTTCCCACACTCCCTTTCCCTGAGTTAGAAGAATTCATCCACTCCATCATGGTGAACAAACTCAGTTTTTCATCTTTGCTTGTTCTTCATATTTGCTTGTTCTCTCTCTCACCTTATCTCTATCTCTCATTTTCTTTCTCTCCTGAAGCACTATGCTAGTCTTCCATTTACCATTCCACGTCAGTAACTCATAACTGCATTTATTCCCCCTCAGTTCCTGGTTCTCTGGTTCCTACTTTAACACGCTGAATATACTGATATCTATCTACCAGCATTCTTGGTGCCAAGTAACGTGGGTTTGTTAGCATTGGCGGTAATGGAACAGAGCTAACTATATCTTGACAGCATGGAATCTTATGTAAGGGGTTATCAAAAAAGTGCCAAACTTTTACTTTATTCTCTGCATTAGTTTGATTGTCGGTATTCTGTTTGTTTGCTTCTTCTTGCTTTGGAGATATATTGAAGTAAATGAAATGTATTAAATGAAATGCGTAGATGGTTTTGTCCTGTGGGGAACTATGCATGAAATATTTTTCAAAATGTCAAGTGGAAAAGGCGAGAGGGAGGAAAGCTTGAAATTGAAAATCTTTTTAAAACTGTTTTCTTTGTTCTTTTTAATGTTTTGTATTTCTTCCCATAGCAATGTTTTCATAATCAAAAGGAAAATTTCAGCCATACCTCATAGGCACCTCATATAAACTTGTATTTCCAATGGGGATTTTTCCTTTCTGTAGATATTTCAAAATCACAAAATGAAACATATAACAAAAAGCCGTCATACAGGAAATTACATTCTTTATATTTCATATTTTATGTCCTTTGTGCAAGTGGGGCCCTTATTGGACTTTACTAACATGTGACAGCATGCTTGGCTCTCTGTTAAAAATTTGTTTCCGCCATCACATCTGAATCTTTTTTACTTTAAAAAATGTATTAAAAGCAAATGTGCAAAACATCGATCAGTATATTAGTTCAGGGAGTGAGGACCAGATCAAATGGCATACTTCAATTTTCCAAAAACTTTCCAGTTCCCAGGATTTTTTTTTTTTTTTAACTTTCCTTAAAATAGGAGCAGCAATAATTCTAGCTGTTAAAATATTACTGGAGTTTCGTTCGGGCAGGAAGGACACAAAGTCAGGCTCGTCTTTCTCATTGGGTCTCTCTCCAGACTCTGAGTGTGTTGAAGGTACGAGTCTGAATCATTTTGATGTCGAGACTCAAGGTGTAAGCCCTGTAATTAGCAGCAGGCAGCGCAATGGTATCCCGGCTAATGTGGGGAGCACAAATACTGACGTTCTAGTGAGTATGAGCAGCAATGCAGAGAATGAATCCTGCAAATGAGTGTAAATATTGCCTCTCCCCGGTGAGCCGATAAACAGTACTCCTCTCTCCTGATGAGGATTCTTCTTCTCTGGAAACAAGATGAACTGATTCTATTTTTCGTTACGCTTCCCCATCTTTTTCATTCTGGTTCTTACTGCTTCTCTGTCAGTGCTCCATCTCAGCGCATCTATCATGCATATTCTGTTTAATGAGTGTGTGTGTGTGTGTATGCATCACTGCATTTGCATGTTTATATACATGCATTTTTGAGAGAATGTTTTGTGTGTGTGTGTGTGTGTGTGTGTGTACGCGTGCATCTGTATGCCTACACTACGTGTGCCAATTTGTGCATGCATTTGTGTTTATGTGAGAATTTGTGTGTGTGTGTGTGTGTGTATGCATGTGAATCTGTATGCCTGCACATGCGTGCCTATTTGTGCATGCATGTGAGTGTGCTTGTGCACATGTGTGCTTCTCTGTGTGTTTCAGTGTATGTATGTCCATATGTGTACATGCTGGCATATGTGTGTGTGTGTGTGTGTGTGTGTGTGTGTGTGTGTTTGTGCACCAGCATATATTTCTCTGTATGTCAGCACTCCTTCACACGGGTGTGTGTGTGTGTGTGTGTGTGTGTGTGTGTGTGTATTCGTGCTCACGTGTGCTTGTGTGTGTGTGTGTGTGTGTGTGTATGAGTGCCTGCATTTGTTTCCGCGCGTCAGCACTCTCCCACAGAAGTGTGTGTGTAATTAGAGCGCCGGGAGAGAGGCAGACCTGCCGCAGGTCTGTAAGCTCCATCTCCCTTCTGCACTAACAGAATAAAGTTCCTCAGACTGTTTCAATAAAGCCACCTGCTTCTCCATTGCGCTCTTCTTCTGCTTGTAAACAAGCCTTTGATTTAGAGCCGCGGCACTCGTGAGTCATGTTTCCTGTATCATAGACCTTGGCTATAGGAAAAAATTTGGGCAAAAATATCATCATGGGGTCTTCACTGAAACGCGTGTATTCGCGTCTTTGCATTGACTTTGAATGTAATCTGTTGTGCGAAAAATTCGTTTCGCGTCCGGTGTGAAAGCAGCTTTAAACTCATCAGTTTCAACGGCATATTTAAACCACCCCATAACCATGCTTTTGTTCACCTCTCTGGTTGTTGTATCACCAAAATACTCATCTGTACCCAACATTCACCACCTGTGCCCTATAGCGTTTCCTTGTTCCCTGAAGACTTGTCCTATATCTTCGAGCTCACCTTATTCCACAATGCATTCCCCTGTGCCCTGGGGAACTCTTCTGGACCCCAAAGCACTGCTCCTTTATAACCTAAATCATTCAACTGCACTGCAGTCTTTTTCATATCCTAATGCACCCTGAATTCCTAACCATCTTCTCTGTTTCTTCAAATACCCAAAAGTATTTCTAAATACCATAAAATGCCTCACTGTACCCTTCTACACCCCTGTGTATACCATGACGTGGCTGAATGCCAGGTTGTACGCCATAAAGCCAGTAAAGTGGTGCAGAAGAGTGGGTGTGGAGAGTGAACCTTGGAGTGAAGGGCAGATTAATTGTTCTGTTCTAATAAATTGGGGCAGGGGTCAAAGGTCAAAGGGCGTGGCATCTCTACAAACTTTCTGTCAGCAGTGTTTGCTTTTCGACTGGCTCTCCTCGGCCACATCTGAAGTGGTGGACCCCCTCAGCAGCCAGCCTTGGCATTGTCGGTCGGCAGGGGTGCTTGCGGGTGATACTGGTGGGAAGTGTGAGCACCTGAGGTTTTGAGGAAGGGGTGGGACTTGGACGCGGACATTTAAATGCGTACCCCTCTTGTCTGAATGCCCATAACACATAGCAGTGGCCACAACATTGTATTTTGCTTGTTTTGCTTGAAATTATTTCATGTTTCTTCTTGGGGCATATGGGAAGGGAGGGGTCGGGTGTCCGGGATGGGTATGGTGGGGGGGGTTGGGGGTTTGGGTCATCATATCAGAGTGATCCTTTCAACTGCACAACGTAACACAAAAAGACTAGGTGAGCCAAGAGGACAAGGCTGGATATATACATTGAAACTGCAGAAAGCACTGGGCGCAGGACCTTCAAAACATTTGGATGTGATTGTATGACCAGACCCACATCATACTTACCGTGACCGTGGCGACGGCAGAGACCAATCAGACAAGCGATGGGAGATGGCTGGTTGCTCTGCTCAGGACGTAATGTCATGTGACTTGAGTTGACAGAAGTATCAGACTTGTTCACAGAAGTGAGTGAATTTACGCTGCGTGCAAAAATTTAAAAAATAAAAACCACAAAAAACGGAAGAGAACAGCGACAGAGGCCATTTTCCTTTCTTTTTCAGTTCGGTTTCTCGTCCGTTTTATACGCTTACACACTAGAGGGCGCCATTACGACAATTTGAGACTATAATCCTCTTCTGTCCAACCGGCAATCCGGAGTGGAAACTGATGGGAACGCGTTGCCGAGAAACGTGAGAAAAATGTTAAACTGTACATTTTTTAAGTGTAAGAACAAACAGACGAAAGTAACTATTTGTAAATATCAGTTTCTTGTTTTTTTTTTTTTCTCGAGTGAATGACAAAATGCTTACTTTGTGACAAAAAAGACAACAGGTGCAAGTTCAGTCGTGGCTGTCGGCTAGTTTGTTCACTGTAGATTTCAGTTGTTAATGTTGTCGCTGTTTCCTTTTATATAATTCTGTGACTTCATAAAGGTGCACAAAATCTTATTTCTTGTGAATTTTAAGTCTGTGAATCCTTTACATTCTGTAGCACCTACGGGATATGATAAATTGGTGTTGAGGCACAAAGCAATTTCAACAGAAATGAAATATTTGTCATGCCATGTACAATACTGACACGCTAACCATATCGATATTGCAGGGTTGGGTGAACGTAATGGAAACATTAAGACAGCCCACTGGATGGTTTTGTTCAGGCTGATTTGTTTTATCTTTGTAGTCTGTCTCATATCTGAAAGGCTGTGTGTGTGTGTGTGTGTGTGTGCGCGTGTGCGTACGTGTGTGCGTGTGTCTGTATGTGCGTGCATGCGTGCATGTGTGTGTGTGTGTGTGTGTGCGTGTGCGCGTGTGCGTACGTGTGTGCGTGTGTCTGTATGTGCGTGCATGCGTGCGTGTGTGTGTGTGTGTGTGTGTGCATTTGTGTGTGTATACAGGGAGTGCTCTGTTCTGCTCTGGTCTGTTGTCCTAATCAGGTCTATTGACCACCCGCTCAGCACTGTGTGGATATGTTTTTAGAGTTCTTAGGTTTTAGGCCACTGTACCTGAGTTTGCCTTACCGATGTGGTGATGGAGGGAGGATTAAAAAAATTTGGGTGGAGCCAGCTGCTTCCCCCGGAGTAAAAGGGTGATGTGTGTGTGTGTGTGCGTGTGTGTATGTGTGTGTGCGTGTGTGTCCGCGTGCGTGTGTGTGTGTGTGTGTGTGTGTGAATGCAGATGTGACCCAGCATGCAGGAGTGGACCACAAATTTTATTCTTAGAAATTCCTCTAAATCAATCAAGACTAAAAAAAAAAAAAGTAATAAAAGAAATGCACCTCTATTTATTGCCAGAACTACGTAAGAAAAAATTTAAAATATTTTCCTACATTTATTTGTACACATTTTTTTTTTTAAATCTTACATGACTTGCCCAGGTTGTACACTGTATATACATATACACTGACCCCGTGTCTTACCTAGCACTGAGTGAATGATGAGCCCCTGCGGTTTCTTTTTCATAGTTTGAGATTTAATACGATTTCTCCAACGGAATATGTAATCGGGAGGAGTGAGTTGTATGGATGAAGTATAGCAGAGGGATAGAGGTTTATATGGATTTTAGTGTCACAAAATGGTGTCAGAAGGGAACCGTCGAAGCACACGTCCAGCATCGCCGGACAGATCGCCTCCGCATCTGCTTCTCTCCCCGTCGCCAAAGAACTTAGCACCTGTTGTTTTCTTTTTACTTTCTTCGTTAAAATTGAGAAACCCGAGACTTGAGATGATGAAAACAATGTCAATAAAGGACTTAAAAATAGCAATTTTAAAAAAACGGTAAAGTTTAAAAAAAAGGTGATGATGACGATGATGATGATATTTCTGTTTAATTTAGGAGTTACTACACACTGTATGCTGTGATTCCGATCTGGGGAAAATTAAAGATATTCATAGCCAGATGGCCGCGTCCTGCGCTTTCTTTCCTTGCTGAATCCCTTCATCTGTTTTGTTGTTGTCAAATTTGAAGAGGCGCTCCAAACAGGCTAGCATCGAACCGAAGCTAATTCATTCATCACAAAAATGCATTAAATTCCACGAGGTTCATTAGCATTTGAACAGTGACACAAAAATGGCTGTAACCCTGCAGGGTTTCTGCCATATGGATGTAAGTATTTTCAATTTATTCCTGACAGGCTGTTCTCCAATTTGAGGGCATTTACAGTATGTCCATGCAATGTGTAGGGTGGGAATTACTGCCCTTTAAAACTGGGTCACATCTACTCTACCAGTGTTGATGTTACTCTGAAAATTACTTTTGGTTTTGGATATGCAGACATTACAAAATGATGGGATACCAAAGGGGTCTGTTGTTTCTCTATAAGGAAAACCTCATCTAGGGTACCAGTCCAAAGTTTGGACACACCTACATTTTTTAAACAATTGTTAAAAAGTAATTGGCACCTTTTCAAAAAAATGTCTTAACCTTAAATCCATCAAAATTACCACCATTGATAGTAATAGTTGCTAAGTGTGCTCTTTTTTTAATAAGGGTCGTCTCACAGAGCTCACATTTGCACGCCTGTGGAAGTTGCCATAGATGTCCTGCACTTTTGGTTTGCTTTTTCGTTATGTTTTTGTGCAACAAGTCTCAAACCAGACTGATTTTGATTTGCTTGCTGGGAAATGGAAATAATTTGTTTGCCTGTATGTTTAACCTAATATAGCTTTTTATGAGCTCAAACATTTCATACACTATTCTTAGTGAAATAGATTACTTTTTTTAACTTCAGACTATAAATACCTCTTACCAGGTGTGATTTGAGGTTATGTACGAAGTTAATTCACTTAGCTTGCTAAAAAAAAAAAAAAAACAGAACTGTAAGACAAGTAATACATTTTGAAACTTCTAGTCCGTGCTATAGTTGCAGAGTACTTTGATAGACAAAGTGGTTCAATCCTGGAGCGTTTTCATTTCTCCATATCGCCCAAAGGGAGTAACTCAAAGTACTGAATGGGGTTCCTTGCCGTACCAAGCAAAAGCATATTTTTTCCTACCATTTTACCTTTACCCTTCAATAATTAGGCAGTTCTGAGAGTCATGTGTACTCAGTGTGTTGAAAAATGAAACAGCTGTATATGTCTTGTGCATGAACACTCCTTAACTGATGAAGGATCGTGTGATTCCTCAAGCTCTCGCAAGAAATTCCCATAAATAATAGTCTACTCAGTGATTCCAGTAAGGGACCGTGTCCTGATATGATCATATGAAGAGCTCTTCGTTGGGAAAATAGCTTTGCTTGGGAGCCGCTCATTAGCACTCGAGACTTCCATACCTGACTAAAATGGTTTCCTCTATGGGGGAGAGCCATAAAAAGGCTTTCCCATGAGGGTATGATATGTTTTGGCTTAGAAATATATGTGGAAACAGCCCTTTATGTGGCACTTTTCTCTCTCGTGCAGATCGTACTCCGTTGCTGCAGATAAATATTCACATTAGGCACTGTTATGAGCAAGCAGTCTTTCCTCCAGTGCAGCTGTCGGTTCGTTCGGGGTACAATCTGAGCACTTTATCCAATGACGGCCGGCACGAACACCCGAGTCAAACGCTGTACGTGTTGTCAGTTCCCCTGCGCACGCGATTTGTGGTGTTTACTAGGGGGCTGGGGTCGTGCATTTTTCATCACTTTTGTTCTGTCTTGATCTCTTCGTCTATAATTAAAGGACTGAGTGCTACCAGATCGTTCTTCAACTTGGGAACAAACTTGTCCCATAAAATCGCCATGATTTATTGAGAGCTCTTGAACGTTGGCAGGCGCGTGTGAGAAGGGCGCACTCGCAGACTGTGACACTGGTTGCCTCGTGGGCTCTCTGTAAAATAATTTCCTTGTCCATGTTTCTGCTTTCCGCGTGTCGTTAAAAAATAATGGTTGTCACTCCGCGTAAAGGAGGCTTACAGTCTGTTTTACTTGCCTGTCTGTTTTTTTTTTTGTTTTTTTTTTTCAAAATGGAGGATCACCACCGTTGTTGTTTACAGCTGTTTTTTTTTGTGGTCACAACCACTCATATCTGCTGATTGTGTTGGTGTACACATTATTTTTCTACTAAAACAAAACTTAAAAAATTTAAGTATTCGCAAGACCAGGAGATTGGGTTAGTTTAAGGCTTTTGTATTTCACGTAAATACATGATATTACACAAACGTTTATTACACAAGCGCAAGTACCTCCTCCAATGTACTCAATGTTATTTTTGCCAGTGTTAGCTAGCAACCCCTGTGTTTATGCAGTCCTGTCGTCTTCGCGCAAATATGTTTTTAATGTGTTTTTGACCTTTTGCATGCCCTTGACCTCGACCTTTGACCTTGACCTCCCAAAATCGAATCACCTCTTCCTTGAACAATACTTAATCATTCCACCAAATTTGATGAAAATCCATGTATAACTTTTTGCGTAATCCTGCTGACAAACAAACCAACAAACCAACCAACCGATGACTCCCGCCTCGCGGGACCGTTGTCGAACTCGTCTTGTGTCTGACTCGATAGGATCAATTTCGTAACATGGTCAATAGTTACTTAGTACTTTGACCTTTGCGTCAAAACTTTAAATGTATGGCCTAGGACAACTGGATAATATAATATTGCTTAAGGGCACTCGGTAGAGCACATTCCTCCGCCACGCCAATGCAACTCTGTGCATTAGTTATTTTCGTTGGCTGATATAGGATATTGTTGCATTCTACCGCCAGGTGGCAGCAAAACCCAAAAGCATGCCAACTGGAAATCTGGCCCATTGGAAAGACTGCAAATCTCTGCCAGTATGGCTGGATTTGTACTTTGGCCTATATCTCAGCTGTACTTTGGCCTAGATATGCCTAAATTTAATCACTTGTTCCTCTTGTGCTACTGTAACATCCTGCAGTAGTTTGGTTGAAATCTATGCAGCCGTTTCTGAGATATCCTAACAAACAGACAGACAGACAACTAACTGAACGTAGTGACATGGTTATCGATTTCGATAACCAACAACTAACGGAACCAACAAACGGTAATGATCACATAACCTCCTCCAACTTCAATGGGCGGAGGTAATAACATTAGCTCGTTAAAAAAATCCCCTGAATCAATTCAAAATAAATTAATGATAGTGGGAGGGGATGGGGGGAGCCAATCAGTAGTGTAAGGAGGCGGGACTTCAGTAAATGTCATTGATCTGGCTGTAGTGACCTCAGTAGGAAGTTCATTCCTAGCAACCTGGGCCTGAATGGTATTTTGACAACTTTGTTTTCCCAGTTCATTTGGGGAGAGAGGAGAAAAATCAAGTCGCCTGTAGCTGTAAAACAGAGGACTGGTGTAAAGGCTTGAATTATTTATTTCTTTGGCCCAGTGCTTACTAACTCTATTCCAGGCGTTCCTACGTTTTCACACCATTCTTAGCTAAGCCCCTCTCATTCAACGACAAGAGACTCGCATGGCGCTGTTTATTAGCATTATTAGGTGTACCAAGCTGGGGTTGGAGTGAATGTCAACGAGACAGCAGATCTCAGGGAACAGGGTTGCTGACCTTGGCTTTAGCTCAGTCAAGTTTTTTTTTTTTTTTTTTTTCTGTTGAAGGCAAGGAGAGAGCAAATACACCAAGCCTGTGGTCTCTCGATATTCGGCCTCTCAGGGTCTTGTTAGCGCTGGTCGGGAGCGAACTGTCCAAACCATATGAAGAAATCCTTGCACTACCCTGATGGTTGGCTGATAATTGGCGTCTATCTGCAACACGAAAAGCGGCGCTCAAGACTCGGTTTTTCACCCACATACACACTAACATTCTAATGGCACATTAGCATTTGATTATGGTCATGTAAACAGCACCAGCAGGACTAAAAGTGCAAACAAATATGTGCACGTGTTTGAGTGCTCTGATGCTCTCCATGTTGTATAAAACGGATTTGACTGTTCGAAATGGGTTTCTACCTTGACTTTTCCGTTTCTTCATTTTTTAATGAATATGTTATGATTTATTTCTCGCTAGAAAATGTGCTTCACTGAGGGAATATTAATGTTGCATAAACTAAGTGTCCTTGCTTTGGATTTTCCCTACTGGGAAAGTCTTGTATCATTTTTTCGCTAATCGAATTTAGATTATTTTAAAGTGCGCAAGAATTGAAGATAACCCGCGGTGTGTTCCTTGATTCATTTTTATTTTCTCGAGAATTACCACAAGTAACCACCTTGGAACCCCTGAGGAATATTAACACATTCCAATATTAAATTGAAACTTTGGGGTTGTCTCATTTGAATCACTTCAAAATCTTAAGTGGGTCCAATTTGCCGTGACTATTGAGCTGATTTGCTGCTGAATCGACCTCAGCGGACCTGACAAGCTATTTAAACATTAACAACTCCCTGTGTGGAAAACGGACTCGCTGACATGAGCTCAAACTATACCTGTCACTGAATTCCACCTTGATTTCATTGTTCTGCTGACAATTTAACCTTAGATGTCTTGTAGAATCTGGTTTATTCATCGTTTATTTTTAAATGTGTGAACCTAATTTAAAAACAACAATAATCTGTTTGGTCGCAGCCAAACCAGTCAGATTTTAGCTGATTTTAATGTGTATAACTTTGACACATTGCACCTCAGATTTCTTGTCACACTGTATTTCCAGGTGTATTGACCATGATTGAGCAGTTAAATGAGACATATGGCGTTTGGTCTCAGTCAGAGTGGCAGATGATCTTTTGTCAATTTTGCATGTTATAATTTTCAGATTGCTGAATATGGGCTTTTTTGGATTTCATTTGATAAGTGTTGGGATAGTCCTTGATTTTGTTAAAATCGGGATTCATTTTGCCGGCTTCAAAATTATTTACTGTGATGTTTTACGGAGTTTTTTATTATTATTATTTCTCTGCAATTTATAATTTATGTAACTGAGATTAGCATCAAGCATGACTGAGTATATGCGTGTGCTATCATTTATCACCAGGGTGTCTCACTGCCTCGGGGAGTGAGGAGTCATTATTTACTGACACAATGCTGCACACTCGTTGGCAGGATTTTCTATGAACTGTTCTTCCAATACACTGGACTATGCATGTATGCACACACACACACACACACACACCCAGTGGTCTTTGCTGCCTCAGTTAGGGTAGCAGCATTCTTGCCAAGCCCATTTGTTTGAAACGTTTGAACTAATTTGGCAAGAGCCCTTTTTTTTTTTTTTTTTTTTTTGCCCCCACATTGTATACTTTAATGGTGCACTTTACTAATGGATGTACCCTCAGTCATTTTGTTGCATTTACTTGCTTTCAGACCTGAGAGATCCATGAATTACTTGAGCTGATTAAATGGCAGAACACCACTGTCATCAGACCGCAGGCCGCATACGCGACGGCCCTTTGAAGTGTCTTTGAAAGTGATCATATTCTGAATGAAACGTCTCATTCAGTATTTGCTGAGCTATAAATACTTCTAATTTACTTCAGATCTAATATGATTGTGAGCTGGGGAAGCCGACAGCAGCGCCCTGTTTTCCTCAGGTAATTTTAGTCGCTGATTCATGGTTTTCCCCATTTAAAAACATGTATCAGAAGTTCCTTTCTGGATTTTAAAACATTTCATGGAATGGTATTGACAAACTTTCACCTAAAAATTGGATACAATGCAGTACATGGATTTCTCTTGACAGGTTGTTTTAAACCCATCTAAGCATAGTAAATTTTGCCTTTTTGCCAAATGCGTAAGAAGCATGTTAAATAGTTTTCTCATTTTCATGAGAAAATGTTCATCTCAAATTATTATTATTGTATCTCCCCAATGACAATAGTCGGGAGATACTATGGTTTAGTTCCGGGATTTTCCGTTCCGGACTCTGGAAGCGACAATTATTACAGGAATTTTTTCTAATTTTGCACAGGCGAAGATATTTATTTGACAATGCTCAAGACCGATTTTCAGCAATTTTGGATGTCCATTGTGGCTGCCGGCGGCCATTTTGTCCGAAATTTGGGGGTCGGGGAGATACACGACTGTCCCTGTGGCGACCGAGTTATCTAGTTATTATTATTATTATTATTATTATATGTTTAGGTCCCACTTCTGGTTGCATGTTATTTTCATTTAATTTTAATTTGTAAACATACTTTAGCAGTGCCCATTCAGACAAAACGTGTCTGTTTGGAACAGGCCGATTGCTTGGCCTCCAGTATTCCTGCATGCAGCTTTCTCAAGAGCAGCTCAGCCAAATAGCGTCATACTCAACACTGCACTTCCTTTGGTCCTCGGCAATGCACCCACCAAGTGTGAATTTTATCAGATGAACGCTTGTCGAGAAAATCGTGGGACAAACATACATGCACACAGACCGCGACTCCTTCCATTTATAGTACAATAACAACTGAGCAATCTCTCCAACTTATTTGTGTGCGGTATATCCCCAAAAAGCAAAAGCAGCACATTATTTTCCAACTTATTAATGCAGGGAACTAATTTTGAGGATTGAATAATGAAATTTAAATGTGCTTAAGGGACCTTTTTGCTGTTGCTTTTAGATGGTACAGCATAAATTAAATGTTTTGGGCTGTGTTCCACACTCTTTAAGTGCTGCCTTAGGATGTTTTTCACTTTGCCTGAAGCCATCAAACATATAATGAAAGCACTTTTTTTTTTTTTTTTGTGCAAATTTTAAACACAAACACCCGAGCAACTTCACAAAAGCTCTCTACCTCACAGGAGTCAATCATGGCCATTGGCTGTTTTCTTGGAAATATTATGAAATATCTATCAATCGATGGAATTAAATCCCTGCCTTATCACTGTTTGTCATTTGTGATATTATTTTATTGAGCTCTAAGCTTGATTGCTGTGAAAATACGTTCTCTCATTTCAGGAGGGTAATGGGTCTATAGTGGTATCAAGGTGGCTAATGTTCAATGTAATGATCTCTGAACTGAGCTTGTGAAATAATGGTTACATTTACCCTTGAGCAGTGTACTTAACCTGAAATTCAGTGGCTGTGAATGGATTTGTGCAAAGCTATAATCTAAGTAGCTCTGGATAAGACCAAGTGTTGAATGTAAAATTTAAATATTACAAAGAGTGCATTCAGATGAGACTTAACCCTCCTCAGGAAGTTACAGAGATTAGTGAAAATGGTACTTTATCCTGGAGGCTGCTGGCTAGGTGTTCTGTCACAAAGAAAAGAATCAATGAGAACAAGATTACTTTATGAAACTATGGAAATGATGGTACAACATCTTTGAATAAGGAAAGGGTGATGCCTTAATATGTTCTTTTTTGAGTTTTATTTAACCTTTGACCAGCAATAGCCCACAGATAAAAATATAATGGTGTCAGTGAATGTACATTGTCCTCTTTTCCCATTCTAACTTTGATGGCCACTGTATCTACAAGTTTTAAATAGTTTTTTCATCTTTCTCAGGCGATATTGCTGCTGATGAGTTGTGAATTCTATGAAATGAAGAATTGGATTTATTTTCACTGAGAAGTATCAAGTGTTAACACTTCTCTAACAGAGTACATATGAATCCAGTTGGGACTTTTTGCACTTGGTAAGAGCTGATTTAACAGTAGTCATTTCAGTGTGCTACTATGCTATGCCGACTGGTTCTGCACAAATGTGTTGAGTAACTTCTAAGTAACTTCTAAGTAAGATTTATGAACCAGGCTGGGATTTTGAAAGGTGCTTCGCACTGTTGCGTAGAACCAGGTGAATAACATTTTTAAGTAAATTCATCAATAACTTTTGTGTGTGGGGGGGATAGTGGGGGGGTTGCAGTCAGATATTATTATTGGCCACCCAGGAGCGATACGGTTCCGGAAGCATAAAAAAAAGCATGGCGTGAAGTCACGCACCTCGGTCTGTTTTTCATCACTCTGTCAATTTGCATACATTACTTACTGATTTGTTTATTCTTAATTGCATCAGATTTGGAAGCTCTGCTTTCCGGGGAAATAATTTGAGACAATCTTTTCTAATGTTAAAGACCAATCTCCTAACCCACTGCTGTAATAACATTAGTGTAATTCAATCTTTTTCAATAATTAATGTTTCCTTTCTAAAGTGCAAAGCAAATGCTGCTGCAATCAGGCTCTAATTGATGAAAAGAAGCTCAGCCATTATCATGGCTTAGCCAGTTTAAAAGTTCAGAAGATTGCAAATAGTTTGTTCATCCTAAAAAATCAAGGCCAGCAGAACTACTGAAGACTAAACACATTGCCACTGTATTATTATAATTTACTATTATTTAAACATAGAAAAAGCCAAAAAAAAAAAAGTGAATCAAACTACATACATTAGTCATACATTTAGACTGATTGTCATTACTTTTTTTTGCTAATTAAGACAAAAATTTGAGAAACAAAGATACGATGTCAGTTATCCTCGGCAAAAAGGTGGGCTTTTTTGCTGTGAGGTTGGGTTGGGATGAGCTGGGCAGTAACAGACGTTGATTTTTTTGGCAGTTGGGTTGGGTACCTCCTGAACTCTTGCCACATTTATTGTATTATCTTTCGCATCGCACTCCCTCTCAACAGCAGGGGTCTCAAACTGGTTTGTAAAAGGGCCAAGGGGCTGTAGATTTTCGGTGTAACCAAGCAGTTGCACACTTGGTACACTTCATAGTGTAATCGACTGACCTCAGCCAGCACAGTTGATAAGTTGAATCAGGTGTGCTTCTGCTCGGTTTGAATGAAATCCTGCAGCCCCTTGGCCCGGACCAGTTTGAGACCCCTGCCCAACAGGTTCGGAGTGTCCGGAGGGAAGCAGGTGGATTGCTGGGTGTCCTCCTACCATGACGGAAGCCCGCGTAAGCATTTATCAGTTTATTTAGCGGTATCGTTGGTTTTTCACCACTAGGTGGCAATATTTCACTTCTGCAGCACAAAGTGCAATTGCAGTCAGAATAGAAATGGAAGTAATGCTAGTCTTCGCCTTTGACTATATGCCATTAGGTCCATAAATATTTGCAAAGTGATACAATTTTCACCATACTGGCTCTGCACGCCACCACAAGGGCCACCAAGGGTTTTTCCAAACATAATGTATGTGCCACGAAGAAATAACAACAATTTTTATGCCTAGTCCCCCAGTTTTATAGGATCTCAAAAGTATTTAGACAAATTAATATAATCACACTGCCTGAAGTCCACAACCTCACCCGCTGACTCCCTGTCCTCTCCACCTACACCCTCAATATGTCTGACAGGCTGAGGAGGGCGGACACGCCCTGGATGTACGAGCCCCAGGTATTGCACGTGGTTTGCTTTATGGGCAGTGCGGACGCACACAAACAGCAGTGGTGTGCTGTAGGAGGTATGAAAGTCCTGCAGTTACCTCACCTTTCAAAGCTTGATTACTCCCGCTCAAGTCAGCCTGATTAACAATCAAACCATTTATTTGCTGAATAATCAAAACGAATATGAAAAGTATAATGATTGAGAATTGATAATGACAAAATGATTGCCTTTTGGCCACATTTAAATAATGGATGTGATATTGTTGGGATGGCAGTAACCCGGCAAAAAAATACATGCGAAAAATCCAAAACTTTCTCTGACTTTCGTCTCTCAGATGAGCATTTTTTCAGCTGCATAATTAATCATGAGATGGTGCTTGATTTCTTCAGGATGTTATAAGAATTCAAAAGAATACACCCAAAGAGGAAGACATTTTGGGCGTATCAAATCTTGCCGAACTTATGGGCAAAAAGCCTTTCATTACAATGAGCCTCACATACTAATCTCTGCCATTTTATGACCTACGTGAGATCAGAATCTTTGAAAGACCAATCAATGCTTTATGCCATCATTCATGTGCTGAGGAAAATGCCTCATAATTTTGTGATGCAATGTAACCCACAATAATAGTATCAAAAATAAATTGGCCAGTCATTCTACTAATTAGTCTTAGCACTTGCCACTCAGGCGAAGTGAGCTACAACAATTTTAGCATACTTAAGCATTGAAAGGTGAGGTTACCGCAGGCCATTCATACTGCCAGTGGCACATTACTGGCGAACACGCATGCTCACAGGCAAAAAATATGTGCTCATACATACATGAATACACTGATTTGTATGCACAAACACACTCGAACACACATAAAAACAGAGACACACACACATGCACAGAGACAGAGACACGCACAAAAACACACACACACACACGTACTGTTATGTCTGTCTCCTGTTATGTCTGTCTTCGATTGGTGCAGCTCAGAACGTAAAATATAGAATCGTTCTATTTTCGCCTCTTAAGCAGCTGAGGTTCTCTCTCACAGTCCTGCGGTTTCATAAAGCTCAGATCTGGGAGCTCACCGACACCAAGCTCTCATAGGGGCCTCCAGTTATTGCAATAATGCGATGGCAGTTTGGTTCTTTCATTACACTGTCGGGGATAAACCACTACAACTCCCAGCCTGCAATTTCAGCGAGCACACTTTATCAGCCCCACTCCTCCACAGGCTGATAAAATGTCGCTTTCCAAATGGCCCTATTAAATAATTCCCCCTGCATTTTGGGGAAACAAGTTCAGCCCTGTTCAGCTGGATTATCTGGAGTAAACTCAAAACTTAGCAGGAACTTGTTTACTCTTCACCAGCCTCATCTTTTGAATGTTGTAAAATGAATTTTGAGCCAAACGGTAGACTGAGATACATTTAAATGCCACCCTCAGTGTCAGGCGAAACGAGAGACCAATTTTAAAGATTTTATACATGAAATCGAGCTCCGTCATACACACTGGGACTGCAGACTGTGAATGCTATATGCGTATTACTGCATGTACAAAACCTTCAAGAGACTTTGCATTATACAGTATATGCCTTCATGTTTTAAAGGCAAAACTGCGATTGAATTATATCTGGTACCAGCGAGAGCAGCTCTGAAGATATTATCTCACACATTTCCTTACATTTGAGATGTAATATCTATGGCGCCTATAAAACTGGCTTCATTTTATGCACAGACGCCCAGGATGACATTATATCGCAATAGTATCTCTGCAGGCTGGTGGCTGTATTATGTTGGCAGTTGAAAGGGAGAATACTGCTTAGCTTCATTCTCCAATTCCCAAGATACTCAGATCAAATGCGCCGAATTGCCCATTCAGACGTCTGCTGCTGTGTTTCTATTTCCTGTGATGAGTGACAGTCATTGGGCTCCATGGGAACTGTGTCAGATCTAGATTAAGCTCCTCCCTTTTCATTTGTTGGTTACTCGGCAACCATACGGGTGATTCTATGATGTTATCAATCCAAATACATGTCAGTGCACAAAGGTGTCATTTTGCGCGGAAGAGGATTGAGGTCACTCTCTGGAGGTGTAATGCAAATTGAATCAGTTCTTTACGGCACGACCATACTGAACTGATAACAACCTCATGTCTCCCCAGAGACCCGAGGGAGCTACAACTTCATGTAACCTTCCTCTCGTGATTTGTTACTAAATTTTGGGGAGAACACATTCTGCTATCCAAAGTGACATCCAGTCCAATCCTCCCTTGATACATGATGGATTATGAGCCTTACTCACAGATACAAGAGCAGCACAGAGCAGACTGTGGAGGCCCTGTACCTCCAACCTTCTGTTCCTAAACCAAGCACCTCAGCCGCAATGCGCTGTAAGCAGCTGCCAGGCATAAACATTTGTTGAAAATTGAAAGGAAGCTAATTAACAATCCACATCTCCACACCCACTGGGAATTTTGGGGTTACCCCCATCATTCCACATTCTTTATTCCTCCCCAGTCCACTCTAAAAAGCTGTGCCCTTATTTTGATTGGTCATTCTCTTCACAAAAAAAACACAATTGCGGTAGCCAATGAAAAGATGAGTGTGTGTCAGGTGTATGCTTGACTTCGTGTACATGAGTCAAAGAGGCACAAACCAAGCCTGTAATGGTGAGTTCTTATCTCCATTCCTCTCTGCTCAACCAAAAATCAGCTCATAGTGGGATTGAGAGATGAAGTCTGACAGTAGTACAGACACTTTTGACAGTGTCTCTCTCTAACAACTGCTGACACCCCTCTCTCGTATTGATTTCTCCTAAGTTCACTGCTTAGCTGTGTGATCATTTTCCAATGGTCCACAGGTTTCCCTTCTCTGATCATCCAGTTCCACTACAAGGATGGATTATCGCTCTTTCACAAACATCTGGCGCCCAAGGCTGCCTCAAGATCAAATTCTCCATCTGGGTCCTTCATGAACTAGCCTCTCCAGCCTCCACTCCCCCATCCCTCTCTTCCTTCTCTTCCACTCTCTCTCTGATCAGCATCCTTCTCCATGAGGTCACCTTGGGTTTGGACACTCCTACTGGTCGCCTTGTTGGACAGGCACACTCGTGGAAGTGGAATGGGTAAACATGGTGGACAGCCTCTCTCCTGAAGGCCGAGTGACGCTCTGCATGGGCACTCCACCAGTGGTGCTGTCAGCCTATTCGATGAGGAAGTTCTGCAAGTGCTACAGCAGGAAGCCCCTCTTTGTCGCGTTGCACAAAACCACAGACGGTGTCCCTGATCTCCTCTACCTACACCTTCAAACGTGCCGACAGGGTGAGGAATGCCGATGTTCCCTCTATGCTTGAGACACCAGTAACCTGGGATTATCAAATTGAATTGAGATCAGACAGCATGCACAGCTAGGAAAGTGATGAGACCCTGGTGCTAAAAGTACTTCAGTCACAAAATATATACTTTGAGGAAAAAAGGGTCTGACTCTATGATAGATCCATAAAATCTGCTGATTAAAGGCCCCAGTGCTAAGAGTACAAAAGTCACAAAATGTCCATTTTGAGAAAATTGAGAAAATCGACTTAGGTTACTGTAAAAGACATTATCCCATCCTCACCTGCAGTGTGTGAAAATGTGACTGAGTACTTTTAGCACTATTCTCTGTAATTGTCGACCCTGGATAGGAGCTGTGGGAGCAGGTGAGGACGGTGGTTTGTCGGCAGTGCACCAGCTGCGGTTCAGATGCTCATTTGCTCAATTTCTTTCAGCAGAATCAAGCGTTTACATTGTCTTGTCAGGACAGCGAATGATTTGAAGCTGGGCATTCTCATTGAGCGCCGCACTGTGTAAAGGTTTCCATCCAAAGTTATGAAATGTGGCACTGACTTGCATTACGCTGAAATATACAGAATATAATGATTAGATTTTGGCTCAGTGGTGGCAAGCATTGCTTATTCACATCACTGTTTCAATGATGTTCGCACTTAGAGCTTCAGTGCTTTAGCAGACGCATGAGGTTAGACAGGAAATTCTGTTAGCGAGGGTTTTTCCTCTGTTCCTCACATAAATCATATGAAAACACATTCAGACAGATGCCCCAGGGCTCCTGCTGCTCGGGCTGTGAATGCTGAATGAGTGCATATCCCAAAATCTCACCCCTCGGGCTCCGGGAGGCCTAAAGAATGAATACATACGTGACCCCTGAAAAATGTTGTGAACACAGACTGAGTGAGACAGATGGAGTTCACCCTGTTTTGGGTATTCTCAACTGTTTGACTGTCAGTCACCCATCTAAGTACTGACCAGGCCCTGCCCAGATTAGCTGCGAAGATCAGACAAGTTTAGGCATTTTCTGGGCAGTATGGCCATAAGTCAGCGACTCGTCAGCAAATCTCTAAAATTCACCTTCACCAGTCACTCACAATGGTAATTCGTGACTTTTTTTTAAAATCTATCATGAATTACAGTGAATTAGTGTAGTCATTCCATAGGTTGTTTGCTTAGTTTATTGTAATCACTAAGCTCCAGTTGAATTGGCTGACACATATTGTTCATGTACAGTATGTATCATACAGTGATGTGCCGTCGGAGGTCAGTTAGGGTAGGCAGAAACCTTACCGTTAAGCAAACGATTACTCTATTACTTTGCTTGATTAGCAATCTGAGGATTGATTAACTAATTTACAAGACTAAACGGCAGAATGGTGAGCCAGTTCCATCCACGACATTATTGCTCAGTGCATCGAACTTAAAATGCTCACGAGACAGCAAGATTGTTCATATTAGCTTAGCGGAAGCTAACGCAATGCCATTAACAAATATTAAAACCTTTCTTCGGCGGCATTCAATGTGTGGTCAATATGTTCACGATAATATTTCCCCCCTTAAACACGTACTTTTTAATGCCATTTTTAAAAAATAGGGAGTTTATTTTCAGTCTTCTTTCATAATCCGATAAACAAAAGATCATAACAATATACGGAATTACGGAGAGAGTTGAGATTTTTTCCTAATTAATTATTAAGATTTACTTCCTTGCAGTCTCGAATCAAAGCATAAAGGCAAATTCATCTTTTTGTCACCATCACCTCTTAATCATTACAGCTTAATTGACCAGAAAAAAAAGGTCAAATTGATTGATTGACAATCAGGCACAGTACGTGGAAACAGGTTGACAAAATCTAGCGATAAAAAAGGAGAAGTCACTGCCTACCCTGACCGCATGTCCCTGGTATCACACGCTACATTTCATTCACATACGTATCATTCTCTTTGTATCTTATACTATGCTGTGCATGACCTGGAGCCATTTGGTTCACGTCTGATCGATGATGTGTAGTTGTTCCAATGGGATTGTATGTCACTTTGGATAAAAGTTATGAACAAGTAAATGTGATGATATGGGACACTCCCTGACCATTCAGGAGAGGTGGGATGTCTGCTGCTTCCTCCAGCTCAGTTTGGGGTTACATTGTCGTCTTTCCCTGGACCACAGCTGTCAAAACTGAGTCAGCAGGGAGATGCAGTCGTTCCCGTGGGCTTGCAAGCACTGGAATTTTGAGGACTTCCACGCTATGTTTGAAGATTATGACACTGACACTACAAGCACAGTCTGCTTAACCCGGACGAGCACCAGACCAAACCCAGTGACAGGGCTGCAGCCTATACTGTGTCAAACGTGGTGCCCTCGATTTAGGCCGGGTCATTGGCAAAACAGAAGCACATCATTCCCTGTCACCTCAACAACTACAGCCGAGGAACTGCATACATAGTCACTGGGATCAGCGCTGCCGGTCATATGATCAACATCGACCGCAATGCAATTCCGGCCTCCACGCAGCCAGCTTGTATCATCTATAACCACAGAGTGAGCTATGAGGAGCATTACAGGTTCCCGACCACAGCTTACTGCAGCCTCAACGACTAGGAGAATGATGGCGTCTCAAAGACACTGCTCAAGAAGTTGGAGGAGTTTCTCTTGGGATCGACTTTCGTGGACGAGAACTTGGAGATTGTTTTGGATGACTGAGTGCCTCCATCAGCTCATCCACCTCAAAACCCTCGAGACCATATCTGCATTTGTGAACACCATGCAGTTGGATGGAAAACAGTTTCAAAACCCTCTCACAACAAACAAAGACGAGCACTATAGGAATCCTATGATTTTTAATAGAAGAGCCCCATTTAGTTTAAAGGTTCTTTCCCGGAGAAAAATGGCTCAGTCTGGACAGATTCCATATGTCTGTGATATATGGCTCCATTACTAATTGGAAGCAATGGGAGTTCCTCCTTGGAGACAAGCCATAGAGGCCTTTTTTTCTGAGAGGATAAGTCGGTTGTAGCTTCGTAGCCGATTAAAATCCTTCTACATAACTTTTTGAGAATTGTTACATTAGTTTTTTTTTTGTTCTTGCACTTCTCAAGCTGAATCTTTCATTTCTCCCAGAGGAATGTAAAAATTTAATGAAAACAGGACTGTTTGCTGCAAAATCAACAATGCAGTTGGGTCTCTGTTTAAAATCAATACAGACATCACTCCGCTGATCGCTGATTTCTTGCTTTTAAAAAGAAATAAAATGCATTCTTATGACTTTGAGCAGATTGTGTTCACCGCACGTTATCGATTGCATTATTCTCATTGTTGTCTCTAATTCTCATCTACTGCACTCTCCAATGATGTTGGCAACCTTGGTAAATATGAGCAAAAGAGATCGTAAATGAACGCTTTAATTATTCATCCTCTTGATATATGATTTAAAATATTCACAGAAATATAACCCTTAACGGAAACACAATACTTATTTTGGGGTCATCTGATGATGAACTCTGTCCCACTAAAATTTCCTGTACTACTCAGCGAATTTTAGGTACATACAATTGTTTTTGATGACAACTAAGGCTTCTGTCGGGCAATCCTCCCAAACATCATGTTGTTGTGTAGATGGCAACGACTTGTACGTAGCTTTTGGGACTTTTTTTACCCTAAGAGATAATTAATGTCTGCAATTTTTGAACTGTGATCTTTGGAATTTCCTTTACCACTTGTACCATCCTCCCGATGCTGCATGTGTTCAAAATAGCTTCATGTTCACTTTCAGGCATATTGTTAACATTGACTTAAACCTCTGATGGTTTGAATGGGTATTTTCACCTTTTTAGCTGTACTCCTGTAGCTGTTTCCACATGTGACACTCAATAACTTTCTGTCGCTTATCATTGCTGTATTATTATTATAGTAGTAGTATTATTACTATTGGGTGGCACGGTGGTGGTTAGTACTGCCACCTCACAGCAAGAAGGTCGTGGGTTTGAGTAAAGCCTAGCAGCTTTCTGTGTGGAGTTTGCATGTTCTCCTCGTGTTTGCATGTGTGTCCTCCGGGTACTCCGGTTTCCTCCCACAGTCCAAAGACATGCATGTCAGGCTAACTGGAGATGCTAAATTGGCCATGAGTGTGAGAGTGAATGGTGTGTGAATGTTTTTTTTAATGTTCCGCACATTGTAACTGTAAGTTCTGGCATTGTGGAATATAGTGTGGTTTGTGAGATTAAAACCAGGGACTCATGTCCCTTGCAAAGCACGACACTTAGTCGCAAGGCCTTAGGAGGATTTAAAGAAGTTTGACAGGAACTTTTACTTCTTCACTGAGTAAGAAAACATGAAGCTATTCAGAACTCAAAAAGTTGGGAGTGAGAGGGGAAGAGAGATCCATTCAGTCAGCCTGTGCTTCAGATGGACAGCAACCCAACGCACCGGGACTGAGATAAATACACACAGCTAAAGATTGTCAAATGAAGGAAAATATCAACTAAACCACATTTGACTTAAAAAAAAAAAACTTGTTAGTCAATATAATGACTGTACTCACCATCATTTCTGACAATAAAAGCCTCTGTGGCTTTCATGAGAAGAAATAAGAACTGAAATTGATTCAAAGCACTTCATGATTTTTCCTGCAACCTTGTTAGAATGCTTTTAACTCCTGGATAAGCGAAGCTTAGGAAGGAGTGTTGTGATGAGACTCGAACATCACTCACTAATCAATCAATCGATCAATTTGCCGTTAGCGCGGGCATAGGTGTTAAGATTCACAAACACCTTATCCAGGAGTAAACGATAGTGTCACTTTGATTTAATTCAGCGCATCTATTTAAACAATTTGGAAGAGTCACAAAATAAGATTTCAAATACAAATATTCTGATGGTGAGGTGCAGTTGGCTTTTTAGAAACGGCTCCTTGAGCTTTCGGACTTCTCTGCAATTCCCCTGCAGTTCTCTGGAAATCACTGTAATCTTGTCCCTAAGCATGTGCTTTCAGACTAGCCAAGCATATCATCTTTGGTAAAAGGACTTCAAGAGAAAGAATAATGGATGGTGCTGCCAGCTGAAGAAAGTCCTCGGGTCAGGAAGTTAAAGTCCTGCTGCGTTTTTCTTCAAACCCCATTAAACAGCTGATTTGACTGATTGATCGTACCATCTGGCTGAGGAATAGCGATGGAAAGAAAACTCAGGTGGATAGACCAAAAAACAAGGGAGAACCTTAACTTCCTGAACCTGGATTATACACCTGCCGAACCTCACACCCAAGTAGAGGTGATGCTGCTGTTTGCAGCAGGGAGATTTGACGGTGTCCAGAAAGAGCTGGTTTCACGGGTGCAAGCTTTCATTCCAACCAGTTTGGTGCATATAAGATGTTACCACTCAAGGTCTTTTGCGAAAACTCCGGGGTTTGATTTGTAGAACCAGGTGCTTTGCTGGAACAGAAGCCCGCTCCCACACTGGCCCTCTCTGGGTTAGGTTGAATTCCCTTCGACTTCAGGCCCATCTTTCTTGTTACTCTGTCAGTGTTGGGCTGTGCAGTTGTGTGTGACAAAGTAATACTGAACATGGGCAGGACTGAGACTGATTTACATTCATGAAAACCAGTTTCACCAACAGTGATAATACAGAACAGGACTGTCTTTTTATTTTTGCTTATGTGGGGCATTTTGACCAACGCAGAACTGGAATGGTTCCCATTCATGCACCAGTACTGCTTGGGAACAACAGAACCAATCACCATGAAGCGAGCCGATGCCTTTCGACCGTAGCACCAGTTCCACACTCCAGGCCGGTTTAGGGGAGACTGGGGTCCGATGAGCCATGGGGACCAATGAGCCATATCACTATTTTGTGATCAATCGATGCCAAAGGTGTTTAAAATAGGCAAAATAGCGATATGGCTCATTTATCCCCATGACTCATCAGTCAATGGTCAAATTTTTTGCCTATTTTCAGCAGCTCTGTCATCGATTGAACGCAAAATAGTGATATGGCTCATTGGTCCCCATGGCTCATCGGACCCCAGTCTACCCTACTTGTTTTCAGTACACGCCCACTCATGAAGCGTATGATGTCATGATCCCTCAGATCCAACTGGCATGGGATTTTTGCTGGGATCCAATGTGTTGGGTTCTGAACAAACCAATTTTTGGGTGAAATGCCCCAAACTTCGTTGGTGAACAGGGACCACACTGGCTCTTTATTAGTCGAAGAGCCCTTGTGTTGCCTGAAGGGAGGTCGACAGAGAGAAAGGGAAAGAGACACAAAGAGAGAGACTGAAACTATGTGTAAGAGGACAAGAGGCTGACAGAATAATCAATGACGGAGATAAGAGAAACAGACAGACAAAGAAAGAGAGACACATTGTAGGAGAGTGAAGGTGAGACAAAGCAAAGGAGTGAGATGTTTTTCTGCTTGTTCGGTATGTGGCAGCCTCTAGTGTCCAGGGGCCTCATTTATAAACAGTGCGCAGGCACAGAAAAGATACGTACGTCACTTTCTTTGCAGATTTCTGATTCATAAAAACAAACTTGACATTAAAAAAAGGGAAATTAAGATTATGCACAATGTCAATAAATTCCAAGTCCATCCTGATTAAATAAATGAAAATTCCATGCAGTTTATTTTACCCATAGGTTTATAAATTAGGTTATTTTCCACAAAATGTCTTTTTTTTTGTGCGTACATATTATTTAGGTATGAAATCCACACAAATTTTTATAAATAAGGCCCCAGATGTCCTCCCGATGCTTGTGTGGACCAGTCCAGGTCAAGCAACGGTGGCGCAGGATTACGAGGAGAGGCATAAGGTTTCCCTGTTCATCGGCACCCCACACCGAGACTACAACGCTATCAACAAGAAGAAACTCTTCCAGCAGTACGGAGACAAAACTGGCAACAACCTCTTCAATCACTGCAAGCACATAACGGTCTTCTCCACGTACACCTTCGAGAGGACAGAAGGGGAAAAGCATGTGGATTTATCTGAGATGTGCGAGTGTCAGTTAAGTCACTGGTTCTATCCAATCTGCTAGACCGCCCATAGTGACATTCAGTAGCGCTAGAGCCCTTGTGCTAGCATTAGCATTAGCCCTGCCTGCATCGTAATAGGCACTGACAATACAATGAATCAATAAAGCAGAGGTAAAGAGGCATATTTTTTCATTTCACTTTGGTTACTACTGTTTCAGTGATAGACATGGTTTGTCTTATTTAATTTGCAGGCAAAAAAGGCAGAGAAATTGATATATTAGCAGTCCCATGATCCACAGGTGGTGATAATAATTGCCAGTGCCTGTTATGTAAATCCCGGGAACAGGCATAATTAGTTTGCTTAATACTCTGATAGTCCTTGAAAGAACATTATGACACATGATGATATTTGGGGGGAAATGACACAGTTAATTGTGCAGTTTGTTCTCACGAATGGGATGGCGGTTGACAGCTTTATTTGGGTCATACTCCCTGGTGGCAACATATGGAAGCCTGTGTGACTCTCTGTCCTCTTCTGAATTACTCTGATGTCCACAGGCCCACACTTCTCCATTCTCCCACTTTCTCTCCTGCTTCTCTCTCTTCTCATTGCCCTCATTCTATCTCTTCCTCTCCCTTTCTCCCTCCTCTCCCCCACCCTCCTCCTTTTCCTCATCTCCCATTGTCTCTCACTCTCCGTCTCCCTCTCCCTCCTGCTCTTAGCAAGGAAAATAACTAACCTCCATCTTACCACTCAGTTGACACATTCTGTAATCCATTCGTGCAGAATTCGCTTCACCAAACCATCCAAATTCTTTTTTTTTTTTTTTTTTTTTTTGAAAGTACAGAAGTCAAAAAGCAATCATGATTCACCCCACTAGCAATTCATTCTCCCAAGGATGGGCTGAGACCAGTACATTCGGATTTCTAGGGAGGAGAAAAACTCCTAAACTCACAGGTTAATTGTAAAATGTGGGCGTTAAGTTTAAATATTGCCCCGATGCGAAAAGCGGAAGCAGTTGAAGGCGTGACAAGCAGAAATCACGGTAATAGTGAGCTGTCCCCGCAGGTCTCAGTCTGCTGATTAGTTTCCTTGTGCTGCAATCACTGCGACTGTTATGGATGAAATCAATGAGTACCATCCTGAGGGCGCTAAAAAGTGTAGTTGCAGTCTTCCGAAAGTCACCACAGGGGGGCGCAAAAAAAAAAAACAGAACAGAAGTCAACTCTTCAGACAGGCGAGTCAGGCTTTATTTTGAGTGATTATTAGACCTCCCAAAATCAACTGGAAAGATATATTTTAAATACCCTGTCCAGTCACACCACTTTTTGCTCGTAAGCAGTGTCCATCAATGATTAGTCCAAAATATGAAAATATAGAACAGTATAATGCACTGTTTCAAATCAATTAATTAAGAGGGAATTAATACAAATTCCTTTTGATGGCCATTTCTCTACCTTACATGAATTCTTTCTTTGTGCACTTTCCATCCCTCCACCTCCATACGTTCGCCCTCAATCAGTTCCTTCTTTCCTCACAGTCTGCGGCAAGCACAGGTTGTAGAACGAGCCGGAATCCAGAGAGCCGACTTTTTTCCACGAGACCCACCGCAACTTTTGCGCCGATTCCCGGCTCAAAGGAGGGCCGTAGTAATGCGGGTCCATCACCAGGAGGTGGGTCCCTTGCGCACTCGTGCAAACACCCAGAATCCCTTTGGAGGAGTTGTCTCTGTCCCCACCCATCATGACGGGAGTCCCGCGAGTACAAAAGTGCTCATGAAGTTCCTCAACCATACTTTCTACCTCCGCCCCACCCTTCCTCACATGTGTGATCTTACATGGCACATCGTAGAGGTGGTCCAGAACGATTGCAGCCTCAAAGGTTCCTATCCACTCTCGAGATCCCAGAAATGAGGGCGGTTTATCCCCTATGGCGACAAGGGCTTGCTGTATTTCAGGAATACTGGGCGGAGCTTTGTGGCTCTTCAGATGTGGGCGATTCAGAAGCAGCCATGAACACATAGTCTGCAGGGTACGATAGCCACAGCCCCAGCCTCGATCGTCTTTTCCGTCACAGCCGTAGTGGAAATACAGGAAGTCCCCGGTAACAAGGGAGCATCTAGAGACGTCCAAACCCGGGTTAGAAAGTCCAACATGAGCATTCCGCACCAGCTCCCCAGCAGTGCAACTGCTGATCTTCACTGTTTTTGAACCCTTCAGCCCCTGTTCTACCCGGTCTCCCCAATCAATCCGCTCTCTTTCCGGAATCTTCTGTTCCATAGAATCACTCATCTCTGAAATTTCCTTAGTTTTTTTTTTTATTAAAACCTGCAAAAAAACAGAAGAGACAGTGTCCTGAAATACTTTCTACATGTGCCACAGGTCAAATGAAAGCGCTTTAATGCAGTATTGAATAGTGGTACAGTGATAAGGCCACTTCATGAACGTACTTGTTGAGGCTGAAATGTGGCATTGAGTCTTGGAGGTAGTCCCAATGGTGTCAGTAAATCATAGGAACATAGGAGAAGTTTGTCTTCAAGCCTTTCTGGCAGAAAGTTTTCTGTTAGAAAGCCTTAAGATGTGGTTAACATTGTGAAAGGGTCTATTTTAATCCAAACCATGGAATTTTCCTAAACCTAACCAAATAGTGTTGGCTCCAAAAACCTAAAAATTTACTCTCGTTGCCAAAAGGTAACCAAACTACGTCTGAGAACTGAAAATAATAAATAAAACTAAAAACAATGCCAAGGAAGTCCTGAAGTAATAAATCAATACATGATTACAAACTGGCTTTGAACGCCGATTGTGCGCATGAAAGTCAAATGCTGAGTCCACTCAGCCACCACAAATCGCTTCTTCCAGTTGTAGGCAGTGTGACTTTCTATACTGTGTAACCTGACTTCCAAAAGGTTTTCTGGCAGAAACCCTTCAGGGCTAACTTCTCCACAGCGGATCAAAGCCGCCACAGTGTTCGCCTCTCTCACGTATTTAAAAATTAGTACAGCCTCTATCGGTTCGAGTGGCCATTCCAACCACTGAAATTTTTGCCTGTATTTTTAAATCTACATTGAACATGGCACCAAGCGGCTGGCTATAAATTAGCTACATTGCCGTATTTTCATAATCCAACCTTTCTAATGGCGAGTAATAAAACAAATATTAACAATTCATATGCGCATTCCATGAATATTGCCATAGTCTCAATATTCTATCAATACATTTCATTATTAATTCATCTTATCGCGGCTAAATTTTATGAAACAATTTATGATATGTCACGACAAAGTTAATTTCTCACCAACCCACGAGTTTCTTTCTTAAAAAATCATAGCAACTTTATTGCACTGAAAGTACGCGACATTTTCGGCTGAAACTGAATGGCACTCTGCACACCAATTTATAAGTCATTTTGTCATGGACGGTGGCTTGCTATTTCAACTTACAGCTAATCAACGCTAATTCCACAATCACACAGCGCAGGGCACTACGATGTCCGTCGTTAAAATGCCTCCCCGTTCACATCGACATGAAATTATAGGTTCCGAAAATGTCACTTCATATTAGGTCACTGATTAACAGGCGCAGTATTTGTTTTCCGTGTACTTCCCCGATTAAAAAAACGGACAAGATTAAAACCAGCCAGCTTCTGTATGTTAAGATGGGCGTTGAGTTTGAGAACAATAATACTCTTAGATGAAATTAGTTATGATATTTTGGTGTGCGCACATTATAATAATGGATTTTGTTTGAGCACGTGTTGTTCCTAATTACAGAAATACTCACCTGTCATCTGCACGCACTGATTGGGCGTCGCACATTCGTGCGATCGTGAGGCAAGAATCGTGCTCTTGTCTATGAAAGAAACGGCTCACAATAAGGTCATCTCTCGGTCTATGCAGGCACCACCGATCACAAATGATAGCATACAAGTCATTTGAATTCTGAGAGTTAAAATGTCAGCATCCAAGTCGCTGCTAATGACATGGCTTGCTGTTGCTTCTCTGTCAGTCGTCTTCAATAAGAAGCACAGCCCCTGGTTTGCACAAAAAGGTGGTCGACTAGAGGCGATTAAAGGAAAGGTGCAGGAAAGCTATAAGGAGCGCATCACCAACGGAACTTCGCGCTCATATCATCAGATAGTGTCAGCTTCCCATTCCCCCCGCAGTATGTACCTCGCCTTTCTAGGAACACAAGGAAACGCTGCGTTGAACGTGAAGTGCGGGGAGACCAAAGTCCAAATAATCGTGAATAAGGAACTCTTCGGAAGAGGTCTGGCCTTTCCCCCTTCTTCCCTCCGGCTGGGCGATCACCCCGAAACGACGGGCACCTGTGCGCCAGTCTCTGAAGACTCAGCATCATCAGAAATAGTGATAACAGCGAGACTCCACGAGTGTGATGGTGAAAATTGGGTTCGTCTCTTTTTCAGTTCTAATCATTTAGGGGCCCATCGCTGATTTAAAGACAATGCATATTATTGGGTTGACCTCCATATCATAAAACATTTTGTCATAGAATTTGTAGTTTATCCCTATGTAAGACATTTTGATGTGGTCATGGTTTGCATCTACATGAAAGCGACAACCTGTGTGACTGAAAATAATGAAGGTACAGGCACATTAATTGTAGCAAAATGCTCATATTTGTCAGGCTGTGGGGTCATGTCTTCAGTTCCATGGTGGACTGCAATTACTTTTTGATTCACCACAAGCAGTAGTCTGATTGTTCCAGTCAACATGTCACTGGTGTAGGTGAGTGGTGATTGGCTTGTTTACTCCAACAAGCTGGTATTCTCCCCTCCTGCCACTGTCATCTCCACGGGGAACCTGGTAATCGGAGGGGCCAGGATGGTCATCCCAATCGAGTGCTACAACAGGCGGTGAGTGCCACTACCTCCATCCTGTTAAGAAAATGGCCATGATTATCAAAACAAGCCATTCTATCCTTTGAAGTTAGGGGTATCCAAACAGGGCTGGGGCCTATTGCGCGAAGGCGGGATAAGGGATTAGCCCAGGATCGGCACGGGATTAGCCTGACTCAAGCCCCATTTTGGTTGCACAGAGTGTGTGAGCTAAGCCATGGCACTAGTTAATATGGAAACAAAGTCTGTGGAGCTAGCCAGCTACGGAGCAAGCTTACGAACTAGCTAAGCTCCTGTCTACTGCCAATTTCACCTCACCTCATTCAGCAGTCACCCAAATTGAAAATCAATATCCTTAACAGTCATTCTGAATTGTCCACTACACATTGCTATCTCAATTATAGTAGGTCCAGAGTAATTATATTAGAAACTTGTGACCATTGATGTCAGTAAAATAGCCAATATTCGATCATTATATTCAAGTATCCATGTGACAGAGACCATCACAGTTCAATCAGTCCCCCTTCCATGTCACATTTTAACCATATTTAGAATCTGTCATTATCAGATTTGTCCTTATTCCCCAAGTTGAGACTTCCATCAGAGTAGATAATGAGCAGTGCTGCATGAAGTAGGTTGCCGTGTTTCAGCGCGGTCTTAAATCGCTGCGGTAACCCCCTACCTACAGCACTGCTGCTACTTTTCTCCGTCTTTATTCAGACTGTGACGGGTAAGGTAGAGTTGTTGCGTTAGTGCTGGACACAAGTGCAACGTCGCTCGCTTCGCGATACTGGAATCAAACATTTTCAGGAGGCTCCTTGAGGTAATTTTCTGATGCTAACATTCTACTTTTTAATTTGAGTATCCCTCCATCAGAGGTGATTAAAAGCCAGAAAGTAAACTCAACTAATCTGTAAACGTCTTCCAGATCGGACTATCAATTCAGTTTGAATAGGACAAAAAAGGGCTTGTAGCAAAATTAGGAGACATGATTGGGACACAAATAAGCTACCATAAAGTTCTCGCGTTTAACTATGCCTTCACAGTGTGCATGACATACACCAGCTGAAATATGATAGGTCTCGCGCGATATGAAATATGTCTGACATCGACGGCTTATCTCGTTCACGGTAACGTTGAAGTGCATCAGCTACTCTTTTTTGATGGCGCTGAAACACCTCCCGAGTTTACTTTCACTTGAGTTAAGGTCACTTTAATACTCCTCTCAAACGTCTCGCACCATTCAGACAGAAACTAAAGGAATAGCAAGCAGAGGCATTTCAGAGATCCCATCGTCCCTCTGTCTGAACGTGGTATTTGAGTGTTGCTGGCGCATGCGTCTGCTGCAGCTACTTAGTGTCCATGGTGATGATCAGCGATTCTGTGATCGATCTCGGGGTCTATTTGAGGTAGCCGTGTGCGCGCACTCAGCAGGATCAGCGGCACCAGGCTTCACTTAGCCTATCCTCCTACACCCGCTGTTGTTTTTGTGTGATCAATTAAGCCAGCGATGCGCTGTTTGGGATATGGCAATCCTCGCTTTAGCGTTGATCCAGGATCTCAGGATCCGACTTTTGTGCAATAGGCCCTTGGTGTGGCTGCAGGTTGTTTTGACCTAGATGCACCCTGTGTGCTGTGTGTGTGTGTGTGTGTTCGTTTTCCAGGAGGCTGACTGGCAGGGGGGATACTGACCTGCCTACCTGGCATTCAGTATCTTCCGCAGTTCGAGGGTTGGGGCTTCTGCATTTCTCTCTCAGGGTCATGAAAGGTGAGCTACTGATTGGGCGGAAAGACAGTGGGGGAGGATGTTTCTCGTCGCGTGGATATTTCTGTCAAAATGTGGCTTAAGAGTAACAAATTGCTCTAAACATGAAATGCACCTAATTAGAATAAATTAACTGCTTTTTTACAGTCTTATGACTGCTATTGTGGTGGGCACAAAAACCAGCATGCACAAGGGGTCCCCAGACCTGAGTTTGAACCACTGCTGTAGTACTGGAAGGAGGGGTGTTACGAACAGTTTTTTTTTTTTTTTTTGGATATACCTTTAAGATGAAACATTTCCACTGAAACTGTACATTGTGATTAAATTTCAGATGACTGGAGTGGTCCTCGCATTTCCACCACCTTCCAGCTGGGGGAGCCAGTGAATCTGGAGGCAGATGTGGAGGGGCAGTGGCACCCACCTTTGCGAATTTATGTGGACCACTGCACTGCCACCCTCAGTTCAGACCCTCTGTCTGAGCCCAGCTACAGCATAATCGCTAACCACGGGTGAGCGCTATAAACTGCAACAATGATTGGTGACAAGTATCATTTACATGTGTCATCTTTTAAAGAACTGGTACATTGTGTGATGGCATATGGTAAGACACTAGACTTTTAACACTTTAGTCTCCTTTGTACCACAAAAGCAAACACTTGAAGCTATGTGTTCACCAATCACAAGTATTATAAAGTTATCTGCACATACTTGCGAGGGCAGTGTAGTGACACTGTGGGTAGTTCTGTTACAGCACAGTATGAAGGAAATGGGTTTGAATCTGGCTTTGGGACCTTTTGTTGTGTAGCTTAAATTTTCTTCCCTTGTTTTTCTGTTCTCCATAGTTATGTCGGTCTCTTACCACAGTCCAAAAATATTCATCTTAGGCTGGTCAGAGCCTATAAATTATCCTTAGACATGAGTGTATGTGTGTGACTGGTGTGTGATCTCTGTGATGCTGTCTTGGGTGTACACAAAGATGTACATGAGCACAAGCACACACCCTGAGCAGGAGACCAGACATAAGTGGGTTGGATAATATTTGGATAGGTGGACACACACACATATACCCCCCCCCCCCCCCTAAACACACACACACACACACACACACACACACGCCCACACAGAAAATGCCTTGCAGTTTGCTCCTTTGTCCTCCTAACTTGTTTTTCAGGTGTTTGACTGACAGCAGGTTTTATGGCTCCTCCTCCCAGTTCCTCCCGAGAAGCCGACAGAATATGCTGCGCTTTCGCATAGAGAGGATCCCCTTCCAGATTAATGCACAAGACCAGGTGCTCTCAGTTTCCATGATGTTGGTAGTTACAACCTCAGTTTAAAATTTACCTTCTGAAGTATTCCTTTAATGCTTAGTGTCTGTGTGTAATTTTTCAGTTTTGAGGAAAATGGTGACGCTTGTGGTCATTGGAAATGGCACAGATGTGTTTTCATGTTCAAGTTGGCATTTTTTAAAATATAATTACTCTATCTTAGAAGAGCACATCACTAGCTTCATTGCATTTCTTCGGAGGTAATCCAGCGACAGTATATTTAGACAAAGAGAAATGCCTAGAGACTGCTATCAATTTCATTTTACACAATAAAATTATGGACTGACACTTTAACCACTGCTCATAGACATTATGATGACATTCACTTTTGGTAGTAAAATGGCCCTCCTGGTCTAGGAGGGTAGTGTGAGATGTGATTGATGAAGCTTGGCGTATGACAGTAGAAGGTGCTGAGGTTCACCACTAGGGGGTGCTCATGTGGATTAAAAATTAATTCTGCTCATTTCTTATCCTAACTGCGGTAGGTATTCGTGAACTGTCACTTGCGAGCAGCGTTGGAGCGTAGCCCCAGTGACATGCAGAACAAGGCCTGCTTCTTCCACTTTGACTCTCACAGGTTAGAATTCTGGTTAGAAGTTTTAAGCTCATTTTTTGCCCAGTTTCTCCCAAACCTCTCCTCCATTATGCTGGCTGGATCTTGATATGTTTCATCGCAAGCACAATTGCACGAGTAATTAAGCCCTTTTTTGGTCATGAAAGGTGTGCTTAGAGTGTGACAGAAAATTTCAGGATCTGGCTGAGGTTACATGCGGAGAGGTATGGGAATCACTATTTTTTTTTTTTTTTTTTTTTTAGACGACATAAAGAGACAGCTCTAAGCAAATGACAGTGGAGTATGTAAGACATTATTAAAACATGTAAAGAGCGTACTTTATGTAGTGTGGAAGCACTATGTGCTGGAGCAGTTCCCCACAGTCTGTGCACAGATGGGTGGCTGAGTGTTTTTTTGTCCTTGTACAGCTGGCATGCTGTTGATGGGGAAGAAGCGGTTTGCCGATGCTGTGAAATCAATGACTGCTCCAGCTGGACAGAAGTCAAGGCCGCCGATGCGCCAATATCGCCCTTGGCATCAGGTACCCAGATAATGCTGGATTTGCAACAAAGAAATAACGCTAAGGATTTTACGGAGGCAAAGCTGAGAGCGTATGTTAGCAAATGTGGAACCTGGCTGAAGGCCTGCCACTAGGGGGCAGCATTAACCCTGGGAATTCAGTCGAGACGCTTCAGTCCACTGGTGACCAACCCTGGCTGTTTTTCAAGGTGTAGGCTGCAGCTGAGGAAGGCTGCATTTCTTGGCAGCTACATCATCGCAGGCTTTTCCATTGTGAAGGTGCATTTGAATACAGGCATGATAGTCAGGACGGGTAAATGGCGCATTGATGAATCAATATTTAGAATCTCCTCTGAAAGAAGGACCTGTTGGAATCGGCTTAAATTCTCTCAATAAGGGGTAATTTTCCCATACTGAGGCAGCTTGATGGCTGCTGTTGAAAGACCATTTCGTCTCCCTCTGGACGGGCAGTGTAAACGAGGACAGGTTGAGAGCAATCATTGCATAAAAGGTGATTATTCTGCCAAACTTAATGTGTTACCTCCAGTTGGCACATCAATGATAGAAGAAGTTCTTTATTTTTTTTTTCCTTTTGCCAAAAAGCATTTCATATGGCCTCTGGTGTTTGGTTGCTGAGTGTTTAAGGCCACATCAGGTATGAATGTTTGGTTCAAGAGGAAGAAAAGACGCGTGATGCATCACTGGGCAGCATTTAGTCTCTCAGTTCAATATCCCTCAACCCCGCATCTGAGTAGCTTCTTCCAATATTTTCTATAACTTCTTTGCTCCTACCACACCAATAACCTGTGAATAGTTTCTATTCTAAAAATAATGCGTATGAATACATTTGCATTGTGTGACCTCTTGTACCCATGTCTCAGGCACAACTTCAGTCACAAATTAAACTGGAGTGTTTAAATTTAAATTTCAGTGCCATACAAAGCAATGTCATTAAGGCCAGTCCGAGAGTAAAAGCTCCATTAACTTGAACTTATCTTTTGGACTTCGGTTGGTCTGCGAAACTGACCCTGGGTCAGTGCTCTGTGTTCAAACTGCACACCTCAACCGCCTTCAGTTCAAGGTGTGGCCTGATGGTTGTGACTGGTGACACAGTTTTGGACAAGGTAATGACAGCAAAGTGAAGGCAGTTTGTTTGCATGACAGAATGCAATGTTGAGATTGAATTGTCGATTCTTGCCTTTATTTGTTAAATGTAGAGAAATTATCTGACCAACAAATTGTAACCCTTAGGGCACTAAATGCAGCTATTAATGATGCAAGATATCAAAATCAAAGCTGTTGAAAACCTATCATGTGGTGACTTGTTTAATTGGCGCAGATATAGACGCCGGCGTCTGTAAATTCTGAAATTTAATTCCTAAACAATTCTGTAATTGAAGTTCCAAATGTCTTGCTTCACTGGAATAATTTTCAAAAATCTCTGACACAAATACTGAGTTATAAAGCTTAAATAGGCTCATGCACAACAGGAAAAATAAGCAAAATTTTTTATTCTGTGCAAAGGGGTTAAAAGAGCTCTTGCAGGGGAGCTCTTTTAAACAAGTCACCACATGACAGGTTTTCAACAGCACAAGATAATTAAATTCATATTTTTTAAAAATTTATTTTAGCACTGTGAGGGTTAAAAAGGGTTTCGAGCTTTGTTTTCTGGTCTGTGAGGGGCTTCTCAGCTCAGTGTTGTGTTGAAAGGTATATTGATTCAAACCTTAGCCTCCTCCCTCATCTCCATTCACCTTCCCTCCCATTCTCTCTTTCTTTCCTCATCCTCCTCTTCTCAACAGAGAGCAAAATCGATACCAGTGTGGGTCCACTCAAAATGCTGCCGCTGCACTCTGATTAGAGGAGCTCTCTGTCAGTCAATGACAAGCCCCACCCCCTTTAGCCTCCTGATGCCTGTTCCAGACCAGTCTTGAGGCCTCTGGAGTCAAAATAGTGCAGGCACCAGGCCCACAGTTCCCAGGGATACTCTGCTGCTTCTGGGCCATAGAGTGAGGTGCTGTGGCTGTAAAGGGAAGTGGTGCTCACTCACAATCTTTGTGACCTCTGGGCTCATCCGATAGGCCATACAGACAGTGCACACAATGGTCTTCAAAATGTTGCTGGTTTGTCAACGCTAAAGCAAATAAATGTGTATTTACTGTGTGACTGTTGGTGATCTCCTGGGCATTATATCCTTCAGTGTTTGTTTCTGGTGGTGTTAGACCGGTTAGATGCATATTCTCACTAGCTAATTATGCTTTCTGCTGTTTTTGCTTAAGGACTATATTTTAAATTCTGTTCCATTCATAACAGGATCTTTTTGATGCCTTGTGGCCAAGTTTTTTTGGAGAAGATATCAGCCATTGTTGCGTAGTTCTGTAAATTGAGCACCTTGAAGGGGAATGTGCATCGATTTGAATGGAGGACCATTTCACAAACTTCTTTGACGGTAGATCTGGTACAGTGAGCCCTCGTAAAAAATACCATTAATGATTCAGTCAAACCTGACCCAAGGAACCTCCGGAGCCAAAAAATGAATTATTGTGGAGCTACTGGTCTATGGTGCTCATGACGCAGTTGTCCAGTAGATGGCGCTACTGCGCTTTAAAGGAATGCTGACTAACTTAATTGCACAGCTTTTAAATGCAAATCCACATTGATTAAAATGTATTACATATTGGAAATAAGAAATCACCTGAAATTATAGATCCCAACCAAAAATAATTCCTGGAAAATAGGTCTTGACTTTTCATTTTATTTATTTATTTTTTTTTCCTGAGAGGCAAAAGCTGAAATGGAAACCCAGAATAGTGTGGAGAGGTCAATATGTCATTGTCAAAAGAAGGAAAATGGCAGAACTAAAAATGAACCACTGCGACTTTTAGCAAGTGCTCTGATGGGATTGGCTGTTGAGCTCTGAATGTGTGATCAAATGTGTTCTGAAAGGCCTACTCTCATTCTCGATAACCAGGGACAACCACAGTCAGTGGGGGGCGCTGGAATCCATAAGATGTTTTTGAATCTAGTTGGGGCATGATATGATTTTTAAATAGCATATGTAGACACTGCCATAGCCTGACCCCAACTTTAAATCAATATCATTGTGACAGAAATGCGCCCATCACAGTGCAGGGAGTTGAGACATAGCGCATACGGTGTGCTAGTCAGGTATTCAAATTTGCAAAATTCATGTGGCCTCAAAGCTCTGTGGTCTGACATTTTAAAATTTGGATGGCCTACAATAATTGAAACATTGTACAGTAGACATGGTTGAATTGCATTATGTTAACACCAGTAAACAGCTGGCTGTTTCAGCTCCAATCTTCATTTGGCTTTATAGTCTTCAGTTAAATACAAATGCTTAATTACAAGTGAAGCCTCAGATGTTTACATGGGGCAGGTACCTTTAGGTAGTGTCTGGGCTTGTCCTGATTTCTTAAAACTTTTTTGAAACTTTAGTCTGTCCTCCGACTGAATGAAGACATTACTGGACCTTTTTATCTTGTATTTTGTCTTTGTGCCAGAATTAGTTTTACAATCAATGGATTTCTGTTCTACAATCATCTAATTAATGGTACAATCAGTGCTAGGGAGTCCAATCGTATCTGAAAAGAACTAATGAGCTGACCTTTTTTTGCCAATGTACTTTTAGGATGAATCCCCAAGAGTACTTGTCACTCTTCACTTTCCTCCAATGCACCGCGAATGCCTGTCTCTCACCCTGAGGAGTGCGATCAACAGGAAGGGGAGGGGCTAACTTGGGAGTCATGTTCGAGACATTTTTTTTTTTTCCCCTTAGTCGCTAGGAGACAAGTGGTCATGTTTAAAACCGTTTTGTCTATCTCCTATAATACTGGGAGAGGATGCAAGGAGGATACAAATTTTAGTTTCCTGAGGGGACAAGACAGTAGTGTAGAGAACTAGGATTTATTTTTTGGGTACTGGGATGCACTCAGTGGTTTTCAGTCAAGACCTTGAGTGGCTAAAACTGCTGCTCTTAATGGCAGACAAGTCTAAATACCCCTATGGGTCTTGTGTCAATATTTTTCCTTTTATTATCTAACTTGCCTTTTCACAGTCAGGGTCAGTGAGGCTGGGAAGAATCCCAGCATGCACTAGGTGAGAGGCTGGAATGCGCTTCGGATGGGTCGCCAATTTATCACAGGAATACCAGTATTTTCGAAATGAAGACCTTGGGATATTATCCCTGTTATCACAGTCTTGTTTTATGGGAAAAAGTGGAAGTTTAGTGATGAAAGTGTGTCACAATTTTTTCCCATGCGTTTGAATTCTGAATGGGGTGGGGGGGGGCTGGTCGCTGAAGGCCTACATCTATATGCTGAGCACCTGTGGAATCTTTCCCAGCGATTGCTCATCCACTAGCATCAGCTCTGCAGCTTAGCTAATGGACTACAGGTTGAAACACAGGAAAGGCTATCCGCACACTCACGAGAACGCTAAAGCTAAGGGATGGACCTACTCACATGGGCAGACCATTCAAATACGGGCAGGTAAAAAAGTTGGATGAAACGGAGCAAAAAGTAAATGTTTATCTGTGTACTCAGAGTTGGTTTACCGGATCAAGGCGTAAGACTGCAGCATTGGTTCTGAGTGACGAGACCAAAGCAACACAGAAGAAGGAATGCAAGGAGGCCACTGCCGAGTCAAAATCAACTGATTGTGTCTCACGTCGCTTGGTCGTGCAGTTGGTTTATGACTAAGCCAAAATTAAAAAAAAAAAAAATCATGTTCAAAGGATATTCATGGGCTGTGTGCATTCACTGAGCAAACTATAGCCTGCCAGCTTCATAACACTCTTGTTTGAAGATGTTGCGGTATGAGATTACCGATGAAGGATTTTTACCTTAACCTTTTATAAATATGATTCAGTTTCTGGAGTTTCACAATTGGTGTGCAAATGTCTAAAGTGCTGCCTCTTTGTGACATTGAAAGATGTTTCAAAGTAGGCTCTGCAATAAAATCTCTTGATGTGCATCTCCAAGACTTCCCTTCATTTGCATGTTTCAGTGTTAAATTATGAGCCCTCTATATTGGCCTGGGTAGGACAATATTCTTTAGTTATATTCATCAATTTCCATTATCCATCATTCCTTTCATATAATGACACCGCTTCTCCCAAGTGCTGTTTTTTTCACTCAGTGGTTTGGCAGTTAAGTGCTACGTATGGCTCTATATATATTGTATTTTATTAGTGGTGGGACGCGATCAAAAAAATTAATTAGAGGCTTTGTAATTAATTAATCTCGATTAATCGCATTTTTAGCAAATGGCAATATTTGACACAATAAGCAAAGTTTTTCAATTCAAATAAATTCTGGTTGATGACTGAATCAATGAATAGACATATACGTGAACTTAAACAACAAAAATGTTTATTTTTTCATCTATATTTATGTGTGCATTTTTCATCTGTCTACTCCATTCGCAGATTAGTGTAAACTCAAAGTGCAATTATAGCAATAACATTCAACATTTTAAGACTTTAGGTACATTACCGCCATCTACTGAGCATCGGTGTTACCGGTGTGCCAGAAATCAGAGAACTGAGAAAGGTGCGATTAAATGCGTTTTTTTTAACGCGTTATTTTTTCTGTAATTAATCAAAATTAACGCGTTAAAGTCCCAGCCCTATATTTTATATTTTATGTTACATTGATTGTTATTGTGGTTATCGACCCAGTTACTGGACTTGTGTTTGTTGGGACTTGAATTCAATAAAAAAAATTTTTTAAAATCCAATTCTTTTTTTTTCATGTCTTTTTGTCCTTCCTAGCATGTGACGCGGATATTGTCTGAGATCCACCATCATCAAAGTGATTGTAGTCTGTCTAATGAGTTATAAAATGAGGGGTGCTGCATTCAAATAGTCCTTTTTTTGCTGGGGAAAGTTCCTAACTCCTTGGAAATGGGAGTATGTATGTGGCAGCCATGATAAGTACTGTTCAAATTCTCTAAATGTTAAGGAAAGGCGCTGTAATGCTTCCTCGCTCGTCTCCTTTGGGGATACACTGAACCATCTTTTACAAAAAGAAAGATGATGATACCATCCCACAATTTTGTGCAGCAGCAATCTTGAAATGCACCATCCCACCGGCCATTGAAAAACACAAAAATGATGGGTGAGGGACTCATGATGATGTCACCTAGTGTTGGGGCTGTTGGATTCTCTTCGAACCTCTGCTTTCTGTTCCAAAGTCTGTCTGTAACCTAAATGAAAAACGTCTTGAGGTTAAGGAAAAGTGGTTAGCAATTAGACAACATGGCGTAATTTTTTGACTATTCGGCCGCAGCTGGGCTCATTCCAAGCTCTTATTTTTCGGTTCTTTTAGCCTTTCCTTCCATCTGACGTGGAAATCAAACAAGGCCTGCCATGGTTAAAGAGATTTCAGTTTGTTAAATGATCCAGGACAAAAAGGAATAGATGTATCCACAAGTTAAGTCAAGGAATGTCAAGAGCAGCATTGGCAAATATATTTTTTCTAGAATACATGATATGTAAATGATTTCCCTGTGCATCTACCTCCCTCATCTCTTACGCCTGTAACTGTCTGCAACTGATTTCATATTGAAACGTGGCTTGACTGGCCAAGGACGTTCCAAGGAGGTTGGAATGTGCCCATAGTCTTTGTGGTCAAGTATTGTTCCTGTAGGAACATGCCAGTGCCCAATTACGGTCTGCCAGAGGAGTCATATTCCACAATTTGGCAGGAATGGAAGCCAAATAGAAGCCATTTTAACACTGACACTCACCTAATGCCCACTTCGGAATCACAAAACAATTACATGCCAGCTGTAAAAAGAAATTAAAAGACAGCCTTGCTATAAAAAAGGACCGTTAAATACACATTTAGCGTGTACTTTTATTAGATCATTCTTTAGATTATCCAAATTTCTTTAGATGGCTGTGATGCTTAAATTCGACTTGCCTCATCTGTTTAGCGCACACAAAGCTTTTGGACATCCTAAATTCTGTTTTTGCATAAAAAAAATTGCTCCGTGGATTGTTATAGTGATTCTCTTCTTTTGACAGCCATCCAGTAGAAGTGTGTCATTGGTCAGTATGGATAAAATATCTGCTTCACAGTAACTTCTCTTTCATTGTGCCATTGAGAATCGAGTTGTCATGCTGCGTTTCACAGTCGCTCATTTTATTGGCCATTTTATGACAAGTGGAAAAGCACTCCCTGAGTACTCCGCAAAAAGAGACTGTGCTGAACTCCAGCAAAACATGGGGTTACAGAACATTTTGTTTTAGTGGAGAACATATTGAGCAGTGGCTTCTCTGTCCTGATGGAATTGGTGGCACTTCAACCCCCTAAACTCTTAACTTTTCTCTTAAGATTTCTCACAAGTTGGTTCAAAGTCAGAAAAATACTGTAATAATGTAGGACAATGTCACATACATATCCTGTATTTGCTGGTTGATTGAAGCTACTGCACTTTTATTTTGAGAGAGATATTCCAGCCCTGGACACCATGTTTTCATGGCCACAACGTTACATCAAATGGAAATTATCTAGATCTTGTATATCATTGTATATACAGTACATTTTCCTGCAATTCGGCAGGACATATTTTGGATTGCTGGAAACTCTGGGATCTCGACTAGAATCTAAAATAGGACTGAAGTTCCAACAGCTTGAATACAGTAGTTGCATTCAACGGACCCATGTATGGGTCTGTAGGTTTTAAGGAGTTAATCTCAAAAATGCAACAAAATTATATGCTTTCAGGTAATACTAATGCCTCCCGGTGAGATGATCCTCACTTCAACTCCCAGCTGTGTCCTTTCTCATGTTGAGCTTGCATGTTTGCTTCTTCCTAACCCAAAGAATATGCTGGATAAGCAGCATGGGAGGGCAACTTAAACTGCATGATACTAGTCAAGTTTTTAACCCACCTTGGATACACTCAGTTATTACCTCTGCCAAACAAAGTTGGCAGGAGGTTATGTGATTGGTGCCGTTTGTCTGTTTGATTGTGAACAAGATAACTCAAAAAGTGATGAATGGATATCTCTGAAATTTTGCAGGTGGGTCGCTATTACATCAGGGATGAATCCTATTGATTTTCACCGCGATCAGTCAACCAATATGGCTGCTATGGCAGCCATTTTGAAATTGTATGACACGTGATAACTGAACTTTGCTCCCAATCACCAAGATTTGGACTGTGCTGCCTTGGCGGAGGTTTGCACTCTAGGAGTGCCTCTAGTTTTTAGTGAAATTGAAATGGTTCAATTTCTGCAAATAACCTCAGGTGGTGCCAAGATAAGAAGGAAAAAAATTTGCTTCTCAGAATAGAGTCTACAACTTTGGAATTCCTACAGAAACTGCATATGCAGAATGACACTGGTTTTTTTTTTTTTTCATTTTTCCATTAAGTTAATTAAAATCCAGCTGGTTTGTGAAGGAGAAGCAAACTGCAAGCGTAGCGCACGTGACTGCTGCTGTTGACAAAAAATTATAAGCATGCTTAAAAATTATTTTAAGGGTTTGGCCTTGCAGTCCCTCCCCCTGTTGCATTCTTTCACCTCCACCTTAGCGGGCAACAGGTGCAGCCCGTTAAGGTGGAGGTGATTGCAGAGTATAAAGGGCTGGCTATTGCCAGCCCCCAGTGCCTCTGCATTTTGTTTTCTCCTGGTGATGAGTGTGGTGCTGCTCGTGATGAAAGTAGCTTTTGTTTTAAGAGTTTATTTTATTAAATCTTTTGTCTTTTTACCAGCCTGACATTTGGGTCTTCATTGCTATATTCATCCAGCGGGAGCAAATCCATGACAGTTATCACAGAAATGGAGTTAATTTTCATTGAATTTATGATTTTCTTTTTATTTGCAAAATTCATGGATTTAGGTGTTTATTTAAAAAATATTCCATTGCTAATAAACATGTAATTAGTATAGCTGTAATAGTTGATCATACTGTTCTGAGCGTGAGGTCATGGAATTTCACAATCCTGCTCCTCTCCTGGTCTGAAAAACTGATGATTATCCAACCCGGCTGCAGTTAATGTAATAGCAATGCAAATTTCATTGCTCTTTCTTAAAAGCAAATCATATTATTCTTCACTCAGACTTAAGGTATCCCAATGCCCATTACTTAAGGTGCCTCAGCCTATAATTAATAATATATTGTTGCATGCAAGCATGGGCAGTAATTGTTATTAAATCAAAGAACAACTTGACTAGCTAAAATACAAAGACCCAAGCTCAGAGATGCATTATTAACCGGTCAAAGGCAAATTCTCTTATCTCCTGGCAGAGAAGACCAAAACGTGTTGCCTTTTAGCACTGCTATTCCTGTGCCTTTTATCAGTTAATAATAGGCGCTCCTCGCACTGCTCGTACTCTGTTAAAGTGCAACCTTGTATTAATAGATGGGGAGCCTTCCAAACATCTATCAACCCGACAGGCATTTGTGGTCCCAGCCAAGTAATTTTGTGGCCTGGATATGAAGGGGAATGTCAACAATTTCGGAGAAAGGCTGGCAGCTCACCAGAGTGCTGACCAGAAGTCAAAGTCTCACTTCTGCAGTCTTCTCTCTTTGCCGAACCAACAGATTTATTATAAAAGTAGGCAAAGCAAAGGAAAAATAACCCCCAATCAATCTCCGTAAATTAGGATCTATGCAATCCGGTGCACACTTTTAGTTAGCTAAGCTAGTCCTTATTATCTCCGCCAAGGAGATAATGCGATCGAGTCGGTTTATTTATTTATTTGTCCGTCCTTCTGTCTGTCTGTGGACAGGATTTCTCGGAAACTACTGGACGGATCTTCATGAAATTTTCACCAGAGGCAGATCTTGGGCCAGGGAGGACTCCATTAAAATTTTGTGATGATCCGGATCTGGATTCTGGATCCGGATCTGTATTTACAATCTTAGTGGCATATCTTGGAAACTACTTGACGGATCTTCATGAAATTTTCACCAGAGATAGATCTTGGTCAAGGGACGACTCCATTAAAATTGTGTCATGATCCAGATCCGGATTTGGATTCTGGATCCGGATCTGTATTTACAATCTCAGTGACATTTTCCGAAACTAATGAACAGATTTTGATCAAATCAAGGTGGAAAGTGATTGCAAAAGGGTAATTGTCCAGTCAGGCCACTGATTGCGCTATCAGCCAAATCACACGCCAGTGGCGGTGATTATCCAATCACACCACTGATTGCTAATCATACACCGGCAGTGATTGTCCAATCACGGCCTGTGCAGTCTATGAAAATCACACGATCATCAAGTGACATCATGGTCACGTGATGATCATGTGATCGCTCTGTACTTTGATGACGACGGCTTTGGAGAATGGATGCTTCAGACATACAAAAATCCCATTTAAACTTGTCACATGGGTGGTCCTGAAATCTTCCAAAGAGAAAGATCTTGCATTTGTATCAACATCATCCCTTGGCGGAGATCAGAAATCTCGGATTGCTCTTGTTAGCAATGCAAAAATTTCGATCCCTCGCGTAGTAGCAATCAGCGTAGCTGTTCTAGCTGTAGCCAGTTAGCATGCAAAGTAATTGTAAAATGCAAGCTCCATCCATGTAACTCTGGAGATTGAAATTGAAAGATGTTAATAACAAATTCTATTCTGTATCAAGGCGATGACAAATATTGAGGGAGCTTAGCATAAAACCAAGTATGGCGATCCTAAGTATTTTTTTTATTTGCCACATAAGAAAAAAACATTGCATAAGTGGTGAGGATGAGGTCATTCAACCCAATTAGGCTTACCATTTTCTTATCACTGAAGTGTACCTAACAAGATACTCAAAGGTATACTGATCAAGATTTGTCAGTTGCTGTTTGTAAACACAACATTCAAAGTTGGCCCTTCCTCTGAGGCTCAGCCAGATCAGAAGCACCCGCCCTCTGACGGTGATTTGAGTTTTGCTCCAAGCCAGATACACATTATCATCCTGTACAAACCTTAGTTTGCTCAGGAAATGCTAATTAATTAGTTAGCTCAAAATTACTCTATTGTGGTTCTATGATGTTACCTATTGTCTGCTAGCCAAAAGAAGTTATCAGCTCATTTAAGACACTTTGTCATAAGCCTTCCAGGATTGTGATTATCGTGACCAGTGTGTGTTAGGAATTGACTCCAGGATCAAACTTGGCTCTACATACTTCAAAGGTTATTTTCTCAGCATGTAGAATTAGTGTGAACGTATACGGATTGCATGCTAAGTTATGCTTTTGGAATGTAACATTTGTTATAAAGGAAAAGCAGATACTTTAGCAAGCTAACTAAGCTAACAGCCAGCACTTACCTGTCTAACAAAAAACAGGCCAATTCTGTGTTGCTCTTAATCCTCATCATCTCCTTAAGTGTTCGCTAGTGGGTCAAAGCTAACCCCAGATTTACTCTCATTTTGGAACAGACTTTTTCTACTGGCATTTTGCCCCTCTATATTTCTTTTTTTCTGCACAGTGTCTGCCATTTCCATAGCTTCCTTGAAATTTTGGGTCATCTGCGTGTGATTATTAGACGGGGGCTACACACCCACTTCCCAAAGGTTGGCTCCCAGAAACATTCTATGCAAAATAAAATAACAAAATACAGGCAGACGGCAGAGTCTCTTGAGATTCAGGCACCCCCATAGACTTCTAGTGGGTCATATGTGATGATTAAGAAGAATTATTTTAGTATGAGTCTATATAATTTCTTTTTTAATAAAGTCCTAGTCAGTGTACCTTAAATGACTAGAAGATATCTAGCACTGTATCAAGCCTCGTTTTGAAACCTCCCATTTTTATTCCATAATGTGACCACTTTCTGCATACAAAGTGCGTCTTAATATCAATGCTACATTTACCCTTGGCAAGCTTCCATTTGGGACCCCTAGTTTTGGAAACAAAACTTGGCCTAAATAATTCTGCATAGTTAACTTTATTATTCCCTTTTATGGATTTAAAGACCTCAATCAGATCTCCTTTTACTGATGCTGTTGAGAATAAGATTTTTAACTCATTCCCTACGGAATACTTTTATGTAAAATTGTTCGTTTGTACGGAATACTTTACCCGAAAATTACACAATATAAAGTATTGAAGTACAGGTGGCCCATGACCGCGATTGTCAACTGATTTCGTGTTTTCATCGGACTGCGAATGGTCATCCACGCCGCTGGCACCGGCTTATCGTAGGGAATGGTAGAATTCACCGCGCCGTTGGCAGCGGCTTGCCGTAGGGAATGAGTTAAGTCTGTCCTTCAAGCTTATTTCTTTTATATCAGGAATTAACATTGTGACTCTTCTTTGAAACCTTCCTATAGTTTCTGTAACTTTCTTGTCATATAGTCCCCTAAACTGCACACAATACTCCAAGTGTGGTGTGATAAAGGTAAGCATAAGCTCCATTGATTTTTATTCTTCATACTTTTGGCTGTACTATATAGTATACCAGCATCCTGTTGGGCTTTTTAACTGTTACAGTACAGCGGCTAGAACCTGGAAGGCGTTTGTAAACAATCACGCCCATGTTCTTCTCAAGTAGAGCACATTCCAATTTTGAACCTCTAATAAAGTAGTCCAGTGTAATGCATTTATTTTCTATATGGGGAGCTTTATATTTATCTATATTGAATTAAATTTGCTATGTTTCTGTCCAGTACTGGATTCCATCCAAATCATCCGGAATCACCTTCAGAATCTTCCAAATTTAGTTTCACTCACAAATTTGAACTATTTTCTTTTTAGTGTTTTTTTTTTTTTTTTTTTTTTTTTTTTCTATCCCGCCACCACCCCCCACTTTGGAGGACAACTTTATTCATTCAATCAGTTATATAATTAAATATGAATCCTCCTACCATCACCCGACAAAACATACACACACGAAAAAAAAAAAAAAACCATAAAAAATAAATAAAATACAATACAATAAGGATTACATTCACAGAGTTTTATACCTTTGGCATTTGTGATTATTAGCTCATCCATTCCATCTCTTATTATTCCCAACCTTCAGCCTCCCGAATTTTATCCCATCTTTTGGCATAAATTACAAGTCCGTCTCATGGGCCATCGCACACTCAATTCTACTGTAATACATGACAAAATTCTTGAATCTCTCAAGTCTTAACTCCCCAACAGATGTCAACCTGAAAATAAACATTTTTGCAAGATATACAATTATATTACATATTTGGTGTGTTTTTTTCTTTTGTTACATCACCCAGTAATACTTTAAATAAATCTAGTTGTATACTATTATACTGAGATATCCAGTTTTGCACCTTTATCCAAAAAAAAGGGCTGTTACAGGGCAGTACCAAAAAGAAATGGTCAACTGACTCCCTTCCTCTTGACAGAATCGGCAGAGGGGTGATGGCTCAATTCCCCAGATATTTAGCATCTTTTTTGTTGCTAGAAACTTATATATTAGCTTATATTGAAAATATCTTATCTTCGGATCAAGTGATGTATTTAAAAGAATTTTGAAGACTTTATTCCATGGGACTGGTGTGTCTAACAAATTTTCCCAACTGTCTAGAATTCTATATGGTGTCGCAACTAAATTCTTTATTCTTAAGTAAAATTTGTATATATGTTTATTAATCTTTATTTTCTTTAACCATTGTACCATTTTCATATGAGGCAGACAGACTAAATGTCCTCCTGGTCCTTTAATAATTTTTGATTTCCAAGTATTTGGTAAAGCTCCAATAAGTTGATTATATTGTTGCAGTGTGCAGACAGTTCCATAAAAACTAGTTAATTGTCTGTAGGACATGATTTTATTTTCCTCATTCACTATATCCTTATCGAACATGCGTTTCCAGAAAATCATTCTTCTATCAACAAGTATATTGGTATATATATCTTTTAGTGCTCTTGCAATGCAGATGAGGAAGAGATAGGGTCTCAGCACTGATCCCTTTGGAACTCCACTTCCCACAGTGCCCAGCTCAGATGAGATTCTTCTGACCACTACTCTCTGTGCACTGTACCGTAACCATTTCCAAATCCATTCCAAAATGCCTCCTATAATTCCCACAGTCCTTATTTCAATACTAAGTCTCTCATGGTGCACCTTATCAAATGCTCTGTGAAAATCCAAGTTTATGATATCATAGGCCCTGCGCTGGTCAGAGGTAATAGTGGCCTCTTCAACGAATCTGTAAACATTTGTCTGGCTTTACCTTTCCTTATGGAAACCATAATGGCTGTTACAGGCCTGTGGGTTGTTGGCTTAATATTGGTCTCCTTTCTTGTATATTAGCATTATATTGCCTTCCTTCCAATCATTTGGTTTTTCTATAGTTTCAATAGACTACCTAAAAATACCTGACAGAGGTTTATAGATGATCTCACTCACCAGTTATTTACATTGAGTCTTCTGTGCTGGTGGAGTTCAGTCAAGTGTGAATTTGACCGCAGGTGACGGGAGGTCATGCCGAGGGCGGCCAGAGATCAGCGCTCTGATTATCTTCTTCGGACGCCTGTAGCTCTGGAACAATGACTTCCGGGAGGCAGTGATCCTGGCTCCTGACTCCCCCCTCCATTCTTTCATGTTCTTTCCTGTCTTGTGTCGCGCCACTGTAGTGACGACGAGCGGACTCCTGGGTCTGTCTTCTGTCTTTCCAATAATAACCCAAAAATGCCATGGAGCTGTTCAGCTTTGCTGATTCCTTGCTACTGAGAAGAACATCTCTCCCTTTCTCTTTCTCAGTGTCAAGCAGGCAGTTCTCCAAATTTATCTCTCTTTGTCTTTGTTTCTCGATCAGTATCTCTTCCTAAACCTATCCAACTGTCTTAATTTTCTCCCTCTTAAATCTGCCTATTTATCTTTCACTCATTCTTCAATCCATCCCTCTCACTCTCTATCATTGTCTTCAGTGCTCCTGAACCTGTCTGTCTTCCTCCTTGTATCCCTCTCTCGCTCTGTATCGGTCTTGTGCTCTATCTCTTCCTCCATCTCCATCTTTACTCATATCTCTCAGTCTCCCATACTCTGCCCTCTCTCTCTCTCTCTCTCTCTCTCTCTCTCTCTCTCTGGCTATTCATCCATTTATCTGTAGAACTAGGGAGGAGGTGAGCTGTGTTGTGAGCGCTGTCCTTGATTTCTCTCCCTGGGTTGTCCGAACAACCCCCCCCCCCCCAATCCCCCTCGCCCTCCACAACCCTGCATCCCTACCCCAATGACAGCCTCCCCAACCATGGAGACATTGTGGCTGGGCCCTCCTGACCCCCCCATAGCTGCGACACGTCCTCCTGCACGTACCGGCTCTCCTCCCCTCTCTCCTGGTTTGGCAGAGACGCGAGCAAACAAATGCAGGCAGAACAAGCAGCCAGAGAGCACGGCGGGGCGAGACGGTCATGAGAAGGCCAGAGGGCTGTGTATATTTGTGTGCGTGTGTGTGTGTGTGTGTGTGTGTGTGTGTGTAGGCGTGGGTGTGGGGTGGATATATTTGTGGGGCTGTCCTCGGCTAGAAAGTTTTGAGGTTAAAGTAGGGGTTCGAAGCCTCGGTGTGTCACTAAAGTCGTAAGTGACCACTGAGCTTGAGGAACACGAAGGTCACACCTTGCTTTTAAGCTTATTGATTGTAGGCCTTATTCTTTTGTATATTTATTGATTGCCGTTCAGGATTCCATGAAAAGTTTATTAGATAGGAAAAGCAAAACTTTGTAGCATATGGACAGTTTAAATCATTCATTTTTAATTTTATTAAATCAAGACCCAATATAATGAATTGAATAACTGAAAGGCCCAAAAAAAAAAAACCCACATCACATCACAACACAGACTTTTGGATTAGTCCATGAGACCTAGCTCATAGCCTCAAGCAAGCCATCATGGGTCCAGCCCCGAGAAACATTTGTTTAACCATTTAAGTAGTAAGAGCACAAATATATGGTTACAACGTTCTTATCTGATGTATATAATACCTGACTTGATTTTCAATTAATAAATGTCCTCCAGGATTTTTGGGTAGAGAGCAAAATTCATGGTTTTCATCAATTAGTGCAGGTCACCAGCTCCTAAAGCAGTAAAGCAGCCCCAGACCATCACACTACCACCACCATGTTTGACTGTTGGTATGATATTTTTGATTTGAAATGCTGTGTTAGCGTTATGCCAAATGCAGCGGGACCCATGTCTTTCAAAAAAGTCCACTTTTGGCTCATCAGTCCACAGAACATTATCCCAAGAATCTTTGGGGTCATCAAGATGCTTTTTGGCAAATGTGAGATGAGCCTTTGTGTTCTTTTTAGTCAGCAGTAGTTTTTACCTTGCAGCTCTCCCATGGATATCAATTTTTCCCAGTTTTTTTCTTGTCATGAACACTCAGCTGAGGCAGCTGAGGCGAGCAGTTCATTAGATGTTGTTCTGTATTCTTTTGTACCCCCTGGAGTTGTTGATGCTCTCCTGGGGGAAGTTGGGTGGCTTGCCACTTCTGGGAAGGTTCACCACTGTTCCAAGTTTTCCCCATTTCTAGATAACGGCTCCGAAGATAGATCATTGTAGTCCCAGAGCCTTAGAAATGGCTTTGTAACTTTTTCCAGACTGAAAGATGTCAACAACTTTGTTTCAAGTCTGTTCTTAAATTACTTTAGATTGCTGCTTCACGTGCAGCTTTTTGCCTGTTTCATGTTGGCAGACAGATTCTATTTGTGATGTTTAGATTCACCAGGGCTGACAGTGTTTGGCTGGGTGTGTCTAGAGAACTTGCGCCCAATTAGCAATTACATTTCTTTAACTGGCTGATTTAACAGCTAAGGGGCCAATTACCTTTTCACATTGGGCCAGGTAGGGTTGGATAGCTTTTTTTTCCCTTCAATAAATGAAGTCATCATTAAAAAACTGCATTTTGTGTTTACTCAGGTTGCTTTTGGCCAATATTAAAATTAGTTTGATGATCGGAAACATTTCAGTGTGACAAATATGCAAAAATAAAAAAAATTGGGAAGGGGGCAAATACTTTTTCACGGCAGTGCGTATAATCTCGCGCATGCTTTTTTCATACACCACAAGAATCACACAGTTTGGTTGTTTTTCCTTCTAAGCTGTTGCAGATATGCCGACAGAAAACTCCATGTAAGTCTGCACACATAATGGATATTTATATACACACTCTTTACCTGCACGTCCCAGATAACCTTCCCCCTACTCAATCCTCACCATGATCCAGGGCAAATACTCTGTGAGATTACAATTTGTCCGTCATGTCCACAGTATCATGATGCGTTGTCTGCCAGATTGAATGAACTCATGAAGGCATTTTCAGGACAAATCTAATTGTCCATCTTGACCTCACATAATTCCGCAATTAGTCAAGTCAAGTCAGCTTTATTTCTATAGCTCATTTAAACACAACAAAGTTGATCCAAAGTGCTGCAAAATACAACACACACAATAAATACAAATAAGAGAAGACAAATGAGAGAGGCTGAACAAGCACAGTACTGAAAATAGATAAAATAGCACAGAAAAATAAAATCAGGCAGTCTGAAAAGCTAAGGCATAAAAATGAGATTTTAAACGAGATTTAAAAATATCTATAGTGGGAGACGATCTGATTGTGAAGGTGAGGCTGTTCCAAAGCCTGGGTGCAGCGACAGAAAAGGCCCAATCACCTTTAAGCTTCAGCTGAGATCGTGGGACTGAAAATAAAAACTGGTTTGATGACCTGAGGGACCTTAGTGCAGAATATGGGATAATAAGATCACTAATATATTGTGGTGAAAGACCATGAAGTGCCTTAAAAGCAAAAACTAAAACCTTAAAATCAATGTGGTATTTGACCGGCAGCCAGTGGAGTTAGGCCAGGACAGGAGTGATGTGATCCCTCCTCTTTGTACCAGTTAAAAACCTTGCAGCCGCATTCTGCACAGCCTGAAGCCGAGACAAGGAGCCTTGTGACACCCCCATATAAAGCGCATTGCAGTAATCAAAGCGAGATGTAATAAAGGCATGGATCACGGTCTCCAAGTCCCTGGGAGTTAAAAGTGATAACGACCTTTAACGACAACGCTAATCTGCTTGTCAAATTTCAACGACGGTTCAAAAACTACACCAAGATTTTTTTACATGGTCATGCAAGTTGCTGGAAAGAGGGCCTAACTGACTACTAACTATAGGAACAGAGGGAGGAGGTCCAAAAATGATGACACCAGTCTTTTCTTCGTTAAGTTGAAGGAAGTTGTTTGCTAACCAACACTTAATGTCATTAATGCAATCAAAAAGTGACCTTAGTGAACCACCACTATTGGGTTTCACTGGTAGATAAAGCTGCGTATCATCGGCGTAACAGTGAAAAGAAATGTTGTGCTTGCGGAAAATGGAGCTAAGAGGGAGCATGTACAACGAAAATAACAGGGGACCTAAAACAGAACCTTGGGGAACACCACAAGAGATTGGAGCCAGCGATGAGGAGACATTACCTAATTTGATGGAGGAGGTTCTGTCCTCAAAGTAAGAGGTGAACCACTTTAGGGCAATACCCTGAATACAAACTTCACTGCTTAGGCAGTTTAAAAGAATTTTATGGTCAGCAGTATCAAATGCGGCGCTTAGGTCAAGCAAAACCAGGACTGCACAAGATCCAGAGTCAACGGCTAACAGAAGGTCGTTCATAACTTTTACGAGAACAGATTCTGTACTGTGGTGTGCTCTAAAACCTGACTGGAATTTCTCCAAGATATTGTAGTGGTTCACATGGGAAGTGAGTTGAGAGTAAACAACCTTTTCCAGGAACTTGGACAAAAATGGAAGTTTAGAAATGGGCCTAAAATTTTTGTAGACAGTTGCGTCAAGGTTTGACTTTTTCAACAATGGTTGCACCATGGCATGTTTAAAAGTGGAAGGTACACTACCATTTTCAAGACTGCTATTAATTAAGCTCTAGACCATAGGGCTAAGAATGGAGAAAACTTCCTTGAAAAAATGTGAAGGCAGGATGTCCAAGGGACAGACAGAAGGCTTCATATGAGAGACAATCTCAGACAGCTGGGGAAGAGAAACGGGCTGAAAACAGTTAAAATAGCTGGGGAGCCATTTTGATATGGAAGGGTCATCTGAGGGAGATGGGATTTGAGACCATATATCCTGAATTTTTCCAATAAAAAATTTAAGAAACTGTTAACAGGAAATTAATTAACAGGAAAACAAGAGTAGTTCAAAATCTGGTATATATGGCTGGACCGTTTATGGTCTATGTGCAAAATTATGGGCAATGAACAACAGCCAATGGGGAAAGTACACTCGGCCAACTGACCAATGGTGTAATTTCATCAGTCAGTCACTCACTCAGCCACAGACATCTGCAGATGTGGGGCCAAACCATGCTGGTCTGGCCTAAAATACAAGTCACTGACTTTAGCATCTGACAATTTTAGGTCGTTCTACTACAACCCCAATTCCGAAATAGTTGGGACAAAGTGTAAATTGTGAATAAAATCAAAATGCAATGACTTTCAAATCACACCAGCCAGTATTTTATTTACAGTAGAACAGAAATAACATAGCAAATGTTGAAACTGAGAAATGTTACAATTTTATCCAGAAAATGAGCTCATTTCAAATTTGATGGCTGCTACAGGTCTCAAAAAAGTTGTGACAGGGGCCTGTTTACCATGGTGTAGCATCCCCTCTTCTTTTGAACACAGAGTGGAGGCACCTGGGCATTGAGGAGACAAGTTTCTTGAGTTTAGCCATTGGAATTTGATCCCACTCTTGTTTAATACAGGCTTCCAGCTGCTGGAGAGTTTTGGGTCACCTTTGACGGGCTTTTCGATTAATTATGCGCCAAATGTTCTCAATCGGTGAAAGATCAGGATTGCAGGCAGGCCAGTTCAGCACACGGACTCTTCTACTACGAAGCCATGCTGTTGTAATAGCTGCAGTATGTGGTTCTACATTGTCCTGCTGAAATACACAAGGCCTTCCCTGAAATAGATGTCATCTCTGGGGAGCATATGTTGCTCTAAAACCTTTATATACCTTTCAGCATTCATAGTGCTTTTTAAAACATGCAAGTGTCCCACACCATATGCACTGATGCATCCCCATATCATCGGAGATGCTGGCTTTTGAACTGAACACTGATAACAGGAGGGTTGGTCTTTCTCCTCTTTAGCCCGGAGGACACAACGCCCATAATTTCCAACAAGAATGTCAAATTTGGACTCATCTCACCACAGGACACTTTGCCACTTAGCTACAGTCTATTTTAAATGAGCCTTGGCCCACAGAACACGGCGGCGCTTTCTGGATCATGCTCAACAATGGCTTCCTTTTTGCATGATAGAGTTTTAGGTGGCATCTGTGAATGGAATGGTGGACTGTGTTAACTGACAGTGGTTTCTTGAAGTATTCTTGGGCCCATTTAGTAATGTCAATGACAGAATCATGCCTGTAAGTGATGCAGTGGCATCTGAGGGCTGGAAGATCACGGGCATCCAGTCAAGGTCTTAGGCCTTGTCCCTTACGCACAGAGATTTTTCCAGTTTCTCTGAATCTTTTGATGATGTTATGCACTGTCCTTCAAAGACCTTCAAAGATGAGACCTGCAAAGCCTTTGCAATTTGACGTTGAGGAACATTGTTTTTTAAAGTATTCCACAATTTTTTTTACACAAGCCTTCACAGGTTGGAGAGTCTCTGGCCATCTTTACTTCTGAGAGACTCAGCCTCTCTAAGACCTCCCATTTATAGCCAATCATGTTACACACCTGATGCCAGTTAACTTAATTACTTGCTAAATATTCTTTCAGCTGATTCTTTTATATATTAATTGTGTTTACAGCCCTTTTTTGCATGTGTCCCAACTTTTTGGAGACCTGTTGCAGCCAGAAAATTTGAAATAAGCTAATTTTGTGGATAAAAATGTAAAATGTCTCAGTTTCAACATTTGAAATGTTATCTATGTTCTATTGTTAATAACATATTGGCTCATGTGATCTGAAAGTCATTGCATTTTCATTTTATTCACAATTTACACTTCGTCCCAAATATTTCGGAATTGGGGTTGTACTTAAATTAAAATTAACCGGCCCCTCTACTCTCCTTTCGGATATTTTTTTAATACAACTCAAAAATAAACTGTACTCAGAGGGGGACGCACTGAAATGTTCCATTAAGCCATTTAGTGTGTAACCTGATGCATGTAATGTAATGTTTTGCGGAAACTATGACGTTCGAAGGCCATTATCAGTCACGTCAGCGGTGAAGCATGCGCTGATTTGCTGAGGAAGTCCTCTGTGACTGTGTGTGATTTGACCCCTTTGTTCAGATGTGATTTGATGGGAAACATTATAGGAATTTCTTCCACCTTATCCGGGATGAACACTCTGCTTTCATGTTGAGCTGCAGTATTTTGTTTGGAAGGGGTGTGACATACCCCTCAACTGTAGGTCTGCTAACGCTGGGGAGGCTGGGAGAAAATGCCCCCAGGGTGAGATGTCTTCCCTGTTGTTATTGCTCCCCTGGCACCAAATTTTGTGTCAATGCAATTATGAAACGGCTATGATCTTATTTATCTTGGAATTTTGTTTAGATGCCAACATATGTGAGGTTCATTCCATCAAAACAGTTTGAGGTAAGGTGAACTAATTTTTGCCTACTTTATTAACAGGTATTTTTGCATTCATATCATGCAGTAGATGAAAATTTTTGTGTAATAGTTGATAATGGGGTTTCATGTGGATGGTTATTGATTTCATTTTATTTTTTAATCAGAATTTATTGAGGCATTATTATAACAGTTGTTGTGATTATCGCCATCATCTTTCAGTTAATTTGCAAAGTCCAAAAAATTTAATGAATAAATAAATTCACATTTAAAATGTGCACTGATTCTGCACTGTGTGCACTATGATTTCTCGTTCCTCGTTACTTACTGTAATTGCGATGAAAAGTTAAAATTATACCCAAAACTTAAAATGTCATTCACTCTAGTAAGTATGACATTAAAAAATAATTGATGGAACTGAATTCAAGGAGCCCTAGCCCCTTTACATGATATTCCATTTAGTGTTCTAACGACTATCTATGCGGATTTAACAGACCATAATCCCTTATTCCATGTGGTTTCACGCACCAAAATTCTGAACATGGTTAATTCAAATCCAAGTTTTTGGAATTCAGCAGAAAATGTCCTTCGGCGCCTTCCCGCACCAGTCACGTAAAGTCATTCCGCTCATGGATTCATACATTTTTTTAAATCAATATTATGAGCTGGTGCTCAGGTTTTTCCCAACTAAACGAGCATATACGAGCCCTTGGTTATAAACTAAAAACATCCTGTTAATCGTATGAGTGATGAATGTGAGTTCACTATTTTATTTGAATCATAGAATTCATCATTCAAATTTAACTTTTAAAGGCTCCTTCGGTCAACTTAAAAAAAAAAAAAAAAACTAGTGTCCATGCAGCCTAGCTTTTAAGTCAACTTAGGCAACCTCGTTTCCTACCAGATACATGCACCAGCTAGACATTTTGAAGGAGCTTCGGATGTAGCTAATTGATTGGGCAATAGACGAACCAATTGAGATAACGATGACCTCCCCATGAGCAAGAGAGCGGAATTTGAAATTGTTATCTGGCGTGTGCTCTCTACTTCACTTGTTTAACATTAGGAATTTTGTACGCAGCAGATAGCTTGTCTGTCTTCATTTAGTAGCCTTCTGTTTTCAGGCGGATAGTCAAGCACAGAGGAGAGCAAAGCTGAGACTGTCTCGTGGTAATAAAGGATCGAACCCCCAACAGCAAGAAGGGGAGGAGGTGAGAGCGCGCTCATCTGATGCACTGTTATAAATTGACCGAATTTAACAGTTAAATTAACGCATTGTCTCCTTGTTATAGAGTCCTGCTCGCATTTAACTATGGTTTACAGTTAACAGACACGGAACCTCTGTCATAAACTGATTGTAAAATTACAGTTAAAATAACTGACAAAAAAGGTTCCAGTTAAAATCACTGGGGGGTGGAAAAAGGTGCCAGTTTATAACAGTGGCTTTCCCTGCCAGTGATGATAGAATTAATTTCGATTATGCTTTGCATGTTATCATTTATCTTAAATTATAGCCTACATCTGTAGTGGTATTCATTTTATTTTAAAAATGCTGAGCGGTAGTTTAATTTGTGTTTTAATTTCAGCAAAAGATTATCTATTTTGGTCCGCAATGCACTTGTCATGCATATGCGCAATTCTGCCAAACGCACGTCATTATCCTCTAACTCCGCATCCATCGTCGACTCCTCAGTGATTAATAGACCCATGCCGGCTATATTGTAAGCAGTTGAGCCTCAGAAATTTCAGGTAACGAGAGAAGAAACTGACGCTTCGCACTGTTTACAGTAATGTGCACTTATCCTCAATTACTCGATTTCGTTCTGAACACTTGTGATTTTGCCTATGTCCTCAGATGTAGAAGACTACGTCTTATTAGCCACATTCTGGTAACAGCTCCCAGTCGCACATTGTAATGACTGTGTGTATTTGAAGCAAGCCTGTCCTGAGAAGCTTTGAAGTACTCACGTTGTAACCATCGCTACGCTTGTAAACTGTAAACCTCAGGCAGGGATCCAAGCCAGTGCGTCTGCAGATTTTCAAACGCCATTGGTAAGAGGGATTCGTCGAGACTTGCCAGGTCTGGCGAACGTGCAGGATGTTTGTTGTGTTGTCAATTTTCCACAAGCCCCGCCGAGTCCCTCGAGAGCTTCTGCGGAGCCTGAGAGAAAGTCCCCTTTTCCGCTGGGAGCAGCGCGAGGAACTGAATGGCCACACGCGCGCAGACTGCCGCTCTCCGCCGTCTACTCCATACTGACGCACCAGCGACAGATTATATTTGGCACCTTGCAAGCAATTAATAATGCATAGCTTCTTAGACTAAGTCAAAACCAGTAGGGGGCCTCTGATCTCCAGATTCGACGAGAAGCGCCTCTATCCAATATTGAAAGCTTCCATCAGCTTCAATTGCCTGCACAAGAAATGAAGAATAGGCCTATATAGGCAAACTAGACCATCATTTTGTGTTGACATGTTATTTAATATTTAAACACATTACTCTAAGGGCTAACTTGTTAATTATTTTGCGGAAGTAGCGTTGAAAAACAGGGTTCATTCATAAAAAGATGGGAAAGGCAGATATCATGCTTGTAAGAGTTGTTATTTATTTACATGTTTGGCTGTTGTTGGTAACATTATTTCGCTGACAATGGAAAGAATAGCAATAATTCAAAACATGGGAAATAGATCAGACAGTCGTCACATAACAATGCCATTTTATTCTTATGCTCATCGATGAGAAAAAAAAATCAAACGCATCGTTTCTACAGACAAAACAATCAAAATTGGCCTATCAAACAGATCGTTTCCTACCGGATAAGTGCACCAGCAAGAAATCCTTAAAAGAGCTTCGGTTGCAATTAATGGGCAATAGATGAACCAAATGGAGAAACGATGAGGACCCCGTGAGGAGTGCATGGATTAAAATATGGAGTTATCCAGTGAGTATTATTATGTGGATCTACTTTTTAGATATATGTTTTTTATTTTTCGAGCTTCTTCGACGACACTGTTCCTGACGCCAACGCACGTATTATTCGCTGGCAGTGGGCATGCGTTTTTCTTATCAGCTGCTCATCGGTCTGAACAGTGAAAGTTAATAAGTCTCTTTCTCTAAGGCTGGCAAATACTGTGATGCAAACCGAGATAGATGATAGTGCGCCTGCTGACGGCTTGATTTGTTCTTGATCTGTCTCAACTCACGGCGAATGGAGAGCCGGTGCTTAGCGGAGCGTCAGGGAGAGGGAAGAAGTGCACCCCACTGAATTAGTCTGGATACGAATAGGCTCGTTGGTTACCGCCGGGCCACCTGTTCGTGAGCCTAACTGAACTAGCCGCTACTTCACGCCTTTGGAATGTGTTTTAAAAATGAAGTGCCATTTTGCGAATGTTATTCACTTCAGGTAAGACCACGGTCGCAAAATTTAAATAAGGAAAATGCATAGTATGCCAATATTTGCGTCCAAAATTGAAAATATAGCGGGGTGTTTGCCAAGTTCCAGAGCCTATTTTATGTTTTTTTTTGCGTGTGTTTTCTATTACACTGATCTAAAGGTCTAAACTCTTCTCATATTGCATATGAACAGTTTAGTGCCTAACTATGCATTCTTCTGAAACGCACTCAAGGGGTGGGCTTGGTAATTATTTTAGCAAGTTCTGGAAATTCAATTTTGGCTAGCTACTCTCAGTGTCGTTGAATTCCATCGGCTTCTACCGGCATGTACAGTTCATATTAACACAACGTTAATTAAAAAAAAAAAAAAAATTGAATATGAAACGTGAAGACGTGCTATGCTGATTTCAATCCAGTATACAAACATTATTTGTCGTTGCTCAGGACTTGTCTCAATTTTACAGCTAAGTGGACAAATGAGAATGACTTAGTTTGCCTTCAAAGTTTGTTTGGAATTTGACGGGTGATTGGCCTTGAATTTTTTTTTTTTTTTCAAGCGAAGCGCGTGAGAGGCGAACCTCTGATCACATCCAAGACGGATCCCACTTTGCATGGCATACATGATTCTACCGGATAGATTTATCGCTGTCGAGTCATGTGGATGCTTTGCGCGCGAAGTGCTTTGGGATGGTAAAACTTGGCAGGTTTCAATAATCTGCACGTGGGCGGAACACTTTGCCTGGTGTTATCAACTGGAATTACAAGCGTCTCACCTCTGTAAACGAACTGCAGCGTTTCTTTAATCGTGCCCAGCATCCCGCTTGAATCAATTCGCATTTAGGTAATTTAATTTGACCGTAGTCTGCGTCGTGATAAGCTTCAAGTGAAAGTCGATTGAATCAGTTTCTCCAATTTCGTATGGTAAAATCATCGTTGGCGTTTTTCGCCATGGAATGTGTTAATCAAGGAATTCCCATTGCCATGTGATTCCTAGTCTGTTGACGTTTCAGTGACTGTGCATATTTAAGCACTTGGGATTTTTCTGTGGCAGCCATGGATTTCCCACGCCTCACTGTTTTGCAGTGTCATTTTTTCCACTCAAGTCACTTTTTGTGTTAAGTGGGAGAATCCCTGCAGTTTTGCTGTGTCACTTTTGAACTTTGTATCTGTTGCACCGTAGCCTATGTACCCTGTGTTCTGTCTGCTCGGAACAACTTTCTGCATGCGCATATCGTGCATATCTTAGGATAAAGGTACGTGTTATATACGTCTCTGAAGACATCAACATCACTCTACCACTCAGATGTTATTGGAGAAATACAAGTAGTTTGTGCTTATGCTACTTGCACCAAATGGATCAATACGTGAACAGTGATAAGTCAGAAATTATCTTTTATTTCTCAAGTTAATTTCCTTGATTTTAGAGAGAGGTAAAAAGCCATGATTGATTCAGTAAACAGATAAACTATTTCCATTTTCCAACATGAGAAGGACAATCTTGCTAATTTTGGACCAGTGGGACAGATTAATTATGAAGCAATCTACAAGCGGAACTCCTTGGGAACTTCCGCGGTATCATTCTGTGTGAACTCTGCATCATAATGCTGTCCTTGCAGGAAAAAATGCCATGTAATATGCACTGCAATAATGACAGTAGGTGGCTGAATTGATTAGACGAAGGTTTAGAGTGTAAAAAGAGTGTTGTCATTATTTTTGTATATCTTTGAGAGCTTGATTATTGTGATTGTGAGGTGACTTTGACAGACAGTGTAGCTAAGTTCTAAGTGAAGCTTTGCCATCAAACTGCACAATTTTAAAGAGTGTGCCTCTCTATGGCATTGATTGTTCCCCACGGGCCCTGGCTTTCCAATGCAAGCAGCCAACGTTATGAAAAGAATCTTGTCTGGCTGACTGGCACTGGACTGTTTGCTATCAATCTGCACTATGTGTGATCACATTACTATGTGCAATCTTGTGAGTTCGGCACTTATTATCAGACGCGTCAGCAAGCCCTACTTTAGGGATTCCCGCGCGGCCCTCAAGCCTGTAATTTCTCCATATTACTAGTAGGTGCTCATTGATTTTGTCCGGTCATAACAAATTTCGAAAGAGATGCGGGCGTATCTGCACCACGGAATGAGTTCTCAAAGAACTATTTGAGGTTACCCTTGCACGCCACTCTCGAGGGAAACTGATCGCGAGACCAAAACAAAATGAGGACAGCACGCTCTCGAGAGAGCACGCAAAAGGAGTCTCTCGTGCTCATAAGCCTCCCGTATTACTCTGCCGACCCATCTACAAGGCTTGCTTTGCACTTGTGGAGACCCTCAAAGACGTCCAAATGATCCGCAAGAGAGCAAACTGTTCTTTTAAATTACATAATTAATTTAGGAAAACCCTGCGTTTTTTCCTGTAATATTTATTAATTTTACGACAAATGATTACCGTTTTGATTTACTGCGAAGGGGATTGAATTGAAGCCACGTAATAACACAAAATAGAGAAACTGAAATTTATACGAGAATCCGGCCTTTCCTGTCATGCTGCAGTTACAGAATTGTAGGAAGAAAAGAAAAAAACACCGAGAGTGCAAAAATATCTCGGTGAAACTAAAACAACCGGCCCTGTCACACGACCGTGTGATATCAGATCTCGGAGGGAGGGCGGTATTAGCCTCCAGAATTTGACTCCAGAAGCTTCTCGCTGGAGATTGTTTCTGTTATAAATCTAAGAGTAAAGCAGGATGTCCGATGGCCGGCTAGAGGCCGCTGTACCACGAAACAACATGATCATTGCCTCGCGGTACCAAAATGTTGCCAAAATTTAAGTTTTTTTTTGGTATGATGGGCTAGGGCTTGAGAATTAAGTGGATAAAAATACAGTGAACATATGATTGAAAAGGGGTTCTGTTTCGCAGTTGTCTTTATGCTCCAAGCATAAGGCTACGTTTGCCTCAGAAATATGAATGTATCAGCCGTTACCATGGATATCAAGAAATATTGATAAACATTGACTAATCATCAGCCTGAACACAGCACCAGCCTTCTGCATTGGCACGCAAGATGACTGCAGTTTATCTTCTCCAATTCATGGCGTTACATTGATATGCGGAGGAATATTAAAAATTGTACTTGCAATATTTTTACAGTTTGCACGATCCATCAACACCTGCTGTTTCAAGCATCCTACAGAAGTGAGAAGTTCTCATATGTGCATTAGCTGGGTATGTGGCCAGGATGTTATTATGAACAAATGAATGAATGATTTATTTTGGGCCTTAGGCTATTTACTTTCTTTTTAAATTTTTAAATTAATAAGTTGTGGCTTATATGAATCACACTCACAGGTATATTTCCAAGATCTGAAGATTTGTGTTCTTTAACAGTACCAGAACTATTATAATAAACTACTGTTTTTTGGCTAATGCTTTGATGCATAGCAACTTACATTTGATTAGACAAAATGGACCAATCTTCTGCTGAGGGTACGCCGCTTTACTCAAGGGCCGAACAACTGCACTATTCTTATTGTGGTTACATTGGGACTTGAACAACCAACATTCTGAGTCACATGTGAACCACCACAAGACTATTTGCTTCCCCAGTTCTAGAGTTGCCCTGTGCCAATATCTGACAGTTGTACTCACAATAAGTGCTTTAACCTGAAGGGATGACATCACAAATGTGATAAAATTGCTCTCAAGTGAGCATTCAGAATGCTGATGTAACAATAATTTCTGTTGATTTTAAGCAACAGACTGCTACAGCTTTGACCTGGAATTAAAAAAAAAAACATAATTCTCAAAAGAGTGCACTCTTCAACAGTTTAAAAATGTACTATTCCTGTACAAGGACATATGCTGAGTAAAGAGCAAATTTCAATGTCACGGTACTGGACATGTTGTGATTTACATGTGTGTACAGAGAGAGCATAACACATGAGTTTCAGCACTTTCGCATTTTCTGGAATCTCTGCGTTTTGTAGCAAAAGTATGTAGAAGTGCAGGGCTGTGCCACGCAATGTTGAGAGTCTCAAAATTGTGTGTGTGTGTGTGTGGGGGGTTGTTTATTTGCTGTGGTGATATGGGGATGGGCATTTTTTAATTTAAAAATTTACCCAATTACTGTTGTTGTCCTTTCTTGGACCCACTCCAATGTGTTGGCCCCGGTGATCAACTGTTCCAGTCTAGATTAATTCCTCAGTAAATTCCTTTTGAGAGAAGTATGAAGTTACCCTGAGTTTAATTTTAGAATGTCCCCTTAATGACTAAATACCTCTGGTACATAATTGATCAAGTGACACAAGTTACATTTGCGGCATCAGTGAGATGAACTGCCAATTAGTTTTGCTATATTGAACGTTTATTGATCTGCACTTGTTGTAAATACAATTTATTGATTCATTGATTGAAATCTGGCTTGGGGCCTCTCTGTGTGGAGTTTGCTTGTTCTCCCCATGTTTGCCTGGGTTTTCTCCAGGTAGTCCCATTCCTCCCATAACACAAAGACAGGCATGCAAGGTTAATTAGAGGCTCTGAAATGTCCATGGGTGTGAGTGTGTGAGTGAATGGTGTGTTAGCCTTCTTCTGTAATCTGGAAAAACCTAGTGAGTTTATCAGTGGCAGGGGTCTCGCAATTGAACTAAAACTTTTAGGTTCTGGACTTCTCCTAACAGAAAAAAGTAATGGAAGCTTGATTTTGACAGTTCAAATAACACTAATAGCTAGTGCTTTAAGATTTTCACCACTCTTAATTATTGCAAATGAGGGTCAAACTCAGTTTCTACCCAAAGTGAAAATACGTACTAGGTTTTTCCAGATCACAGGAGCCTTGTGATGGATAGGCGCGCTGTCAAAGATGTGTTCCTGCCTTTCACCCATAGCCGGTTTGGATAGGCTCCAGCTCCCCTGTGCCCCTGATGAGAAAGAAGCAGTTTAGGTAATCGATGGATATATGCATTATTGTAACCCCCGGACAAAGTCGGGCTGCTACTATGGATTCGTGTGTGTCATCTCCGCTGCTGCCACCGTGTCCATATAGACACTTCCTTTTGGACGCTGTACAGGCTGTACTTTTTGACCTATTGCTTTCATATTTGGTATGGACACGTGTTGAACGTCACTGATGACGTCTATCGATTTTAGTTGCCATGCCGACAGTATTGGCCGAATAATGCACCACAAAGGGGAGAAGCGGGCTTTTCGGAGGCTACACCCATGTGGTCGCGGCCGACTGGACTGTCTAGTTAGTATATGCTTATATTCAACTGGTTTCTTTGCTTTGTACAAATCCTTTCTTTGTTGTCACCCCTGGAACTTGGAACGTTGCATCCCCGTCGGGTTTTCAACCCTTCCTGATTGTTCCTACTGATGCCCACTGTGTTGCTTGTCAGTCTGGACCCAAGAATCTGTTAAATGCCAATAATGCAATAGAGTATTCTCTAATGCAGTAGAATTGCTTTAGTATCGAATAGATGCTTGTTCCTGAAGTGGGATATTAGGGCAAATTTACTTTCTATGTGTTTGCTAAACTGGTTGGGTTGAGAAGTGCTGGAGGTATTAATCCTGAACAAATCACGTCATCATTGGCATTTAAAGTCTACTAGCTGTACTGCCTTGCATCTTGCAGTACCTTGCTAGCATAGTCATATCACTTAAACATGCTTTTGCATTACAGGGTTGTGCAAAAACCATAACCCCAGGCTATTATGGCAAATAAGCAATCGGTTTCCACCTAGTTTCAAAACATTGCTAGCTTGCTATCCATCACAGGTTAAACTGAGCTGAGACGAACCTTAGCTTGGAAAAACCGCTTTTTGCTATTGGCTCCACGGACATGGAACAGGTTTCAAGAAACTTTTAAACTGGATAAAGTAATTTCATGAGAGAAATCCAAAATTGATAAAGGATTTAGAAGTCCTGGTTTGCGTATGTTTTGAATAAAGTTGCCTTAATTTTCTCCGTTAAAAGTATTGAATGAACTGCTGTATGGTGATTTTATAGCATAATGTTAATGTTTTTTATGACTATTTATTTTTATGTTGTTAACAGAGCAGCATTGTTAATGAGACTGAGGTCTCAAAGGGTTTCCCTGTATAAATGAAGGTTAAATAGAGTAAACAAAAAAATAAGCATTTCTTTGGAGTAGCAGCTACTTGTTGAGCGGTATTGCGGACTCGATATGGTAATACTAAGCTGCTACCACCTTGCTGTGGTCATGTTGTAACATATTTATAACTGAAGCTTAATGTGGTAATGTGCCTTTGTACTTTTATCAATTAATATAACTCTGCCCAATTCTGTCTGCTCGTAATTGGATGGATGGATGATTAGTTGCATTGTATTAGCCAGTTAACATAGCTTATGTTTAATCCCCTCTACAGGACTCATTGCTCTGCTTTTGATAGTGCTGGATTGGACCCGACCGGGGCTGCCCTCCCCACTGCGGCCCATCTGTGACCTGCGGGTCCTGGACCGTTTCATCAAGGAGGCGCGAGACACCGAGGCAGCTATGGTGCGATTTGGGCTGAGCTGGACCGCATTTGAACCCTTTAGAACCTTTTTACTGTCTTTGAGTGCGTCCCAATACCCAACCCTGTGCAGCACCAGTCTCCTCCTCTATGCTCATGAATAGGAGACGAGGTGATATTGGAGGAAGGGAAGATGCATTTTATTGGGTATTTGGATGCACCCATTGTCACCTGTAGTTTTCTTTGCTGATTAGTTTCTGGGTCAAATGTTGATGTTACATGGCAGATGCGTTAAATTGTACAACATAATCAAGCTGTTATAAATACATGGAAACATACAGTCACCGACCCCTTTTTTGAATCAGCAGGTTAACAGAAATATCCTTATACCCTTTTCTACCAAGTCGCTAATCATGTGGCATGTCGCAACTTGGTTTATAAAGCATGCAGATAAGGTTAATTTTTTTTCCCCTCCTAAATAAATATTATCTGGAAAAAAGAGGTCCGATCTATGCAATTGACTGATTCACTGAATGAATTAAAAAATGGAGACATTTTGCTGTTGAGTCAGCAATAACCACCATCCATAAGGACGGTCTTCAGCACTTTTTTAGTGCATAGAACTCAATCTTTTCTGGGCAAAAAAAGGAGGTCAAATCCAGAATCTAACTAGTGTACCTAATAAAATAGTCCCTTAGTGTGCAGTGCAGGTTAGAGATGGCCCTCATCCTATGTTGCGGTTCATTTTCTCTCTCTCTCTCTCTCTCTCTCTTTCTCTCCCCTCTCTCTCATTCCAGCAAGCTTGTAAGGAAGGCTGCGGCATAGCTGGGTCATTGACTGTTCCCCTGACAAGCGTCGACCACTTGGTCTGGGAGAAGAAAAATGTACGTACTAAGTGTTTTAAGCACATTTGCTGTGTGTTGTTGGTTCGAGAAACGTTGCTCAATGCTGATGTAAGTTTAAATCGTGATTTTGTGCTGTAGGTTAAATGTGTGTTTGTGTGTATGTGATTTTGTGTGTGTGTGTATGTGTGTGTGTGTGTGTGTGTGTCCATCCAGGTCCAGGAAAAGGCTCAGGAGGTACAGGCAGGGCTATCCTTGCTCGGACAAGCCATCAATGCGGTCCAGACGTCAGTCACCAATACTGAACTTCTCAGACTCGTACAGAACAGCTACAACAACATTTGCAGCATAGTACAAGTGCTTAACAGCCTTAACATACAGGTGAGTCTGAGCAAAGCAAAGAAAAGGTCATGAGTAAAATGAACGGGATGTGGGTAAGATATGGAAGGGGTATGAGCAAGAGAATGGGTACAATACAGAAAGGTCATTGGTCAGATATACACCGGATATGGGTAGGATATGAATAGGATGTGAGTAAGATATGGACCATAAATGGGCTGGATATGAACAGGAAATGAGTAAGGTATGGACTGGAAAGGGTTTGGATATGCACAGGAGGTGTGTAAGATATGGACCATAAATGGGCTGGATATGAATAGGACACAAGTACAATATTGACGAGAAATGGGCTGGATATGAGCAGGAAATGAGTATGATATTGACCGTAAATGAGTTGGCTACAAATGGGACGTGAGTAAGATATCAACTGGAAATGGGTAGAATATGAACAGGAGATGAATAAGGTATGGATCAGAAATTGGTTAAATGCAAGGAGAACATAGGCAGGATATGAAGAGGACATAAGTAAGATATGGACTGGAAATGGATAGGATATGAACAGGAAATGGGCCCTGCATGAACTGGACTTGAGTAAGATGTGGACTGGAAATGGGTTGGAAAAGAGGATATGAATGCGTTACGGAATGAAAGTCGGTGGGATTTGAAGAGGGCATGAGTACGATTTAGACATGGTGTGGAAACGTAATGATCATGGACATGACATGGAAAGAGGATGCACCTGCACTATTGAGTTGTTTCAACATGTGTGGGTTACAAAGCCAGTCCCATTGCCCTGAGAACTTTCTGTTAAAAACAAACAATGCAGGGCAGTATGAGGCAATTCAGAGGTGAAGAACCTTTGGCAGTTGAGTCATAAGTAGGGATCAGCATCACTGCAAAGTCCACATAATCAAGAGCTGCTTTACTGGCATGAAATACTAGTAGATATTGAAGGTTATGTTTTCTGCAGTCTCTGATGGATTGGAAAACTCTCCAAGGTGTTTTCCCTCCCGACCCTGAGGAATAAGGGAGTAAATCATTGAGTGGATGGATTTTGTCCAATACTGATAAAGCGCTAATGGAAATTGATTTCATTGAAAATACTGTACAGACAAGCAAAATTTATCATTACAATACTGAGGTGCTTCAAAATAAGTAGGCAGGCAAAGTGTGTATGTTGAAAGTACAACCCCAATTCTGAAATAGTTGGGACAAAGTGTAAATTGTGAATAAAATCAGAATGCAATGACTTTCAAATCACACCAGCCGGTATTTTATTCACAGTAGAACAGAGATAATGTAGCAAATGTTGAAACTGAGAAATTATACAATTTTATCCACAAAATGAGCTAATTTCAAATTTGATGGCTGCTACAGGTCTCAAAAAAGTTGGGACAGGGGCCTGTTTACCATGGTGTAGCATCCCCGCTTCTTTTTAACACAGAGTGGAGGCATCTGGGCATTGAGGAGACAAGTTCCTTGAGTTCAGCCATTGGAATTTGATCCCGTTCTTGTTTAATACAGGCCTCCAGCTGCTGGAGAGTTTTGGGTCCCCTTTGACGGACTTTTCATTTAATTATGCACCAAATGTTCTCAATCGGTGAAACATCAGGACTGCAGGCAGGCCAGTTCAGCACACGGACTCTTCTACTACGAAGCCATGCTGTTGTAATAGCTGCAGTGTGTGGTTTTGCATTGTCCTGCTGAAATACACATGGCCTTCCCTGGAATAGATGTCGTCTGGAGGGGAGCATTTGTTGCTCTAAAACCTATATACCTTTCAGCATTCATGGTGTTTTTTAAAACATGCAAGTTTCCCACACCATATGCACTAATGCATCCCCATACCATCAGAGATGCTGGCTTTTGAACTGAATGCTGATAACAGGGGGGGTGGTCTTTCTCCTCTTTAGCCCGGAGGACACGACACCCATGATTTCCAACAAGAATATCAAATTTGGACTCATCTGACCACAGGACACTTTGCCACTTTGCTACATTCCATTTTAAATGAGCCTTGGCCCACAGAACACGACGGGGCTTCTGGATCATGCTGAACAATGGCTTCCTCTTTGCATGATGGAGTTTTAGGTGGCATCTGTGGATGGCACGGCGGACTGTGTTTACTGACAGTGGTTTCTTGAAGTATTCCTGGGCCCATTTAGTAATGTCAATGACAGAATCATGCCAGTAAGTGATGCAATGGCATCTGAGGGCCGGAAGATCACGGGCATCCAGTAAAGGTCTTAGGCCTTGTCCCTTACGCACAGAGATTTTTCCAGTTTCTCTGAATCTTTTGATGATGTTATTCTCTGTCGATGATGAGACCTTCAAAGCCTTTGCAATCTGACGTTGAGGAACATTGTTTTTAAAGTATTCCACATTTTTTTACACAAGCCTTCACAGGTTGGAGAGCCTCTGGCCATCTTTACTTCTGAGAGACTCAGCCTCTCTAAGACATCCCTTTTATAGCCAATCATGTTACACACCTGATGCCAGCTAACTTAATTACTTGCTAAATGTTCTTTCAGCTGATTCTCTTATATATTAATTGCTTTTTCAGCCCTTTTTTGCCTGTGTCCCAACTTTCTTGAGACCTGTTGCAGCCAGAAAATTTGAAATAAGCTCATTTTGTGGATAAAAATGTAAAATGTCTGTTTCAACATTTGAAATGTTATCTATGTTTTATTGTAAATAACATATTGGTTCATGTGATCTGAAAGTCATTGCATTTTGATTTTATTCAAAATTTACACTTTGTCCCTACTATTTTGGAACTGGGGTTGTATATGAGCAATAAATATTTTTTTGAAAAAAAAAAAAAACTCATGAAAGTATACGGTTCTTATCAATATATCTCCCATTCAGTGCATATGTTTTTGTCACTTGCAATATTTTACAGTACATTCAACTATTGCAATGAGAGGTAAGGTACTCCTCAGTGATAGTGTTAAAGAAATCTCACTTCTGTCCATTTTTGAGTAGTGTGAAAATCTAGATCAAGTCCTCGGTGACTTCCTCTAGGGTTCTCACACCAAGGAGGATTCTGGGATGCAGCACTAGAGGCGTTGAGGGTATCTCAGGCCAGAATAGATAGTGGCACATGTGTTCTTACTGCTGAAAGGTCAATGACAGGACGCTGGACTTGGGACAGATTCCCGGGAGGTGGGGGGGTTCGTAAAATGGTTGCTGAGGTTCAGAGAGTACTTTTCTTCTACTCAGAAAAGCTGGAGATGCAATGTAAACAATGCTGCTTCAGTGGATTAACAGTAATGAGAGAACATGGTCCATTTTGTGTAACTTCATTCGTTGGCAGATGAAATGCAATTCTCTCCTGGGTCAAAGTTCAAACTGATTAATGTAAAATGTGGTTGACTAGGCACTGTGCAGAGAGGGGCATGTCATATAATGTTTTGAATATCTGAGAAATTTAACTGAAAGTACGGAAAGTGTATGAATGCCTGTTCAGACAGCATTGTATCATATCAATTTTGTTTGGCCCTGTGGTTGTTTAATTTGGGTCAGCGCATGTTTTTTGTACGCGGAATTGCCCTAGAACGTAAACAGCTAAATTGTTAATTTCTTTGCTACAATCAATCTCTGCTTCCTGTGTTCCTTCTCTAATTTCCCCGCCCCCCTCTTCTACTTCCAACCAGGAAGTCACTTCTTCAACAAGCGGGATGGAGGATACGTGGCGTGTCAGCAGTACATTAGAACTGTTTCGTGTCCATAACAACTTCCTGCGTGGCAAAGTGCGCCTCCTGCTGACCTCCGCCCCAGCATGCAACCAAGACACAAGCTGATTGGAGCTCTCCAGGGCAGGAAAGATGGATGATTGGACCTTTCAAGGGAAAGGGATGGGACCTGAATCCTGAGTGACACAGGGCAGAACTGAATGTAAGGAAGATTTGGTTGGATGGAATACCAGTGGACAGAACTCCCGTGGGCTAGGGAATGGATTAAATTGTCGCAGAACCCAAAAATAATGTGAGAACTTTCCAGGAAGACATGTTACTCACCACATTCGCTGTGCATTGCATGACATCAGCATGAATTCAGATGCACTGGAAATAAGGGTTTTGGTGATTCTCAAAGAAAAAAACTTTCGAGTACTCTACCATGAAATTCCTTCAGGCACTTTTTGTGGATGCCTAAATGACAACCGGACCTATAAGTTTGGACCTACAGGAAGTACAAATCAAACCCACCCTCTGGCTCAGAATGCATCACACTGTCCCTGATGGCTCATCATCTTACCAGTCCCTGCAGAGAGACACATTACCTGAATTGCTTTCTCCTGGTTTCCTGGCTAACCACACAACACAAATGAGTTAATTACTGCTGCTCTCAATACTTCAATACTTTTTTTTACGCTTTTATAATGTATTCGTTGTGTATCGAAATAGGTATGTTTGTGTATGTGTTTTTTTTCAAGGTTGGTTCTGGGTTTGATGTTGAAACATTTTGAGGCCAGAACAATATTCAATGTTCCGTGCCATGAACCAGTAAATGAGACTTAACACGCAACACACCATGACCCGGATCACACTGTCTCATGCTGCAACTCGTTTTTCAGACAGATTTATCCAAATAAGCTTTCCGAAAAGTCATTGCGATAGCATGTTTTTGAAAAGCAGTTTTTACAGTCATTAGGGGGTCAACACTGAAAAGGAAACAAGACTAATGGCTGTGACGCTTTGCTTTTCTGTTTTGGCTAGCTTCGGTTTGTCGTGATTAAGAACAGCAAGATTATCTGGCTGAATGACAGTGATGACAGCAAAAGAGAAATATTTTTAAGTGTTTGCAGTGGAACACATCTTCAGTTTTGTTTTCATGCTAGTTGTCCATCGCTGTGCTGTTGTCTAATTACTGACAGCCAAATAATAGTTAGTTAATTGCTTTTTACACATTACAAACTTAACTTAAGTAACTATCTTCATGCTGGATGACCGTAGGAATCTTTTGCATTCTCGTCTGAATCCTGGGTGAATTTTTATGAATAATTCAAAAAAGGGTAGGAATCCTTCAGTTTCAAAACCAAAAGTAACAGATGTTGGTGAAAAAAGAGCTAACCTTGAGAGAAATTAAACCTCTGGAGCAATCAACATTGCATTACAAATCTAAGTCAGCAATACTCTTGTTTGAGTTGAGCGATGAGCCAGTCCTTATGTATTTGAACAATGATACCGTCGCCATCATTTTCGATTTAGCGATATACCCTGGTGAACTCTAAGTGGACAATCAAGAAGTGTTTAAAGTGTACATCTCCGCTTTAAGGCTAAAAAATATTGTGTGAGCCACAGTGCAATTACTACCATTTTATACATAGCCCATCAACCTCAGGGGATTAAAAGTAACTGGACAAACTAATATAACTGCAAATCCTTTTGTTATCAAGGCACTGGATTTTTCTTAAATGATGCTCTAAATGGCCTTCTCTGCAGCTATATTCAGCTCCTATTTATTTTTGGGCATTTTTCCTTTAGTTTTGCCTTCAGCAAGTAAAATACATGCACTCTTGTATTCAGGTCAGGTTATTGACATGTTATTGATATAGAACGTTCTAGTTCCTTGCCTGTAGAAGTCTTTGGTTGCTTTTGCAAAATGTTGTGGGTCATTGCTCATTTGCACTGCGAAGTGCCCTGCAAGGAGTTTTAAAGCATTTTGGCTGCATCTAAGCAGACAGAGTAGCCCTGAATGATTCAGAATTCACCCTTTTGTCAGCAGTTACAATAAATGCAAGGTTTCAAGTTCCATTGACAACCTTACATGCCCACACTGTAGCACTACCTCCACCATTGGTTCATTGGGCAGTTAGCTTTGGATCATGCGCAGTTCCTTCCCTTCTCCATATTCTTCTCTTCCAGTCATTCTGGTACAAGTTGATCTTTGTCTTATTCGTCTGCAGGATGTTGTTCCAGAATTGTTCTCTTTCTATTTTTAGGGATTAACAGTGGTTCACATCTTGTGGTAAAGTCTCTGTATTTATTCTGGTGAAGTCTTCTCTTGATTGTTTACTTTGATATTGATACTCCCACCTGCAGGAGGATGTTGCTGCCCTGGCCATCTATTGTGAAAGGGTTTTCCTTCACCAGGGAAAGAATTTTTCTGCTATCCATGACAGTTGTTATCAGTGGTCCTCGGGGCCAGTTGGTGTTCAAAAGCTCATCAGAGCAATCTGTTCTTTTTTAAAATGTTAAAATAGTTGATTTGGCCTCGAATGTTTTTTGCTGTTTCTCTCTGATGGGTTTCCTTTAATTTTTCAGCCTAATGATAATCATGCCCTCCTTCTCTGGCAGTGACAGCACTTTAGATTTCATATTCAGAGTAAATGGCACCCTAAATGCATAATCTACAATTGAAATCAACTCTACATCTTTTTTCTGCTTACCTCTAAATAAAAAAGTGAGGAAATAACACACACCTGACGTCAGGACAGTCAAGCTCCCAATTGTCTGATCACTTTTCATCTTGTAAGTAATGGGGGACCACATCTAAAAAGTGCTGTAATTCCTGCACCACTCACCCAATATTATCCTCAAATTATAGCTGGAAATTTTGCATTATTTAATTTCAGTTCCAGTATGCTGTGGTAGACAACTAAAATAACTATAACTCTGCCAATGTCTGAATATCTAGGGACCTCCCTGTATGTAGAAATTCAGAATCAGACCTTCACTCCCACATTGCGCCAGTAGAGTTTGAGCTTGATACCAACTGAATAGCATATTTTTTTTAATTTGATGTTTAAAATGTGGTGAAGCTTAATGTTACAGAGCAAATATGTTTGTCTTGGTAATCCTTTTTCTCTCATTATGAGACTTAAAATCACTTTTTTCCTGCTGAGTAAAAGATATTAGCTTCTTTTAAGTTACCCTGTTCTTGACAAGTGAATTCTCATTGCACTGGCAAATCCTGAAATTGGTCAAACTATCTCCACTCTCAGTAAAATCTTTTCTTTTTCAGCAAGTATAATTGAAGTCTAAACATTAGACAAAAATACTAGTTTAGATTGACTTTTTTTATTTTTTTCATTTTAATTAAGTCTGAGCTTGTGTGCACATCCACAAATGCCTGAGGCCATTTCTGAATGCGCGTAAGAGTGTCATGTTGGGAACTATTCTTATCAAGCAATTGTAAGTGCAAAGCAGGTTGACGGGAGGGAGGTCTCTGGGTTCAGCCAGGGTGACGTAGAAAACGATGGAAAGAGAGAAAGAAAGCGTCAAAGGTCTACGTGAGAATCAAGCTATGGTGCGGCCTTTATCTATGTGCCTGACTCATGCTGGAAAATGCTCAAATACGGTCTTTCACTGATAGCACCACTGCCAGCATAAATATTTATTTGTTTAGCCATGGACTTCCTGCTTGCATTGGTTCCTCTCACACTTACAGAAATAGACTGATTTTCTTTTTTAATTGTGAGGCGCTTGGCCTGGCCTGTTTGTTATTTTGCTCATTATTGTTTTGATGATATTTCCTTTTTTCTGTCTTTTGTACAATTTGTGTTGCTGTGTAATTACTTCTGTTCTGAAGGATGTTTGCTCATGTTTCCTGTTTCTTTTCAGTGTCGTTCCTTTGTCATGCTGCTGTTATCAGAGGGCTCTTTGGTATTTAAATACAAAATATTTTTCTTGGATTAAAAACAGGGTAAATGACATCACAAAGAGTGGAAATTGGTCTGGTTATTCACTGAACTTCCATTTACTCTCATGCATTGGATTTTCCCTGGGTTTCTACCAGAGATAAATTTTTCATTTGCTGGGGAGCCTTTCCTTATTCTGTTGGTACCAACTGCTCAGTTTCATGCTCCAGTATTGCAACTGGAAAAAAAAGGAATTTAATCATTTAATGTTATTGGGTGAGAAAAAGTTCACTATTACTTTTTGTGTATCTTCTCTTATTTCTTGAAGAGCTCTGTTTAGCTTTTCACAAACTTTTTTTTCTGATTTTTATGTGTTAGTTAATGGGTTTGCCTGTCTTGATATTGCCTTTGCCACATTTACACAGCCTACAGTTTTTTTTTTTTTTTTTGTAATTTTTTTCAAATGAATAACTTTCCTCCTCAACAACATATATTCTTAAAATTAAAACTGCGAGCAGTGACTTGCCAATCTTTGACCTGGAAGCAATTGAACAGCACATTATTTAATGTTTCACAGCAAGAATTTTATTTATTTTTAAAAATAAACACATTTCAATTTTGATTTTTTTGAGACACGTTTCAAAAAATTTGGGACAGTAAAGTGTTCACCCCTTTGCGATGTTGCTGTTCTTTTTCACAACACAATGAATGCTTAGGGACTGGAGACGCTGAGTTAATTGTATGTTCAAGGTGTACTTTTGTCCCGTTCTTCCTGCGAACATCATAAAGTGTGCAATAATATTGGTTCTTCATTGTTGCATTTTCGAAATGTGCCACACACTCTCTGCTGGGCACAAGGCAGGGCTGCAGGCAGACCAGTCCACCACCCGCACCCTTTTCTTGCACAGCTATTATTTTGTGATGTATACAGAATGCAGTTTTGCATGGTCTTGTTGAAATATGCTCAGGCATCCAAGGAAAAGATATTGTCTTGAAGGCAGCATACATTGCTCCAAAATTTCAGTGTACTTTTCAGCACTAATGGTGTAGGAAAAATGTGTTGCTCAGTCTCGTCTCTTGAGATCCATTTGAGCTTCTCATATTCGTATCATTCTGTGATCATTTGTTTCTGAGTTACTTCTCCTAAGGGTCCCTTAGGAGCAAGAGATTACTAAAAGAGACAAGACAACACTAAGACAAAGGAGGTTGAGTTGAGATAACCATTTCAAAGCAATACTTGAGAATTGGGATAAACAGAGGAGATCTCATCATTGATGAGATCTCAATTCTGTTGATTATTTTGAAGGAGAATTAAAAGAACAACTCAAAAAAAAAACTCAATTTCCTTTGTCGGTAATCACAGGCAAAACCGAATAAAAGTATCCCAAAAACCTTCAAAATCCTCCAAGCAGCGGGATGCAGAAAACAAATGATCACAGAAATCTTTTTTTTTTTTTTTTGAGTTAATATGAGAACCAAGGCAAATTGATCAGGGGCATACAATGATGAGATCTCCTGTTTATCCCAGATTGCTCAAACAGATGAGCAACACACTTTTCCTGGATCCTTTCTTGAATAAAATACAAGTACCTGTTCTGAGATGGGGTTGATTATATGAGTTGAGGTGAATTTTAAAAACTTAAACAAAATTCCATTGGCAAAAGGAAAAATACCTGTTATTGAAATGTATTTTGCTAAATTCAAAATGCAAAAGATTTGGATTTCCTTGAAACATATCACATCATTGTCCACACATTCCCCATTCCCCATTGGTCAGTGGAGAGTCATGAGATTCCTCAAGTTTGTGCAGTGGGCTGCGGAGGGGAACGTGTAGGAAACGCTAATCTAACGGACTGGACTCCAACAGGGACACTGAAAACTATGTTTTTCAGTGGCCAAAACATCTCACTTCCTCAACAGAGCAGATGGATGGCAGTCTCTCATTCAGACCATTTACCTTAAAATGCTTTTAAACTCTCTGGGTATTCACCTGTGACGCAACCGTGTCCAAAATTTGTTCTCTGTCTAGTCATACGGGCTCCATGCATTATCTGAACACACAGTGCTCAGAAAACAGTTAAAATGAACAGGCCTCTCCCAGGAAATTTCTCAAACCCTCAGTACAGCTGACAGGACATTCTTTTGATTTTTTAAATGCCAGCTGTACACTTTTATGAGCAACTAAAATGACATATAATCATTGGCAATCAGAGAGTTACCGGTTTGATCCCCAATCCAGTGGGCTGTTTGGCTCAATGCATGGCTGCCCTTTGTCGCTGGTGCCTGAGTGTGTCAGAATGGAGAAATGGGATGCATTAAAGGGACATTATCATCCAATACAATTTGCTGCCTAAATCATTCCCAGATAACAATACATTCAACTACTAACCTTTTCCGAGTGATTCAACCCCAATGAAATTCAAATATCAAACAAAGGGTGTGAGCAAACAGGCTACACTACGGTGGCCCTGAAGGGTCACAACACCTGCAAACTCAGAAAACATCTGCAAATTCAGAAAACACTTTCATCGATTTCACAACACATGAACTGCAAATGCCAAAACACCAGCATATTCAGAAAACATCTGCAAATTCAGAAAACACTTTCATCGATTTCACAACACATGAACTGCAAATGCCAAAACACCTGCATATTCAGAAAACATCTGCAAATTCAGGAAACACTTTCATCGATTTCACAACACATGAACTGCAAAAATGCATATTCAAAACACCTGCATATTCAGAAAACATCTGCAAATTCAGAAAACACTTTCATCGATTTCACAACACATGAACTGCAAATGCCAAAACACCTGCATATTCAGAAAACATCTGCAAATTCAGGAAACACTTTCGTCGATTTCACAACACATGAACTGCAAATGCCAAAACACCTGCATATTCATAAAACACATGCAAACTCTGTAATGACAACGGAAATGTTTCCCGGGGGGACCATAATCAGAGTTACGTGTTCTTTTAACGGACTTAGCGATGTCGGATACCCCAGTGGTTTTGTTTAATTTAAACATATTAAGGCAGTGTCCCCAAAACGTATTGGTCCACTTAGATAACTGTTAAACGTTCTGCAAACTTTGTTAGCTGTAAACTAGCTGGCTAGCGTTTCTACATTGCTGTCCCAAGACGAGCGCACCGCACCACTATTTTTGAAAGTTATCACTGTCACATATTATGTATGTCAATTCTGATTTCACAGTGCAATTTCGTGCAGATACGAACACTTTGCCCATTCTTTAGCACTATTCCCTCTCCTGCTACGGACTCTACTACCATTTTTTTTTTTTAAATCGCTCATGTATCAGCGTAGCGCCATGACCACAGAGACCTGCGGCATTTCAGAACTCTTCAGCGAATGAAGGTGATTCTGGTGACAAGTATACGTGGTTTCCTCCGTTTACATTTTCCAGTCTGACAGATGTCTATTTTTTACAGCAAGTTGCGTGACCATGCTGCAAAAACAGGTGTAGGTACTTGCCGAAATTACCTTCATTCGCAAATGAGTTCTGAAATGCCGCTCTCAAAAAAAAAAAAAAAAAAAATTATGTTGCTAAGTGCTAGTGCATAGACCTAATTATAATTAAATTATTTTCTCTACTGAATGTAGCCCATTATTTGCTGTTAGATCGCATGGGGGAGAGAAGCCGTGTCTTCAATTGCCACTTGATTATTCTTGAATTGGAAAATGTGTTTATAAAGGAAAACCATCTAGAATTAGCCAGGATTAATTGTTGTCAATAAAGGGATGGATAATTTCCCCCAAATTTTCAAGTCTAGCGCTGGACTGGACCCGCCATTACGAGTTATCTCGTAGTTGGCAGTCAACGTGTTAAAAGAACTCGTAGCTACCTCTTCGGAAACAGTTTTCTTTGCATGGATCGCTCTGGACCGGCAACCGCATGTGGGTCCGTCACTGATTATGGTCCCCCGCGAAACATTTCCGTTGTCATTACAGAGTTTTGTGTTTTCTGAATATGCAGGTGTTTTGGCATTTGCAGTTTGTGTTGTGAAATCGATGAAAGTGTTTCCTGAATTTGCAGATGTTTTTTCTGAATATGCAGGTGTTTTGGCATTTGCAGTTCATGTGTTGTGAAATCGATGAAAGTGTTTCCTGAATTTGCAGATGTTTTCTGAATATGCAGGTGTTTTGGCATTTGCAGTTCATGTGTTGTGAAATCGATTAAAGTGTTTTCTGAATTTGTAGATGTTTTCTGAATATGCAGGTGTTTTGGCATTTGCAGTTCATGTGTTGTGAAATCGATTAAAGTGTTTTCTGAATTTGCAGGTGTTTTGGCATTTGCAGTTCATGTGTTGTGAAATCGATGAAAGTGTTTTCTGAATTTACAGATGTTTTCTGAGTTTGCAGGTGTTTTGACCCTTCAGGGCCACCGTACTACGCTCCCTTGAATGGGGCGTGCCATTTTATTAGAGCAGTCTCTTTTCGGCGCTTAGCTGTGACGTTACTCCGGCTGCTCTGCATATATGCTGCACACAGCACACACAGTATAATCGCTGTGTTTCCACCGCTATTTTTGTAAAATGAGCAAGCTAGCCAGAGTGCACGGAGTCCCTTTCCATAACCATTATGTAACATTAGTTTATTAGCTAGCTGGCTAGTCAATGTTGACTGTGAATTTAAAAACCATGGCAAGTTCAACTGTGAATGTCTGTGACTCATTACGGCGTATCAAAGTGATGTAGCTCAGTACAAATATAAAGCTCACAACAAGCTCAAAATTTACTTGTTTCACAACTTTCATGTGACACGCTTACTCGTAAGATCTTCTATATCATATATATCCCCGGGGTAGGCTACCGTAACGCACAGTGAGTTTGTGTCATTTGTCGTGTATGTTTGTATGTCAGTCATGCAGACATAGTAGAGGTTGAGGTGCAGGAAATCTAACTTACCCGCTTTCTTTCTAAGCAAGAGATTCATTTTAATAGTCGGATATCACACAAAAGATGCATAATGTTCAAGTATTATCATCACAATGCATAATACGTGAATGCAACACAGATGAAAATGACAGCCATAGTGAGCTGGGATGACGTCAACCCCCCTAGTGGTATTTCCTCAAAAATGCCATCGCTAGAAGTGTCATGGCACGTTCCATGAATTTATCAAAAACATCTAAACAATTCGAAAGGATGACCCCACATGAAAAATTTCCTACACATGATTGATTTGGTATATTTATGCAGTTATTGAGTGTGACTTGCTGTACCATGATAATGTCCCTTTAATTGTCAAGCACATTGTGTGGCTGGAGGTGCTGGATAAAATGCCACACAAATAATCACTATTTACATTTCAAACGTGCCTGTACAGTGTAATGACTGTACAGTGATGACTTAGCCAGCTGTCTAGAGGCTCGCCACTTCTAAAGCCTGGGCCTGGTCATTGAGAGCCCTTAATGCACTTAATTAATCTATAAGAGCAGTTGAAAATACAGTTAACCCACTTCAGCAGAAAACTTGGGTAAGAGTTACGTATTCATTTTAAGGTGTAAAAAGAAAACAGCATAGGTATTCACCCGGGCACTGTGGGTGGGTGTAGGAAAATCCCCCAAGAGCCCTGACAAAAGGGAGCTGTACAGTTTCCAAATAAGGTGGAGCCAGTGAGAGATCTTTTCATGGGAGATACAGGATTGAGATGCAGAGCCATGCTCATAAGGGTGCATCAGAACTCTCTTGAACATGCAACCTTCTTCCTTTCCTCTCCACTCTTTCTTGACCTTGATAGAAATTACATGGATCCAGTGGCGGAGCTAGAACTGGGATTTGGGGGGGCACAGACATGTCCCTTTATGACAACAATTAGTCCTGGCTAGTTCTCAATCATTTTCCTTTATTGATGCGTTTTCCAATTATCTTAATTGGCAACTGAAGACATGGTTTCTCTTCATATGCGATCTAACAGCGACGAAATCATGGGCTAAATTCAGTTCAGAAAAAAAATTTACTTATTAATAGGCCAATGCTTTGCATTGATTGAACTGGTCCACGTTCCAATAAAATATCGCCTTTCACTCTCCGTATTACGTGGGTGATTAAAAAAAAAGTGGCACTCGGCAGTTCAATAGGCTATAAAAAGCGTGCGGCTCAAGCTATTTGCGTGAGAGTCGACAGGTCTGCGATTTTGAATAACGTTGATTTAAATACAGCAAATACACATCCAAATGAATGATTGTCATCTTACCTAATCGGGGAGAACAAGCAGCACCTGTTAAGTGTGGAGTGCTCTCGGAGTGAACCTTTTGTTAATTATGAAAATGACTGAGAACAGGTCAGGACTAATAATTGTTTTAAACGGATGTTTTGTGCATCCCTATTCTCAGTTCTGGCTCTGCCACTGTACTAAATTTAGCCCATGATTTCATCGCTGTTAGATTGCATATGGAGAGAAACCATGTCCTCAGTTGCCAATTACGATAATTGGAAAACGCATCAATAAAGGAAAATGATTGAGAACTAGCCAGGACTAATTGTTGTCATAAAGGGACGTGTCTGTGCTCCCCCAATTCCCAGTTCTAGCTCTGCCACTGCATGGATCAAGGGAAAGTTGCTGGGAGATTTTTAAGTTATCTTGCGACATGTTTGGGAAAAATTGGTTGTTTTTCCCTTCAATACATCAAGAGCTCAACGGCGATTGATAATGGCACGGTTGATCCAATTGATAAACTAGAAGGGCACTCAGTAGAGCGCATACCTCCGCCACACCTATTCGTTCTTCCGAATCTAGAATCCACAATTATGTTCCGGATCGCTTCCAAAATGTAATTAACTCATCCTTGGACTACCACCTATCATCCTACTTTCGTTCATAATGAAATCCAATCTCCTCATAACTGTTTGAGATATCCTGTTAACAGACAAACAAACAAACAAACAAACAAATTAAATCGCTCATAGAGCGAGGATATGCCAAAATCTTCAAGGTCAAAGGTCATGGTGCCATTAATTGGTGACCTTGACCTTGCTCTTGAGGCTGGAGTCATCATTTTCAATAGGCCTACACTAGATGCCAGGGCCAACAATATGAGCGAACTTGGAATGAAATGCGGTCAGCTGGTTTTGCTAGAAATTGCAAACTAACAGACAGACAAACAGACAAATCGAACTGATCAATACAAACAAAAAACAGGTGAAAACATAACCTCTCAGCAGAGGTAACTACAATGAATGATGCATCCAGTCGCTAAAGCTGCAAAGGATTGTGGTCCAAAATCTATGATTTGTTTCTCCCAAGGCTGGTCTGGTGTTTCCTTACTGGAAGGAAGCAATGCATGAGCTAATCATCATGAAACAGGGTTCATCCCATGTTTCACATCTTTATATCCCGCTCTTGCATCCCTTCCTTGCGTCTTAGTGCCCCCCCACTGGATGTACATGGAGAGACGCCAGGACACCATTCCAGGAGAGAAGGAACAGGGATGTCTCTATAGATATGAGATGTCCCTCCTCTGAAACATGACATGAATCAACGTCCATTTCTAATGGTGGTATACAGCTGGATCTGCTGCCGATGTCCGTTGTTGCCCATTGACATCATGGCTTTCAGCTGAAAGTCTTCCAGGAAGGCTGCTCTCAAATATCCTCTCTCATGGCTCCTCAGAGCTCCCTCCTCTTTATCCTTGACTCCTCCAAGTTCATTTAAGGTGTTGGGATGTCCTTCAAGATGGCGGATTTTGATCAATTTAGGTCCACTAATGAAGGACAGAAGATAGAGGAGTCAAGGAGGGATATTCGAATGAACTCACATACAATTCGAATGCTCCTCGTAACGGACATCAGCGAAAACATTTCTCGTTCATGTTTGCTATCAAGGAAGGTTTCCTGCGCTTGAGAGCTCGGATGTACCCATGATTCAGCAGCTCACCAGCAGAACGACGTCTGAAAAGAAAGTGGTTATTTGCTCTTAAATGCCCTCTTGTGGACAATAAGGCTTATGGCAGCCTGAACTGAAACCGTCAAAAAATCTAGAGAAAACGTATTCTCTGAAAAATTAAACACGAGATCTTCAGACACTTAGAAACAAACGCTTTTATTCCCAGGCAAAAGGCTTACGCAATATTAATCTGTATTTTTTTTTTTTTTTTCATTTCACTTTCAGAAAGAAATTTTTGACTTTTATGAACACGTTCACACAGGCATGGTAAAATGATTCTCAGTAACACTGAAATTAAACATGGTAGAACACTTTCAACATCTATAAAGTCAATATGAGTGCATCAAAGCAGATTTGACATTTAATCTTAGTTTCCGTTTATCTGTGGTTAAGGTTATTTGGAAATAAGGCTGGATGAATGAGCCATCTTGCAGTCAGAGGAAAGGCTCATGTATCTCAAATCTCATGTAGCCGTGTAAGTGCATTCAAACACTGCCTAAGTCAAACTCTATTGTACGCCAACCTTACCATTACTAGTGCATATGTTCACACTGCACGTAAGATAAGCCTGCCGGGTCCCAAGAAGCTGAACAGTGTTTTACACGAAAGTAAACACAATGGGTCATTTTCTGGATTTAAAGGTCCCTATCGCCACCTGCTGTCATGCAGCGATGATCGGAACGTTACGGTTGGCTGCAGCCTATTGAGGTCTGTGCATTATTTTTTTTAAGTTACGTGAACACATTCTTGGACGGGTCGGAACTTTTTTCAGCCTTGAGCCATACGAGAATAAGGCATGAACTTCTGGTTGAAACCCACATACAAAAACACGTGCACCACAAGCCAGGGCTGTGATATATATACCACCACGAAAGTTGCTCAGCAGAATATAAACCTCATCCGCGCAAAGTTGAGTCAATAGCTGTAGTTTCCTACGGCCATAACAAGTCGATGCGTCACGCTACAGAGAGGTCGTAATGGGACCTCACACAACCGACCTATGTTTACCATCTGAACCGGAAATACTCAAAAAATGATCTTCACAAATACATATCGTGCTTTCCGGGCTAACGGAGTCTTTTTATGCTGTTTTGGATCTTTAAGTATAACAGCGTTAGACTGCTTCTGTTTCGTACCTATGGTGTTGAATGAATGTCAAATCTATACGGCGCGCACACTTTTGACTTTCGGGGGCTTTGCTTTCAAGACTGACATAAACTTAAATGTTTCAGACAGCTGCATAAGGCACATGACGGAAAACCTGCCGCGGTGTTCATGTATCACCAGAGTACAAATATACTCAGATTCATTCATCCAAATTTAAACACCAAGTTAAACAAGGGTACGTGAAAATATGTGACGAAAGGGGCTGTTCCCATGTTTTAAAAAAAGGCACCGTCGGGTTGTGGTGTGTCACGTGGTGCGAGTAGGACGGCCATTTTTCTAAAACACAAACAACAAGAGCAGCGAGCGGAGCCTGGACATAAACACGCAGCGACCGTTGGAGTGGAGAAAAAAATAATAATTAAAGAAAAAAATAGATCATACATTTTACGTAGAATATTAAATACAAAGGTTCACTGGAGAACAACGTGAAAAAAGGAAGGACGAATACAAATGCGTTCAGTAGAGGAGTATATTCAAAAAAATCACGACTGAAAAAAACATTGCTTGCTGTCTTCAGAGAGAAGGTAAAGCGCCAAATGCGCTTCGTGGAGCGCAGCAGGACGCAGATTGTTCCTGCTTAAATCTTCGCTTCCTGATAAGCTGAGTTTATAAAACGTCTTTAATTGCTTGCAGCAATGCCTGATGGTTGACGGATTGGTTGTGCATGGCGATACGGGGCCCTGTCGCTGTGCTGCTAACAGTGATTGCATTCCCAGTCGGTGTGCTCTTTAAATTCTGTCTGTACTTGAGTGGCCGTGGTAGGCCGCAGAAAGCAGCGGGGTAGAGTTGGAAGGGCGACCCCGTGGCGAGGCAGGGGGGGCCGGCTGTATGTACCCGCTTGAACGCCCCGCCCCCCTTCGCCATGTCAGTTTGCGTTCGGGGGATCCAGGCCTGTGCGGATCGGTCCGATGCAGCGTGCTGCCTTGCATTGCAGGAAAACATTTTTTTAAAATCATTTTTGCAGATTATTTCTCTCGGATTGTCAGAAAAGCGCTAAATTATCTGCGCTCGCCCATCTGCTCGTAAGTAGAAGTCGTTACGTTTGCAAAATGGTGTCCAGTACGGGCGAATGAAGCGTGTGCCTGACACGTAGTAAAGCCGCTTTCACACCGAACGCGAAACGAATTTTTCGCACGACAGATTGCATTCAAAGTCAATGCAAACAAGCGAAACGCGTGTATTCGCGTCTTTGCATTGACTTTGAATGTAATCTGTCGTGCGAAAAATTCGTTTCGCGTTCGGTGTGAAAGCAGCTTTATCCTCGCAGGTGGCTAATGGTGCTCGCTAGCAAAGTTACCTCACCGTAGTGTTGCAACCATATTCGGATCGCAACGTCAGGACTCCAAAAACTAAGGGTTTATGTTCGGTCTGTTTTCAAACCATTTAACGGGGGGCGACTAATGTTGGCCGAATCGAGCACAAGGCTGCAGCTGCACTGTGGTTAGCCGGCCAGCTAGCACGTTTATGGCTTTTTGTCGCTTGCATATGCTAACAAGGCTTTTATACGTTGGCCAGCAGCTTGTGAGGACAACCTTCCATTTTATAATTATTTTTTAATTATCTATATTTATATTATATTTTATAATTTATTTATTTATTTTTAATGATTTTTTTAAGGACCACAGTGGAAATACGCACTTATTTGAGAGCTTTATTGTGTTATCCTGGCAAAAAAAAAAGATTCCCCCCCGTGTGTATGTTCGGTCGTTTCTATTTTATTGTCACACATTATAATATGTTTTAGCTTGCCAGATAAATCTATCTATTGCGGACTGTTTACTGTGCGATGAAAACTAGGAACTTAAGATGACTATTGACTCACCGTGGGTCGTAGTTAGTAACAAACACATTTTACGAGCATCGACGATTGTCAGTAATGGTCGGTGCGCGAATTTTGATCTGAAATTGCTCCGGGGGGAGGACTGCCATAGTACCTGGCCACCATCTCAAACAAGGTGTCGACGCTCGCCGTTTCTTGAGTGCTGGTGCTTACAGACTGTAGCTAACATAGCTGTACCTCTTTCTACCTCATGTTGCAATTGCGAAATGGTTTATTTGCACAGTAGACTTCAGATATCGTTTTGTCCGAGAGTTTTTGTCGCTCGTCTTCAGTGTTCTGCTGCTTGCATTTTTCTCCTAAAATGAGTCTGCCTTATTTGCCCTTCAAATGCCATGCAAATCGCTCTTGCTTCTCTGAATAATTTACTTCGTTCTTGAGCGTTATGTCCAACCTCTGAAGTGAGGATCCTGCATTTTTTGTGCTAAAGCCTTTGCCCGGGGGTAGGGCTAATCTGCTGTAAATATTGTGCTGAAAATTCACTCACTAATTCTTCTTTTTTTCATCAACTCAGCAAGATATTGATAGATATACATCTCAAGAATAACTGGTGAAAATTTCATCACAATATATTTAGAAATGAAGGAATTATGTAGGAAAGTATAGATGGTTGTAGTTTTTCAGCAGATTGTTTTCAGAAGATTAGCCCTACCCTTTGCCAGGGCACGGTGCTTGGGCAGCGTCAATTTTACGCCCTACCTTGGTTTCCTAACGCAAACAACTCCGAATCCCTGTTTTTACACTCAGTGTTTGCAGAATATGACTTCCTTGCAAGATTATCAATGTCGGACAAATAATGTTGTGGATGGTATTTGCTCAGCACCCCACTGTAATCCCCATTCTCAGATCTGTGCCTTGCCGTGAAATGGCTTGCATTGGCCGTGGAAAATGTGTAATGAGTTAAACAAGTGATTTTCTGTCCAGTTCGGATGTATTTGGCTAGTAAGACGATCATGAGGGCAAACTTGGAGAAAATGGACTGCAATATTTTCTCTGAAATTATTGCCCCTGCAAGCAAGTCTGGTTTTTGTGTTGCCTTTTGTTTTAAATATTATGCGGATGTTAGGTCCTTCAGGACGGTGAAAATGGATATTAAGGGGATTGGGACTAATTCAGCAGATATGAAAACCATCTTCCTTGTGGACAGGTGTTGCTGTTAATTAGCATTCATAGTTGGGCATCTTACGTCCGCCAGTCCATTAATTCAAGTAATGAAATTTGTTTATTGAATTTTGTGGCTCATCGTCTTTTGATTTATGGTTTTAATGTTGGTTTGGTTATACAGTAACCGTTTGTCTTACTTGCAGAAGTCATGAAAAGTCAACGTTATTGGCTTTTGCCATGCATAAATTTGTGTTCTCGCGCATCTGGAGTAGCTAGGCAATCCAAATGTAAAATTATTTGAGTTGTCTTATATGATGAAGTGGCTATATTAAAAAGTTTTTTTTTTTTTTTTTAAATGCAGTACTATTGACTTTGTCTCAAGAAAACTTCCATATGGGCTGAGGTTATTTTTTGTGTCGGTGGTCATTTTTACCAGAGTATGGAGATACATGTTATGTATCTTTGCCATGATCTGCAGAAATGTATCCAGATTAAAGTGTTGGTTTGTTCTTTTTTAAAATGCACTGAAGTTGTACTGCTGGTCATTTTGACAAAGCAGTTCACATGCCTTGACAGAGATCTACTGTACTAGCTAGAAAAAATTATTTTGGTGCGCATCTGCTGATTGGGATGCGTTTGTGTACTTCCTAGTTTTGTTTTGTTTTTTTTTTTTTTTTAATAACTTTGGGGTATTTTGCACCTTGTAAAAAAATTGTCACATGGTCATGTTTGGCCATGGGTACAATTGTAGTTTTGCAATAGGGAATCAATCCTACAACTTCAAGTTGACCTGCAAGATCAGCTGCCTGAATTGTGTGCAGGACAAGACCTGCAGGATGTCACTCTTGAGTTCTCATCCTTTGCAGTGCTGCTTTGGAGGTTGAATGTCATTTTTATTTAATAAGGTGCCATGTCTGCATTTCTCAGATTTGAGATTGAAATGCATGTTGTTTTTTTTTTTTTTTTTTAAGGTCTATTCCATGATGGCGAGGGCTGCGTGTTTTCTGGCTGAGAGAAGTTTGACACGTTAGGCTTATATCCCCCAGTTGTCTGGCTGTCCCTCCTCAAAGGGCCCTTCGATTCAGATTACTTTGCATTCCTATCCTGGACCCTTCTGTTATGGGAGAGCTCTCTGCTACAGGCAGGACTGTTTGGTCACTGTCCAGCCTGTCTGTGCCGGTTGAAAGCACGCTGGCTTTGCGTGCATTTTTGTGCCGATGACCCTGAACTGCTCTGTTATCCTGGGTTTACTTACCCCTCTCAATGTCAGGGCTCCAGGCTGACAATTTGTCTGAAAGGGGACATGACATGCTCTCAGAGTTGCTCTAGATTTAGCAGCTGAGTTCATTTTTTTTTTTTCCCGCTAGCGCTGTGTGTTTGCGTGTGCAGTTTTCTTGAGCTTGAGAAATGCCGTCCTTTGTAAGCGATGGTTCGATCATATGCTCTATGTGCGCGTTTAGCATGTGTACTTTGTATGCGCGGGCCTTATTTGTGTGCGCCAAGTCGCTCTTGATGAAACGAGGGCCGTAACCCTGATTATAAGCGTCTCGAGGGGGTTGCGTTCATTTTGGCTCATGCGCGCGCTGCTCGTTTGAGGATTTCCAGGGGCTCTTGCGCAACTCGGCTGAGCCAGGAACCAGTGCGCACGATCACAGCTGTTGCCCATTCTGCTGGCGATTCCTGCCTGATCCTCTCGCTGCGTTACCTCCTGCAGAAGCAGGTTTTCATAGTGGAAGACGGTGAAAATGCAACATTTGGTTAAAAAAAAACTCAAGTGTTTGTCAGTGAAAAAAATTTTGAAGTGTAATCCTCAATAGGCAGTATTTCTGAATGGGGTTGGACGGCAGCCAAAAATTCAGCTCGGAGACTGAGGGAGGCATGTTTTTGAGTCTTTCCATTCCTATGCAAACCCCCCAGGCACGAGTCTTCCAACAGCTGTGGAGCTCTTCGAGTTGGGAGACTTCCCTCAGGCCACGGCATTATTTCTTTACGGAATGTGAAGTTTTTCATGGCTTTAGCAGTTTTGTTTCCTCAATATTTTTACATTGTTTTGGCCCCGGTGGTGTATGTGGCATTGCTACAAAAATAACCTGAAGGCTTTATTGAAGGCTTTATTCTTGTACATTTCATCATTGATGTCTGCAGAAAGAGGTTCCCAGCTGGGATCCAGGTAGCTGTCCTTAATTTGTATCTGTTGCCGGATTTGCATTATGTTCGTATTGAATTGTAGCATTGCTTGTTGTTGCTTTTTGAAGAACTGTTCCATTTAAAAGAATGCCAGATATCTCTCAGAATCTGATTCATCCATCTGTATTTTCTGAATTGAAATTGGTTAGTAGGTTTTGACACTTCTGTTTATTAGTGGGATGGGAATTTGTGTGCGGAAAATTGGCTACAATTCTAGAATTGCTTAGTTAACAACCTCATTTGTTTGCATTTTGCTAACTACAAACTTGTCACCTGTGTTGAATTTCCTTTTACGCCCACTTCAGTGCATTAATCCCTCTTTAACTGAGTATTTGCATGTGTAGGTGCTGGCCAGAGGGCATCTGTCTTTGCTCCTTTATTTTAAATTAAATTGTTAACACTTGATTTGAATGCTTTAGAGTTTTTATAAACTGTGTTCTGCTGGGGTAAACTGAGGATTTTCAGTCATGTAACATTGTTTAATGGGTTTCTGGTTTCATGCTAGTTGTTCATTAGTATAAGGGGGATGTTTCTAACCAACTCCATGAGACAATGGCTGGATATTAATGCATGACTTCACTTGATGTATTGAATAAATGTGTTATATTTGTTTTTTGTTTTTTTTTTCATTTTTTCCTTTTTGCTTATAGGGGTTTTTGCATTTAGGCCCTTAGACTTTCACTGGTTAAGCGATCAGCATTAATGTGACCTGAGAGGGATGTCATCCAGGGTCTGTTTTGGTCATAAAACCAAAATTCTTTGAGGACCACTTCATTTTTCAATAAGCCTACATCACAGGAAGTGTGTCTCAACAGTAAATTATCGACCAAGCAGAAATAATGTGCATTTTTGCAGCCATAACTGCTGAACCCAAAGTAAATAAACCTGTCTGATAAATCTAAATTCCTTTCTCTTCGCTCTCTTCACAGGAGTTTGGAGGGAGGAAAACGTTAAAAAAAAAAAAAAAAAAGATTGTACCCCGTGACCTGAGGGGCTACCTGGAAGGAGCTGGTGTAACGACATTCTGTCGCTCCGAGGAAGAGCAGGAGAGGGGGAGGAACAGACTTTCCTCTGCTCGAGACTGCTGTTCCTGCGGCTTTCCCTTTTTTTTCCTTTTCGTTTAATTTCTGTATTCGTCAGTTGTTATTTATGTCATACTGTCGTTAGCATCTTTGTTGCAGTTGGCGATCTTGAGGCAAATTTTTTTTTTTTCCTGCACCGTTTTCTCTGGATATATTTTTTTTGTTTTTTTTTTTTTTTTTGGCTGTTTTGTTTGTTTTGTTTCGTTTTGGTTTTTTTGGGCTGTGAGCAGTATCTCCCTGCCGTTTCCCGGGCTACGACCCCTGACCCCTCTAATCAGGCAGCTATTCACGTTGTGTCGGGGGAGTTCTGTTATCAGCCGGTGGAGCACCACTCAGCCTTCTCACCCAAGCCTAACCCGGACTCACCCGCTCCTGTCCCAGTCCAGCCCAGTCCTGCCTGCTCCACACCTCTGGACAGGGTGAGACGCTGCTCGCGACTTTACTTACTGTTACATGCGAAAAATACCGTCTTTAATAGCACAGTCTGAACCGCTGTGTTGAACTAACTGTTAGCCTCTTTGCTGGGTGAAGGACACGATGCGAGACGCTAGTTTTTTTCAGCGAAGTTTGAAAATCAAAATCTCAGAACCTGCATGAGCATACTCAATGAAACATTTTGTTCACTTTTTATTTTGAAACAAAATGGATTTGACTACGCAATTAACTTAACATGCAGTACCATTTACAGTGTTCAGTCTTTTTTTATTTTTTTATTTCTTTTCTCTGACTGCGAAGGTTATGACTTTCTTGTGCTTGGTACAAAGGATATGTGGGTTTTTTGTTTGTTCCAGTCGTACTTCATAATGATAAAATTTATCAAGTGTTGCCGCATCTGTTGAAACTATGCTTTGAAAATTTTTAATATGTTGCCGAATGTTACATATTGTGTTAGATTGCTGACCTTCTTAGCAACCACTCTTTTTGGCTCATGAAAACAAACTGTTGCTACTGTACTTAGCAAAAAATGCCTTCAAATTCGCAGAAAGCAAAATATTGGACAGTCATTTAGGGCTGTTTATACCAGGGTGGAGAACAGTCGCCTGCCTGATATTCCCTGGCCAGGTCCCTTCCCACTTAGCTATGCTGTCACACCTTGGCACATATTTGAAGTGGGAACCAATCAGGGCCTCTGCTTTTATGGGCCTGCCTGACTATGCTTGCAGTGAACTTCAGTTACTGTAGGGGGCGCCAATGCGTTCGGAAAACTCCTTGTTACGGCCACATTTCTTTCCATTCATGCCAACAGCCGCACAAAAGGCTGATTAATGTGTTCCAGGTCCCGGTTAGCCCGTAAAAACGGAGTTACTATTGTAGTGTTAAAAACCTTTCAAGAAATAGCTGCTGGTGAATGAGGACCCGTGGAGGCGCACACACAATATCCACAATGACTGCGGGGGCTGAAACGCGAACTGTGTGACCGAGCGTTGTGAGAAAGGGGTGTTACTACGCTAGACTGCCGCATTTGTCATTCACAGTGCAGCAGTCCTCCGTTAAAAGTCACTGCTCAGGAAAAGTCGAAGTGCATTAGAAGCCTTATCTTTATTCAGCGCTGACTCGCGGCCGCTGCGTTTCCTATGGTTTAATAACTGACGAAGCGGCGGAATTTGGTGTATGTGGAAGAAATATATAGAGAAATGTTATATTTAAACGAAGTCTGCGATGTCATTTTTTTCTGCACTGAAGCAGATCCTGGCCTTCTGTTGTGCTATCTGTTGGTTTAGTGAAGTAATATTTGAAGGTGTGTTAAGTGCTGTTTAAAGAGGGAACGAGAGGTAAATTAATGTGCCAATTTGCATAGTTTGTGCTTGGAGCTGAATGAGTGCAATTTGACTCTTAAAAGAGAGACTGCAGAATTGCTTGTAACTGCTTCACTTGGTTACTGATCGTGTTTGCCGTGGTACTAAGGCGTAATTTCTTAAACAAGAAATGGCTTCTGTGTGCCGGCTGGACCGGTAGCTGTCGTTTAGTTACGATCACCTTGGAAAAGGTAGCAGTATCATCGACAGGCGACAGCCTGGGGCCGCACTAAGTTAGCCTGTCGCAATAGGCATGCTGTAGGGGCTGCTGTATTAGAATGGCCTGAATTCATTGCCATTTTGAAGAATGGGGACAAAGAGCAGAGAACTGCTGGCATATTATTCTCTCGCTGCGGGTTTGCATGCGCACCTGACGTCTAAGACCAATTCATGCCACAGTGTGAAGCACATCTCTGCACAGCTTGCCTGTGTGCATTAATTCAATAATAATCTCCCTGTTCACATTGAGCGGTGGCTTTGATACTTTAATGTTTACCCATCAAGAGCAAGGACTGTTAGAAACTTTGACGTACCCTTACTTTGTTTTTCAACTTAACTATTAGAGTGTTGAATACATTTTCAAGGAATTAAAAATGTGATAATCCTGAGCTGTTGCAAATCTATCATGTGACAACTTGTTTAAACAAGTTGCCACATGATAAATTTTCAACAGCATCTGATTTTGGTATCTTGCATCATTGGGCTAATATGGTTGCCTGTAGAGCTCTAAGGGTTAATAATGGCCAGAATTGATCTTGTACATTGATATCAGAGTTATGGCCTCACATATCGCTGTGGCATCATCCAAATCGTTAATCGCACATTGTGTATTTTTCTCTGCATTTTGCAGCCCTACTATAGCAGGGCTTCTTTGTGTCCGTATCATAGCATATGACTGCTGATTTAGCTGGATAACTGCAGTGGTTAAAACCTGGAGCCCTGATTTATCTGGGGCATTAACTGAAGGAAAAAGAGCTGTTCTGTGCAGACGTTCAGCTAATTCAGTGATTCTGCATAGTGCCCCTCAGTGAGTGAGTGAAACCTGGAGGTCTTATTCCCCTTCTTCTACTCTCTTTAACTCATTCCCTACGGCAAGCTGCTGCCAGCGGCGCAGCGAATTCTACCATTGCCTACGATAAGCCGGTGCCAGCGGCGTGGATGACCATTCGCAGTCCGATGAAAACACGAAATCAGTTGACGATCGCGATCATGGGCCACCTGTACTTCAATACTTCATGTTGCGCAATTTTTGGGAAAAGTATTCCGTACAAACGCGACAATTTTATATAAAAGTATTTCGTAGGGAATGAGTTAAGTCTTTGTTCTAGATTTGGGCGGGTTTTGGAGCTGCACTCGGGGCAGTTATCCAGCTAGTCTGCCCTTATACTACTGGACCCTGCTGCAGCGTATTGGTGCTTCCTGCGATCTGATGCAACATCCTGATTGTGTGTGTGTGTTTGTGTGTGTGCGCATGTGTGTGTGCAGCCTATGGCTAGCAGCCCAGCTGTCTTGTCCGTTATTGGTCGGAGTGTTGCCTTGGGACAGAAGGAAATGCGAGAATCTGGTTTTGAAAAATAGCCTTTGTGTCGGAATGCCTATCCTGGATATTGTTTTTTTGATTAAATTTGATATGAAAGTATTCAATTTTGACATTGCGCTCATGTCTTGGGGCTTTATTGCAGAGCATGTCGTGTGTGTGTGTGTGTGTGTCTCCACGTGTGTCAGCAGGCGCGCGCTTTTGTGTGTGTGTGTGTGTGTGTGTGTGTGTGTGTGTGTGTGGGCGTGCTCGTGCTTGTGCTCGGGCGCCCGTGTCTGTAGTACGACACGTTTTTTGACTTCTGTCATCTCTGTTGTCAGAATCTCTGCCCCTTGTGGTTGTGAGGAATATGACAGCTGAGACTCTAAACTTCGGCCCAGAATGGTAAAGCCTCCTCACTTCTGTTCTTGCTCTCCTCTCTGGCTCTGTCCCTCCTCCTCTGAAGAGGTCTATCAAGCCGCTTTCACACTGGACGCAAAATGAATTTTTTTGCACGACAGATAACATTCAAAGTCAATGCAAAGACACGAATACACGCGTCTTCACTTCGACTTTGAATGTAATCTGCCGTGCGAAAAATTTGTGCCGCGTCCGGTGTGAAAGCAGCTTTAAACTGCATTCACAGGCCCTTGAAACCCCCTGTAAAATTCTCCCTCTATTCCTCTTTCCTTTTGTCTGTCCTCTCCCACTGAATTTATACCATTTTTTTCATGCTCTTCTTGCTGTTCCTTAAGTGTATAATGTGTATTTGCCTAAACAATTGGGTCACAGGAGTGCTCTTCTACAATTACTTTCATTAGGCCTTGCATAGTTTTTTGAATGATAGCCGATCTTGTGGAGCGTTTCAGTACAATAAAATGCATCAACCGGCGCAACTGCGCTGGACTTTGGCCTGTCTGCTGTGCACCTGGCAGGCAGCCAACCAAAGGTTAATCCTCGTATTTCTCTGATCTCTGGTCTAATTTTCCAATGTGTTGCTGCGTTTTTACGTAAGAGCTACTGATGATGACACCAGTGCTCGTAGTGCGCAGTGCATGAGTTTGAGATGCACGGCTTTTCCGGAATTTTCTGATCGGAAGTCGCTGCGCTGCCTTATTTAATAGACGTCAGTATATCAGTAGCTGTAGCAATGAGGTTAACGAGGGGACTGAACCTCCTTTGACACAACACATGAAATTTAAGAAGGCAATATTGTGAAAAAAGTCTCCCTAGATGGAGAAATATGCTGAATGACTTCTGCATATATTATTTACGGTGTGACTTCTCATCCAACGATAGTTTAAGAACAAAATAAATAGACTTCACGAAAAGTTTGTTTCATTGCACTTACATGAACATGTCTCGGCTAAACAAGGTCAATTGCTCCATCATTATCAAAGTGCCAAAGTGCACTATCGTTGGGTCAGAAATCACACCGTCGGCAATATATACAGAACTAAAGTCCTTCAGTATATTAGGAGTAGAGACCTGTTGTAGGAGGCTGTGCTCATTTTCTGCAGAGCTGCCAATTGTCATGTAAACTTGTTTTCCTCGACCCTGCTCCTGGAATACCCCCGCCCTGCACATTTTAGAAGTGTCCCTCTGATAATGCTTAATTCAGCTGATCATTTCATTTGTAGTGTATTTGATGTGCTGAACTTAGTGTGTGAGATCAGGGAGGCTTGCAAAATGTGTAGGGCAGGGGTTCTCCAGGAGTTTGGAAACCGTGATGCACAGTACTGATGGGAATCTCCAGTGATAATCAGAGTTTATGATGAGATATTGTGTTGAAGTGAGGCAATGACCCTAATCATAATTTCAAACTCTGTAGGGACTGTCTATGAAGGAAATGACAAAATATTGAGTGGTCAGCTCTGTGACCTGATTAAAATCCTGTAGAGCTGATATCAGATGACCTGCACCGTAAAGTTTGAGAACTTTGTTAGAACTACTCCTGCCTTCTGCAATTTTCGGCACTACTTTAGTAAAATGAATGTCCGGAGTGCATAAAATTTGCAAAGCAAATCACAAATATGAAAAATCACTTGAACTGAGAGCTGTAATTTTTTTTCATTTGAAAACATGGTTTGCCCAAAAAATGACATACATTTTTGTTTCATGTTTAGTGTTTATTATATAATTTATTATATATAATCTGTTACTGATTTGAAGAGCAAGAACTGCTTGAATGACTGGTGACTCCAAACTGCCGAGCAGCGTAGTGACTCAGGTGGAGTAGTTTGAACAGTATTGGTCTTGAAAGAGCCCCGCCCCTCACATAACCCCCCTGTTATTCCAGGCTCCGTGCACTATCCAGCGGGGGCAGTGTGACCTCACCGCCCCCCTCCCCCGCCATGCCAAAGTACAAGCTGGCCGAATACCGCTACGGCAGAGAGGAGATGTTAGCACTTTATGTCAAAGACAACAAGGTGAGCCGCTGTCCGTGCTCGTGTTGTACTGTAACGGAGGTGTTGGCGAGGTGTAGTATTATAATGGGCGTGTGTGTGTGTGTGTGTGTGTGTGTGTGTGGTGTTGTACTGTAACGGAGGTGTTGGCGAGGTGTAGTATTGTAATGGGAGTGTGTGTGAGGTGTTGTACTGTGACCAGGATGTTGGCAAGGTGTAGTATTATAATGGGCGTGTGTGTGTGTGTGTGTGAGGTGTTGTACTGTAATGGAGATGTTGGTGAGGTGTAGTATTGTAATGGGAGTGTGTGTGAGGTGTTGTACTGTAACGGAGGTGTTGATGAGGTGTAGTATTGTAATGGGCGTGTGTGTGAGGTGTTGTACTGTAACAGAGGTGTTGGTGAGGTGTAGTATTGTAATGGGCGTGTGTGTGTGACGTGTTGTACTGTAACGAAAGTGTTAATGTGGTTTAGTATTGTAATGGGAGTGTGTGTGTGTGTGAGGTGTTGCACTGTAACGGAGGTGTTGGTGAGGTGTAGTATTGTAATGGGAGTGTGTGTGTGTGAGGTGTTGTACTGTAACGGAGGTGTTGGTGAGGTGTAGTATTGTAATGGGCGTGTGTGTGTGAGGTGTTGTACTGTAACGGAGGTGTTGGTGAGGTGTAGTATTGTAATGGGAGTGTGTGTGAGGTGTTGTACTGTAACGGAGGTGTTGGTGAGGTGTAGTATTGTAATGGGAGTGTGTGTGTGTGAGGTGTTGTACTGTAACGGAGGTGTTGGTGAGGTGTAGTATTGTAATGGGCGTGTGTGTGTGAGGTGTTGTACTGTAACGGAGGTGTTGGTGAGGTGTAGTATTGTAATGGGCGTGTGTGTGTGTGAGGTGTTGTACTGTAACGGAGGTGTTGGTGAGGTGTAGTATTGTAATGGGAGTGTGTGTGAGGTGTTGTACTGTAACGGAGGTGTTTGTGTTCAGGTCCCGGAGGACATGCAGGATAAGGAGTTCTCCGCTATCCTGCAGGATGAGCCGCTTCAGCCACTGGCCCTAGTGCCTCTAACTGAGGAGGAGCAGGTACACACTACGCACACACACACACGCACAAGCACGCACGCATACACCCCACACACACACACACACACACACACACTACGCCCACACACGTGCACACACACACACACGCACACGCACATGCGCGCACACACAGACATCCCATATGCCAATACCATCCTGGCTCTCATGGAGGTGCTTATTCACAAGCAGTCATACACACTGTCTCGCATGCGCTGTGATATTGTTGATGACAGTGGACAATTATACGCATTTACTAAATCGATAGTCACAAAGAGCCCTTATGATAACTGTGTACATGTGACCCCAGAGTGACCTATGCGATATTGCATTGCTGTAGGCTGCAGAGGGAAGTATTAATACAATATTATAGCTTAATTTCATCTTAACTGGATGTAGCCGACAAATAATTTTATCCTCTGTAATCCGTGTTTGCGGAAAGGGAGAGTATGTACTGCTGCATTTTTACTGAAATGAGGAGGTAAAAAAGCCAATTGTATGCGCGGTCCAGTGTTTATCCATGTATTTCCCTGAATTTTTCGACCCAGTCTTTGGTTTTTTATTTTAGCGTGCTGTATTTTAAGATGGAAAATACTGTACGTGGTTTACGTACAGACCTTCATACTTCATTTGCCGGTGTCATGTGGACCTCTCGCAATTGCTGCCCTTGTAAAATATCCCTAGAATGCCCAAACTCTTAACGGACATTGCGATGGACACAGTTCTCCTTCAGCGTGCTGTTTGACTTCCTGTTTTTGCTCTTGTCCTGCAGAGGAACTTCTCCATGTCCGTGAACAGCGTGGCTGTGCTGAGGCTGATGGGAAAAGGGGGCGGGGCCCTCCCTGCCGGCGGGGGCAGGGGTCGAGGCAGCACTAGGGGTGGCAGAGGTGAGAGACTGCGTCACGTTACGTCCTTTACTTGGCTGCCTCTTCAGTCCGAAGCAGCTTACAGTGAATTAGACTGAGCACCAAGAGGCTGTTCCCCTCTGGAGCAATATGGGGTCAGTGGCTGTGCTCAAGGGCTCATTTGCTGCTCTGGTCTTACTGTGGTTTCAGCGGGGCTTCAGCCTCCCACCCTGACCATCAGGATGCGGTCTGTGTTTATGGGCATTGGTTTGTCCTTTTTAATTTGCGGACTGTAAGCAGCAGGGAAGTCACTTAGGAATTAGTTGCTAATTACTTGTGATTCGGCCCTAATCTGTCTTTCTGTCAGTCTATAAGCAGGAATTCAAAAAAATTTCCGGTCTGATTATGATGAAACTTTGTGGGAAGGTTATATATGAGGACAGTCTGAGGTGATTAGATTTTTAAGGTCAAGGTCAGTTGTCAAGGGCAACATCGCATGGAAGGTCAAAATCAATTGTGCAGACAGAGGTATGCGCTCTACGGAATGCCCTTCTGGTTCTGACGTACGTGTGTGTGTGTGTTTCAGGGCGTGGGAGGGGCGAGGGTGGATTCTACCAAAGAAGTATTGAAGATGGAGAGGTGGGCTTCGGTCGGAGCAGCAGGGAGATCCACCGGAGCCAGAGCTGGGACGATAGGTAATCTTCACCTCCCTCTATCTCTCTCCCTCCCTCACTTTCTGTGTCCTCCTCACTTTCTCTCTCTTTCTCCCCCTCACTTTCTCTCTCTCTCCCTCTCTCTCTCTCTCTCCCTCCCTCACTTTCTCTCCTCCTCACTTTCTCTCTCTCTCGTCCCTCTCTCTCTCCCTCCCTCTCACCCTCCCTCTCACCCTCTCTCCCTCCCTCACTTTCTCTTTTTCACTTTCCTTATCACTTCTTTCTCCTTCCTCTGTCCCTCTTATCTTTTTGCATGTCTTTTCTCTCCAACTCTGAGTTTCTTCACATTCTCTCCATTTCCCCCCAAAAATAACTATCCATCGGTCCGTTGCGTGGCGTAATACGATAAGTTCAGACACACAGCATGATGGAGAGGGAAGGCACGAGACTGAAAGAGGAAGTAATGCTGACGAAAAGGGGAACTGTAATATTACCACAGTAATGTGTGGATGGCGATGCAATGACTTCCGTTTATATACACTGCAGGGTGCCCCGTCAATCTTTCAACTATTTGTTTCGTGGTTGGTGCTTTTTGTGTGTGTGTGAGTTTGTTTGTTTGTCTCTCTCTCTCTCTTTCTCTAGCTGTTCACCTCTCGCTTTTTCTCTTGGTCACCCTCTCTTGCTCGGTCTTTCTCGTTCTCTCTGTCATTCTCTCTCTCTCTGCAATTATAAAGCATCACCATGTCACTGGTGTAAAACCCAGGTTCAGGAAGTGAAAGTCCGTCCCAGTATTTCACCCAGATCGCTTTAGTTTTCTGATTCACAATGGTGATCAAAAAAAAAAAAAAAAATATATCAGCTGGCTCTGTTTTGGAAGAGGCAAACTGATCGGACTAGAGCCTTCTGACCCCCGGAGTTTCCTCTTCAGTATATAATCATATTGTAACAGGGCATTTCATTATGACAGGAGCGCTCATGTAGTTCATATAGTATTGAATAAAATGCGATTAATCTTCCTGCCCTGAATGCAACATTGTAAGGGTTGTAATTGTCTGCATTCTGTATTGACTGGAGACCAGTCAATATAACATTTCATATTGATGTCAGTGGTATTATTTCTATATGACTGCAATATTCTCATGTTATTACCATATGACTGCAATGAAGGTTGATTTATTGTTTCCAAATTTCCGTGTCGCACCAGTTATTATGGGATTTCAAATCAATGTGATTGATATTATTTTTGTTAGGCTGTATTGTCATTATGTATTACCACTTGAATGTAAACTTGTCAGGTTTATAGTTTTTAGAGTTTGATATTGATTGGCCTTGTTTTAGCTGTGCACTTCTGCGTAATTGGTATTATATAAGACTGCAGTATTATGTCATCACCAAGAGATCAGCCAAACTCGAGTCCACCCTTCTTTTAGAGCGGCATTTTAAAATTTTAGACTAGTTTAGATGGTGTGGTCTTTTTTGAAGTTTGGAGTCTAATTTGATTTTTACCCATCAAAACCAGTTTAATTTTAAAAAAAGGTGGCCCTCTAAAAGACCGGTAGACCAGTGCCTGAGTAAATCCTTTGTCATTATGACTAATATTGTTTGGTTTGTAATTTCCCAAGTTATGTTTTGAATTGATATTCGTGCAGCATTTCATAGCTGTGTAATTGGTATGATTTCTGTAAGACTAATATTGTGTGATGCGTTATTGGAGTTAGGGTTATGCTGCGTTTCCACCAAACGCGAAACAAATTATTCGCGCGGCCAGATTATGTGCAAAGGCAATACAAAGACGCGAATGCACGCGAGTTGCGTCTTCTCGCCCGTATTTGTGTCTATGCATTGACTTTGAATATAACCTTGCCGCCCAAATAAATTTGTTTCGCATTTGGCGGAAATGCAGCTTCAGAGTTGTAAATGAACTGATAACGTTCGCTGCATGAATGCATCTGTGTTACATAGTTACGTTACTCTGTTACATGGTCGTCTCATGATGACCGTAAAGCTGATGGTTCTGACTGACCTGCTCTTGCAGGGGGGAGCGGCGGTTCGAGAAGCCGCTCAGGCGGGACGGGGTGCGGGTGGGGTTCGAGGAGGCGGGATCGGCGGGGCGGAAGGACTACACGCGCTCGGACAGCGAGAACTGGCGCACCCTGCGGGAGGAGCACGAGGAGGAGGAGGGGGCTGAGCCGCCCGGGGGCAGCTGGAGACTGCCGGGAGGCCGCAGAGACGGTACGGCCCCAAACCCCCCCCTCCCCAGAGTTTAACACCCCACCCCCTGCGGAGTTTTGGCTGTATTATACTTCAGTGCAGTCCCTGTAGCTCAGGCAATTCTTGTTCTTCTGTAACAAGCATTTATGCGTCTGCAAGATGCTAGTGCTGAATAGTGTCCACGTGATATATGTTACAACAGCAGTTTTCTTTATCACTTGAATTTCAGGTCATGTGTAAGTTATGATGAAAACATTCATTGTTGTTACTTTAGAACATTAGCAAGTTTGCTGGTTAATAGTTGCACTTTTGATAAATTTGTGTTTTAGTTTAGGAAGATCACACTGATAGTGTGACGTAACGCAGTGTCCAGATTTAAAACCAATCAAAGTGTGTATTTACTCAGATTTTTTTTTTAATGATATCTGCCTGCAGTTGCCTCTGTTAAGTTTCGTTAATGCTCCTCACCCTCCCGTTTCCTCTCAGACGGTGGGCCTCGCTCGGCGGGATGGCGGGAGCATGGCGGGGCGGGTGAGGGCCGGCGCAGGAAGTTTGAGTTTGATTTCCGGGAGCACCCCGAGGGGTCCCGGCGGCGGGCGGGGAGCGAGGGGCTGGAGGATGAGCGGGACGGTCTGCCGGAGTGGTGCACGGACGAGGAGGATGGAGAGATGGGCACCTTCGACTCTTCTGGGGCCTTCCTGCCTATTAAGGTGAACTTAGCGAGCATGTGTGAGGGTGTGTGTGTGGATGTGTGTAGGTGTGTGCACGTGTGTATTTGATTGTGAGCCTGACCAGGTGTATGAGGGTGTGAGTGTGTGTGTTTAGTTGGTTCTGCATGTTGCTGAGTGTGTGTAGGTTTCTGTGTGTGTCTGTCTGTGTGTGTTTGTGTTTGAGGGTGTGTACATGTGTGTTTGTGTGTTGATGTGTGTTGGTATGTGTGTCGGTGTGTATATGAGAGTGTAGATTTGTATGGGCGTTTTTGAGTGTGTTTAGATGTGTTTTAGTATTTGTGATGGTGTGTATTTGTGAGGGATGTGTGTGGGTGTTGAGTTTGTGTAGATGCGAGTGTGTTTTTGTGTGTGTAGTGGATGTGTGTGCAGATGTGTGTTAGTATTTGTGATGGTGTGTATTTGTGAGTGATGTGTGTGGGTGTTGGTGAGTTTGTGTAGATGTGTGTGTGTGTGTGTGCAGATGTGTGTTAGTATTTGTGATGGTGTCTAATTTTGAGTGATGTGTGTGGGTGTTTGTGTAGATGTGTGTGTGTGTGTGTGCAGATGTGTGTTAGTATTTGTGATGGTGTCTAATTTTGAGTGATGTGTGTGGGTGTTGGTGAGTTTGTGTAGATGAGAGTGTACGTTTGTGCGTGTGTGTGTAGTGCGTGTGTGTGCAGATGTTTGTTGGTGTTTGTGATGGCGTGCATTTGTGACTGTAGGTGCGATTGAGCGTGTGTGCGTGGATGTGCATTTGTGTATGCATGTAGCTGTGTCTGGGTGAGTGTGTGTGTGTGTGTAAGTGAGGGTGTGTTAATTGTGCGATTTTCTGGCATTCTCTGTGTGGTTGTGTGTTGCTGCTGGCTGTGTAGTTTTTCCAGTCTCCTCCTTCTTGTAAATATTTAATCATAACTGCCCTCAGCGGCCACTAATTCTCCATCTGTTATCTGGCAGTGTGCATCATGCCTCTCCCTCCCTCCCTCCCTCCCTCTCTTTCTCTCTCTCTCTCTCTCTCTCTCTCTGCAGAAGGGCTCCAAGGACCCCATTCCAGAGGAGCTGGATTTCCAGGGTCTGGAGGAGGAAGAGGAGGAGCCTAGTCCCAGCCAGGAGAGGAAGGACAGCGGTGGGGAGAGAGGTGAGAGGAGAGGGGGAGAGAGGGAGGGAAGGAAGGAGGACACAGGGTGGAGAGGATGGTTCATCCACATCAAGAACTGAAACTATGAACTACGACCATACGATAATTCACCTTTCGCTAAGCCCCGCCCTAGAATTTAGACTGGCCAATCACAGCGAAGCCAACAACTGGCTCTGACTGAACTCCGACACTCATCACAGCGCACCATTGAATCTAGTGCAGGCGTCTCAGATTTTCGTACTTTTCGACACTCGTTTTTGTGGACTTTAACATAGTTATGGTTAAACGTTGTGCCTGGGGCACTTGTAAGACTGACACTTGTTACCCAGAGAGGTTGGAGGGGCGTGTGCGTAAAAATTGCCACTGTCTGTATTTTTTTTTTTTTTCCCCCTTTGTAATATGCTGCCTTCAGAGTTTTCCAGCGATGCTTAACTTGGTTGGCAGTTCACACAAAACCGGCCTCTCTCCACTTTTAGCACACCTTAAAGATATCGTCGTTACGGTGCTTTATCCCATCGATATATTCCAATATGTTCATGCCTTTCATTATATGAACGCACACAGTCGTCTCCTCTTCACTCTAAAAATGCTAATTCCTTGCGAATTGAACAAGCGCAGACGTAATTGAATATTCTGTTTGGGGGCATTTTCCGATTAAGGTGTATACATGACCCAATATTCCGATTAAAATGGGCATATGCCAGGGGTCTTATTCGGAATATTTCGAATCGGAAAATGACCTTAATCGGGTTATTGCACGTTTACATGACAGGTGCGCAATCGGAATATTCTCATATTCCGATTAATACAGGAATATGGTGTGCATGTAAACGCAGTCATTTATTCAGATCGGCTAAATTCCTGGGCCATGAAGGAATACCGCTCAGAGGGCACAGTCATCACGACAAATCACTGCTGACTAGTGATAGTGGAGAGTGACGACCTGACAGTCCCCCAAATATTAGCGAGCAAACGCTGAACCTAAAATTACACTCATAACTACCTTACCCGTTAGCTAAGAGAACATAAATGTTACAGCCGCCCCGCTAGCTAACGTCAGCTGATACATTATAGTTAATGCCGTGGTATAAACTGACTGTATAAATCAGTCTATGTGTCAAAGTCCAGATTTCCTACATTGTACATGAGCATACTGTAACCCTTTCTGTCTACTCCTGTCTGAAACCGCATTTGCTGCTTTGTAAAAGCCCAACAGCAGTTCAGCTGGAAGAGCTGTCAAAAACGCCATGTTGAAGCTGAAGTTTTGTCGGATTTGGCAACAATAACTAAGGGGGGCGGGGCTTAGCGAAAGGTGAATTCACGCCAGTGCGCAAATATTTCATTATAATGAGCATTCACACTGATAATCACTACGTTTCTATTGTTGGCATCTTTCCAAATTTCACGGATTCATTTTCAATGGCTGTTGACCTTTGTCATTCAAAAATCACTTTGAAAGGAAGCAATCACAAATGATATTGTCCTGGATGCCGTTAAAGTTTTGGTGTTGACTGCGCGATGGATAGGAGTGATTAAGCATTTATGCTTACAGTTATTGTTGTAATGATCATTCTTGGTTTGGATGATTGTAAAGGAGTAATAATGCAGTATCTGCACTCCAGCAGACCTGTCTGAACCCTAACAAGAGCAGTTTTTTTTCCCCCAAAAATCTCTGTCGGGTCTTGTAGAATTTTGTTGCTATTGGCAACTGGCAGGTTGACTGTGACATCATCATTAGAATGTCCCGTTAGGTATGTCTTCATCAGAACGAAGTTAAACTAGCCAGCTATTTTGCGGTTAGGGAAAGTAGCCCGATAGTACAAATTTGCGTCTCCATTCGCCCGAAAGCCCTCCGCTCGAGAAATGAAGACGCTACACAAATGGCAGGCTAATTTGCAAACTAGACTAAGATTTATCGGGAAAGTTTCCCGATCAAATTAGCGGGCTTTTTGCGTCTTCACTACAAAATAGCCAGCTAATTTGACTTCGGGCTAGTTTCAAAACTGCAAAATAGCTAGCTAATTTGAGACTTTGCTCTAATGAAGGCAGGCTTGTTGAGTACGCTCTGAAGAGACATTTGTGACCTCACACCCTTCAGGTTTAACTCCTCCCCGTTTCTCCCCAGCGGAAGTTAAAGAGGCAGCTGCAGGGGGTGATCGGGAGGTGAAATCCGCGGCCTCCCCTTCCCCTCCCGCCCCGGCGGCCCCTCCCTCCTCTGTCAGCGAGCCCCAGACCGCCCCCTGTGATCCTGAGCCCCCCCAGCCTCCAGCCGCCCACCCCCCGAAGGCCAGCAAGGTGTCCAACGAAGGTAGACAGTCCCTCAGCACACAACACCCTCACCTCGCACTGCCCAATCATGTGCCAGGAAGGGCTATCAATCAAATCCATCGACTCACCGGCATCTGTCCCACCTTTGGATTAACGGTGCCAGTGAGGAGTTTGAGTACATCCAGTCAAAGGAAAAAAATTAAGAATTTTTTTATTTTCCTCCAAAAAGAAAATAAGAATAATCAGTCTGAAATGTATTCAGATATCCTGCAATAAATGCCACTGAGCATATTTGTGTTAATTTTATTCAAAGGGCAGGCCTATGGTTCTGAATATTCACTCCGACGCAGCTGCTCAAGTTGACCTCTCTGTCTTGTTCATATCCAGACTGATTCGATTTTACTTCTTCTTAGGAAATGGAACTGGTTCACTCGTTAATTTTGGCCTCACTTGCCTTTTTTGTGACCTCCAAAATTTTGGACGCTGGAATGACTACTTGTGCCATCTGAAGTTATTTTCTGTAAACTACTTAAGCTTTACCAATTTGAGAGTACAAAAACGCAAGTGCGCTTAAAATTTTGACCACTTCAGTCAGTTAAGTGAAAATAGGCTTGCTTGGGGATTGGTTGGAATGAAGGCCTGCATGCTCTCCCCTCCACAGTATGCGATTGTGCTCCTATTGTCAAACTTCCAGACGGTTGTGTAATGTCGCCTTTTAAACAATCATCTGTTTAAGCGTAACGCCCCGTGGGCCTCTTATTGGCCCGTTCTCGCGTCCGCTGCTCTGACTTTAAAAGGATCGATGGCAGGAGTTTGAGTAACTGTGGCCAAAACTACGTCACCCGATGGCACCGAATCGCCTCCCCTCTGCCAAACTCATAATCTTCCCTTTGTGTTTGGAACCGAAATATCGCAGGCTGCCCATGAAATTATGTTTCATGTAATTACATGACGTTCCTGCCGAAGGTGCTCTCTACTCGATTATCTTCATCGCTGAAGTGTTTTGCGGGTGAACAGCAATTCCGCCTGTATGTTTCTGTATTATTGCCATATTGGTAGTTTTGGTTCAAGTCATTCCCAAGGATTTGGATCTGTTGTGTGGGTCCTTTGTGAAAATGGTGTCATCTGATAAAATGATGATGCATTGACGACTTCCTTTGACTTTGGATGGGACCAAATGTTCTTTGACTCGCCGTACAATATTCTCCCATTTTCAGCAGAAAACCTGTGGGATTGTTGAACATCACATTGTGCTTGAGACTTATTTGGTTAAGGAGTGTTTGTCTAAAATGCAAATTAACCCTTTCGCAGGCACAGCGACATTTTTGTCGTTTTAACCAACGTGTTTTATAAAGTCTTCTCTCATTGGCCGATTGCGGGAATTCCCTTGTTAGTTACACTCATTACCATTGGCTGTCACCCAGCACTGTATTTTTAGCCGTGAACGAGGCATGGGATTTCCTAAAAACGCTAAATACGAGACTACTTCGGGTCAAATTGTGGGACATGTGAACATGGCATCGATTTAGTACAAACAGCCGGCATTCTAGCCGTGTTTCTAAACGTAAATACAACGTGGATGAAGTTTTTGCTTTTATTGAATGACTCTGACGATGAGTTTGAATATCCAGAGAGTGGGAGTGACTTGGATCCAAACGATTTTAGGGATTCTGGAGAGGATTAAAACATAAAAACATCAGTTATGGGAAACTTATTTGAGATTTGGTGTTATTTTATTGTTATTTTGAATAACAATCATATTTTGGTAAAAACCCAAAATTAATCCGTCCGTGGGGGTATGCATCTGGGCCAAAATTTGCCTGCGAAAGGGTTAAGATCAGACTTTTTTTTTGTCCTCTTTCATGTAAAACCTTTTGCTCACTGTTAGCTTGTGAAGTTTGTAGTTCTTATGCCATTGGAGGTCTCGTAATAAGTCAGAATTTATTGATATCTTGCGGAGTGAGATTTGAGGTCTGAATACAACTCCAAAGCACTTGTTGAGATTGACTTGATTTTTGGTGCAAGTCCTGTATCATGGTTTCTTGACCACTCTTGTTCATTAGATGCTGCACCAGCGGGGGCCGCTACACAACTGAGCCCCGGCACCTCCTCGAGCCTGTCTTCATCCCCTCCTTCCTCATCTGCTGCTATTGACCTCCCACCGCCAGGGGGCGACACGGAGGACGATGAGGGCATGAAGCACTTGCAACAGGTCAGAGTTGGCTCCAGCACAGACAGTGTGTAAACTGTTTGAATTAAGTCTCGGTTCCGTGAGCTGAAATTGTTCGCTGTGTTGTGTATTTATGTCACGTCTCTAAATACTCATAGGGGCTCCCCAACCCTGCTCCCGGAGCTCTAACGTGCTGTTGGTTTCCTGTCTAACTCTAAATAAAACGTACCTCAGTCTGTAGTTAGGGTTATGCAACCTTGATCACACTTGGAGATTTGAATGCAAGTGTGACCCATTTCTCAAATCATTCACAGAGTATTTTGATTTATGTGCTGTTTTTCTAGGCGATAAGTGTGGACGCTTCAGGGCGGTATTTGATGTACATAAGCCCAGAATACCCCTGAGAGTTGTTCTTGCTCTGCTAAATTCTTAACTTGAATCTGTAAGATTAGGGGTTGGAGTGAAAACTTGCGTAACTGTTGCTCTCAAGGAACAAGATGGGTTAGCATTTCTCAACAATCTGGAGAATTTGTGTACACACCCTTTTTTTTAGCATGTGTTTTTGGCATATGTGAGTGCACTTGCATGCTTTTGTGAGCGTGTGGCCTTGAGAGTGTGTGTGTATGTGTGTGTGTGTGTGTGTGTGTGTGTGTGTAGCTCATTGTGCAAACCTCCCCCCTGTGCTGCAGGAAGCGGAGAAGATGGTGGCCTCCCTGCAGGACACCTCTCTGGAGGAGGAGTGTTTCACCCAAACCCTGCAGGAGAGCCGAAACACCGCCGCCGCCCTGCCCCTCTCGCACGAGGCCGCTATGAAGTGGTTCTACAAGGACCCGCAGGGCGAGATACAGGGTACTGTTCTCATGCGCGCACATGCACACACACACACACACACACTCTGACTCACTCACAAACTCACACACTTTCAGTCTCATTCTTCATCTCAGCCCAACCTGGTATTTGTCCCTCAAACGATCCCCCCCCTCCAGTTTATACGAAGTCTGGAGTTCTGTGCCTGTGTTACAGTGTACAGATCAGGGCTCCTGTGATCCAAAATGCAGTTTAATGTATATTATTCATCTTTTCAATAAAACGTAATTGAAAAGACAAGTTATGTACAAATATTTTGATGCACTCTGATGCATTTGAACTTGGATTTTTTTTCCTCAAATAATTATGTCTCCCCCCAGGCGGGAGGGGGAGACATTTTGTTTTTGCACGGTTTCCCGTCCATGTTCGTGTTCGGCCCGGCGTTCCCACCGTTTCCGGGCTGTAATTTGTAAATTGTTTAAGATATCTACATCAAACCTTGCATACTCTTTCAACATTGTATGTAGATGTGCCTTTTTGCTGTCTGAGAACATCAATGGGGGGGGACACATTTGTTTTTTTGCCTTAAAAACAATCTCAAGTTTATTTAGTCTAAATTTTGGTTACAGTGAATAGATGTTTTGTGCCCAGATTTAAATCACGTCATCAGCAGAAGTCTAATGGATGGCTAACCCGTGAGTGAATGTCTCGCCCCTCCCCACAGGGCCGTTCAGCACCCTGGAGATGTCGGAATGGTTCCAGGCTGGGTACTTCACCATGACGCTGCTGGTGAAGAGGGGCTGCGACGAGGGTTTCCAGCCCCTGGGCGACGTCATCAAGATGTGGGGTCGCGTGCCTTTTGCCCCGGGGCCGTCCCCGCCCCCCCTGCTGGTGAGACCACACCCCCCCACTCGCCCTCTGCAGGGCCGGGGGTCCTCTGTGAGTGCAGGAGCGCAGGGTTTATTATTATTATTGGGGGGTGTGTCTTGTGTTTATTTGGAAGTGGCACTGTTGGTGTGGCTGCATGCAGTGTTGTGTTTGTGTGCATGATACCAGCGTATTTCAGTTGTTCCTTTGATGTAGCACATGGCCTGTGTCTGTGATGCATGTCGACAGTTGTCTTATCTGTAGGCTGTGATTTTGTTTGGAAGCCGGCGCCGAACTTTTCGGAGAGGTTGCTTGTATATTGAGTCAAAAATACACAGTTGATTATAATATGTGGTTTTGTCAGCCAGCTCCTGTCAATTTGTTCATGTTCTGGGTCACAAATATGTAAGACTGAGTTATTGGCTCACCTGATCCAAGGGGACGAGGATGAGCTATCGCCATGGCACAGCACCCGTCGTTCAACTTTTACGACTTCTCAAGTTCTGCCAGGCAGGGTTGGATCACACTTAGAACAAATGTTCCTCTCATGGCCCTGATCCAAGTGTTCTTTTTCGAGTCAACTCAGAATCCAATATGGCAGCCCTGGCTTCTGATTGGCTGCCACGTTTTGGATTTCTTTTCCTGTTTCACTGGGTCACATTTGGATTAGACTCGGTGTTTGTCACATTGCCCTGACCAGGTGTTATCTGTTGGCTCGTTTCGGGAGCCAGTCTAGCCGCCCCTGGTCTCTGATTGGTGGACGCGTTTTTGACAACTCTTCCTGTTCCACTGCTTACATACGAGTCTCGTGGCCCTGACCAGCTGCTCTTATTTTTCTGCTCCATTCGAAAACCAATATGGCTGCTCTGGTCTCCGTTTGGCTGGTGCATTTATGTTTTTTGGTTTTTTTTTGGTCCAGTTCCACTGGTCAGACTTGGACTGCACTTGTTGCATGTGCTTGTCTCGTGGCTCTGACCAAGTGTTATGTTTTGAATTGATTGAGAATACAGTAAGGCCACCCTGGCCATGTTGAATTCCGTTTGACTGAAAAGAACTGTTGCGATGTCAAGTCAGGAGAGCGATGCGTTGTCGGCAGACTTCTGTCCATTAATGAGGTGTGTGACGTGGGGCAAAGGATTGGGGCTTATCTGGTGTTATTTGTTCATCGTTCTTTGACGTGTATTGCGCCTTGACGTGTGTTTATTGTGCGTCGGGGGTGTTCAGTCTATTTATTTGAACGCTGCATCTGAGGCTTGGTTGCACGCTGTGTTGTGGTGCATTATGTGCTTGCAGTGTCCGTGCATCCGTTCTGTTATTGGTGAAAGTTTATTCGGTGTGTGAGCACGTATCGGGCCTTCACGCGGGCGTGTTGTGATGTCACTTCCTCCCGCAGGGTAACATGGATCAGGAGAGACTGAAGAAGCAGCAGGAGCTGGCGGCCGCCGCCGCGCTTTATCAGCAGCTCCAGCAGCAGCAGCTATTCCAGCTCATTAACAGGTCTGTGCCTCCCTCTGTCTGTCGCTGTCTCTCGGTCTGTGGCTGCCTGCGTCTGTTTGTGTGTTAGTGTCTCCTTCGCACTTTGTCTGTACCTGTGTCGGTGTGTGGTTGTCTTCTGCCTTATGTCTGTCAGTCTGTGTCTGCTACTGTTAGTGTCTTATTCTGTTTGGGTCTGTCCGTCCCTGTCTGTGTGTATTTGTGTCTCTTTCTGTACCTGTGTCAGTCTGTGGCTGTCTGCCACCATCCGTGTCTCTTTTTGTCTGACTGTGTTAATGTGCACCTCTGTCTTTCTGTTATGGTGTGTCAATGTTGGTGTATCTTATTCTCTTTCTTTCTGTCACTGTCATTCTCTCTGGTTGTCTCCGTTTGTCTTTGTTTTTTTTCTGTCTTCCAGCTGTGGTCTGTATTGCGGCTGATGACTCAAGATAGTTTATTGAGTACAGCTCTGAATTGCGTGCTCAGTGTCTGTAGTAAGGTGAATGTGTACATTAGTTAGCTTTAAGGGCGTAGATCATGTGATTTTGAGTGAGTGTGTGAGTGATTGTCATATTAGCTGGGGGTGCTCTGGTCATGCCTGTGACTCAGGTGGTGTGTTTGCGGCCCCACAGGTGTGGAGAGCAGGGCATGATGCCTTCAATGAACAGGTCCATGTCTGTACCAGACACAGGGTCCATGTGGGACATGCATACCTCAGCTTCACAGCCGCAAGGTATCCCTCGCCCCCCCCACGCCTGCACACACACACTCCGCACTCCTGCTGAAACTCACACACACACTGTATTACGCACATGTGCGTACTTGCGGCGCTGTTTAGGCAAACATGCACGCTGAAATTCGAGCCACCGTGCTTGTGCTCTAATGCTGTAAGAATGGGGGTCGCTCTTGGTGTGATCCTCTGTGTGATGAGTAACTTGGAAGCCACAGAATATGTGGATTTTCTGTTTTTCAGATTTAACATTCAATTTACCACTTATTCCATTTCTCTCCCTCACCCCTCCTCCTCTCCCTCTCTCTGTCTCTCTCCTTTTGTTCCTCCCCCTTTCTCTCTCACTCCTTTTCCCCCCTCTGTTTGTCTGTAACTCTCCATGTTCCAGGCGGTGAAGCCTCTTTATGGGACTTAACAATGAATTCTACTCAGGGTCCAACTCTAGAACAGATTCAGAAGGTGAGTGGTGTGGCTTCTGTTAAAACAGGGCTTCAGTGGCCCTCGTTTGGCCCCCGTTTAGCCTTTGTTGTGCAGTCATGACCCATATGATCTTTTGCCTGTGCATTTTCATCCATGTTGGTTTGTGTGGGTCTCTATCTGGGTCTGTCTATCTCAGTGTGCCCATTTGCCTTTCTATCGATCCTTGTTTGTCTTTGTGTCTGCACTTTTGAGCCCATGCCTGTTTGGTGTCTCCCTGGATCTGTCTGCCCATATTTTGGTTTGTCTGACTCTGTCCATGTGTCCATGTGTCTTTTCATGTGACCTCGTACCCATCTCTCTGAGTCTGTGTCACTTGACATATAAACACACATTTGTCTGTGTAAAGTGTCTGTCTGTATTATGACATGTCTGTCCATATTATAACGTTTCTCCATGTAATAATGTGTCAGTAATGGTGTGTCTGTCCATATAATAAAGTCACACTAACATGTCTTTCCACATAACTGATAAGTCTGTGTATTAACGTGTCTGGTCATCTGTGTGTCTGTCCGTGTAATAACATAGATATGTGTATAATAACGTGTACGCTCATATTTTAACGTGCCTTGATGTCGGTTTGTGTGGGCGCTGGTGCAGCTCCAGCAGGAGAGGCGCGATGCTGAACTCAGGGCGAAGCGCGAGGAGGAGGAGAGGAAGCGCAGAGAGGAGAAGAGGAGGCAGCAGGAGGAGCAGAAGAGGCGTGAGGAAGAGGAGCTCTACCGCCGCAAACAGGTGAGGAAGAGCAGCCCGTATAAATCACTCCCCTCTGCATGTGTGTCATAATGTGGAGGCATAACCCTTATATATCCCTCCCCTCTGCATGTGTGCAGTGATGGGAGCTCTAACCCTTATATATCCCTCCCCTCTGCATGTGTGCAGTGATGGGGAGCTCTAACCCTATATATCCCTCCCCTCTGCATGTGTGCAGTGATGGGGATCCCCTTATATATCCCTCCCCTCTGCATGTGTGCAGTGATGGGGGAACCTCTAACCCTGCATGTGTGCAGTTAGCCCTCCCCTCTGCATGTGTGCAGTGATGGGGAGCTCTAACCCTTATATATCCCTCCCCTCTGCATGTGTGCAGTGATGGGGAGCTCTAACCCTTATATATCCCTCCCCTCTGCATGTGTGCAGTGATGGGGAGCTCTAACCCTTATATATCCCTCCCCTCTGCATGTGTGCAGTGATGGGGAGCTCTAATCCTTATATATCCCTCCCCTCTGCATGTGTGCAGTGATGGGGAGCTCTAACCCTTATATATCCCTCCCCTCTGCATGTGTGCAGTGATGGGGAGCTCTAACCCTTATATATCCCTCCCCTCTGTATGTGTGCAGTGATGGGGAGCTCTAACCCTTATATATCCCTCCCCTCTGCATGTGTGCAGTGATGGGGAGCTCTAACCCTTATATATCCCTCCCCTCTGCATGTGTGCAGTGATGGGGAGCTCTATATCCCTCCCTCTGCATGTGTGCAGTGATGGGGATAACCTTATATATCCCCCTCTGCATGTGTGCAGTGATGGGGGAGCTCTAACCCTATATATCCCTCCCCTCTGCATGTGTGCAGTGATGGGGAGCTCTAACCCTTATATAGCCCTCCCCTCTGCATGTGTGCAGTGATGGGGAGCTCTAACCCTTATATATCCCTCCCCTCTGTATGTGTGCAGTGATGGGGAGCTCTAACCCTTATATATCCCTCCCCTCTGCATGTGTGCAGTGATGGGGAGCTCTAACCCTTATATATCCCTCCCCTCTGCATGTGTGCAGTGATGGGGAGCTCTAACCCTTATATAGCCCTCCCCTCTGCATGTGTGCAGTGATGGGGAGCTCTAACCCTTATATAGCCCTCCCCTCTGCATGTGTGCAGTGATGGGGAGCTCTAACCCTATATATCCCCCCCTCTGCATGTGTGCAGTGATGGGGAGCTCTAACCCTTATATATCCCTCCCCCTCTGCATGTGTGCAGTGATGGGGAGCTCTAATATCCCTCCCCCTTATATATCCCTCCCCTCTGCATGTGTGCAGTGATGGGGAGCTCTAACCCTTATATATCCCTCCCCTCTGCATGTGTGCAGTGATGGGGAGCTCTAACCCTTATATATCCCTCCCCCTCTGCATGTGGGGAGCTCTAACCCTTATATATCCCTCCCCTCTGTATGTGTGCAGTGATGGGGAGCTCTAACCCTTATATAGCCCTCCCCTCTGTATGTGTGCAGCGATGGGGAGCTCTAACCCTTATATATCCCTCCCCTCTGTTTTCAGTGTCGGCAGCAGGAGCTGCTCATGAAGTTGCTCCAGCAGAGCCAGCAGCAGGCAGCTGCCCAGTCCGGCCCCTCCTGGAGTGGGGGTCCCAGCCCTCAGCTGCCCAAGTCGGCCAAGGCCCTGAATCTGCTGGAGCTGCAGCAGGAGGCAGAGAGACAGCTGCACAAGCAGCAGCAGAGAGCCCAGCACCAGCAGGGCAGGGTGGGGCATTTAATCAGTTCTGTCTCTGTCTGTCTGTCACTCCCTGCATCTGATTGTCTGTCTGTGTCAGTCTGTATCAGTCTCTGCCTGTTGCTGTCTGTGTCGGTCACGGTCTGTGTCTTTCCTCTTCCGTCTGTCTTATTGGCACGTGTCAGTCTGGATCTGTTGTTGTTGCCATTTTTTTTTTTTTTTTTGTCTGTCCCTGTCTGTTGCTGCTTGTCTGTCTGTTGCCATCTGTGTGTCACTGTTCCTTTGGGTCTGTCATGGTCTGTGTCTTTCTTTCTGACTGTATCAGTTTCTTCTGTCACTCTTTCTAAGAGTTTGTCTCTATTTTTTTAACATATTGGCCCTATGGGCCGATAAACTGTTGTCCTGGTGTGGTGTCTGTCGTCCAGAACACTTTTTATGTTTTTTTGTTCTGATGCATTTTCGTGTAAATTTGCGGTAACATACTACTAGACCATATCTCCAGGCGCTTTTTTCGGATTTTTGATTGAATCATTTTTGTCCATTTTATGGGCCCTTGAAATTTTGGCCCCAATGTTAAAGATAGGACTGAGAAATTTTAAAAAATTATTTCCCAAAAACTGTGTGATAAATTTTTTTTTCTAAATCAGGCAATCAACTTACCTTAGTACCGTCAATGTACAGTGCGAGCGCCTTCGGTGACCTTCGAACGTCTAACTTCACATAGTAAAATTTCAATGACTTCTATCACCAAAACTATTACAGATAGAGCTTAGGTTTGTATTGTGGGCATATAGGAAGTCTTGTATGAAGTTTCATTGGGTGACCTTGAACTTGACCTTCAGTGACCTTCAACGGCCAAACTGTGCAGTGAAATATCAGTGACTTGCATCAGCAAAATCGTTACAGATTGAGTGTAGGTTTGTATTGGAGACTTATAGGAAGTCATATATGAACTTTCATTTGGTGACATTCATCTTGACCTTCGAAGGTCGAACTTGACCAAGAGAAAATTCTATGACCTCTGTCACTGAAAAGGTCACAGATGGAGCCTAGGTTTGTGTTACTGACATAGGAAGTCACACATGAACTTTCATTTGGTGACATTCAACTTGACTGTTGGTGACCTTTTGAAGGTCTAACTTGACATGATACAATTACAATGACTCATATTGCCAAAACGGTCACAGATGGGAGTCTAGGTTTTTATTAGAAACATGTAGGAAGTCGTATATGAACTTTCATTTGGCGACCTTCATATTGACCTTCAAAGGTCAAATGTGACCTAGTGAAAATTCAATGACTTATATCACTAAAATGGTCACATATGGAGCCAAGGTTTGTGTTACTGACATGTAGGAAGTCACATATAAACTTTCATTTGGTGACATTCAGCTTGACTGTCAGTGACCAGAGGGTCGAACTTGACAGTGAAATTACAATGACTTGTATCACCAAAATGGTCACAGATTGAGCCAAGGTTTGTGTAGAGACATTTACGCTGTAGAAAGTCATATATGAAGTCCATTTGTTGACCACAACTTGACATTCTGTGACCTTTAATTTCACAATTGACATATTGAATTTTCAATGACTTGTATCACCAAAACTGCTTCAGAGCTTAAGAATGTGTTTGTATTAAATGTATGTGAATTTTTATTTAGTGGCCTTGACATTGATTTTCATCGATTCAAATGTCAAACTTCACATGAAATTTTCATAACTTGTATCATCACTGTAAGACTACTTGCTGGTAAGCTACAGGACCCTTGGTCCTATTTTTATGTCTGTTAGTATCTCTGTGTCTGTCTGTAGTTGTCTGTTTCTGCCTGTGTTTGCATATATCTGTATTGGGAAGGTAAATTACGAAATGAGACATTTTAGGTTTTTAGGCGGGCCCTCCATTATGTCCTTTCCTGACTGTGTTGGATAGTTATGTGGGCTAAAACCCAACCCAGCTTGTTAATTCAGTCCATGTTCCAGGTAAGTTTTAAGTCGTGGTTATCCAGAGATTACTTGTTTTTGTATGGAACTTGGTCTGTAATCCCGGGCTACCTTTATAATACACTTCACCGTAATGCCCTGGAAACCAGCCCAGTTCCTGGAAATCAGCCCTCCTGTTGGTTTTCCTTCAAACCCTAACAAAGCACTGCCTATTTATCTGGAGACAGGACCACTGCCTTAATGGGGCACATGGAGGGTTGGCGAATGGATGGAAGAGGAGCTGGAATTTTGATAAGATTGGGTTGCCTCTAACGCCCTCTCTCCCTCTCTCTCTCCTCCCTTCAGCACGGCGGCCTGTCGATGGGGGGCTCCTCTCTGGGAGTTCAGTGGGGGGAGAGCGCTGGGGGTCTGTGGGGGGGGCCAGGGATGGAGGGGAAGGCGGGGGGCGGAGGAGGAGCCGGATCCGGGATGGGAATGTGGGATGAGGCGGTGAAGAGCCAAACCGGACTCCGGGGAATGGGCCTCAAAAACAGCCGCAGCAGCCCCTCCCTCAGGTTAGCCTGCCTGCTACACGCTAACTAGCCTCCACCCTCTACACGCATGTATCTGTGCTAGAGGTGTGCACTTATGGTATATATTGTACTTGTCTAGTGAGCGGTACATCCTGAATGGTGTGTGTCTGTGTGTGTCTGTGGTTTGTTTGTATGGTGGAGGTGTGTGCTCATGTTATATTTGTGTAATGAGCAGTACTTCCTGAACAGTGTTTTTGTGTATGTAGTGTGTATGTATATTAGAGGTGTATGCTCAATGTTATATAGTGAGCAGTACATCCTGAACAGTGTGTGTGTGTGTGTGTGTGTCTGTGGTGTGTATGTATGGTAGAGGTGTGTGCTAGTTGTATACATTATATTTCTTTTGTGAACAGCACATGCTGAACATGGCGCATATGCCGATGGTGTACGTGTATGTGAGAGGTTTATGTTAATAGTATTTGTCGTGAGCAATCCATGCTGAATTGGGTGTCAGTGTCAATGGTCTGTATTTATGACAGAGGTGTAAGCTAATGGTATATATTGCATTTCAGGGCTCGAATTAGGATTTTTTGACTCCACCCAGATTTTGAAAATAGGTGCGCTCTTGCGTGTTTAGGTGCACAGTCGAAAACTTGCTTAATGCAATAAAAAAAGCCACTTTGCGGCAGTACAAAATGAATGAACAAATATTCTTAAACTCATATTCTTTGATATGCCGTAGGACTACTGTAAATTTGCAGTGATGCAACAGGTTAGGGTTATTGGTGGGATAAGATTTTATTAAAATCATGCTGTATATAAGAAAAATAATGGAAAAAATAATTTTAAAAAATGAAGAAATCCGTAAAACTGAGTGTACTATTGTTATTTATCAGTCAGATAATATTCAATCTAGCAACAGTGCTGCTTTTTGCTGTTTTTATATTTTTACATTCTTCATAACTCCATAATTAAGACCCTCTCCTCCTAGATTATATTTAATCTAGAAGAATTTTTTTTGGTAAGATTTTATTAATCACCCAGCAGCCACTTACGTTACATCCAACGAGTAAGTGCATACATCAACCAACATGAATGGATCTTCAAACATGAATCTCAATTACAATTTCCCAAGAGTCCACCCGAGTATGCGCGTCCATAATTTTAAGTGTCCACCCAATCAGTGTAAAACGTAATTTATATCTCCCGTTAGGCCGCAGTCCCATTGGTGAGGGTCGTGGTCTGTGCTGGCGGCGCTTCCTGGTGCCGCGGAGGGCAAATGTCCCTCAAGGGATCAGGGGAAGTCTTCGATGAGAAATATACATTACGCGATCAGCCAATGATGGCACATATGTGGCCTCAGACCAAACGTGTTCCACAGTGTTGTAGTCCCATCGATTTTGTCATTAATTCTCGTCTCTTACCAATAAAATTTATCGTTTCAGGTAAGGATGATTTGTAGAAAGAGGATTTATTTCGGGGGCAAATTTTTATTAGGCGCACGCGGTGCATCCGACTTTAAATTTTGGGTGCACCTGCCGAAAATCAGGTGCATACGTGCACCTATGCACCCGCTATTTCGAGCCCTGCATTTATGTAAATGGCAGTGCGTTCTGAACAGTGTGCATGTGCCTACGGTGTATACGTATGGTAGAGGCGTGTGCTAATGGTGTGTATTACATTTGTGTATTGAGCGGTGCTTGCTGAACAGTGTGTGTGTGCCTATGGTGTGTGTGTGCGTGTGTGTGTGTGTGTGTGGTGGTGTGTGTGGTACGGCATGTGAATCTTTGCAGTGAGCAGTACATGCTGAACAGGCGGAAGCGCACTGAGGAAGAGGAGAAGCTGCTGAAGCTGTTGCAGGGCATGAAGCCGCAGGATGGCTTCACCACCTGGTGCGAGCAGATGCTGCACGCGCTGAACACCTCAGCCAACAACTCCGCCTCCTCCCTGCACGGTAAACCTCTCTCTCTCTCTCTCCCCCTCTCTCTCTCTCTCCCCCTCTCTCTCCCCCTCTCTCTCTCCCCCCCTCTCTGTCGTCACTCTCCCGCTCTCTCTCCTCTCTCTGTCCCTTGCTGTGTCCATCTCCATCCCCCTCTCTCTCTCTCTCTTCCATCCTGCCAGCTCTTGCTCCGCAGATGCTTCCAAATTCTTAAATACATGGTGCAGTAAATACTTCCACGGCATTAAACAACATTGCAAGAACGTTTAATACAACATTAATTTGGCATTGCAATATATCCCGTTTCCAGTTGCATTTCCCGCTGTCATCTTTCGGTCCGTTTCTTGGCCTTTCACAATTGGTTCCTCCTTTTGTCTGTAAGTGCGTTCCTTCAGTATTTGATCCTTGATGCCATTTTGGCTCTGTACTTCTGCTTGTTTGATTTAAAAAAAGCAATGAGCCTGAAATGGAGACCAGCAGCTTAAAGCTCCAAGTTTGCAAATTTCCATCCATATTCTGTAAAAACAAGCAGGAATTTCCGGCCCTCTTTATCACCTCTGCCCAAATACTTATGGACTGCAGTCCATAATAAAACAATTTCTCATTCCTGTGCATCTGACACAGAAAATGGGCAGGAGTTGGTCCTCCATGGGATTCTTCTCTGCTGATTTATCTGCATCCCGTCAATCGCTCTGTGTGTGTGTGTCTCCCATTTACGAATTCTTTTGACATGGGAGCTTGGATCACACATCTCTAACGGCATATCGCATAGAAAATTAATATCCATACAACTGCATCTCCTCCCGCCCCCCTGCTTCCCTGCGTAGTGGCCACCATCGTGGCATACCTGAAAGAGGTGGAGTCTCCCTATGAGGTCCTTGACTTCATCCGCTCCTACCTGGGGGACACCGTGGAAGCCAAAGAGTTTGCCAAACAGTTCCTGGAGCGGCGTGCCAAACAGAAGGCCAACCACCAGAGGCAGCAGCAGCAGCAGCAGCAGCAGGTGTGTGGGTAGGGGTTAATGCTTGGGGTTCCTCATGGCCCCTAATGGGGTCCAATTGATTTTCATTCTCTGTGTTTTCAGAATCGGCATTTGACTGAGGAGTAGACCTTTTTCGTAATTCATTGGTGGCAGGTGTCCATGTCTGTTGATTTGTCGGAATGTAACATTTTTATACTCTTTTCCCCTTGCAGCTATCTAAAGAAATCGCTGGGTTGACCATGAACTTCCCGCTCCAGGTGAGCAGTGTGAGTGAGTTTAGTTCTGGTGAAAATGTATCGACTTCAAAGTGTTTTGGTGCAAAGTTTTGTAGGAATGTGGCATGTTTTCGATTTTGTGTTGCTGGTTATTTGAAAAAGGTAGACATCTGAAACTTTTTTTTTGCAGCTTGGCCATTTTATTTGGTAGGCCTGATTGTGACATTTTAAAAGCACAGATTTGACCTATAATTATTGGCCTACTAGTTCTTGTTACATTTTTCTCTCTCTCTTTTCTCTCTCTCCCTCTTTTTTTTTCCTCCTCTTTGAACCTCCCTACCACTGCCTTGTCCATGCGTCCCTCCAATGCATCTTTAATGTGATCATCTGTCTTCCAATCCCTCCTTCACTCCTCTACCCCCCCCTGCCTCTCCATTCCCTTCATTTCTCTCAGGACTCCATGCGGGGGATGAACCCCAGTGCTCTGCAGTCAGTGTTTCACGCGGGGAAAGGTGGGGTTTACGACGCCCAGGCGGGGAAACTCAAGAAGAAGCCTCCCGTGATGCTGCACTCCGACCCCAGCATCTTAGGTAGGCCGCAGAGGTCAAAGGTCACCCATAGAGGACCAGCAATTGCGCTGAAGAGGTGTGGGCTAGAAATGCACGTCCAAATTTAATGGTTAGAAGATCCAAAATAAACAGAAGAAAAGTCTGCAGCACTTCAGCTCCCTTTTCAGTGCATTTATTTAGCACATCCACCAAGCAACGTAATGGATGTGCTAAATAAATGCACTGAAAAGGGAGCTGAAGTGTGCGGACTTTTCTTCTGTTTATTTGGGGTATTTTTCTTAAGTCCAGCACCTGCCTTATATGGATGTGCGCGGCTGCTCTGCCTCTAGAAGATCCAAAATGAAATGTGATGCCATTAGGACTAGATTTGGTTCAGTTTTGGTACAGTGGAATGGGTGGCGCTACATTAATTTAGGGCACCCTGTGTATGTTGGTAAGAGCAGAGAAAGTTGGCATACCAGTAGAACTGGGTAATTTTAAGTTTGTTGGGGTTTGATAGTCTGTAGCATTGGGTACAGTTGGTTTGGGTGAGGTTGACTTCACTTGGTTATAGTAGCTGAGAAAAGAGTATGGTAGAGAAGGAATATGTTGTTGTTGAAGTGAAGAGCAGTAGCTTTGGGTATGGTGGAGTTTGGTAGGTTACGGTAGGCGTGGTTGAAGTGGGGATCGATCTGGTTCTGCAGGTTTGTGTGTGCAAGGCCCAAGGTACAGTAGATTTGGAGAAGGTTGGTGTTTTAGTCTGGGGGAAAAAAAAATAATAATAATATTAATAATAATGCTTCCAGGTCATTGTCCTGATTGTGCCCTGTACTGCCCCCTGCAGGATATTCCTTCCACAGCGCTGGGGACAGACTGAGCCTGAATGAGATGGAGGTGGTGGAGGATTACTGATCCACAGCAATAACTACCTGAGGCCTTTTGTTTAATAATCAGATCTTCTGATGAGGAATGTGCACTGCTAGGGGAGGGGTGGGTGGGCGGGGCATGGGGCATGGATTGGGTGAAAGCCCTAGGTAGGTGGGGTGGGGGGCGGGGCATCCGTGGTGGGGTGGGGGTTAGGCAGTTTGTATGGGAAACCCCTGGCACTTCTGACAGCACCTTAAACTTACTAATGCACTTTATTAAGATGGGATTTGAATAGGTTTTTTTTTTTTTTTTTTAGTTTTTGCGGGCGTGTATGCGTGTGTGTGTGTGTGTGTGTGTGTGTACGCGTATTTCTTAAACACATAACGTAAAAATGAATGTGAGTGAGTGAACACTGATGCATTCGTAGACGGATGTAACGTCTGAACTGGAAGGTTACATTTCTGAGGAAGATCGGTGGGGAATCAAATTAGGGGGGACCCCTCTTTGTTTTGTTTTTTTTTTTTTTTTTTGTTTTTTTTTAAACCTTATCAGAAAACAAATCCTTTCTTGAAAAGACAAACACTGTTGTTTTTTTTTTTGCTTTGTTTTTAAAAAAACGTTTATATAAAAAGTAAAGCTATTAAAAATTGATTGAAAAACTTGAAGATTTGCACTTGCTAAAAAAAAAAAGAAAAAATAACAAAAAAATAGATTATGTATAGAAAGCGATATTTTTGTGAATGTGTGTGTGCTGGTGTGAGTGAGGAAGTGAGAGAGAGAGAGATTATTAGTCTGCACAATGTATTTCCTTTTCAATGCTTACCAAGATGTGTAAAATGAGGCCATTCTGTTATGTTTGAATGAGAATTTTGTATTTCATGAGAAAAGTGTGTTAGTGTGAATGTTGGACGAATGTTTTGTTTTTTTGTTTTTTTTATCTTGCAGGTATGGATGGATGTGTGTTTGAGTGTGTGTGCGCATGTGTGCACGCGCATGTGTGTGTGTGTGTGTCAGAGAGAGTGCAAGGGCAATTGCACAACTCATCCTATTTTCTATCGCCACCTTCCCATCCCCAGATGAAAACAATCCAAATGTATGCATGTGTTCTGAAATATTGCGAAGTTTGTCACTGTTTTCTCAAGTGTGTTTCCTTTTTTCTTTTTTTGGTTTTGGAAAGGGGCAAGGGTGCTATTGAAGGGTGCAGTGTTACCCCTACAGCCCCACCCCCTCCTTCTCCATCCTGTCTCCGTCAATGACAAGTGGAAGCGGAGGGAAAGGGTTAATAGGCTGCCTCGGCTTTTCAAAAGCAAAAAGGAAAGAAAGTGGCCACGCGACCGGTGTTTGCGCCCTCGCGCGTGTGCGCACGCACGTGTGTATTTATGTGCGCGCACGTGCGCGCGTGTGACTGAACTGAAAGGGTAATCGCAAGAACGCGGTGGACTGTACGTATGTATGGTTTTTTGTACATATCTGCATTTATAACTTTGGAGTTCCGTAAGTGTCTTTAGTCTTTCACGTTGCCCTTTAAGTTTCCTGTTCTGTACTTATTTATGAAAAAGAAACATGCAAAATGTATGTAATTGTATATTTGAATATTTGTTGTTTAATCTGGGGATGATGTTTTTGGGGGGGAATTTGTTTGTTTAGTGTATTTGGATGCGATAATATTGCCTTTTGTTAACTCTCTCACCAATGAATGAAATGAATAGAGTTTCTAATTGAGCTAAGAAAATAGCATCAAACTTTGTGTGCAGGTCAGTGCACCAATGTTGTTGTGTTGTTACTATTGTTGAAATTGATAAATTTTCTTTTATATAAGCATTATTACATACAAAGTGAAAAAGTATTTGAATGAGGATCATTGGAGCACTTGAGGCTGCTACAATTTTTTTTGTTTTGTTTCTTTTAACCCTTAATCCTCTGTGTCATTGCCTCCACAAGAAGTGCGTGTGTTATTTTTTTTCCTAAAAAATGTTGAATGTATTCCAAAAAAAAGAGGAAAAAAAACTTGAGGTGATGCCGGGTTTTTTTTCACGAAGAGGACAGCTACGTATTTTTCACAGATTTACGTCAAGAGAAGCATGGATTACCCACTGTTCAGTACACTGCCTCGACACAGCCCCATTCATACAAACAGAACTTCGAAAATTAAAACAAGACTCAATTCCTATTCCTTACGGGAGTTTTGGTTGTTTACATGCCACACGGAATTCTGTGGTTGCAGTTTTTTTTTTTTTTTCCTTTATGGTTTCATAATTGATGTTCGTCTTTGGGTTGTGGAGCTAATTGCACTTCTGCAGTAAGGACTCGTCAGAGAGCGCGTGCAACAGTGCCCATATTCGACGGGAAGGAGTTAAAGAAATACACTTTTTGGCGGGAAGCTCCTTTCGATCGCGTTAAGGGCCGCGGCTTTTTTGACATGGAAGTTGAAGTGTTCAAATGATGACGGCGAAAGAAATCAAAGATTATTTCCGTTTTTTTCCCCTTCTGTGCCGGGAATTTTGGTTGACGGGAGGGGAAATGTGTCTGGTTTATCATTTAATTTTTTTGTCTTTATTTCGGCTTTAACTGCCTGTGTGTTCCTTGAGATTAGTGCAGTAATGTAAAGTTAAGACCTTTGGTTTCATAAAACTTAAAAAGGACAACAGAGGGCTTTTTCGGTACGCGATACGCAAACACGGAACCAGTCTTCGCTTTAACCATTTATTTTTGTGGGTTTCTTCAGTTCACGGAAAATCCTATATTTTTGCTTAAAACAAAAAAAAAAAAAAAAAAACTGAAGGAAATGTGTCGATGAGGATGGACAAAAAATCAGAAAGCTGTATATGCATGACCCTCGCTCTGCAGTCATACCATGGAACTGCTTGAGGTCATAGTCATCAAAAATGTTCCCTTTTTGAAGAGAGTCGTGATTTCTAAGTTTGTTCCTGGAAAGCTTATGTGAATGGACAAATTGGCGTGAATTCCGGATGGGTGCCTCAACACCCTGAACGCCCTCTCGCTATGCACTTTGAAAAATCGACATGATGGGAAATTAGGCTTTCTGGAGCAGAGGACTGGCAGAGGTGAGCAGGGCCATCTTTGATTGGCCCCTGGTGACCAGACGGATGCTTCCTGCAAACTTCCGCTGCATCACTGGAAATCGAATGGGGGGGGAAACGGCCCTCTTCCTTGTATATAAACATATATCCTTATATAACCGTATTTTTATATACCGTAAAATGCTGAGAAAAGAAAAAATTATTATTACAACAAACGGATGCTTGATATGAAATGAAGGAAATGCGTTAAAAAAAGTTTGTTCCTTCAAACTTTTTTGTTACTGGATTTTGACAGAAGAACTTGTGGCCTCGTCCCCCCCCCTTTGCCTATATACAGAGATGAAGGGGCCGGGCTGGCACTGAGCTGTTCGAGATGGACATTTGTTAAACCCCCTGCGAACCAGTGCAATGACCGCTGGTCCTGGGTTGCTTCTTGGAAGTCAAAAAGGGTGGCGGACAAAGGGAATTCATATTCATAAAAACATTAATGTTCGTGCTTTGCTGGAGAATTGAGAACCAGGACTGGACTTTCTGTGGAGACTCTACAGGGAGCACTGTGGATGTCTGCCGTTTCAAGAACGAAGAAGAAACTAGAAAGCAGGGACTTGCTCTGCATCAAGTTCAGCTACCTTGGACTCAAGAAATGGTGGAAAAGGATTCTGACGATTACAGAGATCTGGACTTCGCTGCTGGTAAGATACTTTTGACATTACTTTCTGCACTTGTCTTTCACTACAGTACCAGCTCAGCACTGTGGACGATCTTGCCTGGTTAAACGATGTGCCCAGCCACCCTGCCTCAATTTGGCAGACTGGAGGAACTGGACCAACACCGCTGGATATAGTCTATATAATGGCAATAAATGCTTTGGGCTTTTGTTAATTTAAAATGCCTGCTTAGGTGCATGTTTTTGTTGATCTTTTGCTGATTGTTGCTCTCAAGTTGCTTGATCTTATCCTTACACTTTTGCATGGCTTGGAGTTTATGCTCAGTCGAGTATTTACTGAGACGATTTACATTACGCTCAGTCAGTGTCTCATCTGAGAGTCAGATCTGCAACCCCTGGGCCAACTGTACTCAACCCTATCTAGAAAGAGCCAGTGTGAGTACAGGCTTTCAATCCAATCAGGTAGTTGTGTACATGCTACTACTGTACTTATCATTCTTTGGCTAAGACTTTAGGAGTAGATGAGTAGGGACAGGTGTGTAACTGTTAGGCTGGAATGAAAGCCTGCATCCACACCAGCCCCCTCTGGAAGAGGTTGAATACCTCTGGCCTGGTCTAAAGTCCCAGAATCTGTACCATTTCACGACACTGTTACTTTGTTCACTTCCCTCTGAATACCTCCGTTTTTCCAGTTCGATGGTAGTTTTTGGTTAAACGTCCCATTTGTCACCAGACACAGGGCCGATTGGTCATTATAAGTCATTTCAAAATCTGTTTCATTGCGACATACGGTGAAGTGACTATCCTGAGGATAGGATTGATCAGCTTTGGGGAAATGGTGAATTAGGTCCTTCATTACGCTTGGTGATCTCTCCCCCTTGGATGTCACAAAGGGCAGATTTTGAAATGGCCTATAATGGCTAATTGATTGTGCACAGTCACATGATGGGGGGGGGGGGGGGGGGGGGGCTTCAAATGAGACATCTGTGCCAGACTCCACTCTACTGGCTAACCTCATGGTCCAATTTTTCTTTCCGTTTCTCTCTCCTTCCATCCTTTTCCTTGCCCCTCCTCCCTTTCTGCCATCCCTTTCTCCTCTGCTGTTTCCCGCAGGGAGTTGCTGAGTTGCTGCTCTGTGGGCCGCGTGGTGTGATGGAGACCGACCATTCCTCCCCACCTCCACTAGAGGACACCGGTGGACCTACCTGGAGGCTCCACGTGATCCTGGTGCGTTTCCACTCGCTTCCACTGGATGGCAGCATTGCAGCATCTCCCACTGGCGTGACGAAGAAACTTTTAAGACTTTACTGGAGCTGGACAGCATTACTGGACGGAGTCCCCAGTGAGCTGCCACGCGTTAAACCAGAGACGATGTGCGAGTGTCTGTAACCAGCAGACTGAACCGTATTTTACCCAACGCTGAGGTCTGGGGGCGGACTGAAGAACTAGTGATGTCCATCACCTGATCAGATGTTGGATTTTCCGTATACTTCTCCCAGACCTGAGCAAGAGACTTCAGTATAGAAACAGGAGTGGTTTCAGTCCGGGCATCCGGGACTATTTGTACAGAACATGAGTGTGGACACTTGCAGCACACACACAACACGTGCGCGCGCACACACTCACAGAGGATACTCTCGTACACATACAGACAGACGCACACATTGTGCACACACACAGAGCCTTGCAGTATCAGTAGATTAGTTCTGCTGTGATAATGGAATAGGAACGCAGAAGCAAAAACACTCAGAACTGAAATCTGCAGCAACTCCATGACCATGTAGCTTTGGGCTCCACATTACTAGCGAAACACACACGCACACACAGCCATTCACGTCCTACACAGAAGGCATTCACGCACACCGATACGACTGGCAGCCTTGTAAATAATGTACATTTTGTTCCATTATTTCTCTCTTGTCCTTTTAAAAAAAAAAAAAAACAAACAAAAAAAAAGTCAGATTTTAATTTTGTTTTAATTTTACTTTTTTTGGACATGCCTTAAATGTACAGATGGGCCGCCCGGGTCTAATTACACGAGGCATCAAAACGATGTAAAGACTGCTCTGGAAGGAGAAGGCGTACACACCGCTCTGTTCACTCATGAGCCAGAGCGAGCAGCACCCAGAACAGAACCGGAGTCCACATCCTATCCCACCCTGCTCCTGCAGCTCCCGGTAGCATACATACATGTTGAGAAGGTGCGCGTGTCCTCACATATACACATGGAGCGAGGTCCATCTGTTTTCGGACAGTAATGGTAACGCTAATGGGCTGTACTTCACTATGCGGCAAATGCCCTCAAAGTTAAGTTGATAGTCAGCGCTGTAATTTGAGAGTGCGCACATCCACTTCGAGTGAACTGCATCGCGATCATAACCTCATAAAATGGCGCCACTGTCCCAAATACTTCTGGACCTCAGTGTGTTCACGTGTATATGCGAGCGTGGCTTGACGTTGGCCCGAGACACTGAAATTGAATGACGCAGATCATTGATTGCCTTGTTGAACCCGTGTGACTTTGTAAAGAATTTCCAGTTTTAAATGCCTATACATGTAGCGGTGGTACCAGGCCCGTAGGGGGCGCATGTGCTGGCTGGAGCTGAGCTGATGGGACTGGGTGAAGGGATGGAAGCGTGTGTAACCCCCACCATTCACAAGCACACTCACTGTAATCGATACCATCGCCCTGGACTTATTGGCTCTTAGTTATCCTGCACTATGAATTTCACACCTCGGTGACAGACTGTTTATGGGAGATTTTCACTTGCGGTAAACTGAGGCCTCTGGATTTCCCTTGCCGAACTGAATTTGCATCTGGGTATTTTGTTGTAAATGTGTCCCTTGTCCATTTGGGGTTAGTCTTTCAGACAAAGTTGTTGTCGCACATTGGGTGGTAATGGCTGAGTGAGATCTGTAGTTGTTTTGATGATTGTTTTACACGGTGCACTGTTTGCCAAGATGTGCCGGTAAGTCCTGATGTGTTTCTGCATAGTGTATGGAGTTTACAGGGAGTCTGTGGGAATTTATTTTAAAGCATTAGAGTAATGTTTGCATGCATTCCTGCTGTGGTGAGTTACCAGAACCCTGTTCTTATTGGTAAATTAAGGAAACGTCCTATCCTTCAACGGCCAGAGGGGGCGCTGTTTTTTTTGGGGGGTTTTTTTTTGAGGAGGGGATCGGGGACAAGTGATGTATTGGTTCACTTGTGCAAGTGCCGTGTTCAGTCTGTGCACTAGTACAGCGGTGGTCTTTGTGCTCCTGTAAGTCTGCTTTTACTCCCATTGGAATGGTTCATGATTGTTCTGTTTGTGTGAATTAGTCTTTGTCAAGGCAGGTGAGAGACCCAGCTTCAAGCTTAGCTGTACTGTTCCATTTGAAAATGAGGTATATACACTTGGTGAGATCAGGAGTACCCTTATTGTTGCATTCTGGGATTGCCAGCGGAAGGAGCTAGTAGTACTTAGTGCTGTGCAGAGCTTCCTTTGTGTTGACTCTGCACAAGTGTTTGGAGGACTTGGGGAGGTACTTGGTCTCCTTTGGTGTGTCTGTCTTTGTGCTTTTTGTGGAACGACCCTGGACAGCCATAGTGGTTTGTATTTAGAATTTTGTTCACCAGTCTGAGCAGTGGCCTGTGCACGGAGGGCATTTTTGTTCTTTTTAAGCATGCGTCCGATTGGATTTTGATTGCAAAGCAAATGGTGGCCTTTGCAGAGATTTGTTAATTTTACTGCTGAGCAGGATATCTGTAATTGGAGTGTGAGGAATACTGAGAATATTGTCGTTTGATTGGTCAGGAGCCTGGACTTGGCGTCCGTGGCTGTTGGGCATTTACACAGGTTTGTATTAATACATTTGCTTATTTTTGCTCAAACTTTAATGACCTTTAAGTAATATATATATGATATACAAGGGTAACTTCAACCGCTGTAGGTTTTAGAAATGAACTGTTCCACATCTGATGACTTCTTTGTAAATTATTTTGAATGTTTTCGGGGGCCGCTTGCCTGCTTTGATTTTGAGAGAAGTCGCTCTCCAGAATGACACATTTTATTTGAACGGCGTACCCACTCTTTTTCTGGCGGAGTTGAAATAATGGCCGACATTTCGGTTTGCCTTTGCAGCCAAACTAGGACAGGTGTGCGTTCCTTTCAACCAGCCCAGTCAGCTCAGCTCCACTGCTTTAGTAAAAATGAAAGAAAAAAATTAAAAACACAAAAACATTTTGAATGTTTTAGACATTATATGACAGACTCAAAATGATAAAGAACAACCGTGAGAAACTGTAAATATTTCTTTTTGTTTGAAGAGAACAAAAAATGTCAAAATAAATCAATTTAAAGTTGGATTTGAGATTGTGTTCTTGTCATTCTTTTGTTTTTTGAATGCTACTTTGCTGAAAAACTCACTATTCAAGGAATAATTGTGGTAACTCTGAGCTATATGCAAAATCAAACTCATCATACTAAACCGCATCCTATGTTTATTTGACATATTCAGAATGAATATTTGGATTCATACTGCTACTAGCGCTGTATGCGCTAATGCCAGTCTGTAGGGTTATGTGATTTGTAGCACTAATGCCTTACATCTGGAATTTTGTAGGTTTGAATCTCACCTGGGATACCCCAGTTACAAGTTTGCATGTCCCTTTGTGTTCATGTTGGATTTAGCCAAATACTCTGGTTAACTACACATTGTTGAGACATTGATTTTAGGCTTATTGGAGACCCTAAATTGCCACTAGGTGCGAGCTAATGGTATGTGAGTTGGAATGGATCCAACTGGCTAAAAACTGATAGGAAAGATTTTGTGATGTCCAATAAGGACCGTGTGCGGTTGGAAATGAGAATCTACAGAGTAATAGAATATTCCTATTGGAAAAGGTAGTTTCTCAAGATTACATCTTGACCTTGCAACACAAAATCATTGTCAGCTGGCTCAGGCTCTTGCTGAACAGATGATGCTAAAATTGTTTTGGTGCTTTTTTCCTATGTCCATTCCTACGGAGAAAATTTAATTTCGGTCACAGTGAGAACATCATTTAAACAGTGGTTCATGGCATCAATCCTGGGGGTCACTGTGTATGCTGGCTTTTGTTCCAACCACAATGGCAATTATAAGCGTTAATTTGCCTTGATTGGTGTATTTCATGCCTAAGTTGGTTATTTGCCTTCTTTAGCCACATTTTGACTGAAATATTCATGAATGCCATGAAGAATAAAATACCCTTGAACATGTGTTTTATTCTCTCTCTCTCTCTCTCTCTCTCTTCTCTCTCTCTCTCTCTTCTCTCTCTCTCTCTCTCAAATATGTCTTTGGAGTAATATGATTTTCAAACAGACCAATGTGGACACAACAAACTTTTAACACTTCCATTCTTCAACCTAATTTGGAGCTCAGTTATTCTCAAAGTACTTTGCTTGATCTTAATTGGGATAGATTTACAGGTTTAATTTGCTTGCATTATAAATGGTCTTTGTGACCATGTTTCTCTTAGTTTTCTCCTGTTGGGAACCTCCAGTTCTCTAATTTTGATTGGTTACATTTTTTTTACGTAGTGTCTACAGATACGTCAGTTTTAATTGGTATGACAGTCAATTTGAAGGGATTAGGATAAGGATTAGGGATTATGGTTAGGGAAAGGGTTAGGGTCAGGGTTAGGTTAAGGCAGGGTTTGAAATGGGGACTGCCGTACCCCTCTACATTGAAATGCATTGGAAAACTGCCGTACCCGTAGCAAATGCCAATTTTTTAACCCTCTTGCTTCCTATATACAGTATATCACTATGTCGATATGGAATTTTTATTCTTCATGGCATGCATAGATATTTCTGTCAACTTGTCTTAAGAGGGTAAATAACTGCTCTAAACATGAACTGCATCTAATTAAGACAAGTTAACGGCTCATTGAAATACGACGAATGCAACAGTAGTTGGAACAAAAACTAATATGCACAATGGGACCTGGGACCCAGGACCGGTGTTCTGACAAATTTTGCTACCTATCAAAATCATAGACTGTATAAAAAGATGGACGAAGCTACCGTGACGTCACCCATTGGTTTCAGCATACCATAAACGAAGCCTCGATTTTGGCAATTTGAATTGCGCCATGTTGTCATTTTGAAACCGGATGTGATTTCTATTGGACGAGAGCGTGTATTGAAGATCCGGGGAGGACCGTGGCCCTGGATCTGACCGTATCGGACGAGGACCAGAGGATAGCCACGCCCCTAAAGCATATTCTGGCTTTATCCTTTACTCTAGTCCATATGGGACCATAATTTACAAAAATGAACATAATGATATATCGAAGGAGACTTTGAACTTGCTATAGCTACCATAAAATAATGTGAAAAATCATTATTTAAATGAAAAATCGGGTGGGAAAGTAGGGCCATTTTCTCATAGACTTCTATAGGATTGAACTTCTTTCTGCAACCGCCGACGTCGCCTTCTGCTGGCCATTAAATGGAATTCCATTTTACTGTACTTCCGCATGGACTTCATTTTTCAGACCAGGGTGCTGCGTCCATCTTTTTATACAGTCTATGATCAAAATGTGCTACCTCGCGGTTCTGCGCTTGCGCAAACCTAAAATCCTGGGCTGTTTCCTCGCTCATATCTCAAGTATCTTCAAAAATCATAAAAACAGATTTATTTTCAGTGCGCATTTCAACTTGTAAGCGTACATATATTTGCATGTACACGCTGGGTTTTCCTGAAAATGCAGAAATTAGATGATAATGGCGTATATGGGCATATATCTTTGAACAAACTTATCCAACTCGTTATAAAATCTGCTTATGTTATATAAGCTAACAAATAAAGTTACTACTGTAAACTGATTCACATTGCAATATCAAGGCGAAAACAAAGACTTTACGATCGCTTTGCATTACGGTAGCATTTTTTGACAAGGGAGCAAAATTTGACAGAACACCGGCGTTGAGAATCACTGATTACTCACCAGGCACGTATGTATTCTAATAATAGTCTTGAGGCTCGATGTAGGGGTGTATGCGCCCGGCAGACAAATCTGCATCCTTAGAAGTAATTGGAGGGAGGGGGGGTTGGACCGTGGCCATTTTAAATTTATGGACGTAATGTTTGCGGGCAAGTTTCGCGGACACAAATTAAGATTAATCCTCTAGCAAATCGAAATTCTTCATTAAAAATTTAATCCAGGACTATTCTTAGTCCGTGTCTGCGAAACCGTCCTGCATGAGACGGTCACCATAGGGTGAAGTAGATGAGAATAATCTCTATTTTCAGATGATTGAAGTGACATCATTCACGAATGCATTTTATTTCACACATGAACATGAGTGTCATAGATAGACGATGCATTGGGTAATCCTGATACTTTCAAAGATTAAAAAATTCTGGTCTTTCGGCCTGACTTCACCTTAGGTTGCTTAACGCCGATCACTTGAAGGTCGTGACTTCCTCTAAACGTGTTCTCGAGTTATAGTCCGCGATTAAATGACGTCACCAGTGAGCGACTGGGAAATATGGCGCCTTACCACATCATTTGCTGAGGTACTGCGTTTGCCACCACGCTTTTCTGTGCAACTAGCCTTATTTGTTTGACTCAGTAGAAGGCACTGTCCCCGGAACTCCATTTTAAGGCATCGTTATGTTTGTTCCATGCAGGCGACATTTTATTGACGTGGAGAGCAACTACAAGGAAATAATTGCATCTGGAGGGAGATACAGTTCATTTCAACCAAACAGGTTTGTAAACAAATCCAAGACGAAAACCACCATGTGACAACAGTAGTCAGTGGAGCTAACAACTTGGCCTGTTCGTCAGCAATGACGTGCTGGAGTAATGTTGGATAGCTACCTTTCAGTTTAGTGGTTTTGCAAAGGCTACGACTGTGAGTGGACGATGCTGAAATGTCTCAATAATGATTAGATAAATGGCGGCGAATCCTCTCTTGTTTTGCCTACGGATTACTTTAATCGCTTAGTTTTTGTGTTCAGCTCGCATGCTGCTTACTCCTGAGGCAGTTTTGTGGCAAATTTATAGTCACGACAGTTGAGTTGCCCGAATCGATGAGATGGTCTCCTAGCTAGTTCATTAGCCTGAAGTTCTTTGCATGCCATGGGTACACAATCGGATCAAGTCATAGCTATTAAGCCGCTTTCACACTGGACGCGAAACGAGTCTTTCGCACGACAGATTACATTCAAACTCAATGCAAAGACGCGAATAGTTTCGCGTGTGTTCGCGTCTTTGCATTGACTTTGAATGTAATCTGTCGTGCGAAAAAATTAGTTTCGCGTCCGATGTGAAAGCAGCTTAACGATACAGTGATCTCTGCGCGTTGTCAAAATCATTCTATTGCTCAACGCCCTTGCCCGCCCCATCCTTGATCAATTTCTCCCTCCCCACTCCTCGTTTTTGGCAGCCGAAGCTGTGATGTCCGCCACGTTTTCTAGACTTCGCCAGCCACCTTGTAGGAAGAAAGACTGTCCAAGTCGCGCCAATTTCGCAGCCGTCTGACAGCGAGCCTTGGAGAGAAGGTTTGAATGCAATTCGGGTTCCTGTTGTACTCGATCTTGAAGGAGAGCGCAGCTTATCTCGGTGCCGGAGAAACGGCAGCTAACACTGAGTGGGAGGCTTATCATGTCATCCGCTGCGGAATCTGGGGACTCTGGAAGTGCGGCAGATACTGGGCAGGAGGCGGAGGGGGACACCGAACCGCCCCAATCTCCCCCGATATCCCCGGATCTGGAACCTGAGCGAATTGAGGGAGAGAAAGGGGAAGTGGAGGAAGACTTGCCCCCTGCTGCCAAACTTCCACGGTTGGAGCAATTAGATGCTGCTTTGGCCAGTGAGTCCTTTCAACTCGTCGAGTCCGGAGAGAGAAAAGATGGTGGCTGTGGTCACTCCATACAGGAACAAGACACAGGTGAAGATGATGGTGAGTATCTGCCTAGGCATCTGCTTGTGGTGACGAATCGTTTTTTATGAGATCTTGCAGGCTGTCGGTTTTCACTCCATCCCGAAAAAACGCTCCTCATTCCACACCTAGTGATCTTATTGTGTTACTGATAAGCATAGTCAGGTGTGCCGAATGAGGGTTGAAACTATAAAACGCAGACTAGTCGATGTCCAAGCGAAGGGCTGGTTATTTCCAGACTGGTTACTTCTGTGCTCATGCGCTTGGTGCACTTGGCCACAACCTGCGACGTACTATTTTCTGGAGAAAAATTCTCTCTCGCACTTTGTCAGTCCTTGCTTTTCTCTCTGTACTGACCTCATGTTCATTCTTGTTTGGTTACTTTTATTGAATAAGAGCATTTTAACGAACTCCAAGCTGGTTTCCATCCGCTAATAAAATCCCTACTATTTCAATGTCTGCTTGTTGAGTGGCATGACGTTGCTGAGGATTTAATTCCTTGTGGGGGTTCCCTTAATGCCTACAGAAGGGTGGGGGTGTCCCCAAATCAGAATCGGCAAAAATGCTTCATTAAGGGGAGGAGAAACCCAAAAATCACTTCAATCTGCTCAAGAACAGGACAATCAATCAGAGGGAGCAGGAGGGAGAAGTTTATGCTTCAGGGGCATTTTAATGTTCTAAGTTGACTGTTACAATGATTTGTAGGTGTACTTTGACTTTAACCTGGATTTTCTTAAAACCTGATTTTTGTCCCGATTGCTATCATTTAAGGCACTATATCTCACTTATTTGTGGAGCTTTTCTCATGAAATTTTGACAGAAGTCTGTGTACATATCAGGAAGTCTACTGAACTAAAAGTTTTGGTTTAGCACTTTGGGTCTGTGAGTTATGGTGATTTATATTTCATATCGAGGGGGGGTGAAAAATGGCAAAATCCTCTTTTACCCCACTAAATCTCTAGTATTATGTGTAAATGCTTTATTCTAGTTCAGAAGAAGGTGTAAAGATAACTAAATCTAACAAAAAAACCTGATTCAAATATCTTGCTTCAGTCCTGAGATATAAGGCAAAGAAATAATGGTGAAATAGGGGTGGCGGCCATCTTGAATCACATGACCTAATTATGCAAATTAGGTCAAATTCATATTTTGTGTATTTCAGGTCATACACTGTCAATACACCAAGTATGAATGATTTCTATCCAAAAATGACAATTTTTTTCCAAAAGGTTTCTCCTCCCCTTAACTCAGATTAAGCTTTTTTAATCTGCCAATTTTTTTTGTAACGCCTGCTCTTTTTGTAACGCCTGTGTGTCTGTGTGTGGACTGGCACTGCATCAGCCCCGACCCCTGAGCTGGGAGAGAGTGAGAGAGATGGAGTGGTGGGTGAAGAGTGGCCCCAGAACGGCCAGCAGATCCCTGCCATGATGGAGGGAAGAGTTGGGGAGGAGGGAAGAGACAAAGGAGGAGGAGGAGGATGGAATTCGGGGCTCGGAGTGGAGCTCACAGGAAGGTCAGACGTAAGTTGAAATGTCACATCTTTATGTAACATGGTTCCATGTTGCTTTTCTGTAGCCTAGTTAGCTTGTTCGTTTGACGGAGACCCAGAAGGTTTGTGGTTCAGAGCCCCAGAGTAGCCTCTTGGGATTCATTGATCCGACTTTTTCAGTCCTGATACCAATTCCTGGGCCATGGGTATCAGCGGATGCAGAGTACTGACCCAATACCTGTGTTTAATGAATAAGCTGCATGCCTCACTGTCTGGAGGAGGATGGGGTCATTGTTTTATTGTAATTCAACATCAGACTTGACTTAAACATAGCTTTTCTAACTTTGGTAAACAAAATGTAAAAAATAGATGCAACCCCAATTCCGAAATAGTTGGGACAAAGTGTAAATTGTGAATAAAATCAAAACGCAATGACTTTCAAATCACACCAGCCAGTATTTTATTCACAATAGAACAGAGATAACATAGCAAATGTTGAAACTGAGAAATTTTGCAATTTTATCCACAAAATGAGTTCATTTCAAATTTGATGGCTGCTACAGGTCTCAAAAGGACAGGGGCCTGTTTACCATGGTGTGTCATCCCCTCTTCTTTTTAACACAGATTGGAGGCGTCTGGGCATTGAGGAGACAAGTTTCTTGAGTTTAGCCATTGGAATTTGATCCCAGTCTTGTTTAATACAGGCTTCCAGCTGCTGGAGAGTCTTGGGTCTCCTTTGACGGGCTTATCATTTAATTATGCGCCAAATGTTCTCAATCGGTGAAAGATCATGACTGCAGGCAGGCCAGTTCAGCACATGGGCTCTTCTACTACGAGGCCATGCTATTGTAATAGCTGCAGTATGTGGTTTTGCATTGTCCTGCTGAAATACACGAGGCCTTCCCTGGAATAGATGTCGTCTGGAGGGGAGCATTTGTTGCTCTAAAACCTTTATATACCTTTCAGCATTCATGGTGCTTTTTAAAACATGCAAGTGTCCCACACCATATGCACTAATGCATCTCTATACCATCAGAAATGCTGACTTTTGAACTGAACGCTGATAACAGGAGGGGTGGTCTTTCTCCTCTTTAGCCTGGAGGACACGACGCCCATGATTTCCAACAAGAATGTCAAATTTGGACTCATCTGACCACAGGACACTTTGCCACTTTGCTACAGTCCATTTTAAATGAGCCTTGGCCCACAGAACACGGGGGCGCTTCTGGATCATGCTCAACAATGGCTTCCTTTTTGCATGATAGAGTTTTAGGTGGCATCTGTGGATGGCATGGCAGACTGTGTCTACAGACAGTGGTTTCTTGAAGTATTCCTGGGCCCATTTAGTAATGTCAAGGACAGAATCATGCCGGTGAGTGATGCAGTGGCATCTGAGGGCCCGAAGATCACGGGTATCCAGTAAAGGTCTTCGGCGTTGTCCCTTACGCACAGAGATTTTTCCAGTTTCTCTGAATCTTTTGATGATGTTATGCACTGTCGATGATGAGATCTTCAAAGCCTTTGCAATTTGACGTTGAGGAACATTGTTTTTAAAGTATTCCACTTTTTTTTTTTTTTTTTTTTTACGCAAGCCTTCACAGGTGGGAGAGCCTCTGGCCATCTTTACTTGAGAGAGACTCAGCCTCTCTAAGACATCCCTTTTATAGCCAATCATGTTACTCACCTGATGCCAGTTAACTTAATTACTTGCTAAATGTTCTTTCAGCTGATTCTCTTATATATTAATTGCTTTTTCAGCCCTTTTTTTGCCTGTGTCCCAACTGTTTTGAGACCTGTTGCAGCCAGAAAATTTGAAATAAGCTCATTTTGTGAATAAAAATGTACAATGTCTCAGTTTCAACATTTGAAACGTTATCTATGTTCTATTGTACGTAACATATTGGCTCATGTGATCTGAAAGTCAAATGTACACTTCGTCCCAACTATTTTGGAATTGGGGTTGTATATGCATATAAATGTATTGAATTACTATTTATTAAAGTAATGGTATCAATACCAGATTGGCCCATTGTCGCCAATACCTGATCCTGCTGAGTCAGTTTTGGATATCAGTATCCAATATCAGTATTGGTGCATATCTAGTCGCCACAGTAAGGTTAGTGCCACTGATGGGCCCTTGAGCGAGGCCCTTGACCTCACACTGCTCATTTGGGATTGACCCCTGCTTCGTGTAATCAACTATTGGTCGCATTAGATGAAAATTCACGGTTAAAAAACTTTAATATGTAGGTTTTTACTGTTATTTTTGTTCATATTCCCCATTTTTGACATTACCAGTCTTGCTTTGGGTATTTGCCCAGCTGCCATTTCACGCTGGTGTCTGTTTGACTTCATCACTCCTTAGCATGAAGATTTAATTAAAGGAACAGTTGACCTAAAAATAAAAATTCTGTCATTATTGATTCACCCCCATGCGAGTTGAAACATGGGTGAAGTTTTGTCGTCCATAAAACACACTGGGAGGATGCCAGCACAACCCTGTAGTGGTCCAGCTGAAGTTGTTTGAGACTTATTCATTAGAGTTCTTTTGAGTCCAAAAAACTGCCAAACTGACCACAGAACTACTCTGTACAACTCTGGCAGGATAGTTAAAGTCCCCTGTAGGCAAGAATCGCACTGTGACTGGGTAGGATACCAGTATTCTGTGCAGATCTTCCCCGCAGCCTTTGTTTTTAAGGAAGTTCAGGAGTGCACACACCTGGCCTGCTGTTTCACACTCATTCATGCTCGTGAGTTTCTCATCTGGGTGTTCTGGTTCAAATAAATACGTTTGTGCAAAGAACTGTTGTCTCTCAGCTATATTTATTCGTCAGACATTATCTTGTCAGAGAGTGTGAGAAAGTCGGAGAGCTCTTTCCGTGTCTGTGATGTACCCCTTAGCGTAGCAGTGTTAATAAGTGTCTTCGGAGAAGTTGCGAGTTCTCATCTAGCTGAGCGTGAAGATTAGCGCTCAATAATGGTGTAATACAGGTGTTTTCTCGTAGTGGTGCAATTGTTTGGCTTCCTGAGACTTGGATTATGCTGCAGGAGCTGTTTGGAATCATTTCATGGCAATTATTGGCTGTTTTTTGGACTATGAAGAGCTAGAATGAACAAATCCCTAATGACCTCAGCGTTCTGGCGGAAACTGTGGCCAAAACAGTTGTGCCGGCATCCTATGTGTGTTGCATGGACTGACAAACTTTGCCCGTGTTTTTACTGGCATGGGGTGACTCGATAATGACGGAATCTTCATTTTTGCGTGAACTGTTCCTATAAACTCCCAGCAGGCTCTCCGATCCCTCCGCCAGTCATCATATTTCCGAAGGTGCTGAAGACTGAACCGTGATGGCAAATCAGCTGTGGTTTTTTGTTTTGTTTTGTTTTTTTTAATGCACATTTTATCTGCATTAATTTCAGATGTACGATATGAAGGGCTTTAACTGCATATTTGGATCTCTGGTGTTGTGTAGCAAAATGCTTATAAATGCTTAAAAATTGTATTTATTATTGTGTCTGGTTTTGTCCTGAGGCCTCCTCTTACCCTTTCTTATCTGCAGCCTGGGTCTCGATTTCAGCCGAACCCCGCAGATGCTGACCGGTGCCTGGGCTGAGTACAGCAGTTTTTCGGAGAACTACCTCAAGGGCTGCAAGTGGTAATCTATCATTCTCCGTTGATGAAGTGTCGTTGCATTGTTGATGGTGTTTTGATTTGTGCATTGTGTCCTAAAGTCAGTATTGGACAGGCACTCAATAATTTCATCTTTTTCCATGAAATTGATGAGTCAGGTACATTTTTAATTCATTGTTTTTTGCCTCTTGAGTTATGACTGTAAGAACCAAGAATGATTGCAATATTTTGAAATATGCAGACCTGGTTGAAAATCTGACTGTAAATCAATTTCACCGACAAAATATAAATACCTGTCTCTCGTCCTTCAGCATTTTTTACAGTCACCTGTAAATATACATTTCATATTTATATACCAAGTGTGCCCTTCATATACAATTGGAACTCCACAGATGAGTCGAGCCGAGAAATGTGTTGAAATGTGTCATTTCAAACTCCCCGAAACGGTATCTGTGCATCTTAGTCCAGCTATCTTCGGTTGTTACAGTGTCCTCATGATACAGTTTAACCCCTTCGTGCAGAATACAAATAATGCCATTTTTTTCCTGTCATGCACTCACCTATTTAGGCTTTTTAGCTCAGTATTTGTGTCACAGAGACTATTGAAAATGATTCCAGTGAAGCAAGACATTTGGAAATTCAATTACAGAATTATTTAGGAATTAACTTTTGGAATTTACGAACGCCGGCGTCCATATCTGCACAAAGTTCATCAATTTTCAGTTATCTACTCTGTATCTTAGAGCTGCATTAGTAAACTGTAGTGCAGTATAGGGATGTGGTGATGGCTCGTCTCACATGGTTTGAGCTTGTTGCATCACCTCTCTCTCTCCTCTCTCCTCTCTCTCTCTCTCCTCCCTCTCTCTCTCCTTATCTGCAGGGCACCTGATGGCTCCTGTATCCTGTCCAACAGCGCAGACAACGTGCTCCGCGTTTATAACCTTCCCCCGGAACTATACGGCAGCGACTGGGACCTGCTGACTGAGATGGTGACTCATAAACCACTAAAGCAGAAAATGATACACTTGATCCACAAACTCTGTAGCTTTTGTGTCTGTATAAGTATGTGACCCCTGGGTCCTTTAGGGTTTTGTAAGTGGTTCCCTGGCCTGGCCTAATGCAAAATGATGGGACTGCATATGGATTTGTTGGGGGGGGGGGGATGTTTTTTCAAAATGTAGCCATTTTTGACTTACTATGGGGTGCACCCATGACCCCGGATAAAAGAACTGTGAAAATCCCCGATCCATCCAGTGCTATGTGTGCTAATGCTAGTCATCTCTCCCCTGCTGTATCTGCAGAGTCCGGTGTTGAGAATGACTGAAGGAGACACCATTTATGACTACTGCTGGTACCCCAAAATGAGCTCCCTGGACCCTGATACCTGTTTGTGAGTGCAGTTTGCTGAACCTCATCCAGGTCTATTCTAATACAGCTTATGCATTGTGACTGTCCATGAACTGAGACAGTGAATGTATTCCCAGAAGACGGACTGTGATTGGCCACCTACTGTGACTGTACATATATTGTATGTACGTGATTGGCTTTCTAATGTGACTGACAATCTACTGTGATTGGCCATCTGCTGTGACTGTCCATAAACTTTGACTATTGCTGTCCAACTGCTGTGACTGACCATCCACTATAAGTATCTGACCATTCCCTCCGTCAGCCTAGAATGGCTCCAAATTGGTAGAGGATAAAAGACCTTTAAAATATGATTATCTGTGGTTGTAGTTTTGCAGTTATCTGTTTTGTTCGATCTCCACGTTAGCATTGCCAGCAGCAGCCGTGACAACCCCATTCACATTTGGGACGCCTTCTACGGTGACCTCCGAGCGACCTTTCGCCCCTACAACCATCTGGTGAGTTGATGTGTTTAAAAACTTGGATGTACTTTTTGAATGATGGTTTACCCGGTGTGGTTTCTGTGATGGGCTGTTGACAGGTGTGTTCATCGACCGGTGGGTGGATCTAAACACCAAAGCAGTAAATTGTAATTATATGGTTACACGTTATACTATGGAGAGGTGCCATATGGAATTGGCTGCAACTTCACCGTGTAATGCAGGATTACTCATGTCCTGTTCCCAATGAAGAATCACATAAATAATTTACTGATTAATAAATTCCAGTAAGTTGCCAGTAGTAATGAAGACATGATGAAAGTGTATGAACGGTGATAACCTGCATAATTTATTCGAAACAAAGTATAAACTTACTCTGAATTCCATCTATGATATTCACGTTTCTTTTTTAATCAGTGTGGTACACAACACATACTGCTTTTAGAGCAGTCAACCTTGCAAACACATCTGTGCAGAGCAGGTTGGTGGTAATCTTGCGTTAAAAGATGATCGGATCGTGCATACTGCAACGTTCTTCTCACAGCATCTCTCTGTAATACAAAAATAATGTTTTTATGTTTCTTCTTTTATCCTAAGAGGGAATATAAAATGGAACAGCATGAAAGATCTACCAAGGCCAGAACAGGCAAAAAATTTATTAGCTCATTATACAGGAAGTAGACCTGCATTTCTTACTCATTCAATTTTTACACAAAAAGTAAATGTCGTCACCAAACCACATTGCACGAGGATAACTTGTTTATTACGCGAAGGGAAACAGTCAAAAAAGGTCAAAATCAGCTGTAGCATTGGCCTATTAAGTTAGATCATTTTTGGTATTGAATTTTAATTTCTTGTCACAATCACAGTATGAATTAACGATTTTGAAATAATTGCAAAACACAAAATAAAATGATGGCTAAACAGCCACACCCCTAAAAAGAAGTGACTGGTCCTTTTCTCATTCTCTCTCTCTCTCTCTCTCTCTCTCTATCACTTTCCCCTCCTTTCCCTCCTTCTTTTTCTCTCCTCAGGATGAGCTGACGGCGGCGTACTCGCTGTGCTTTTCTCCCGATGGCTCCCAGTTGTACTGTGGCTTTGAGAAGACTGTTCGGGTCTTCTACACCGACCGACCCGGGAGAGACTGCGAGGAAAGGCCGACTACAGGTGACTGTCTCTGCCCTCTACTGCTGCTTTTTGCAGCTGCATAGACCTGCGCACGCACGCACACACACATGCACGCACACACACACACACACACACACACACACACACACATGCACGCACACACATCTTTGTAGGTACATTACATTAACTTCTATTCATTCTTTCTGTGTCTCTACAGCCTTTCCCTAATCTTAACAATACGTAATGTATGCTTAACTCAAACCCTTATGCTGACCTTAACCTATCCCTAAATCTAACCTCAGCCTTAACCTTAACTAATAAGTCACAATTTGCCTTTGTAGTTGTGAGGACATTTGAAAATGCCCTCACTTCCCAGTGTCCCCACTCTGTTGGAAAAGAGAATTTTTTGGTTCTCACTTTGTAGCATGTACAAGAACACACACGCTCTCTCTCTCTCTCTCTCTCTCTCTCTCTCTCTCTCTCTCTCTCTCTCTCAGCTCTCTCTCGCTCTCTCTCTCTCTCTCTCTCTCTTCTCTCTCTCTCTTCTCTCTCTCTCTTTCTTTCTTTCTTTCTTTCTTTCTTTCTCAAATGCTCTAATGCACTCGCATACCCTTTCTTTCTCTCAAATGTATGTTGGACACACACGCGAACACACAGATGCACCTTGGGTGATTTCTGTATTCCTCACCCCCTCTCTGAGTTGAGTCAGGGAGAGTGGCAGAACTCTTCAGTTCTTTATCCAGTGAAAATACTGTCTTACTGTGAAACTGATATATGATTACATGCTTGTAATATCAGTGCATATATTTGCATCTGATGCATTTTCTACCATTGCTAATTTTTATATCATCTTTACAGTATATATCATCATATCGCCCTCAGTGCAGCTGTTCTGTGTGTGCACTTGTAATTTTCTGAATGATTACAAGCATTCTGCACGGTCACAGAATGCTTTTTTTATTGTGTTCAATCCATCCTTGTAAACACTGAGACAGTACATGTCAGGCAGTGCAGTCTTTCGTTTTGTAGCCATGCAACACCGGAACTATGCAAATGATGAATATTACCAGGAAAACCCCTGCAGGTCCTGAGGCGCATATTCGGCAATGCTCTGTTCTTGCTAACAGGATTATCTGCAGCTGTTATTACACGGCTTATGTAAACGGCTTACTCTGGGAAAATGAACATAATCGGGATAAAGGAATGTTTTCCGGAACAATGTGTGTTTGTAAACACGGCCACCGAGGTTACGTTGATTGCTGACCTATATTTGCCTCGGCGTCGTACTTCCTTAGCCACCCGAGATAAAGACTCTACTCGCTGACCTGATTATGATTAGAATCTAGTTCTTTCTGTGGGCGATGTTGGGCAATGTAGTCTCTTCAGTCAGACTCTCTGCCACTCGGCTTATAATGACTCACTGATTTCAGTGAGTCGCTGTTTCTGCTGTGGAGGATGGAGTCTTTCTTTATAGGTTAAAATGAGCCTGTGATGTTAGTTCCTCCCACTAAAGGGCAAATGAAGCCTCAAGCTGCCATTGCAAGTGGTGGCATTGTGCATAGTACTAATCCATATGTCCGTGTAGGGGTGGTATTTGAGGAATTTATTTAAAATAAGCATAGAGAACGCAGCCTAGTTGACAAGGTACCAAATGCCAAACTCGAAATGATACAAGTCTGCTGATAGGCTGGAGGTGTTGGTATCTTTGTAAATGTGAATGATAGATTTAGGATTTTTCTTTCTCCTTGCATTGCTTTTGTTTGGAAAATGGTCTTTTCCACTCAAAGTGTCTATCGTTGCAGTAATTACAGTTTTCATCTATTTTTGAGCCGTAGGGCTTGGCCTAGCTAGCAACATTCAAAGACACAGCAAGTGTGTACACAACATGAATACTAATTAATCTCTACTTGGCTGACCCAGAACCTAACAACAAATCTTAAACGCATACAAAAATATCAGTGCATGCCCTAAGATTTTAAAAAGCATTGAAATATCCTGAATTGTGTTATGATGCAAGAATTATTACGGCAACTTATAAAATGGGCCTTAATAGGTCACACAGTTTTGATGAATGTAGATGCTCTCAAAAAAATTTAATCTTTTATCTTCATCTTTTCAGCCTCATATTGCGTTTTTTGCTCTAAATCGATAGTGCAGAGTATGGAGTCTAAAAGTAAAACTTTTGGTCACTATCCAAATATTTACAAACTGCACTGTGACAATAACAAGTCTTGAAAGCAAAAAGAGTATGGGAAAAAATGTGTGAAAACGTTCAGAAAATATAATTTTCAATTAAGTGCATTAATTTCTCTCTAGTGAAGAAGCAAGGCCAGACTGGCATCATCTCCTGCATGGCGTTCAGCCCGTCCCAGTCTCTGTACGCCTGTGGGTCGTACTCGCGCACCGCAGGGCTCTACTCCTGCCAGGATGGTACCCTGCTGGCACTGCTGCCCTCTCGCCAGCAGGGGGGGCTCACGCACCTGTGCTTCTCCCCGGATGGGACTCGCCTCTACACCGGTGGTCGCAAGGTGAGCGCAGTCACGGGGCGGTCCCGCTGTTCAAAACCTTGGGCTGTGTCCAAAATTGTGTACTACCATTTAATAGTACATTTAAAAAAAAATGTTTTTCAGTGTGCCCAAGACTGGAGTATTCATGGAGTAGTAGATGAAAACACAAGAGGTGTCATATTATATTTTTTGCTATATGCAAAATTTCTCATCTGGACCAAGTCCAAAAAAATGAAGAAACCTGGAGCACACAAACACTGCAAAACCCAAATACTGCAAAATATATATATATATTTTTTTTTTTTTATCAGGGCCATGTTCGATTAAAAATCTGTTTTGCAGTATTTGTGTGCGCCAGTTTGATTTGTTTTTCGGGCTGGGTCTGGATGAGGAATTTAGTATCTGTAACCGTCTGTATCTGTGGAGCACCGCTTCTCGCCGTGTCGCTGGGCTAAACTTCCCCCTTTTTCACTGTATTATGTGATATATTGTAGTATTAAAACTCTAGATAATATGTTGGTGTAAGTATCCCAATGCATTGTTGTAACTCCCTACCCCGGCATCCGGGAGGGTGTTCGAAACCAAAGTGGTAAAAGAGTTGAACAAATTCAATTGTAAAAATTACTTTCTCTATGCTTCCAGTTTTTAATATAAATTTTCCTGAGGCGGTGGCATCAAGTAGCTTCCGTCATCAGCGCACAATCGGCTCAAAGTGACACGTTAATGATCTTTTTTTTTTTTTTTTTTTTTTTTTGAGGATTTACGCGTTATTTATGTTATGTAGTGTGTGGGTTTATACGCAGGCCTTCAGTCGGGCAGCTATGGGGGAGATTTCGATATGAAATCCAGTGAGGTTATAGAAATGTGCACTGTGATTAGTGCTGGGCACAGTAAGGGGCTAATGTACAGTTCTCTGTGTTTGTTTCTGTGTGCCAGGATCCTGAGATTCTCTGCTGGGATCTCCGAGATCCCGGCCAGATTCTTTTCTCCCTGAACAGGAATGTGGCCACAAACCAGAGGATCTACTTTGACCTGGACCCGTGAGTCTGACTCTACGAATTCTGCTCTGTTCCATTAATTTTGCACCCTAAATGCTGACCTATACTACTGTTATTACATCTCCAAATTCTGCCCTGTTCAGTGGCAGATCCAAGCACAGTGACATGCGCCCCCCCCTTTTTTTCGCAGAGAAGTGAAAAGACTAAGCGCGCTTAATTCTTTGATTCAACCCAGATTTAATACTTGCACGCGTATATTTATAGCTATTATCATTTTTGATAATCTCCTAGTCTATGACCACAAGAATTACGCTAGTCCTCACAGTTTATATACCACTTTTTATGGTTTAACTTCACGATTCCAGTTGTCTTGCATCATAGCAAAATTATATGGATCCAATTGTATATATTTGCTTTATGCGATAGAAATGACGGAGAAACTCTTTTCTTGCAAATAAAAAACGATACATGGACTTAAGCTATGTACAACTTATTTAATTTTGTTGTTTTCGTCCTAAAGTTTAAGAAGGCAGGCTTGCTGGGAAATTTGTTCGACCAATGGCCTTGCTTGTCCCCTGTTGCGGTAAAACGCGTTTCAACGACTACGGCTTCAGAGGAAAATGTCAGAAAGAAACGGAAAGGCGGAAAAGCTTAGAGAATAAAGTAAACCAACATTTGAGGCTCAGCCTTTCAAATGCAAAAAAATAACCAGCTGTTTGGCCATGATGATCCTCATAGCGAGCAGTTTTCATTTGCAGGGGGACATGGAAGCGGTAAGACTGACGTTAAATTAATAGGCTATTGCATGTATGCGTTCGGTTAAAATTTGCTTGAGCTTACAAAAGGACCCCACTGATGGACCAGTTGTTCGTAGCCTACTATTTGATGTATATTGATTCGTTGTTTTAGGGTGCCAAATAAATTTCTCCTGGAATACCGGAAGACTTTTCAAATTTTCAATTCCAAAACCCCGTCTCGACGTTCTGAATCACCGTCATTGAACTTGTAACCAGCGAGTACTGCGGTTCTGAAGCTAGTGAGCTATTCTATGCCCTTTAGAGTCTGTAAGTAAGATATGTAACATTATTTTAAAAAGGTTATGTATGAGTCAATCCAAATAGTTCAGTGGTCTTATTGAAAAATTCTAAATGGCCCTAAAGTCACATTTCTTTTTCACATTCATTCATGTAAATATTATAATTATAATAATAGTAATAATAATAATAATAATATTTCCGTAAAAAAAATTGTTTATATGTTGACAATGATATGTTTCAATATAGGACAGCAGCATTGTATTAAATTTATTTCAGGACATCTTTAGGATAAATAGGATCCTTAATATAAGTAAGATAGTTTGTTTTTGGACATTACCCACCCAACCACTGCCTCCAGATTAGTAAATTCACTCACATGCAGAAATTCAACTTAATGGTGACTCGGATTATGTGTATGACAACACTTCCTACTCTCACAACACCTGGGAGTGTTTTGGAAGCATTAAAGCCTCATCTTTTGAACCATTTTGAAAAAAGGCAATCACAGCATTGTAATAACTTTTTACAAGCTGTTGAGGGTGGTATCTTTTACTAAACCTGGTTTAGGGACTTGGGGTGGGGGGGGATTTGGTGATCTGTTAACATCTGCTAAAATCGCAGATGCATATAGCCACTGGGTTTGCATGTTAGATGTACACTACAGTTATTTTGTTGGAGGCTATTTGGTGTTATATAAACTCAAAAACTAATAATATCAGTGTTTTGTGGGAAATATGGTCAAACCCTTTCACTGCTAGTGGTGATTTTGTCAACATTTCTGAAACATCAAAACCTTTGAAAATCGCTCGACCATAGCACATTGGTATTCAATGGAAAGCTCTCATCAAGCACATTCCAATGAATACCAACACTGTAGGGTTTGGACGATTTCGAAAGATTTTCTCCTCTTTGAAATTTTGACCAAGTCGCCAACTGCAGTGAAAGGGTTAAGGTCACGAACTTTGACAGTAAATTGAAAGTCATAGGTAAAGGCAAAAGTTGTCAGTTAATGTAAAACTGCCTAATAACAGTGCTTTGAAAGTTTTTTTTTTTTTTAGTTTAACTTTTGGAACCTTGGGAGGAAAATCATTGAACAGATAGGCCAGATTTTTCTCCCAAGATACCAGGAAAACATGTTTTCACCACATTCATTTTTCAAATTTTTCTGGGGGAGGTTTCCCAGACCCCCCCCCCTTGCTGCGCCCCCCCTTTCAGCAATTCCTGGATTTGCCCCTGCTGTACGCGTGCTTATTTTTACTGAGCCACTTCAGCCAATCGGATTGTATCTAACTGGAATTGTAAGCCAATCGCATTGTATGTAACTGGAATTTTTCCATAACTTGGCGATTTGGGGGGATCCAGCGCCCTGTACCATACACTGTGCTTCAGTGGTTACTAGCCCTGTTACTGGATATTTACTGTCCTTTTCACTTTGAACGCAACAAAGGAGACACCATTCAAAAGCTCAAGATTCCTTGGGCTATTAATCAATGGACTCAAGCATGTAGATTATGGAGCCAATGGCATCCTACAGGAGGATCGGTATCGAGTATTAGGGTTGGTTACCACTGCTCTACATCTTAAATTCAGGTCTATACTACATGTTTCACCTCGAGCGCTGGGCAACAGAATATGCTTCATAGACCCTAAATGCTTTCTGAAGTTGGAACAACCCCTAACTACCACATCTAACCTGTCTGCTCGTCTGTGTGTGCAGGACTGGACAGTATCTGCTCAGTGGAAACACCGAGGGGGTCGTGGCTGTTTGGGATACCTCTGCTGCTCCTAGTGGCAGTGAAGCAGTACTGCAGCCATTGATACAGTTCCAGGCCCACTCAGACTGCACCAATGGAATCGGGTAAGCAAGTCTTGGAAAATGGTTGATATTGAGTAAATGGCTGACTTGGATGTTGTTTGTTTTTATCCATTTTATATTCGTTTGTCTCACTCTCCTGTCTTCTCACTGTTGTCTTTCTATCACTCACAATATACCTTTCTATTGCAGTTTGAAGTAGGGCTGGGAGATATGGACAAAATCTAATATCAAGATATGTTTGACCAAACATGATTATTGATATTGTAGGGATAACTGTTGGTGCTTACATTTTTTTATATATATATATATATATATATATATAATATATATATATATGCGCACTACATTATTTTATATATATATATATATATATATATATATATATATATATATATAAAAATAACATAATGCACAATGTGAGTTTTGATTAATAGTCATTAGTAATGTGGATATGATGGTCGAGCAGGTACAGGGAACAGATAGAGCAGTCTAATAGGTGAAGAAAACTTCATCCTTATACTGTAATGCAGATTTTAAAAACAGAAAAGCGTAAATTTGCATCACGATATTACAACCCCAATTCCAAAATAGTTGGGACAAAGTGTAAATTATGAATAAAATCTAAATGCAATGACTTTCAAATCACACCAGCCAGTATTTTATTCACAATAGAACAGAGATGACATGGCAAATGTTGAAACTGAGAAATTTTACAATTTTGTCCACAAAATGAGCCCATTTCAAATTTGATGGCTGCTACAGGTCTCAAAAAAGTTGGGACAGGGGCCTGTTTACCATGGTGTAGCATTCCCTCTTCTTTTTAACACAGAGTGGAGGCGTCTGGCCATTGAGGAGACAAGTTTCTTGAGTTCAGCCATTGGAATTTGATCCCACTCTTCTTTAATACATTCTTCCAGCTGCTGGAAATTTTTGGGTCTCCTTTGATGGACTTTTCGTGTAATTATGCACCAAATGTTCTCAATCAGTGAAAGATCAGGACTGCAGGCAGGCCAGTTCAGCACACGGACTCTTCTACTACGAAGCCATGCTGTTGTAATGGCTGCAGTATGTGGTTTTGCATTGTCCTGCTGAAATACACAAGGTCTTCCCTGGAATAGATGTCCTCTGGAGGGGAGCATGTGTTGCTCTAAAACCTTTATATACCTTTCAGCATTCATGGTGCTTTTTAAAACATGCAAGTGTCCCACTCCATATGCACTAATGCATCCCCGTACCATCAGAGATGCTGGCTTTTGAACTGAACGCTGATAACAGGAGGAGTGGTCTTTCTCCAGTTTAGCCCGGAGGACACGACGCCCATGATTTCCAACAAGAATGTCAAATTTGGACTGGCCTGACCACAGGACACTTTGCCACTTTGCTACAGTCCATTTTAAATGAGCCTTGGCCCACAGAACACGGGGGCGCTTCTGGATGATGCTCAACAATGGCTTCCTTTTTGCATGATAGAGTTTTAGGTGGCATCTGTGGTTGGCACGGCAGACTGTGTTTACAGACAGTGGTTTCTTGAAGTATTCCTGGGCCCATTTAGTAATATCAATGACAGAATCATGCCAATGAGTGATGCAGTGGCGTCTTGAGGGCCCGAAGATCACAGGCATCCAGTAAAGGTCTTCGTCCTTGTCCCTTGCGCACAGAGATTCTTCCAGTTTCTCTGACTCTTTTGATGATGTTATGCACTGTCGATGAGACCTTCAAAGCCTTTGCAATTTGATGTTGAGGACCATTGTTTTAAAAGTATTTCACATTTTTTTTACACAAGCCTTGACAGGTTGGAGAGCCTCTGGCCATCTTTACTTCTGAGAGACTCAGCCTCTCTAAGACATCCTTTACAGCCAATCATGTTACACACCTGATGCCAGTGAACTTAATTACTTGCTAAATCTTCTTTCAGCTGATTCTCTTATATATTAATAGCTTTTTCAGCCTTTTTTTGCCTGTGTCCCTACTTTTTTGAGACCTGTTGTAGCCAGAAAATTTGAAATAAGCTCATTTTGTGGATAGAAATGTAAAATGTCTGTTTCAACATTTGAAATGTTATCTATGTTCTATTGTAAATAACATATTGGCTCATGTGATCTGAAAGTCATTGCATTTTGATTTTTTTTCACAATTTACACTTCGTCCCAACTATTTCGGAATTGGGGTTGTACAATGTTATGACAGCCAATATCCCAGTCGATATCTTGTATCGTGATATTGATATATCATCAATATATTGCCCAGCCCAAGGTCTTAGTATGTCACTTAACTTCTTCAATTCAAATAAGCATGGTTTTGTGAATGTACGCTAATTTTGGTTTCTGTGTTATGACAGACATAGCCACGAAGGTTTGGTGCTCGCCCCTTATTAGTCAGCTCAATGCGCCCCGTTTGTATGTATGTGTGTATGTATGTATGTATGTGATCAACCGACCGCTCGAAATTGTCTCGCCCCAAACATGCTCTGCATGCTACTAGTATGAATATTAATCATGTACACTGTTGACGATTTACATCTCGCTTTCTCAGCCTCCACCCCTTCATGCCCTTGTTGGCGACCTCTAGTGGCCAGCGGCAGTTCTGTTGGCCCGGCGACAGCGAGGAAGACTCCGACTCTGGCTCTGACAGCGAGGCTATGATGTCACCACAGCAGGGCCGACACGACAACGCCCTCGCACTGTGGTTGGTGGGGCCTGTTGGCTCTGCCAATCAGGGGGGGCAGGGTGTTACTCTGCCTGCGTCGGAGAGCTGAACAATCACAATATCCAGATTCGACCCCCTCCCTTCAATTTGTCCAAACTGGGCAAAATCTCCAACTGCCAAACAAACTGCGTTCTGGAATTTTCTCTAAGTGATGTAATTGTATTTGAGGAAATCCCAGTTCATGCTTTTATTTGCCTTAAAGAAGAAGGCACCAGCTCATCAGATTGCGGGGCTGTTTGGTTTATTTTTATACAGGAGGTTAAAACAAGTCTGTACGAGGTTAATTTTAGTCTCGCAAAAAATGCTCAGGTCTGGAGACTTTGCAGAATTTGATGATGAAATGTATGTTTTCCATGAATTTTTTCATGCAGCTGCTTAAATCTGTTTATGAAAATATTCAGACATACAATCTCTGAATGGAAACTTAAGAATAGTGCCATTAAAAAATTGGGTCATTTGTAAAATGAAATTTTTACCTTTCTGTGCGCCAACATTGTGCCGTTTTCTGTGATAACCTTATATTTTTCTAAGTCAGTGATAAAGGTTTTTGAACATGCACAGTGCATTTTTTGTAGAGTTGCTAACATATGCTTGTACGCCTTATTGCCTTGCCTGTACGCCTTTGTGTGCAAGTGTGAGCTTTTGTGTGTCGAGCGTTTGTGTGTGCATACATGTTTTAGTGTTGGTGTATGTATGGCTGGGTTAGTGAGAGTGTATGTATGCATATATAACTGATCTTTGCCTTATTCAAAAGCTGAAGGTGGTGATGATTGTTAAACAGCTTTTAAAATCAGTACTCATACTCTTCCGGAAGCATCTGTGCGGCGTGCTGTGGAGCGACGCGCCAGGATCATTTTGCCTCTGGACACGATGTGCGAGTCTGATTACTGCGGAAATAAAGATTTGTTCACACACATTGTCTCTCCCTCTCCCTCCTTTGTCGTCTCCTGTTAGATTTTTTTTTTCTTTAGTACCATGGTTTTATTATTTTTGTTTCTATTTTTTCCCTCTCACCACAGACAACGTTAGTCTGAGCCAAACTAGAACTGCGCAGGAGCGAGGCTTGATACATTCTTATAAGCACACACTTAGACAATCACGGATGTATACTTATCTCAAAATCACATTTGGACATGTAAACATGCGCGCACTTTCGTCATGCGCAAATTTTCACGGGCGGTTCGTGCTGCCCCGCTTGCGCACAAATGAAAGTGCCGGGTAGCACGCAAGATGAATTCCATTATTGGTCGCATTTACATCCCGCCTTACACTTACAATGGGTACTGGTGCTTTCGCCATCTAGTGGACGATAATGGAATTGCAGTCCTTTGTTGTGAAAGTTGCCTAGCGACTTCACTGCGAGCTGAAGTGGGATAGGGTGCTTCGGATTCTGGCAGTTTCCGAGCCATGGCTTACTCCCCGGTCGGGCAGACCCTGAAGCTGAGGGCAGACCCAGGACCCTTCTTAGTGAAGGGTAGCCCCACTTCTAATTATCGTGTGTTGGAGTGGATGGTAAACCACAGAACCTTATCCGCACAGCGAGTTCTTCACAACCATATTTTAGGTCTGTATTCTGCGTCTTGGTGAGCTGAACGCAATCTTGATTGGGTCAGCAGATTTTGTTTCAGATGTTATTTGCATTGTTTCAGAATGGCTCACGCCTGAACTTCCATGTGAGGTATACAGTTTACTGTATTTGCACAGATGTGAATGAGTTTTTTTTTTTTTTTTTTTTTTTTGTCTTGTGGATTTGCTGGAGTAATTAAGCTGAGGTATGTGTCTCAACAGCTGTGTCCCATTTGAAATTTGAACCCTGTGAAATTTGGGACCGCTGTTCATTCTTCTAACAGTTCATTTCCACTTTAATGTGCTGCATGGACAAGTGTGGGTTCAGCAGGTTTAGTATTCAGTTTTAAGGATCGGCAGCATGCGCTCATTAGTGCTGAAGGGGTGTGCTGGAGGGGTACGCCGTAGCCTTTTTTTTCTTAGCTTTATGGGAGACGTTCCAGGGGGCGTGTGTGGGGTTTATTTCCGGATGAGATCATTTTTCTACTCCATGATATGCACCTCATGATCCAGATTGTATCCTGACTGTGCCAGTGCTTACTAATCATGCCAGTGTGAAATTACCACTGCTAACTGATGATACCAGGGTTTACTGAACAGTGTAATGTGATTGCACTAGCGCTTCCAGTACAAATGCTAACAGACCATGCTAATGCTAATGGACCTGAACATATTGCTCATTGCCAGAGCCAGCTGATAATAGTAATGCAAACTCGTCATTATGGGGCTGATTGACAGCAGTGGGCAAATCTGACCGAGCCACTTTGACTATCAGTGCTGGCAGTGAGCACTGCCCGTGACTATGCTGACTGTTCATTGATAATCTCGCTGCATGGCACAGAATTTCTCATGGCATCATTCAGAGAGAGGATTGACTCATCATCTCGTGCATAATATCATCTGGCCGGTCAGCCTGCATAATCCACAGCAAACTGATAAAAGTGACACAAAGTTGAGTGAAACGAAATGGCTGCTGGAAAGCAGGTGCAGGAAGATGTATTGAATTATGAATCCAAATTCTCTTAAATAGCTGGCCTTCTTCCATTTGTCTACACTTCTTCTTCACCTTAATAAAGAAACAGCGCATGGGTCATGGGAAAGTTGAAGAAAGATTTTAAAGGTCCCTGGACAGGTTTGAGAAAAATCTGATGGATTTACCATCAATACGTCATGCACTCAACGGCAGAGATGGTTTTCCAATACATTTTGAAAGTTTTGGGATCAAACAACAATTCCTCTTCGTACAGCTGCCAAGGATTGTGGTCCCTATTCGATCTTTCCTTTCTTCCAAGAGTGGTCCTGTGTTTCCTTGCTTGAAGGAAGCAACAAAGGAGCTCACTGCCTTCTTTCCTTCACGAAATAGACAATTCAGGGCTCCTCGCCATGGCTACCAGTCAAACTATTTCCAGGTCATGTCCGTTCACAAGGAAGGTTCCTTGATCGTTATAGAATTTGGATGCAGCCAGTATCGACACTCCTTATCAAGGGTATCAGGCAAAATATTTCAGGTTCATATCCATTAGCAAGGAAGGTTCCTCGCTCTTAAGAAAATTTGGATGCATGCTTGGGATGCTTTTCATTATGCGAATGCGTCTCCTCGCATCTCATTTATGTCTTTTCCTTGAGTCTGAGCTCCTCCCGTGAGGATGTGAGAGAGAGATGCAAGGTAGAGACACAAAGACGGAGGAGCTCGATATGCCGAATGAGAAATCCTTGTGGTGTTTACACTCCGCTCGATAAAGGACTTTAGTGTGTTGGATACACCTTTGTGTCCGCACTCCAGGTTCCTCCAGAAACCTCTTCCTCGTCTCCTCAGGGTACGTTTACGGAATTTGAAGATCCTCAATGAAAGCACAGGGGGAACAATTTCTAGGTCATAGGAGGCGAGAGAACACGCGGAAGCATAAGGTAGCACAATGAAAAACGCCCATGATGTTGGCTTTCCTTGATTTGGCAGACTGTAGTAATGATGCGAAGAGGCAAACCGCTCTGATCAGATGTTGCAAATGGCAGGAGAAAGCAGTATTTACAGCGGGAGAAAGACGAGCTAGGCTATTTAAAAACTCAGACGATACACATATTCAACCATTGTCTAACTTCCTTTAAGTGGCTTATCCAACAAAATAGGTTTAGTGCAGGTTTCAGAGCTGTTGCACAGTCATTTGTAAAGGTCATTTAAGCCATCGCGGTAATGAGTCCTGTTCCTTTGGCTGCCCACCTTTGCTTTTTGAGAGAAACACGGCTTTTTTTTTTTTTTTTTTTCCACTAGAAAGGGCCTGTATTTGTCTGGTGAAGGACACCATTTTAAATGCTCTTTTATGGCTCCTTAGATTGATCAAATCGTGATGTGCTATTTACCGAGCTGCCTGACCTGCGCGGCTGCTCAGATGGAATGTTGTCCGCTCTTACTTCATTTCTGTATTAATAGGCGAAGAAACGGTTTTTATCAGAGCTGGGGGTGAGAGAGTGAAAATCCTGCCATATGGTTTTTTTTTTCTAACTTAACAACTCAGACGGCTCCAGTTAGTGCCTCATAATCGCTTATTTTTTCTCTCTTTTCTGTTCTGTCTTACACCTGACCTACTGTCTCCAAGAAGATTCCAGTCCCTCAAATGGGTTCGGAAAACGGAATAGCAGTTCCTTCTGTTAAGGAATGGCGAGACCATCTGTGGTGGCTGTGTTCTTTTACGGAGGGCATGATGTGAAAAATAAATGATAGACCTGTGAATCTACCGCTCCCATCTTTCGCACATCGCCTATCTCCGTGACCCCATGTCTCTTTTTCTTTTTTTTAAACTCAACCGGTCATTGTGCAGTTGAGTTAAGCGTAAACACTGGGGTAAACTCTGTTTCATTGTTGTCGTCTGTCGTCCGTAGTCAATTCGCCCGGTAACCTCTAGCAGTCACAAGTATTGACCAAATTTGACGAAACTCTGTACACAACATCTTTAGAGCATTAACTAGTCTGGGACTGGCTTTTCAGCCCCCTACCCCCAAGAGTGGTGGTCATATCGAAAAACTGACGCTGCTCATTTTGCTCAGTTCTAATACAGATAAAGGGCTGAGACTTGATATGTAAGTAGTACACAACGTCTCAACAAATAAATGACAATTTTGATGATTTTTGAAAAATTGCTATTTTGTGACCTTTGACATTTTTTCACCCATGGAAAACTTTGCATACAAGATCTTAGGACATAAACTAGCTTGGTATTTCATTGCAGCCTTGTACAGTACGTCACCCCAAATTGGGTGTGGCAGGGTGGCAGACCAGTTGAGATTCATGTTCAGTTGAGCCTTCAGTCTGATTTTTCTTTGTAGACTCTGCAAAGGGTTGAATTAAGTGCTGGAAATGTTTGGAACATAAGTTGGGAAAGCTGTAAGAGAAAAAAAAAAAGTAAGGTATTAGAAATGAGCTCGTTATGACTGAATAGTGTTGCCTGTTTGGCAAGTCCTGGCAATGGGAGCTTAATAACACACTGGAGGTTTACTTTACATTTTCATGCTACATTGACTGTGCTTGGATGTCACACCTTTGATTTGTTTTTTTTTTTTTTTTTTTTTTGATGCGGCTGGCTGGTGCCTTGTGCTCTCAGAGCTTGGGGAACGGTTCAGCCCAAAGCCCTGCCCCTCCTGCTCATGCTCCTCCCCTGGCTCCGCCCACTCTGAACGGAGCCTGTCCTCTGGACAGGATGAGGGCGGAGAAACAGAGAGTGACAGGCCCTGGACAGAGGTGTTTACCCAGCTAGCTGAGGAGGAGAAGGAGAGAGCCCTACAGCAGCAGAAAGAGGTATTTGCGGTATTGGAAGAACTTCGCCCTGAAGGCTGTCTGTAATAATAAGTCAGGTGACATAGTATAAACAGCCAAAAAGTCCAAGGAGGAAGCCAATTCTGGTGGTCAAGTGGGTTAGGCATGGGACTCTCCTTCATAAAAACAGTTCAAATCTCGGGTGAAATAATGTCTTGATTTATTACTTTTAGATATTGGTGACATTGCTTTCAGTTTTATTTAAAATTTCAGTTGTTAGTCGCAGTTGGTTTAACTTTGGGCAATAAAACTATTAGGTTAAGGGGTCTTCAGGGTAAAGTGTAGAAATAGCCATAATAATGTAAAAACTAACGAATAAACATACTCAACACGATTTTAACCTCATAAAATGTAGTATTTTGATAAAAATTTACATGGTTGCCATGGAAACGGCACTTTAAAGACAAAATCTGAAAATATTTTGTGGCATTGATATTTCAATAACCCATGGTCAGATTTTACTCAAATTAGTCTCATATGAAAGGTTTAAGATATTTCTATGAAATGATATAGGATTGTTTTGTTTGGAACATTTATGAATATTTAATGAGCTCTGTTATGTAACCATAATGAAAATTGCTATCATCAACTTGCTTTATTTTCAAAATTAACCCCCGAAGGATGCACCTATCTAGAAAATCCTGTGTCATTTCATAGATCTCCAAGAGATATAACTTCAGTCCAAATTTCAAGTAAATCAGATGAATATTAATGATTTTATGAATGCCTCAAGGTTGGAAATCAGTCAAAATTGTGATTTACAGTAATTTGCATTTAAAGTCACAAGTAACAATTGAGGCAGAGGAAAAACATGGATTCTTGGTGTTTACTGGCATCTCACTGCATTCCTTTATTTATTTTATGTGAAAATCAAATAAATTGAAATTTTCCAAAAAAATTTGAAATTTTTGCCCTGAAGACCCCTTAAGGGTACAAAACGTCTTGGTTAGTTTTAGGCAACAAAACTACTGCTGTATGTTTAAGTACCAAACACAAGTTGGTTAGGTTTAGGAAAGGATCATGGTTTAGGTTAAAATAGATCCTTTCATCATGTTAACCGTGTCTTCAAATAGGTTTTCTGAAGAAGCATTCTGGCAGAAAGCCTTCAGGATAGACTTTTCCTACTTGCTGTACATGTCAGGTACACACCACCTTATTCATGGCTGCCATGTCTGCTTTTAATATGCGACTTAGGGCTTGCTTTTTTCCTAGAGGTCGCTTGAAAATATTGGCAGTTGTGGGTTGCGGTTTTTGGGACTTTTTTTAAATACATTAGCGAAATTCTGGCTATGCATCAACACCTTTTGTTTTGAGCATTGGAGGGGGGCAATCCTGCTCCAGGACTGCTGCTGTGCCTGCCAGTGTTCGCTGTTAGTGAGCCTTTGAATGATCAATTAAAGCAGCTGGACACACTAATGACTCATTCAGGATTAAAGTGGATGTTGAAAACCACTCCAGCATGCCCTGCGGCTCTCCAGGACCTGGGCTGTCCACACCTGATCAGGACTAACTGCAGGGTCGTCCAACCCCGCTCCCTGACTTCTTGGACCTTTATTTCTGGTCCTGGAGAGTCAAGGTCATTTGGTTTTTGTTTTCACCTTGAGATCAACAATCAATTTGAACCAAAGTAAGGTGAGGTGATTAGACTGTTCAATAGACTGCTTTAGTACACTCAACTGAAAAGTCATGGATTATAGATTTTGACCCCAGTATGTGGAATGTAAAAACTGAACGTAAATCCTAAGTGTTGTTTTTGTCGTTGGTGTTAATCAAAGACACAAAATGCTTCAAAACATTTCATCAAACTTTATTTCCACAAACCAAGGTATCCACAGGGAAGACCAGAATCACACCAAGTCCAGTTTGTTAAATCAAAACTTCAAACAATGTCCAAAGACCTTTTAATATCTTGTATGACCACCACATGCTCTCACTACAGCTTCACAGTATCTTGGAAAGCTCAGAACAAGAAAAAAATAACAGAGCAAAAACTCAGAGATCCTTTTTTCCAACTTTTTTGTTGAGAGTTGATCAATTAACAGCTGAGCAACAACAAAATCCAGCAGACATAATAGCCCTCCAGGAGCCGGAATGGCAATCTCTGGTCTTTAGGTTTTCATTCCTATCCCAATAAAGCTCATATTCAGCAGCTCCAGATCTTACAGAGCTACTTAATTGTGTTATCAGGTTTGCCATATTAGGGTTGAAATGAAAATTGCTAAGACGGTAGGTCTTTAAGATAAGAGGTGAGCGGCCCTGTGCTACATAAATCATTGGGTTAAGAATTTGGAGTAAGATTGCCCTGATATCCTGATACATAAATCTGATAGCTCACTATAAAGTGCAGATAAGTATTATTAAGCGGAGTTGCACATTTCAGCTCAGAGTGCCCTAGCAGACATGAAAGAGCATTAATGAATCCATCTTCCACAGTTAATACTTAAGAGAGACCTCAGGTTTATGAACTTAAAGAGGGCATAGAAATATGTGTTTGTGCATGACCTGGCTGTGCATTTGGTCCACAGCAGCCTAGCACTGTCACTCACATCTGTGCACTTGAGTCGGGTACGCTTGGGGCCTAACCTGCAGTCCGTCTCCCCTCCCCCCATCCCGCCCCCCAGACCCTGCAGGCCCAGTTCGCCGAGGCCCTGTCCGCCAGGGACCGTCTGGAGGCCGAGCTGAGGCAGGGGCAGCGGGTAGAGCTGCTGGCCCAGTTTGAGCAGCAGCAGGCCAGCCTGAGGGCGGAGATGGAGAGGGAGAGCAGGCTAGCTGTGGATGAGGCCTGTGCGAGAGTGAGGGCCCAGGTTCTGAGAGAGGCTGCCGAGACCCGGCGGAGCGAGGCAGAGGCTTTCGAGGTACAGACGCAGGTGAGGTCAAAGGTCATCGCCCTCCTGTCTCTCTCCATCGCTCTCCTTCTGTATCAAAGCCACAGGCGCTGGTCAGATCATCCTCCTGGGCCCATTTCAGAATCTCCTCTCCATCACCAGTGTGGTTAATATTTATAAGTGCTCGCTGGGAAATGTTTATTTTATCTTGGGGAAGTGTTCTGTCGATACATTATTTAGATGAGTTTATGTGGAGATGTGTTGACGGAGGCAGCTTGTGTGTTGTGTGTGTGTGTGTGTTTTTCAGGAGAGGCTGGAGCGGAGAGAGGAGGAGGTGGAGAGGAGGGTGAGGGTTGAATGTGCGGAGGAGGCCAGGAAGGACAGACAGACACTGCAGGACAGACACACAGACGAGCTGAACCAGCTGCGCAGCATGTAAGGGTGCAGGAACAAGAACACACACACACGGGAGGAAGCAGGAACACACATGCTTATGCGAGCACTCATACACACACACACACACACACACACACACATACAAACACAGGAGGATGCAGAAGCATAAATGCTTGGGCAAACACTCACAAATACTCATACAGATACCGTACACAATAACACACACACACACACACACACACACACTCACAGGATGCAGAAATAAACACTCACACACTGACTCACACACTGTCACACTAAAACACAGATACAGTACAATCACAAGCGCGCACACACACACACACACACACACACACACTGAACCTGTATGGTGAGAAAGTACTGATACTTTTGCACCCACAACTACGCAGCTGCACAATACGTAATTGAGTAAGCGAACTCTCACTTTCAAATCAGATATATAAACTGACTGTCCAGGTCTGACACATTAATTTTAATTCAATCACCGACTCAACCTGCGGTAAGAACTTTTTCATGCACAGAAATTGGCAGGCGTTAACATTCACAAGCGCTCGCTCACTCGAACCAATGTACACTCGGAAACAGAAATAACTCAGGTAAACTTTGACACTACATAATGAGTCTACTCATTGTTTCCGTTTTGAGAAATGCACCTCTCATAAATCACTCACCCTCTCTCTCCGCGTATCTGTGTGTGACTTTTGCAGAATCCAGCGGCTGGAGGAGCGATTGGACAGAGTCACACAGGAGAAGATGCGATATGAGAGAGAGTTTAAGGTCAGGCGGCTAATTTAGGCCCCAGTGTGAAATAATACAGTCAGTGACACATCGGCTTAAGAAATCTAAACTGAAAACCCCTTTTCCTGCCTTGCGTGATGTGTCGTCCTCTGAGGCCTGACTAGTGGAGGGCTTTTTCTCTTCTAAAGCCGCTTTCACACCGGACGCGAAACAAACTTTTTCGCACGACAGATTCAAAGTCAAGGCAAAGACGCGAATACGCTTTGACTTTGAATGTAATCTGTTGTGCAAAAAAGTTTGTTTCGCGTCCGGTGTGAAAGCAGCTTAACTCATTTCATTCTCACCTCCTCCTCGTGCCCTTTTCCTTCCTCCTCTCTGTTTTATCTGGTCTTGTATTCTTCCTTTCCTTCCTCACTTGTCTTCTATCTCCGTTGTCTGTCACTGGACACTATTATTTCCTTCACCGTCTCTCTCCCTCCCATCCTTCTTTCTCATTGCCTCCTTCTTTCTTCTCTCTTTCCTTCCTTATCCCTTCTTCCCTCTCTCTCCTATCCCCCATTGGTCCCCTTCTCTCTCCCCTCCCTTTCTACCCAACCTTCCCTCATTTCTTCTTCCCCCCTCATCTCCTTTCCTCCCTGTTCATCTCTCTCCCTGTCTCATCCATCTCTCCCTCCTTCCCTCTCTCTCTCTCTCTCTCTCTCTCTCTCATGCACAGAAGGTGCAGTGCAGTTACAGGCAGTTTGTCGACCTGACCGACTCCTCCCTGCACTCCGATTACCTGCTGAAGCTGCGTCGTCTGGGCCGGGAGCCAGGCCTGACAGAGTCGGAGGCGCAGACTGATGACATCATCAGCGTGTGCCCAACTCCTCAGCCCCTATCCTGCAGGAGAGTACTCTAAGAGACCCTTATGGACCTGTGTTGAGCCTTCTATCGCATACTTGGGACATTCCTTGCACTGATTTTCACATGGAAATACTGTACTTACGATGGCAATCTAATATCGGTCTATAGTCCATTATCATTAATCATCTGGGATAGTGGGACAACTTTGGCCTGTGATTGAATGATTCAATATTCAAGTAACATGTACTGATAAAACAGTGCCTATGAACCTGAAAGAATAAAGCCAAGCATTTTCCTTTGGTGAGAAATCTAAAGAAAAAAAATGGCTTTCTACAAATTTGCTTTGAAATATTTCAGAAATCTGATACACTTTTGCGAAATTCTCTTTTTGAAGTGAAACCCATTCGCTTATCAAAACCGCTACACCAAAGAGCATGTCTGCTGTCCCACTCAATCTCTCCCGACAGTCAGATAAAACGGTTGTGCGGAACAGACATCTCTTCGGCTGAGAACATGAGTACGGTTGTGCCCCTGGATGCATACTTCCATTCCCCTGTGAAGAATTTCACCAAATAACTAGTGATGTCAAACACAGTCTGATCTTCACTCACTGTTTTAGGGAGATCGGTTCCTCAGAAGTGGATGGAACATGGCCTCAGCACAGTCGATCCCCCGGGGAACAGCACTTGTCATCAGTTTTGTTAAGGTTGTGACAAATATAGCTGCTTTCAAACCACCCCACGGAGTAATCTACTGTACATGAGCTTTTAATGCTCGCTATCTAAAGCACAGAAGATGTATGAAAGAGGCTTTAAATGTATCGTTTGTTAATTATTCTGGTGGATGGTTCAATGTCTGAAATAAAAAGCTGGCCAGACCAGGCAGGCACTGCACCTTGCAGAGTTCTCAAGTGTGAAAGTGACTTACATTACATTCAACCATAAAGAAAGATTTGCATGTTGGATATAGAGACTGAAGGAACAAGACTAGGTGCAACCTAGTATATGGCTGGGCCGCCAAGTGCTGTATGAGAATCTGGGCCCAAGAAAAGGGTGCTACATGGGACAAAGCTCACGCAATTATATGAAGTGCAAGTTTAGTAATGAGCTGGAGCTGATAAATTATTTACAAAGTAGGTGGGGAGAGTGTGAGTGAGGGAGTGGGAGTGAGTGAGAGTGTGTGAGATAGTGGGAGTGGGGGGAGGGGACTTGAGTAAGGAAAACATATCAAAGGCAATTGACAAAGAGCTAGAGTAAGGCTAGCAGTTATTGATTTTGTGAATGTGAATTTGAGAGAGACAGCAGCAACAGATGTAGATAGCAGATAAAGTATGTATGTATGTTCCTGAATGGTAATGAAACAATAAAGTTATTGTTACAGTTGTGCTAACTGGGAACGTAACGTCACTTTTTTGAACACATGGCAGTTCCTATACAGTGAGGGTGTAAGAATGAACTTCAAAGATTCCTTTTTTTCCCCATGTTTCGTCTTTGGGCATGTTATGGACAAAGAATCCAAAGTTTTGAGTAAAACCACTTAATAAACATGTTCGAGTGAAGGAGCTGCCATGTGTTTGCATAAAGCGTTATTTGATATTGGTGATGAATGAATACGGTTAACTATGTGGCAAAAAATTGAAATGCAATTAATTTTAATGAATTTATGACCTATTGAAAGCTCTCGAAAAGGCCTTGTAGTTAACAACAAGATCATGAGAATTGGCCTTGAAATAAGAAAGTTCATTCTATAATTTAATTTCATTTTGTTTGATTTGGCTGAGAAACTGATGTGATTTCCACTAGTCTTTCATCAGAGGACTTACGGTCAGCAATTCTCCGCCAGAATTCCTCTCTTGCCTTATTAGCAGCAACAATGTTGCTTTTTGCTGTTTTTTTTATTATTTACATTCTTCATAACTGTCCATAATGACGACCCACTCCTCCTAGGAGATTTTTTTTTTTAAAGATTTTATTAATCACCCAGCAACCACTTACATTACATCCAACGAACAAGTGCATACATCAACCAACATGAATGCACTAACATAAATCTCAATTACAATTTCCCAAGTGTCCACCTGAGTATGCGCATGCATAATCATGCAGTCTTTCAAGTGTCCAACCAATGAGTGTAAAACTTCATATGGGTCTCCCATTAAGCCACTGGCGGCGCCCCCTGGTGGCGCGGGGGAAGATAACCCGCAGTGTTACTGGTCCTGGATCAGGGATAGTTTCCTCGGAGAAACACACAGAACGCGATCGGTCATTTTATGAACGGAAATAGGGTCAATTGCCGCATGAAACGCTCTTTTGTTGAGAGCGCGTACAGTGTTGAAAGCACAAAAACGACATTAAGAAAGAAAGATTACCACTACCGTTGTGGTACCAATAATCTCTGATTGCGAGTTCAGGGTTTGTGGAGCTGGCTCACTGAAATAAAGCCTGTCTATCCACCTTATTCCTGAGGGCGCTACTGTAGATATGATCATGGGTACACCTTCCGGCGGAAGTAGTTTTTAGCGAGTGGCTAGTCAAGAACAGCGGTGTTTCTTTCAGTTAACTTAGCGATTACAGCTCGTTTTTTTTTTTTTTTTTACAAATTAACTTGCTTTTCTTAAAATGTCCCTTCAGAGCTCCGGCACCTATTGTGGTGTTCAAGGCTGAACTAACAACCAGAGGAAGCTAAATTTATGGTTTGATCAACAGTGTTTTGAACACGCACCCAGAACATAGGGGATTGTCCTTGTCTTCAGCGAAACGGTTTCCATCGCCTACCTACAGAAGAAGAAGCCAGAATTTGGCTGAAAAACCTGAATTTGAAAAGACCCCCAAAAACATTAGGTGCTCATTTCATTGTGTCGACAGACAACGATTCCTACTTTATGGCAAGGCTCAGACAGACCACCGCAGAGGAGACGCCGGGTCCTCAGAAGCATTTTGACAGCAGTGCCAGGAGAGCACAAGGTATGATTTCACGTGGAGGGAGGACAGAAAATTGTTGTATTCGTCCAGTAATGCCAGTCAGTGTAACTAACGTTTCGTCCTGTAGAGTTTAAGATGAGGCTGTAGAAGTAGCAATAGTCTACTACAATTTGAAAATAGCCTACTCTGTTCCAAACAGTAGTCTTGCACTCCAAACCTCATTTCACTAAAATTAAAAGTATGGGGAAAATGGATTCACTGTGTTTTACATGTTATAGTATTGGATTAGCTAGCAACTTAATACCGTATAATGTAGTTGACTGGAGTAGAGCTAATTTGACTCATACTGTCGGATGGCTTAATTTACTCTGTATAACAATCCATTACGTTTCATATGTAGAGCAATATTTACCGCTGAAATATAGTGTTTCCTTCATAAATATTCTCAAAGTACTTGAATATCTGTTTTAAGGTACATAAGGTAGTATACTACCTCCATTAACAAAAACGCGACTGACCTTGTTGCTGTGGAAGTACTGCCACGCTGCGGAGACTTTGTAGATTGTTCATCTCGAGACTGTGGCAACGGAGTCGCTAATGTAGCCAAAAGCGCTAGTGTGGCCACTGCTTCAGGTTGTTCTCTCATTCTTCGATAGTAGAAGGCAGTGGTACCATAACTTTATCCCGTCTGAGGGCTAAAAGGTGATGTTCCCTCATATATTATTTTCCAGTCGCTTAAAAAAAAGAGGATTTGCGCGAGCCGCTACCATGGTAAACAGTTCAGTGACAGGATGCAGCGGAAGTTGGGCCCAATATTCGCACAAGGGATCATAGGATGTGGGAATAAGGTGGATATGTGTACCCCATTAAGCTGCTGGCGGCGCCCCCTGGTGCCGCAGGGGGAAACAACCGGCAGTGTTACTGATCCTGGATCAGAGATAATGTCCTCAGGAAACGTACAGCACGCGATCGGTCATTTTATGAACGGAAAGGGTCAACTGAGGCATGAAACGCTTTTTTTTTTGAGAGTGTGTAGAGTGCTGAAAGCACTAAAAAGAGATTAACAAAGAAATATTACGACCACCGTTGTGGTACCAATTATCTCTGATTGTGAGTTCAGGGTTTGTTGAGCCAGCTCACTGAATTATAGCCTGTCTATGTGTGTCTCCTATTAAGCCGCTGGCGGCGCCCCCTGGTGACGGGGGGGAGATAACCCGCAAGTGTTATTGATCCTGGATCAGAGATATTGTCCTCAGGGAATGTACAACACGCGATCGGTCATTTTATGAACGGAAATAGGGTTAATTGATGCGTGAAACGCTTTTTTGTTGACAGCGCATACAGTGTTGAAAGCATGAACAGGAAGTTAACAAAGAAAGATTACAACTAACGTTGTGGTACCAATTATCTCTGATTGCAAGTTCAGGGTTTGTTGAGCCGGCTCACTGAAATATAGCCTGTCTATGTTGAACTTGCTTCGTAGTATATCCCCCAGGAGATACGAGTGGCAAACGCCCGGCCAGCCAGCCAGCTAATCATCGGCCAACCAATCGTTGAAGTTCTTGCCCGCCGGCCAACCAATCGCTGAAGTCAGTCTTCGGCCAACCAATCGTTGAAGTTCTTGCCCGCCGGCCGACCAATCGCTGAAGTCGTTCGTCGGCTAACCAATCATTGAAGTTCTTCCCCGTCAGCCAGCCAACCGTTGAACTTGATCACTCAGGCAGGCAGTCAGTCAGTCACTCACTCACTCACTTACTGACTCAGCTACATTCGCGTTTATAGGGGCCTGGCCGCTATTCGCGGCCCAGCCCAAAAATCATATAAACAGACCTAACTGCTTTAATCACTGCAAAAACATACTGATACCACTTTGGTAGAAATATTGTTTGTCAATGTTTCTGTCAGGAAATTGAATGACTGCTTAGAATAACACTTTTTAGTAAATCCGAATAAATTAGATGGGTTGCGACCATGAAGCCAGGTGAGACAGTGGAGGGTTGAAAAGCTTGTCAGCTGAGCTAAAAGAAAATGTACCTAAGTCTTCGGTCTCTCCTTAAAGTTTGGACGTTCGGTGGAAAGCCGCGATAGGAAAAGGCCATCTTCAAATCGCATTCACGGGCCAAGATGTTGACCCTTAGACCTTCCGGAAGATATATTTTGCTTGATAACAGAAGTCAGCACTTTGTCCTAGAAGAATAGTATGGTGTTCAATGCTAACTGGGTATCATCTTTGCACTTGTATACCATCCCTATCATCCAACATGGTGACAGGTATCACATTGCTATGTTTTTCAACAGGTGGTACAGGCAGTGTTATTGCTATTTGGGGCAATATGGATGGATCCCAGTTGATCCAAATACCAGGGGCATCCTGTAGCCTACTCAGTAAGATATCTGCTTGTTCAGGGAAACAAATAACATTCCAACTGGTCGACCGTTCAAAGCACTCACCGAGACAGAAAACACGTTAGTATCTGCAATGACTCAGTCAGTGCCACATCTGATATTCTTTTTTTAAATCTGAGGTTGAAACTGAACTTAATCGATGCTCGAATAATCTGTCCTCGGATTGCACTAAATTTGCATTGAGTTAGGTAATACGTTGTGTAATAATCAAAATCCCCACAAGGTGGCAATGCAGGTGCAATTTTGCCTCAGGCTTCCGAAACCGTTCCAAAGTATGTCGTTCTGCTCTGTTAGTGCTGACTGCGAATAACGGGCCCTTGGGCCCTGGCGTCAACAGATCTTTCTCATTTACCATTTTATTTCAAGGTGTAACGTTATCTGCAAAAAAAATAAAATAAAATAAATCAGCGGCTCTCGCATTATTCATTTGTCAAGTACGCCGTTTCTGTCTTTGCCATGATTGTAAAATATTCATATGAAACCACGAGGACGAAAGAAAAGTGGCTGGAGCAAGTAAAAAGCGATAAATGATAGGCTCAAGGCTATGTAACGTTAGGCTCGCTGTGATCAATGGCTCTCTATCTACCGTGGTTGACTGCTACTCGGTTAGGCATGCATCAAGTTGGCGGACTGGGATGCTTCTTCACGCAACATTAAATGGATGTGTAACCTACACTCGTTTTTTTAAATAACATAGTGCGTGAAACTTAAAGTGACGTCCTGTCAAATGTGGGGGCGCTCAAATCCTTCCACAAAATTCTGAACCAAACCGACTCGCGTTTGTCGCGCTTGTTGTGTCAAACGAGGGTGACATTGGGGTGAGAGAAAACTACTTCTGTCTTTGTTTTTAATTTTTGATCTCACGTTTGTATAAATAGGCTATATTTTACCTCGCGTCTGTCCCGTCGAAATAGGTTAGGCAAGGCTATGAGAGGGAAAAGTAGCCTAGTTCGAGGGACAGCAAAGATAAAATGGTCCTACACCTTTGAAGGAGAAAAAAAAGTGTATTTAAAAAATCCTCTGCGTGTAGTTCCTTACCGCTTGGTTGGCGCATACCTTATGTCATTTGGAAGAACCGATTTTTTCGAGCTCTCACACACACCTCCTCTTTGGTGCTCCCTCCCTGTCCCCGCCTTCCTCAAACAAGCAGTCAGTCTGTCAATGTGCTCAGAGCACCAAAGAAGTCAAAGCTGTAGGATTTTGCGCTGGAGAGATGAAGAGGGGAAGAATGCCTGATTTCACTACGGCTTCGGATAAGTTTGTGAAGATGTAACGACTCTGCATGGCTGATCGAGTCGGTGCCTGCTTTAAATAACACGTGCGGATGAATTATGCCGAAGAGACAGTGTAATAGCGGCTGTAGCCTACTTGAACGTTCACGGTAGGGTGCATTGCGTTTAATTATTTATGTGATTTTACAAAAGTTCACATGATGCTGTAGGCTACCCCGCGATTGTCACCGATACATTTTATTTTTCCGTTTCATTTGACTTTTTAAACAATGTGGAAAAACGTATGATTGAGACTGGATTTTCCTCTCTGAGGAATTGCTCGCTGGACGCCGTGGAAAGCCGCAAATCCGGGGAAAATACTCGCTCAAGACAGGTGGACAGCAGGAATCACTGAAGGCATCTGCGTGTGCTAAGAATGGATGGCAGACAGTAGTAGAACCTAGCTTCAAATCTATACTCGTTTGTTTTACTACACTTGCCGTTTTCCCGTCTTTCTGACAAGTGATCCTGCAAGAAAGAGAGAGGGAGGTAATGGGAGAGCATTCTGCTCTACCCCGCACTGAAAACGAAGTAGCCCACGACAGTTTGCAAAGGACAATTTGCTTCCATCACCAGAAAAAATTTTAATAGCAGTGAAATTCGACGGAGGGGAAAAATTTACATTTTGCCCAGAGTTCTTTGTTGGAGTTTCGCGCGTGCCAGCGAACAACATCCATCAAAAAACGGCTGAAGACAAATAGGCTCAGGAAAACATGGAAACGGCATAGTGGACTATTTATTCTCGATGAACATGAACTACATTTGAAGCCTGTAGTAGGTTTGTTTTTAAAGTGCTTAGGCTATGACTCGTTGGAGTGGATCGACTGCATAACCTTTGTTGCTATAATAGCTTTATTTTAATTGTCATCCTTTTATTTTTGGCTTGCATCCATGTGGTTGCCCAAGGCACGTTTTCTTTTCGCTAACTGAGGAATTCACCTACTGTCTGCTGGGGGAAAAATTTTTTAAAACCCCCCACCATTTTTCTTTAAAAAAAAAAAAAATCCCATTGCTTTGATGCGGTTGCAAAGACGTGGTTTGGGATTTGAAATGGCGTATCGGAGCGGGGGAAGTGGATTGGGAATTCTGGGGATATTCTTAGTGGATTTACTAGGGATCGCGGCCACCAACATGGAGCCAATCTACTGGAATTCATTGAACAGCAGGTAAGAGTTTCCCCGAGGCTTAATTTCATATTTTACGAGTGTGTACAGTCTTGCGTCTAAACGACTCTGGTTTCATGTGCAATTTTCAGTCGTCTAGATTGTTCGGAACACACAACGTCCGCCTGTTGCCTTCGTCTACCAATGCAGACAGCTGTAAAACTTGTAAAACTTGTAAATGTATACATGTCATAATAATACCCCGGGCTGCGGTGAATAAGGTTACATTTTGCTGGAGGATTGTTAACATCACATTAATCAATCCATTTATATTTGTCATAACACATCGTTTTGATTGATAGCCAAGATTTCGGCTGAGCGTTCTGCAATACGTGCAGTGGGCGACCGCTTGGAAGAACCCGGTTGAAAGGCCACCTGTGACACTGTAGTTTTATAGTGGGCCTGTTTCATAGTCTTTCACATTTACCGTCGCAGTGGAAAATTAATTGCAGAATGGCCTATATATATCGCCGTATTGTTTTGTAATTACATTATAGATTTATTTTCGGTATATTTGCTAATGAAAAGTGTATAATGATAATCCTAGTTGCCATGAAGTATGGCCTCTGTCGGATAATCTATTCTGTTTAGGGGGGACGTCATGCTAAACTCTGTGCTCCATCCAGTGACAATTGGACCATCTTAAATTTTGCTATGAATATCGTCTATTATTTTAGGAAAACTGAAATGGTTTAAAAGTCAAACTGTGAACCATTAGCCCGTCTCTTTGTCCCGCTCTGTGCTTCATCGTGATAGACCTCATCGTCGGGGAAACTGAGGAGGTCGCATTTCGGTGGGCTATCTTCTGTTGTAAAGGTGGCGACAGATTTGCCGGGCGCCCGATCCGCGGCTAAGAACGTCAGTCATAATGGAATTTCCTCGTGCACCATATCATTTGCGCGAGATAAAAGCCTGGCCTCTAAAATTGGGTTATCACAGAGCGGATAGGGTATCGCTTTTAGTTGATAGCAATTGCGAGTAATGCAAGTCCAGGCGGTCTCTTCAGATGCCTTGTAGTATTGCATGATGAGGCCTTTTGTTCCTTAAGCCTCGCTAAGGGATGCGTATCAGCGTAACTTACTGCTGTTTATGATGAAAAAAAAAAAAAAAACCTTCGGTTAATAAATAACCAGGTTGTTGTGACGTGGAGAGAGAGATTGAATTCATCTCTACTCTTCAACAAAAATACATCTTTCTAGTTGCCCTAGGCCCGACAGTGTAAAAATTTGTATTGTTTGCATTTGCCTTGAATATCACACTGCTGTGTCTTGCATAGTACACAAATAAAGTAATTTTTCTTATAATAATAATGATGATAATGATGATGATGATCATCATCATAATGTGTGTTGCATTTTGGAAACAGGAATTTAGAAATTGGAATTGTCTATTGAAGCAAAGCAAATATCCTTTTCATTAAAATTTTGAAGATGTGGAACTAAGCATAAAAAAATAATCACGTAAATCTGTGTGGTTTCATCCCACCAAGAAGTTGTGAATAACAGCCCTTGGCTGGATGTCTCCCTCTCTCTTCCTGACACTTCCCTGGCAGTATCCACTGCTCTGCGCTGTGGATGTGCTTAATTAAAAGCACGAATCCTGACACATCTCCGATCTTTGCGGTTAATTACGTCACTTAAATGGCGAGGAATTGATCGCTGAGACGTGAGTAAGAGGTTGAAGGGTAGATGAGTAGGATAGACAGATTGCGTGGGACAAAGAAAATACTGGGAGAGAAAAAAAACGACGAACTGACTATTCGCACTTATTTAAGTGCGTCCAAGCACAAAAATTGATCGAAATTCGCGTTAGACGCACTTATAAGTGTGGCCAAGATGCACATTGCTCTATTGCCCACACTTATTTTAAGTGTATCCAAAGCTAAAAATTTTTTCTTGGCCAAACTTATTTTAAGTGGTACTTTCTAAAAACTGGAATGGTCATCAACTGGCGCAGCGAGTAAGTGTGGCCAAGAAAAAAAATCAGCATTGGCCACACGTAAAAGTGCGAATAACATCGGCCAAAAGCAAATGCGGCATAGATTAATTGTTTGCTCAGTAGATTACACGGTGCCTTATGCTAGGGTAGTGTCTGAATCTACCGTTTGGAATAGCCTGAATGATCAGTCAGGACGGGGATGTGCAAGTGACGACGTTCTAATCCTGAATGATTGACATTTTGCAAATATAGGCCATTTAGACAGCAAGAGGGACACGAGGCCGTTTCATAAGTGGTTCATCTTGTTCTGAAGTACCTTTACTTTGCCTACGCAGATATTCAAACCTGCCTGCAAGTAATAATGATTCAGGGGACTTGCGCACGATTGTTTTGGGTGTATTATGCGTTATATTGGAGGAAAAAAAGTACAGTACTCTGCGTTCTTGAGCCATTAAAAGTAATTTAGCAATAATTGTTGTAGTAATAAACCGTATTGGCTCGGATAATACAACTTGACTTCCCCTTTTAACTTGCCGCAATCAATCATACGCAATCAATCATCTTAACTTTTTTTTTTTTTATTTTTGAGAGAGCAACATCTGGCCTAAACAGAAACATCTCTGCAGCAAACGTTCAGTCTATTACTCAGCCGGATTTTGTGTAGCCCAACTTAACAGTTACGAGCAAATGGAGGATGAATTAACTGGGCGTGGATTGAACGGGGAGGATTTGATCACTGAAGCATCTGTTGAGTGACTCGCACTGGGCTGTCTCTGCAGTTGCTCAGGCCAGTACGGTAGTGGTGTTTTTGGCAGACAAAGCAGAGATTAATCCTTGTCAAAGACTTATAATAGATGTTATTATAAATTCCCTGTAAGCAGATGTCTCCCCGGAGCAGTATGACAACTCTCATGTGCATTGAAAATGAAACCCTTAGCAATTAATTGCGAGTTCATTGGTTTTGGGTTAGCAGTGAGTGAGAATGACCTGCTTTTCCTTGAGTGGTGTGCTTGCTAAAAATTTAATGGGAAAATAACCTTTATTGACACACCCAAAGTTTTACAAACATAACCTCGCTAGGAATGTGATTTAAACATGGTCAGTTTGAGCAAATAAATGACTTCACTCTTTATTTACCCTTCAAAATGCAAAATATTTGACCTCTAAATGTTCATTGCAGCACTGAAGTTTGTTTTTGGCCTGATATATTGGAGATGTGTGTGTGTGTGTAAGGGGCAAGTGTGTGTTTGTGTATGTGTATGGGAAGGGTGCGTGTGTGTGTGTGCGGGCATGTATGTTTGTATGGGGCGGGTGCGAGTTTGGTGTATGTGTGTGTGTTTGTGTGTGTGTGTTTGTATATACGTATGTGCATGGGGCGGGTGTGTGTGGGTATGTATGTATGAGTATATGGGGTGGGGTAGGGTGGGTAGGTGTGTTTATGTGTGTGTAGGGTGGGTGGGTGGGTGGGTGTGTGTGTGTGCGGGGGGGGGGATCTGTGTGTGCATATGCACCCATGCACTTGTGTTCGTATTTGCAGGCATATTTTTGCATGAGGTGCACCTGCTAACATTCACACGCTTTAAGGATTTGAGCATAAAGTCCCTGTAGGGCTTCTCCATAGTCCCAAACGCTACAGGAGAGTTTAGAGCTTACAGTAAGCAGCCAGGCTCTGTATTCTGTCGCTCTGAAAAAGAGGACTGAGCAGAGTTATTCCCGGGCAGTTCTCCAGCAGGTGTGGGCCCTCCGATGGTGGTCAAAGCCAGTCTGACCCCCGGCTCTCCGTTTTTACCGTACGGCGGAAAAAGGAATCGAGAATCCGCCAGCCGGCAAAGCGATAGTCGTTTTGTAAAAGCTGCTCATTCAGGGGACCGGCAGTCGGAAATTTATTTATTTTTTTTATTTTTTTGGAAAATGAAGAGCGGTTCAATGGATTTGTAAAATGCCGGAACAATGTGGATGCAATATGAGGTGTGAAATTGGCTTTGAGAGGAGACCGACAGAACTTACTGCCTCTCGTTTCGCGGGAAAGTTTATGAGGAGGAGCTGCTGAGGAAGGGAGGTCGTGCGGCATGAAGACATCAGCTGAGGCAGAGGGTCACGAAGACACAGATCTTAATTCAGCTTTTGGGGGCCTGTCAACACGCAGGACCTTTTCTCTGGGACTGTTTGGATGGGGACATTTACAGTGGGGCCCAAACTATGGGGAGGGCAGTTGGACCGAATGTTCAGCGGGCGTCCTCATGTCCCTCAGGATTTCTATCCCTCAGTGACAGACCTACAGAAGGATTGTAAAAGCCACCTCATACAACTGCTCTGTGTGCATTTGTATGTATGTATGTTAGGTTGTGTATGTTTCTGTTTAAATGCATAGCATGACTCGTGAAGGATCTTTTGTGTGCGTGTGTGTGTGTGTGTTTGCATGTTATCTGTGTTTGTCTGTAAGCACGTATCGGTCTGTTTCTCTCCGGTGTGTGTGTTTGTTTGTGTGTCTGGTTATGTAAGTGGCTGTGTGTGTGCCAGTGTCTGTCTGATGTGTGTATACGTTCGAGTCTGTCTCTGTCAGGCCTGTATGTTTCCAAGTGTCTGTTTAGTGTGCAGGTGTGTGTCTTTATGTGTTTCTTGTCTGATGTGTCTGTGTCTATGCGTATGTGCGCTCATGAGAGTGTACGGGCACGTGTGCGTTTGTGCGTGTTTGTGCCTGATGTGTAGGTGCGTGTGTGTCTGTGTCTCTTTTGTCTGGCATGCGTGAATGAGAGCGTGTGTGTGCTTGGCCTGTTATAACGCTTGTCTGATCAGGCAGCCTGCACCATGTGTTCCATAATCACAGATGCTCTGTTTGCAATTTACTTCAGTCATTAATTTGCTTGGAACATATGCAGTAAAATACTGACACAAATGCCCAAAGAATTATACCTAGAGTGTGCAGCCAAAGCTAACTTCCCACACTTTCCCCCAGATGGACTCTGAAGGCAGCCTGTTAAAATCAGTCCAGAAAAGGCCCCTTCGCTTGCTAAAGAAAGGGAAAACAAAAAGGAACCTCAGTCAGAAGGGATTTAAATTGCACGATGGTGATAACAGCTTGGACTTTGTTTGTTTTCAGAACCTTCCCAGACTCCCAAACCTCCTGAAGCAGTTTTTGGTCTTGATGCAGATTCCAAGTTAGCGACTTGACGTCCGCGGTCACATTCCATTCTGGATCTACACCAATTCACAGTGAAGGCATCTGCCTCTTGATTTTTTTTTTTTTTTTTTTGGCCATAATATTATGCCTTCAAAGAAAGTGGTTGTCGAAACAGTGCTATAAAACGGCGAAGCTAAAATTGCCATTGTCGATCCTTTGAAGGGTCAGAATCTTTCTTTGGAATTTTTTCCCGGTTTCTTTTATTCTTTTCCAAGATCCCTACTTTGTGTCACAAATAATTCCTTTGCCATTGGTTCCTTGGAGTGATTTTTACATCATAGGGGTCTTGGCTAACTTTTTAAAAAATATTATACAAGATGCACGTGGTTCTATGTTGAACAACTTTAGAGGGCTGTAATGTATTCCAATTAGATGTGCTCCAAAATTAGTTTTTCCAATTAGCACACACCAATTTACCGGAACGAGTGCTTCTAAAATGGGACCAGTGCTGAGCCCTGATTCAGCATTACAATGTTCGGCTTAGATTCAGAGCGCGTGTTTGCGACCTCAGACTTTAAAGTGCTGTGAAGCATTGGCTCCTCTTATGTTTCTTTGGGTTCATCTGCTTCGCACATGCCTTTCGGATGGGGGGAATGGGGCATCGACCAGTGAGCCAATGGAGCGAGGACCCGTCAGACGTGAGAAACGCGCTGACTAGCAGACGACAAAACGAAAAGCAAAGACGAGGGATGGAAAGAGGCCGAGAGATGAATGTAGCGAGTGAGAGATGGACGAATTCGGAAGCACGTGGTGAGATGCGGTCGCGACGTCTCGGAAGCCGGATGTCGAATCCGACAGCAGACCCCCAGTTTCCCGGCAGTATCGTCTCCCCAGTCAGCGATGATGCATGCGCGTACATCCGCTAGCCGTCACACGTATCCAAGTCGCTAGCGTTGTGGTCCCCGGTCATTTGGTTCTGATTAGCTACACTCTGCGATCAATCGGAGATCGGTAGAGTGGGAGGGACAGGGAGGGGGAGGGCTGGATAAGGAGGGGCTTCTCTGATGTCATTTGTGGGGGTGTTTTTTCCCGTGGAAAGTCGACCAAGGCTTGGCATTTTTATTGAATGATCTGAAACATCGTTCAGGGCTGTAAAAAAGCCTCCCTCCCTCTGCTGCAGTCCCTCTTTCGTAACGTCACACCTCAGTCATCAACAACTTAATGGCCTCTAATCCTTTTCGCAGGTCGGAGGTGTTTTAAATCGCGCTAACGTGTTAAATTGGTATAATTTTGACCTCTTGCCCCGGAGCCTTTACAGAGTTGCCAGGGACTTTTGGGCATACATGTTAAGCTAAAGTAGTAGTGTTTTCTGAAATATTTGTGTGGCCTAAATATAGATGAGGTTTTAACTGGGAAGCACTGCGTGTGTTTACTAGAATCGGTAATGGCTTTTTTTGGTTTGGAGGCAAATGGCTGGTCTGGGAAGTTTGGAAAACCTAAGTGGAGAGCAGAAGTTGTTTGGGGAGGGAGTGGTCTCTCGGCCACATTTAGCTGAGAAACGGGTTTTATTGGGCTGTTTGTCTCCGTCACCGGAGAAGTGTGGTCCAGGCTTTAATAATGTGGTTGTTGAGGGTTCTGCTGGTGGTTTTGTAAGGAAAAGGCCTGGAGCCATAGTGGCACCTTCTCACCTGTGCATCCGCCCGGCGCTCATTCCGTTAACTTTCAGCTCCTGAAGGGCCTCATTCATAACGTCCTGCTTATAGAGAGAGAGGGTCGTTTGTGCAGCGAGCACTCTACTGTTCTTACTTTGGATAATCAGTAAAAAAGTGTCTTTGTGCACTTTATGCGTGTATATGCATCTGTCTATGTGACTCTGTTTTGTGTGTGTGTGTATAATGTGTGTGTCTGTGTGTTTGCTTGTGTGTTTGTGTGTCTGCTTAAAGCGTGTATCTGCTTATGTGTGCATGTATGTGCGCGTGCGCGCATGTGTGCATCTGTGTGTGCGCATGCATGTATGTGTGCAAGTGTGTGTGTGTACATGTGTTCTTGTGTGTTTGTGTGTACGTGTGTATGTACATGTGTTTTTGTATTAGTGCATCTGCTCTCGTGTGTGTGTTCGTGTGCTTGTGTGTGTGTGTGTGTGTGTGTGTGTGCGTGCGCATCTACTTGGATGCTTGTCTGTGTGCATGCGTGCCTGTGTTTGCATGTGTGTGTATATATATGTGTGTGTTTGTGCGTACGCGCACATCTACTTGTATGCTCGTGTGTGTGCATATGTATGTTAGCTTGTGTGTGTTTGTGTTTTTGCGTGTGCGTGTGTGCATGCATGTGCGTCCGTGTGCGTGCACGCACGTGTGTGTGTGTGTGTGTGAGGACAGCGCCCCGCGTCTGCTTGTGTGCGTATATCTGTTTTCTTGGTCAGAGATGAAGTTAACTAAGAGAAACGAGGCCTGTGTTTCATTGGGGGAGCAATTTGGGCTGGGCCCAGTGTAAAGGCTGGAGTCTGTCGCGCGGCTCTGAGACCCTGTTCATATTTATCTCTCCCTGGCCTCTCTCTCTCAGTAAGTGTTAACAGAAATGACCCAAAAATGTATGGCTCTACCGCTGGAGTAATTCCAACATCGGGGCTTACATTTCCTATGGGCCTCGTGCCCCCCCCCAGCCCAACTGCAAATCACTCACTACTATTCACCTCTCCACCCCTCCCTCCCTCTTTCTCTCTCCTCTCTTCTTTGAACAAAAGAGCCCCTTGGAGTGCCTATAGCTGAAATCTCTCCCTCCCTCTCTCTCTCTCTCTCCCCCTCTCAAACAGGCTTCCTCTTTCCCCCTCTCTTCTTCTCATACTTCTGCTGGCAAAGTTTATGAGTAAACTTTTTTTTACGTACATTCCTCTTCTCTTTTCTCTGTGCTGCCAGTGTGTGTGTGTGTGTGGGTGTGTGTGTGTGCGTGTGGGAAGGAAGGAGGTTGTTAGCGACTGTGCGCATGTGTTTCAGGATGCTTAAATGCGTGCCGTTACTTGTCATCACAAGGAATCTTTTCTTCTGCGGGACGATGTTGGCGTCGGTACGGGGGGGGCGGCTAACAGGGGCTCAAACGGCTCAAGATCAGAGCAGCAGCGCCGAGCGACTCCTGACAATGAGAAACACATTCCCCATTACCTTCCCCCCACCCCTCTCGCTCTACCTCTCTCTCTCTCCCTCCCTCTCTCCCCCTCTCTCTCTCTTTCTCTCCCTCTCTCTCTCTACATCTCCCTCTCTCCCCCTCTCCCTCTCTCCTTACCTCTCTCTACCTCCTCTCTCTATCTCTTTCTACCTCGCTCTCTCTTTCTCCTTACCTCTCTCTACCTCCCTCTCTCTCTCTACATCTCCCTCTCTCCCCCTCTCCCTCTCTCCTTACCTCTCTCTCTCTCTCCCTTCCTCCCTCCCTCTCTCCGCTGGAGTCCAGCTGCAGTGTGGGCCCGTGTCGGCGGGAGAGTAAACAGATGGAGAGGTTTTCTCTCTGTCTTGCGATGAAAAGCAGGACGGGAGATGGGAATAATGCAGGGAGGAGCGGGGGGACGCACAAAAGCTCCCTCGCCGAGTGATGCTGGCTCCCGTCTCGCTGTTCAGACTTAATTTGATCTGTGTGTGCGCGCGTGTGTGTGTTTGTGATGTCGATATTTGTGCCTGCGCGCTCCTGTGAGTGTGTGCACGTGCGTCTACGTGTGTGGTTGTGTGTCCTGATTTGTATGTCGTTGTAAGAGCATTTGCACAATTGTGCATATATGTGTGTGTGTCTTTGGTTTCGTGCCTGCCTACCTGTGTGTGTGTTTGTGTGTGTGTTCATGCATGTATACGGTAGGAGAGGCGAACCTCTCACATACCTGCACACAAACACAAACACACACACACACACACGCACACACGCACGCTCACGCTGCTCAGTTGGGGGCGGGGGGTGGGGGGCTCCTAGACTCCCAATTCTAACCCCCCCCCCCCGCTTGTGTCTGGGGGCTCCACCAGTACCTTTAGTTAATCGCCCTCATATCCCACTCTCATCGAGCGCTGGGCCGCGCCGCGCCGCACCGCACAGCACGGAAATGAGTGCGAATTCCGGCATGAAAAATCAAATTAAATCGAGCATGGATTTCTGATGTGCGTCGGCGGCCCATCGCGCGTCGTGGAACGTTCCAGAAAATTTGGCCGCCTAAGCCAGCGGGATCAGAGCTTCGTTTTCCCGGCCTTCGGGGGATCACGTGTCTGACTCCCGCCGGCGCCCCGGAGCGTTTCATTAGAGGGAGCAGGCGGGGTGTAAAATCCCGAGGGCCGGAAAGCAGAAGTCCTGTCGTGAGTTAGTTCCGCCCCTGCGTTCAGTCAGCTGATCACACTTATTACTCTGACCGCCCGGCTGACGAATCCCGCTAATTTGCAAATCCCGGTGGCAAGAACACAGTTCTGGGTGGGAATTTTACATTGCATTACATCACTGTTACCAAAATGACGCTTGTAGCCAATGCAATTTGCGAGGCCAGTCTCCTCCAGGAGTAATGAGGGCTGGAGAGTCTTGTTCATGGGCCCGAACAGCTGCATATAGGGCTGGGCGAGATGGACAAAATCATTTTTGACCAAATATCTCAATATCAATATTGTGGCAATATTACACATAGAACTATTGCTGCTTTCACAAAATGTTTACGCAATGCGATTTTTTTATTTTTATTTTTAATAAGCATTCACTAGTAATGTTGGCATGATGATCAGGCAGATACAGACAACAGCTAATACGGTCTAAGTGCAGAAACTGCATTTCCATACTTAAATTTGGCCTTTAAAACCAGAAAAGAGCTCATTCTATGTCATATCACAGTATTACTCTGAGATCTTGTACAATATCTTGTATTATGTCACTATATATATGTAAAATTGATATATTGCCCGGGAATGGCTGCACTGATCTCATTGTGCCTTCTCTAAGGCTTGGCTTTCCAGTCTCTGCGGTCACACACTTCAGCCAATATCTGCTTTACTTTCTGAACCTGGATCTGACACCTCTGAGGTACAGAGGTGAGGAGTGGGAATCCCTGAAATCTCACTGGAAAACTTTTTGACTCACGACGAGGGCACCAGTTTGGGGCATGTACTCCGCCAAAACGTCATTGTTCGCGCAAAAGAAAGGCCTTTTTTTTTTCAGCAATCCATTCACCCGCTTTCCTGCTGAAAGGATCTGTCACTGTCATCCATTTTTGTTTTTTTTTCCCCCTCTTTTTGTCTCGATTTTCCATCAATTCTCGAACAATGAAGTCTTCGTCACGCACTTTGCATTGATGGCAGAGTCTTTGAGTTGCTTAAGAGTTGAGATCCTAACACCCCCATTACATAAATCAATTTATATGCAAACCGAAGTGAATGTATAACTAAGTAACGTACTTAAATTTTTAATTGGAAAAACCCATGAAGCTTGCATAAATGGCAGTCGTGTGGCAATGTATGGGTGACAAGCATATCTGTAGTTGTTTGCTGTTGAAATATTAATAAATTGATGAGCACTCAGTACAGTATAATGATGCATAAGTTGAGGTACAGTCAAGTTGTGAACACGCTGTATCTACTTTGTAAAAATAGGCCTTCACATGTAAGTAGTCTCTTTGAACATCTTACAGTGCCTATGGGTAGCAGCTGACCAGATTTTTAAATCCATTGAGTCAGTTACTATCAGGTGTTATGAGACCATATGATTTCATATGAGTGAGGCTACCAGTTAGGCTTTGAATACTGGTGAGAAACTTATGCTTACCATACATGAGAAGACGATGAAAACCACTTTTAAAAGACTCATTTGATTACCTGTCACATCTTAAGACAGTGTGTCAGAGGGTCACAGAGTTTTTACTTGGAGACTGAGATATTGCAAAGACTGGGGATCTCGCAGAGTGACTAAAGACTTCTGAAAACATTTAATGTTAGAATTTATTGAAGAGTCGGGATGAGAAAAAGAAGGAGTCGGACTGATTTGTATGACCACCACCAAACAGTCAAGATTACCGGAGCGCGCCACAACTCGAGCAAAACTCTCATGATTCTCCTCTGAGATTGGATATTTTTCTGCAGTGATAAAATCCCTTGAAAAGTAATTTGGTTTAAGGCAGGGACCGCTTGCTTTTCTCTCATAACTGATCAAGCTGCAGACTTCAGACCTCATTCTGAGTATTTTGTGAAAAATGTGCAAAAGGAGGAAGATGGGCTACCAAACTAGTTCCCAGTTACACTAAAGAGAGAGGGCAAAGGGTGTGAAAAGTTGCTGACATCAGAAAAAGGAGAATTCCTCTGTCGAAGGTATGAGAAATTGATTGCACTGAAACGAAGGCGGCTGACTGCACTCACTTTGGCTGAAGAGCGAGCTAATTAACGGCCTTCCTCTTATGACAAATTATACTGCCGCAATGGGGACTGTAAAAATGCATGTGGCTGCGATTTTGCATTGCTGTGGATCACCAAGGAAAAACCGAAGTGAATTATTTGAAAGGAAATTGCATCTTGGCTGTTAAGAAGTTTTTACGGTAGTTTTCCAAGCCGGGTCCCTGGGAGTGACAGAATCCAGGGTTGATATTGTGCAGGACACACTTAAGTCGAGATGAGGAGATGAGCAGTGACAGGCAGGCTGAGCGGCCTGTTTTGGTTATCAAACATCCTTAAGTTTTAATGTCCTTAAACAACCTTGAATACCAAGCTCAAAATGCATAACGAACTGCAATCAACGCGCTACGCCGAGCAACGCGCCAACCGGAATAACAATGAGGACTAATTGTTCTCGTATCTGTTGGACTGGTGCCAAACAGGAGTGTAATCTGGGGTAAATTATCGGGAGTCTGTGTGTGTCCAAATCCTTCACCCTCCCATGCTCCATAAGGCGCTATTTACAAACCAAAAACAAAAAAAATTGAAACAAAGAAAGTTCTCTTTGGAGGCATTGAATAGGGTGTGTGAAAATAGCAGAAAATGGCCTGTACCACTTGACCCTGTCTTAGGGGGGGGTGTGAACTAAGGGAGGATAATCCCCTCCTCACTCACACCACCCATCCGCTCCCCTAGAGTGGCGCGTTCTGCTGTCAGTCAGGCAACAAAGCTGTCTGTGAGGGGATTAAATCTCTCCATCCCTCTCTATCCCTCTCTTTCGCTCTTTCTCTCTCCCTACTCCCTGACCAACCGAACCCCCTCTCCTCCCCTCCCACTCAAAAATTTAAACAGTTTATTGCCGTGACCACCGAACCCAGGACTGCTCGCGAGGTTATCGTAGCAGGTTTCAAGCACTTGTCGAAAAGTTTTGCCTGGGGGAGGGGTGAAAAGACCCTGCTCTGTTTTCTAACGCCGGAGCCTCTGTGTGGGAGCAGGATTACGGAGTTAGTTGGATAAAACCTGCTGCACCACCTCTCCCACCTGGAGACAAGACTGAAGTAAACAAAATGGCCTAGAAGGGCAATATATAGATATTATATCAACATTGTGACGCAAGATAAAGTATCGTCATGGATTTCGGATGTCGTAATATTTTTTTGATATGACATCAGTTTTGTTTTTTCTGGTTTTAAAGACTGCATAATAGTAAATGGATGCAGTTTTCTGCACTCATTACACGGCTTTAGCTGTTGCCTGTACCTGCTTGGTCATCATATACTCATCACAAATGACTATTTATCAAAAATTGCATTGTGTGAAAATTTTCTGAGAGCGCCAATTGTTATAGTGAAAATATTGTCACAATATCATTGTCGAGGTATTCAGTCAAAAATACAATGATATTTGATTTGCCCAGCCCTATGTTCTGGGTTTTTGTGCAGCGTGGTTATACTGCTAACTCAGTGACCCTGTGTCCTGCTGACACGCACTTCATACCTGCTGTATCTACTCTCCCTGACTTCTACCTTCCCTCCACACCTCTGGAATTCGGCTGTCGAGTAAGACAACCCCCCCCCATTTCGGCTCTGGGTCACGGGGACCTTGAAGGGGCCACATGGCCCCCATGTTGGCCCTTTTTTCCCCTTTTCCTCGAGGTCAGATATTAATCCATTTAAATCCGGGGACCGATCTGGGACGTTAATCTGATCTGTGGGCCTGGGAGGGCTGGACAATATTTCTCATAATCAGAAGAGAGGAATTTAGGCGTGAGGTGGAGGACACCATGGGGTGGGGTCGTGGAGGGGGGGTGGGGCAGCTGAGAAAGATGGAGGGAACACAAGAGTGTGAGAAATAGAGGGAGAGATTGAAAGAGTGTCACTGTTTTGCCATCTTCCTGCTTGTACTGAGCTGTAGTTCTTTTGCTTAGTTAATCATATAAATAAAGCTTTTAAAATTGATTCAAAACAGGAGTAGCAGATGATCATGTGCTTGCTGTTCCTCCCATGGGCAAGCTCTTATTGGTTAAATGCATGTGTCACTCACAGTAATAACCGCCCTACCAGCAGTTCAATGGGATTACTGTTAGCAGGCACTGAATACGCAATAAGCAGATGTAATGATGTATTGACACACTTTTGTGTGCAGGTAGAATGGCGGGGGTGGTCACATGACCTGTTCTCCACCCACCAGCGCTGGAAATAAACAGAGGAACCGCGTGTCGCCTTTGTCTGGCACTGTCTGGCATCGACGCTGCCGTCGCGCTAACAAACTCGCAGCCTCTGTTCTTTCACTCAATCTTTTCTACTTTACACCTGACACTGTGTTCGCACACTTGAGCCACACACGCGCGCGCGCGCGCAGCACACACACACACATCCCTGCCCACCCCTCCACTGTTCACACCTCTCATATGCACACGCACGGCTCTCGACAACCAATCAGCCTCCTCCAGAAAAGTGAGAAAATCTAATTAAAGCTGATGCATTCACCCGTGCACACAAACACACTCAAACTCAAAACACACACACACACACACACACCTGCGTGGTCCACACCCAGAGCATTTTTACTGCTCCTGGATTAGTTTGAAGATTACAAAACGCCACTCCCTCCTCATATTGAATATGCCGTGATAGATGCATTATTCTTTATAAATATATTATTATGTAATGTATATTATTACACATCATTATTACATATGGAGAGTGTTGCTGTGCATTCCGTTCCGATGACCTCACGCATGGGGGGCGGTGCCAATATGACATCAGCGCAAGCAGTGGTGCGTAAAGGATTCTGGGAGAGAGAAAGAGGGGGAACGTAGGAAAAATAGGGTTTATATCCATCTGAAAAGAGACAAAAGGGCTGAGTTTGTAAAGGTGGGCCTGCTGGGATCTGTAGTGAATGAAGGACAATCTTACAATGGAGTGAGTGAACGAAGGAAAGAATGAAACTTCAAAAAAAGGAAAAGGGGGATTCGTTTTGCCCTCGACTAAACCTCGTGGGCCATTGTCTCACCGCCACACGTCATATCTGCGGCCTGCCTGTGTCTTTGTGTCCTTTATTTATAATCCGCAGTGAGTGCGTGCAGGTTTGCCTCCGGCTGTGACCTCCGTTGGGAGATTTAGTGCGCTGTCATCCTCAAACGCGGCTCACTGCTTTTGACCTCCGCTGTGAGGCAGGCTCCCCGCGATGCAGGGATCCCAGGCGTGTACATCGCACCTGTTTTACCGAAAACTTCAGTCGCCTCAGCTCGTCCGCCCAAAAAATACCTCCCTGGAAACTCAGTACCGGAACGGTTCTGGCCTGTGTTTACGTGCTCATTATAATCTTGTAACGTACCACATTACTACACGCGTACTCTTGCGGTAGTCTTTCCCCCCATTCCCTAGACTATCATTCTCACTTCATCCCTTTCCTCTATTCTATTTCATCTCTCTCTCTCTCTCTCTCTCTCTCTCTCTCTCTCTCTCTCTCTCTCCCTGTGGCTCATTCTTATCCACATCTTTGTTTTACTGGTGACCCGGTGGGACTGTGCAGCCAAATGAGAGAAGTGAGATTACTTAAGAAATGATATCTCTCTCTTTCTTTCTCTCTCTCTCTCTCTTTCCCTGCTATGCATGATATTAAAGGAGGGATTGGATGGAGAGGGGCTGAAAATGGATAAAGGGAAAAGAAAAAGATGGATTATGAAGAGAAAGCGGAGCGGTGGGGGGAAGGGGGGGGAGCTCTTACCACTGAGAATCACCACCACACATGAACCTAATCAGACCCTCCTGTTTCACTGACTGTGTGTGTGTGTGTGTGTGTGTGTGTTCATTTAGATGCCAGCGTGTGCATGTACTCATGGGGAGTGTGTGCTCATGAGTGCGTATATTTGTGCATGTGCATGTTTTTTTCGTTTGAGACTACACATCTAATTTCATCAGGGAACGTGTGTATGTGTGTAGCTGTGTATGTGCGTTTTCATGAGGGTTTGTGCGTCCTTTGGGGTTTGTGTGTATTGGTGGGTGTGTCTGTGTTATTGGGGTGTGTGTGTGTGTGTTTATTAGGGTGCGGTTTTTTTTTGTGTGTTTGTTATTGGGGTGTGTGTGTTTATTAGCATGTCTATCTTCTTGGTGTTTGTGTGTGTGTGTGTGTGTGTGTGTATGAGAGGATCAGCGTGTGTGAGTTAGTCGCCTCTCCCTCAGTCTCTGGCAGAATATCTCTGCGGTTGTCTGGCTGCTGGAGGCAGAATCCCACAGAGAGAGAGAGGGATTACACCGAATTACACACACTCTGCTGCTGTCACACACACTCTCTCTCTCACACACACACACACACACACACACTCTCACACTCTCACACTCTCTGGCTACTACACACAGCCTGACACTCCAACAGACTGCCTACATAATTCACTAATGCCACCTTTTTTAAATAGGGTTTATGCAAGCTTGAGTTTGTATCTGTATGCACACGTGTGTGTGTGTGTGTGTGTGTGTGTGTGTGTGTGTGTGTGTGTGTGAGAGAGAGTATAGTCCATCGTGACTCTGAATATTCCCATTTTCTCCCTCTGTAGTTCCGTATGTTGGAACAGAATCTGTAAATTGGGGAGAGGGGGGTTGCGGCTCATCACAGGCGTGATTGACAGGAGGAGGGAAATGTCACACTTTCCCCTTCTGCCTGAAATTAGGGCAATCACTCACATTCACAGGCATCACACACACGCAGGTTCTCGCACGCACGCGCACACACACACACTCGCACGCAGAAACCCATTTCCATTTCTTCATTCTTTCTTTTTGGAAACCTACCAATTACAACCACTTCATCCGTGACCTCCCCACCTCTCTCCGCTTCTTGTTCTCTTGTTTCGTAATGAGCCATCTCGTTAGGGTCATAGCCATGCAAGCAGCCATACTCTAGCCCTCTCTCTCTCTTCCTTCTCTCCCTCCCCTCCCTCCCTTTGTCTGTCTCCCTCACTTTTTTTCCCCCCTCATATCTCTGGGAGCCAAGGATGCTGTTATTATTCCACTCCGTTGAGTGAAGGAGAGCAGAAACAGGAAGTGATGTCAGGGAGAAAGTCCTCTATATCTCACAGCTGTGTAGAGCAGCCCTGCAAAAAAAAAAAAAAGTCCTCAAGCATTTCAGTCTTGTACTGAAATTCGTAAATGATCTCACCCTGCTGGCAAGTCTTGAATCAAACAGTCTCACCTCACTGGCAGTCTTTCGTCTTTCTGTGATAGAAAACAGATTTTAAGTATAAATATAAGAATGAAATCTTGAAGATTGAAGATCTACTCAGTAGTGGTTTTGACTGTGGAAAAAGAGAAATTGATGGTGAAGTTGAATAGAAAAGAAGATGGTGGAGGGGAAAAGGAATGGAAAAACTGGTGCATTGGTTTCGGGGGGGACGTAATTGCCTGTTGCGCAGGCTGTCAGTCTAACAGTAGCGAGGCTTTATCTCAGGGTCTCCCCCAGTTAGGGGCTGCCATCGTGCTGGGAGATTGGCGTCAGAGAGAAGCGGCAGTGAAAGAGGAACCTCATTCTCTCGATTTTGGGTGTCTGGGGCTGTTTTTTTTTCATCCAATTTTCTTTTGTGTCTCCACGGTGAAGCATCTTCTTCATGGTGTGTCTGTAAAAAAAAAAAAAAAAAGAAAGAAAAGTTCCACCCAAATGAAGGTAAATTGAATTGAAGTGAAAACGGTCGCTTGTTGGCACCACAGTCGATAGAAACTGGGTTTCTCGTTCCTTGAATGATGTTTGTGCTGAAAAAGTAAGACTCTTGAATCCCAGCCGAGGAAGAGCCCAGAAACCGGAAAGGATGCTGCTTTCGCCAAGATTTGATGTGTTAATCAAAGACGTGCACTCCTTAGCAATTAGCAAGGGCTCTTGACTAATTATAGAGAAGGAGCTGGGACAGGACCGTGAGGTGATGCTGATGACACTGAACGCTCCTCGCTGTGCGTGCTGATTGGCTCATTTGGAGGCCAGGAGTTCTTGAGTCCACGGGCTTCAATACTCCTTTCATACATATTGTTTGCATACATATGAAAGGGGCATCAAATCTGTCCATCATTTTGCATATTCCTTGTACTTTTGTGTCATTGACTTTGAAGAGTGAAGACAGCAATGTGCTGTTGTGTGTGTTTGTGTGTGCAAGTATGTTTCTGCGTTTTTGTGCACGTGTGTATATTTGTGTGTTGCTGGGTGTGTATGTGCGCACGAGTGCGTATGTATATTTGTATGTGCATTAGTGTGCATGTTCACGTGTGTTGGTGTGCATGTTTGAGTATATTTGTGTGTTTGTGTGTCTGTGAATGTATGTGTATGTTATTGTGCGTGTTTGTGTGTTGTGTGTGCGTATGTTTTTGTATATTTGTGTTTGTGTGCATGTTTGTGTTTGTGTATATTTGTGTTGTGTGTGTGTGTGAGTATGCGCGGCTGTGTATGTATGTGTGTACGTTAGTGTGCATGTTTATGTGTGTGTTGGTGTATGTTTGTGTATATTTATGTGTTAGGGTGTATGTTTATGATTTTGTGCATATGTGTGTGTTAGTGTGTATGTTTGTGTGTTGGTGTATATGTGTGTATGTTTGTGTATATTTGTTTGTTGGTGTGTATGTTAATGTATGTGTGGGTCCGTGTGCACGTTTGTATGTTGGCGCATGTGTGTTTGTTTGTTTATATTTGGTTACTGTGTATGTTCGTGTGTGTGTGTGTGTGTGTGTGTGTGTGTGTTAGTGTGCATGTTAGGTGTGTTGGTGTATGTATGTGTATGTTTGCGTATATGTGTGTGTTAGTGTGTATGTTTACGTATTTGTGCATGTATGTGTTTATTAGTGCGTATGTTTGTGTGTGTGTGTTGGCGCGCAGATGGGCACGAGGTCTCGAGTGCGCCAGGCGCGGTGCCCGCCTCTCCTCTGCCAGCAGCCCAGATCTGCACGCCCCCTGGCGCTCCTCCCCTTCTCGCGTCTGACAGTTTAATGAGCGAGCGGCGGAGACGGTGAGACCCAAAGCCATTCCGGGGTCAGATGAACGGGCCGCCATCACGCTGGGATCCCAAGGCGCTCGGGGAAACCGGGCCAAAGCCGCAGACCGAAAGCTTACCTCGCTGGACTCAGTCTAATCCCCCCACCCAGTGCTCTCCGTCTGCAGTCTCCTGCTCTAATTCAGGCTGTTCCGCCATTTGTCACAGTTTCTAATAGCTTGTTAGGGATGTTATCAGACATCCACTCGCGATTTGTACCTCGGTTCCAGATTAGCATTGTTGCTTGCGATGATATGACATGTACACGTACTCGTCTGGGAATGTTGTTGGCCTAGTCTGGACTATAGGTCACGTGACGGAGGCGGGTACAGCCCTTTATTATTTGTTAGTTTGGATTTAGGGAGCTGGTGCTAATGGGGCGTAATTTTTACTCAGGACTGTGCTGGTCTTTGCCTGGTTTGGGACCATCTAAAGGTCAGTTGTGGACCAGCCAGTGGCTAAAATTTGAAATAATGGACTGGATGTTGCAATATGAAAAAGTTTTTTTTTTGTTTTTTACACTTGATTTGTTGCTCAGTTATATTTAGAAATTCAAACATGCCAACATTTTTTTTACCTCCTTAATCACCTAAAATCTCAAGTTATAGCACAGCTATTTTCTGGAACATGGCATTCTGCTCAATGTGGTTTTTATACCATAATAATACTTTGAAATTTTGGACAATAGCTATTTCAGTGACATCGCCATTTCACACATTGTTTTAAATCTGTAATACAGCATTCTGGTAAACGTGGTTCTCATGCCCTAAAATAATTGTACATAGATGTATCAGTATTGCAGTCACATTGCTGTTTAAATGAAAGTCACTCCAAACTTGAATTTTTTGGAGTGACTCGCACACTGGGATCGAGCAGCAGGGGCTGTAGCTGCTAGCGTTAGAAACGGAGCTGTCGGCATCCGCTGCAGCCGAGGAAGCCGGTCGGAAATGGCGGCGGGGGGCTCCAGGGGGTGTGGGCTCCAAGCCGGCATGATGCGGCTGCGCTCTCCCTCATCCCTTATCGCGGTGTCGGATTTTGCCTCAGGCCAATTTCGCGCCGTCGCTGTAATTAAACCGCACGGTTCTGGCCGCCGTTCGCCCCCGAGCCGGGTCATGAGTGTGAGCGGTGGGTGTGAATTTCTGATTATCCTGGAGGGCGTGGATGGAGGGGGCTCCTCCGAGGGGACCCCCAGATCACTTTTAGCGTTCTAACCCCAGTCCCCCCCCCAGGGGACACCCAGACGGGACGTGGAGAGGCTTGAATTTCTACCTTAATTTCCTCAGGGTTCTGAGTCAAGAATATGTACGTTTGACCGTGTTCATTTCACTGCTCGTTTGCCTCACAAATGCCTTCGGAGTGACTCGTGCAACTGGCTTTGCACAGGATATCCCGCACGACACGTACTCCAATTTCCTGCAGCAAGCCTCTATTTTCACTGTCAATCAGGAGATCTGGAACTCCAGTCCTGGAGGCCCGCAGTCTCTCCAGGTTTTTTGTGATTTCTTCTCAATCGGCAAACATCTGGGGCCTTAGAAAAAAGATTTGCAGCCCTTTTAGCGATTCGACAACTTGAATTTAGCCTCTGAGTGCAGGAGTACGTTGAAATCCAGCAGACACAGCCACCCTCCAGGACTTCAGTTTTAATTCCTCTCTTTAAATCAACTTTATCTTGCCGTTACCCGCTAATATATACGTGCCAAAGGGTCTTGCTTGGGCCCGCAAGCGCACTGATATCTCGATTAATTGGCACCATTAGATGGCTCAATGAGCTGATTAGCAGAGACGTGACCTGGGATGCGCGTCAGGGCCTGATGGTTGAGTTTGTTAGCGGGCGGCTGATACCCGAGCCGTGTGGATGCGCGAGTTGATCGATGGCCATTGTCCGGTGAGAGTGCTGTCAGCTATTAGTCTCTCTCACTCTCCCTCTATTCTTCTTCTGGGTCTTTGTTCTCCGTGCTAGTTTTTTGTGCCTCTTCCCCCCCATCTACACCCCGCTCCCCCCTCTTTTCTTCCCTCGTCCATCTCCTCGCAATTCCACTTTCAACCTCTCTGCCCATTGCACTCTCTCTCTCCACCTCTCCTTTCTTCTCACCCCTTTCTCTCTCTCTCTTCCACCATCCCCCCTCCTCCGCCTCTTTCTCCCTCTTTACCTATTTGTCTCCCTTTCACCTTTTCCACCCCATCTCCTCTTGGCCTATTACATCCCTCTCTATTCACCTGTCACTCTCCCCTGTAGGGGGTCTCCCTAATGATGCCCCCCCTCCCCCTCTCCGGGAACATGGTGATGCAGACACCTGGCCTAACTCCACACGGCCTGCTGCCCTTCCTCCTGCGCTCCTCTCCCTCTCCTCCCCTCTCTCTCTCTCTCTCTCTCTCTCTCTTTCCCCCCTTTGTTTTGTTCCTCACTCATTCAGAGCTCCAATTTTCGTCCCTCTCCCACAATATCGCTCTTTTCCATCTGTCACTCTCTGGGCATTTTCTTTCTCTCTTCTATCCTCTCTGCCCTTTTAAACTCCCTTCATTTCACTCCATCTCTCTCTCTCTCTCTCTCTCTCTCTCTCACACACCTCCGGGCCTCTCTTTTCGTTCCCTTTTTTTTCTTACCCTTTTTTCCTCAGATTCTTTCTCTCTGGGCCACAAGCCGCCTCTCAACCAGCCAATCAAAACGGCGCGTCAACTTTCTATGTGACAACTTTGAGGAGGATGATAATCAGTCGATTCTCCCCCAGAGAGAGAGAGAGAGAGAGAGAGAGAGAGAGAGAGAGGGGGCTGAGGTAAAAAAAAAAAGACGGAGTGACTGATCGAGGAGGGAATAGTTATTTTTCTGCCGCTCGGGCTCCTGCATGAACCCCCCCCCCCAAGTTTACTCATCAGAAATGCAAACAAAAAGAAACTGTATTTTTAGACCTTTTCATTTTTAATTATCATAAAGATTTGGGGTTTGGTTGAGGCTTTTCGTGGGAGTTCGAATGTCCTGGGGGGTGGGAGGTGGTGTTGGAGGGTGGGGGGTGGGAGGGGGCCTGTTCCCCGTAGTATTTCCCCGTGGGGCCCCCTCCGGAGGGTGCGAGGTTTCTAACTGAAAGCGTCTTTTTCCGTCTCTCTCTCTCTCTCTCCGTCGTCTCTCTCTCTCCATCTCTTTTTCTCTCGATGAATTTGCCCCCATGATGCCGTCCCCCTTCTTATTTACATGAGTCGCGCTCTAAATAAACAGCGTCTGCCGGAGCATCGCTGTGCTAGGAGGCTGCCTCTTTTGTGAGTTTGAGCTCGAGTGCGTCCAGCCTGTTTAATGACCTTGGGTTTCCCTCGGTCATTTTGTGGGTTTTATTTTGTTGTCGCGTCCGCAAAACCAGTTGTCCGAAAATGTAAATCGTTCAGTGAGCGGTGACTGTTAACCTGGGCGTGAAGTTTGGTTTGAGAAGCGCAGTTTGTATTTTAGCTTACGTTTGCTGTGGAGCAAATAAATCTCTGACCTCTAAAAGTGAAACTAAACAAAAAGGAACCTGGCCACTAACCTCACATTTGACTGGGTAAACTCTCCTCTGTGCGCCCTCTCTGGGTGACACCCGCATGGTAAATGCAGTCAGGGCGGGAATCGTCATGGCGATCGCACTGTAAGCACCCTGAGAAGGGGGAAAGGCCATGTTCCTCTTGCTTATGTGGGCTCCTCTGATGTAATTGTGGGGTGGTTTTGGAAATTGTAAGGATTTTGAGGAGGAGATTGGCCTAGATTTAGAGGTGAGATGCAGCAGCAATAATGTATATTGTAACCTTGCAGCTTAAAGTGTTGTTGACCAGAATTGAAGCACTTTAGCACCACTATTAAAGTATCGATACCATGACTCTTTAGGACCACCACAGAGTAATTTCGGATTCTGTTACTTTTTAGGGCCACCATAGAGTATTTGCAAATACTGCAGCTCTTTAGGACCCCCATCGAGTATTTCCTGATACCATGACTTTATGGGGCCACCACAGAGTATTTGCAGGTACTGTGATCCTGTGGGACCACTGAGTGTTTGCAGATAGTGTAGGTCTTTAGGATCCTCGTAGTATTTGCAGATGCTGTGACCATGCAGGTCTGCCATAGAGCACTTTCAGATACTATGACTGTTCTGGACCTCCACTGAGTAATTTGCAGATTCTGTAGCTTTGGATGACCACCATGACCCTTTGACTTTAAGACTGGGTTAGACTATGACTCTTCAAGACCAAGTTGGGGTATCTATTGCTGTAGTGGCTCTTCCTGGCTTAGGATTGAAGGCTTTGTCCGTACTGTCATAGAGTTGTTGCCGCCCTTGGCTTCCACACCACGGTATCTGCCTGCTGTCTGGTGTAGAGTCCATCTGAGCCCTTATTGACCCCATTCTGATTAATTCTGTAGTTTGATTGGATGGGACTTAACCCCAGGACCCGGGTTGCACGCAGTGGTAGTCAGGAGCTGAGTGCTCAGTGTAGTTCGCCCCTCCTGGTCGATGATTATCTCCTGAGAATAAGGAGGGCATTGTGGGGGTTTCTCGCTGGGCTGGGCATCACGCCATTTTATTATCGATGTCCCAAGTGTCTCCGCTTCCCCAATACAGACAGTGCGGCGGTCGTCGTCGGGGAACCGGTAAATGCCGCCGTGCAGAGCGGATGTGACACCTCGGGAACTTTTTTTCGAACGGACTCCGTACAGATGGGGAGGTGGAGGTGGAGAAACCTGGAAAGAAACGAGAGCGGTTGTGCCTCTTCCGAGGCGTCCCCAGCAAGCCTCCCTCTTTTACCTGCCTAGAAGTCTCTACGGCCCCAAGTGGAGCTGACCATATGGAAATAATTACTCCCAAAATCACCGCCGTCCCCCCCCCCCCCCATCCCCCTCCCCCAACACCAGCTCTGCTACAAACATTCCCGCTCCCCTCTCGGCGTCAAATGACTTTACAACAACCTTGGGCTCGTAGTTTTCACAGCTCCACTGTCTTTGTTAGCTCTCCTTCGCTAGTTCTTTCTTGTGCTTTACTCTTCTTTTATGGCTCTTTCTCTCCCTCTCTCTCTCTTTCTCTCTTCGTCTCCCTCGGTCTTTATCCCCAGTGCACCCTACAAGGTGGGCCTGTCGCTTCTATTTTTCGAGTTTAATAGCTAAGCGGACTCCTTTATCAGCCGGCTCGTGGTGTCGTTTGTCATTACAAGCAGGGAATACGATCTGGCACAATAACGGTGCCAGGGAGAAGAACAGCTCTCTTTAAAAACTGCCGCCTTACACGACTTCTCTATCAAAGTACAATTTTTAAAACTTTTCTTTGTGTGGTGAGCGTTCGGTGCAGGAGGGGAATAAAACAGTATTTTGAAATGGGGAAGATGGCTTCCATTACTGACGTTGGCATTTTCAGTCGAGTGGGTCCGCCCGCGCACCCCTTTCGTCGGCTCGTATCGGCAGTTTCGACACCTCGTCACACTCCTCTTTTGACCTTGCCCTCAGCGAGCGTCCTCTTTGACCGTTTGTAGTGTCCAAACATTAGCTTGACCCAACCTTTCACCCTAACCTTTGACCCAACTTCCCTATTCCTCTTGGGGGCGAAAAAAAAACGTAACAGGACCTAATTATGCATGAGGAATTTATCTGTTGGCCATTAGTAACCGATTCCTAATTAGCTTAAATAATTACGGTGATTGATACAGTGTGGATGAGTGCTCGCAGATGCAGGAAATGGCATGACCTCACACTCCTTCCATTCCGATAGGATCAGCTTCAAATTGTTTATGTTTCTGGTTTGGAGGTTTATTGAACTTCTGCCGGGACTAATTACCGATCCTCTGGGGTGATTGCTGTTACAGCCAGTTTATTTTGGTGTCTAGTAAATCCCTGTGTTGTGCAGTTTTTAAAATGGCACCTTTTCGGATTTGCTGCAGTGATACATCTCTGTGTTGATAATTATCTGTCATTATTGTGTGCATTTCTCCAGAATTCCCGCTGGATAAGACTGCTTGCTAAATTAGCACATGTTAATGCAAGATTTTACGTAGGCTAAGGTTAACACTGATCATGTTGTCGTTGTTCCATACCAGCTATGGTTTGTTAGCTTTGGGGCTTAGTTGTTTTTTTTTTTTGGTTTTTTTTTTTGCCATACACGAAACAATTATTTAAAAAAAGAACTACATACAGATGTAGCTCTGTAAAAGTGAAAAAGGTACCATCGTAAAAACGATGCTACAAAAAGGTATTTGCTAGTAACACCAATGTAATGCTACTATAACGGCTGTAACCCTGGAGTGTCGGTAATTACTTTTGGCTCAAGTTTGCCTCTGAGGTTTTTAATAATGCCCCCTGATATATTAGTGACTCTGCCTCAATCCGCTGACCAAGCAAATGATAATGAGCAGGGACAGCCAGTGTTGTACTGGTCTGCGGAACATGATTCTATCCGTTTTTTAGAATGGATGTCTGTGTTTACCTGTGTCTACCGCTTGCCTCAGGGCCTAAGAATTGTGCTGCCGTGAGCTAGTCAGCAATGGATGAAGTTCATTATCTTTTGCAGTCTCTTGGTTAGCATGTAATGGAGCCATGTTGTCGCCACCTTGAAAGGACTCCTTTGTAATTGCAATCTGAAGTCAGCACAAAATTAAATGCACAGGATGGTGTTTTTTTCTCTTCCCCCCTGCTTCTTGTGAAAAACTGGTGGAGCAAGACTGCGGAGAAATGAGATTTTTGCGACATTAAAATTTTTCAGAATGTCACAAACGGCAAGGCAAGGATATGGGAGAAAATCACACGTGAAGCCGAACCTTATTATAATGATGAATTCATATTTAATGTAACAGGCGTTCATGCCAGGAGTTTGATTTGCGACGATTTCAGACATGTCTTTGAAAAATGCATATAGGCCGCACAGGATTACATTGCGTTGGTGAGTTATTTAGTTGATGCTTTTATCCAAGGGGACTTGGAGTTGATTAGAGTTGGCAATTCCCCTGGAGGAGAGTGGGATTAAGGGCCTCTCTCAAGGGCCCAACAGTTGCAGTGATGTTTTTTTTCGCAATACTGGGGCTTTAGCGATGAGCCGTTCTTGTTCCAGCCAAGAACCTGAACCTTGAGGTTACAGGCTGCCCAAAGCGACCTTGACCCAAGCTAATCTTAAAAAAAAAAAAAAAATTAGATTAGAATTACAGTGCCGCGTGTAATTGGTGTGTGCTGACTGGATGGTGTTAGTTACTCAGTAAACTTTATGTCTTTTCAAAAGCTGCAGAAAACCCGTCTTGTGACCGTCTCGCATCGATTGACCCCGAGCTCCAATATTTTTTGAGACGGTTGCTCTTCACTCGCAGCTCTGAGACGTCAAGATCCATTGAGCTTCTGCTGTGATAAATTTCCTGTCGATACGAGAGCTGGAGATGAAATCATTTCTGGGAGTAATTCTCGTAATAAAAACAATTTTTATAATTTTGGGCGCGTGTGGTGTCAGTACTTTTTTACTTTACTGACTTTCACCAGTGGTTCACTCATAATGTTTGGGACATATCTGGATTCTGGAAGCCAGCAGTAAAGATTTGTTTTTTCATAGTTTTTATCACACATGATGTATGATCTGCAAATGTATAATATGGGCAAATTATTGATCGTAATTGATTGACTTGCTGTGGGGTTGTTGTTTCAGCTAAAATGTGAATTCTGCAAATCGGATTACGTGGGGACCATACATTTTTATCAAGATAAAACCTTTGATACAATAATTTTTTTTTGTTTTTGAGATCATTTTTTCACTTGCAAGCTAATCTTTTCAAAATTGCATTTCAATTGCCAGTTCAGTGTTCGGAATGAGACGATGGCTTATGTTTTCAGTACCGATTCTCAGACTGTGATGTGTTTTAGCTCCTGTGGAAAAGGTTCAAAAACCGGGCAGGAAAACAAATCAGTATTTAGGGAGCTGCGGTGAGGCCACACGTTAAATAATCAGGACTCTCTTTGTCTGTGGCTTTCTGCTGACGTCCTCTACAAATATGCCAGCTTTTATTACAGAGAGGACTGGGAGAAAAAAGAAATCTCTCTCCATGCTTAGTCTCCTGATAATAGCAATAAGCTTAGTTATATAGTGTTTTTTTTTTTTTTTTTTTTAAAGCATGGTCTGCGGTCTCAAACCTCCATATTGTGTGGTTTCGAACATCCACACTGCAAATATATTTTCAGTCAGACCGTTTCAGCTCTCTGGAACTCAGTCCAAAACCTTCAGGTTAGGAAGCCAAATTCCTTCTACACCGTCTCGCCATTGCTGAATAGAACCGATACCAAGCTGTGAGCATTCTGTCAGCAGTCGGGGTCTGGGATGCATATCATTTTGAATTTCTTGTTGCCAATTTCTTGAATTCTTTCTTCTAAAATGATCCTAATTTGCTAAATTGGGCCTGAATTGCTACCCTCTCTATACGATAAAATGCAACCAACAACATGAAAAACACCTTTAACCTTTACGATTAAAGAACATCTTGATTTTCGAAAGGTAAAGAGATTGAACACATTTTTAAATTGTACTTTGCTATACTCTCAGAATTTTGCTTGTTGATATGCTGACAAAATTTGAACTTGAGTCTGTGTACCAGGGTTGGGGTCAGTTCTAGAATTGGAATTGGAAATTGAATTGAGAAAGCAGGGGTTTAATTGGAATTGAAATATATGTGGAATTGAGTGGAATTGGAATTGATAAAACGGAATCGACCCCAACTCTTCTGCTTGCTCATGTTACCTGCAGTAACTGACGGAGTGTAATGGTGGCTAGAGAAGCCTGTGTCACTGACATTAGGCACCAGAATCCATGCTACAATTCAGACCAATTGGTACCAGTCATATGGGAACCAGTGCCATTCTGGACCTCAGCTGTACTGTCCAAGCTCTATCAGTACAGGCACACATTCGCATGCTAACATCATACAGGGCATGGCCTCCGTTAAGGTCCGCGCAGTTAGCGGTGTCATCAGTCGACTGATTAATGACTCTCCGCTCGATCGCTCGCCGTGTGTCCGGGTCCTGCTGGATTACCGCGGACGACTCCGTGTCTTACCTGTCAGCGGTGAAAATCCAGCTATTATAATTCAGGGCGCGTGCTTCTCCGAGACTGCGGCCACCAGGTATTTAAGCAGCAAATTAAGTGAGAATTGGAGTGTGATGCGTTCGGAATTGCTCGTTCCCAAAGGTGCGACCAGACAGGGAGTTCGGCAATTTGCTCGTTTTTTAATCGTTTTGACAAGTCTGGTGACGAGGTTCCCACAGGGGGTACGGCCAGAGGGCCCTGCAGCCCCTGAGAGACGATTGGCTGGACAGGGATAAACGTTTCGGTGGTACTTTCCCTGAACCCCGTGACGTAAGGCTGACATAAGACATCATATGCGTGACATAAGACCTGTCATAAGATGGCAGTGGGGAAAATCTTATGAGCTCAAGGATCGAATTTACTGATGAAAGTGTGACAGTTCTGTTTTATTATGTGGCATAAACTGACTTCATCTGTTTTGCCAGCCTTGTGTCAAGAGGTTGAAGTAAAGCGTTATCAAAGGTTCTTCTGATCCACAATAGGCGCACAATTCCACCGAGGAAAAATGGTTATGAATTAATAAACTGGAGTACGGCGTGTTCTGGGCGGCTGTCACGAACACTTGACGTGAGGGTGAATATTATTAAGACTGCGCTGTTCGCTTGGCGCACACCTGTACACACCTGTGCGCTCCGCTCGGATCAAACACGGCTCGAGTTGCCTCTCCGGAATCCGGGTAATGCGAAACCGGCCGGGGTCGAACAGATTCGATCTTGCCTCAATGTGCTTTTGTCCTCGCGTTTTGGCCTTGTAGAGAATCGTCGGAGCAGGTGTTTTTCTTAATGTTTGCGAAATGTAATGAAACTTTCATTCTTTTGTTTGTTCGTTTGTTTTTTGTGGTGCTAATTGCAGTGTTTCCGTACGAAACCCCTAACCACTAATTAGGGGGTGAGGTGCGGGGAGTATGGGTTCTGGTGGGGGGGGTTCGTGGTGTGTGTTGGGTACTCAGTTCCTGTGAGGGGACATTTAGGTCAGAAGAGGGTGGGGGGGACTGGCCAGGGTTGAAAAAATGATTCTGCTCCTTTGCCCTCCACTCATGAGAAAAGTAGAATAAAGGAATAGAGAAGTTGCCCCCCCCACCAGCACCTCTACCTCCTCTCTCACACTCACTGCAGTGTTGTAAAAGTGTGACCCCATGAATGGCTCTATTGTTTCGAGAGAGGGAGTGAGAGAGCGAAAGAGAAAAGAAAAAGGGGGAGAGATGGCAAAGAGACCAAAGTAAGGAGCGTTTTTTTCAGGTGAAAGAGCGCTGAAATCAGTTGATGGAATTTTAGCTTTTCTGGCAGTTTGAATCCATTACGCTGCCTCGGTTCAGCTAAAGTTTTTCATGGGGCTGGTGGAAACGTCGACTTTTTTGCGGCCTGTGTGTGCGTGTGTGTGTATTTTTGTGTGTCTGTGTGTTTTTTTTATTTTAAGTGTTTATGTGTCTGATCTTTTTGTATTTCCTTGAGGGTGTTGAAAGCAATTTTCGGTGTTGTTTGAGCGCGGCACTGTAAGTGTTTGCTGCGGTTCTGCATGGGTCAACAGTGCAAGAGCGCAGCGGGAGGTTTTCCTGAGGTAAAGGTGTGCTTCTGATTTAAAAGTGCTCCGATCTGGCTGCTTCATGCAATAATCTCTCTCTCTCTCTCTCTCCCTCTCTCTCTCCCCATCTCTATCTTTATCTCGCTCTCTTGTTTGTTTCTTCCCTTCTTTTTTTGGAAGGTGTGGGCTTGTTAATAGGGGGTGGCTTGGGGGTTATAGAAAAAGTGGAAAGTTTGTGTTTCAAAAAAGGAATGTCAACAACCCAGGAGTCACACTCTCACTCTCTTTCCCTCTCTCTCTACTTATCTCTGTCTCTCTTTCTCTCTTTACATCTTTCTACCTCTCTCTCTCCCCCTCCTCCCTCTCTCTCTCTCTCTCTCTCTCTCTCGATTCCACCTTCTGTAAACTCAGGGCCGCGCGGAGTTTCCATATTAGGTGCTCGCGCTGCTGAAAATTCATGTTTGCTAACTGGAAACATAATTTGGCTAAGTAATTGGAATGTTACTAATTAGGATGCATTTGCGAGGTCCTAAATTATTTGAATTAAGAGCACATGTTCTCCCTGTGGGGGGAGAAGGGGAGGGAGGGGGATTATTAGCGGTAGCGTCCCGTAAACATTTTTTTATTTCCGTGTTTACCAGCTTCTCTGTGCGATTTCTGTTCCCTTTTTCTGTGTTACTCGGGCTTTGTTGTCTGCCTTCCGCTGTGACCGGCTTTCTGTTCCGGAGACTTCCGTGTATCGCCTGCTCCCCCCCAACCCCCCGACTGCTCTTGGTGTGTTCGCCCCGAGACTCTCTCAGTGTTCTGTGGCGGGAGAAGTAAGAAAATGGCATCCGATAGGCGAGAGGGCCCTCGCCATTAAGGATGTACAGCAGCGTGTGATCACAAGTGACATCTGACCCGCGGACACCTGACGGCGGTGGGCTGCCGCGGGAGTCTGGTTTCGGAGGGGTGCAGAATTTCAGATCGGGGCTTTGACGTTGAACTCTAACCCCCGTGCCAACCATTTCCCCCCTACCCCCTCCCTTCAGGCTTTTATAGCAGGTGGCACTGCCTACGCTTTGTGCCATTTCGGGGCAAGACGTGATTAATAAAGACCTCGGGGTGTATTTCCAATGGTTCTGGTCTGTAGGGAGGCTGTCGGCTTGTGAGTGAGCATCGCTGTCGCTTCAGACCAAACAGTTGCAATGTGGTCATGGGACGTTTAAAATCTCTCCCGCGTCACTGTTGGCTAAAGCAATAGCTTTCCCGCGTAACCTCGAAATACCTGCCCCAAAGGCTGCCAGTAGCTGTTCCCTGTAAGGACATTAATTTTGTGTTACTCCCCTGTTAGGAGGAGGCACTGCTCGTCCAAAACTGCCGCGGTTTCGGGTTGCCTGTTCGTACAACATTCTGTTTGCCGAACTGTCGGCTTTAGCATGGAATACTTGACGACTGGAAACATATGAAATGATGTAACGTCTCTTCGTGCGCCCCCACGCCCTGCTCAATCTCTCTCGGGCGGAATTAAATGTCATAGTCTTTCTGAGGTATGTGCGGCGTTCTCGAAATGTTTGGATGCCAAGTGTTTGCCGGGACAAGCTCGGTGTCAGGACGAGTATCGCGGTCTGAAGTTTGCCGATGCTTAACCGCCTCGCCCTCCCCAAGCGCGACTATTCTTACGGCTCAGATCTCAGCTGGAGATTTTCTGCGAGACGTGATCACTCGGGGCATGCGTCTGGTTCTCGCTGTGGCCAATCCTGTCGAGCGGTGTCGGTGCTTTAGAGGTTTGGGGTTGGGGTTGGGGTTGGGGTGTGGGCGGGGGGGTTTCATTCGTCTCACATAGATTTCGAGCTGATCGTTGATCGTTAAAGTTTCAGCAAAGCTAAAGTTTTAACAGCTGTGTATTCCTTTACATAATGTATATGAGATTAAGAAGGACACATTTTTCTGGTGGGAGGGGGTGTGGTCAGTGGTTTAGTGGAGGGTTTATGCAGGTATACAGAGTATAGCCACCTCTTGTTCTGTCAATTTACAGTATGCTCCCCAATCAGCCAAAAATCCACTGACATACATAGGAGAGCACGCCCACTTTCTCCTCAGTGATCCACCCATCTACCTAACAGAATATACTCACTTCTCCAGGGTCCACTGCACCCATGGGTGTGGTTATAAGCAATTAGATTGACTTCAGGAAATGTATGCCACCGTGTGAACAGACGTGATTGGAGGGTACTGCAGAATTGACAGGCATTTAATTGACATACAGTACACACCCACTTGCGCACGATGATGTAAAATTGGAACCGCTTTCCAGGAAACAGAGGGGAAAATGGTTTCGGAGGAAAAATACTCAAGTGTCAGAATTGTGTTTTTTTTTTTTTTGAAAAGGTGCTTTTTGATACTTTTGCATGTGTTATCGAGAATGATCTTGACTGATGAAAAAAATCCATTTTGATTTTTCTGAATGTAGAATGCCCCCCCCTCTTCTCTCACCGCCTCCTCCCTGTTTTCTCTCCAGATTTGGGGACGACAAGGGCTATGTGCTGTACCCCCAGATCGGGGACCGGTTGGACCTGATTTGTCCTGCCTCAGACCCCCCGGGGCCCCGGGCCCCTCCAGATTACGAGTTCTACAAGCTGTACCTGGTGTCGTCGCGGGAACAGGCGGACAGGTGCGAGGTGGTTGGTCAGCCCAACCTGCTCCTCACCTGTGACAAGCCCAACAGCGACATGCGCTTCACCATCAAGTTCCAGGAGTACTCGCCCAACCTCTGGGGTCATGAGTTCAAGACCCTGCATGACTATTACATCATCGGTGAGCGGCCTTTTTGCTTTCTTCGTTCCACTGAACGCTTGCTTGAGTGCGTGTGCACAGACATGCACTCACTTACACGCACACACGCAACATTTACAGGCACAGATACACACACACACACACACACACACACACGCAAACACACACATACGCGCGCGCAGACAGAAAGGTGTGCATGTACTTATACACACACACTCTTAGATATACACACACGCATGCACACTTGCACACGCATGCACATGCATGAGTATACATTCCTGGATACTGCCCGTTACCACAGTAGGGTAGCCTGGATTGGTAGGCTTGGTAATCGCTGGCAAGAACCACTGTATTCTGTCGCCAGTTCATGCAGATTTTTCCTCATTTTTGGGGGGGGAGGGGGGCAATTAGAAAAATTAATTTTCACAAACTCCTTTGAATAACTGTTCAAGGGAAATATGTAATAATTGACAATTTTCTAGATGCTTTTAAATTATTTTGTACATTACTTAAACCATTAGTCATGATTTTTTATATTAAAAGCATTGCATTAAAAACAAACTTAATTATGTGCAAGATATTGACAATCTCAGTGAAGTAATTTCCCCAGGTAGTAATGCATTTTAATATGCATTGATTTTCCCATTTATGCTGCTTAGTAATTTGCTTATTTTTGTTCCAGAAGTATAAAATCAAACTAGTTTTTCAATGTAAAACTAATTAAGAGTTTGCATGATGTTCACATTTCGGTTTTTGTAACCACAATGTCAGTTTGACATGGCTGTGCTCGTTTTGCTTCGAATGTCATGTTATTTCCCTGGGCTGTCTTTAAGGGGTATGTTGTACCATTTTGGAATTTATTATATTTATTTATTCATTTTTTGGCAGTTTCAATTTCACTATGTAAAAATGTTAGTGCTGGTTTAATGGAAACAGTTTGTTCTCATCCATTCTACAATACTGCCGCAAATTATGAAAACGTGGCATTTATTCAATATTGGACAATCCAGGCAATATTTCTGTGGCATGCTCTCTTTCTGGCATGGAGTCATTTGTGATGAATTTGATATCAACAAAAAAAAAACAACATAATTTAAATTTTTTTTCTGAACAAATAATAGCCACTACACCATGCTGTTTGAGCTAGTTCACATAATTGAGCTGTCTGAAGTTGATTACTTTCAAAATCTTTTAATCAGTTTGAACATGTAGCTCTTTGTTCAGTATTTTTCTCATTCTTGACTTTTATATATAATGTCATTACCACTTGTGTTGAAGGAGGTGACAGTTTTGATTACATTTTCACAGAGGAAAATTCGCTCAATAATCAACAACAGAATTAAACTGCGAAGGAGGAAACGGGAAGATTAAAAAGTTCCTGGACTTTATTGTGTTATATATTATATATTTATTCTTGAAGCACATGGTCTTATTTCTGCCAGAACTGTGTTTGAGCTGTGATGCTAACCCAGGTAGGCTTAGTTCAACTGCAATGTGTTATTTGCTAGCCTACCTGCTCACCGTAACGGTGTTGTTAATTAGTTTTAGAAATCTGTTGACAGTTACTGAGCTGTTTGGTTCAGTCGAGAATCGTACCGCATCGCTAGTTCGGTGACTGACAGGTTTTTAGACGTTTATCTGTCTTCATTTGTTTGACGGATTGCTCGGTCGGCCGTTGGTGTCGAGACTTATTGACGTGGAGTGAGTTTATCAAACGGAGCCGTCTCGAGGAAGGAAGCTTAAAGTGCGGCGGTGATGTTTTTAAAGCGGGGCAGGCCAGGAGAAAGGTCGGCCGTGTAAATAACTGCCTTCTTCAGTGATTCTCGTTTCTGCTGACGCTGACGCGCACACTCATGTCCGTCGGCAGCTTGGGCTGGCGGATTAGATGAAGTGGGAAGCGGGAATGTGGACGATTTTTAATCTAATATTTCCTCCAGTATAATATTTCCTTCATATTACGCTTTGTTTGTTTCGTTTATATTGTTTGAAGATATTTCACTTCACGATATAATAGGATTCAGTTATTGCTGCTCAATTCACTTCTCTTCTTGCTTTTTACAATGAGGTTACTGGGTTTTTAAAAATTTTTTTAAAAATTGTTATCCCCCGCTACGAAGTGAAAGGGAGGTATTGGAATGAGAGTTCAGCGTGCACGTCCGTCCATCCGTCCACATGTCCATCTGTCACCCTGCTTTTCTTGCCAAAACTTCGAAACCGTTCAAGGACTGCGGACTCTGAGTGATTGAGTTTTTTGGCTGTAATTTTGTCCCAGTCTTCATCCAAACCACCGTATCTGTTTGCAACTGTACAGAGTCTTTCAAAATGCGTTCCCTTCTGGGAACAAGTTGGGTCTGTGAGCAGGCCAAGACCAGCACCCGCACCATCTCTCGACAAAGCCATGCTTTTGTAATGTAGAATGCGGTTTTGAATTGTCTTGTTGAAATATGCTTGGGCACCTCTGGAAAAGATGTAGTCTTGAAGGCATGTTACTGCAAAATCTCAGAGTACTTTTCAGCATTAGAAATCCATGTAGAAAAGCAATGAGGAGGGCTTCAGCGCTTAAATTAGGAGTTAAATCCAGCAAGAACGGTGCAAGGTGCTCTTTGGAAAAATAAGAAAATCAACAAAAACATGAAGGTTTAAGGCAGTTCTCTTAAACAGCCTTCGCCAGGCAAAAGGGCCGGACGAAGGCCGTGGTGGCCAAACATGTTGATGCTCCACTAAGAACTAGCCCTTTATTAAAGGCTTTTTTATAAGAGTGCCTTGGACTCATGTTTTTGTTACTTTTCAGCATTAATAGCGCCTTCACCGAAGTGCAAGTTACCCTTGCCAAGGGCACTGACCCAACCCCACACCATCGCGGAACATGGCGTTTAGACCTGTTGCTGGTAACAGTCTGGATGATCCTTTTCTTCTTTGGCCTTGGAGGACACGGCGTCCATTCTTCCCAAAATATTGATTTGTCTGACCTCAGTGGACGTTTCCATTGTGTGATGGTCCATTGTAGATGGCTCTGAGCCCAGAGAAGTCGACAGTGCATTTAGACCCTGTTATTGTAGGAGTTCCTTTTGGCGCAGTAGAGTTTTAACTGGCATTTGGATGTAACGATGCACTACAGTAATTGACAGCGGTTTGCTGAAGTAATCCTGAGCCCATGTGAATATATCACTTCTAGAAAAAGGAGGATCTTGATTGATGCTGTGCTGTTTGATTGATCAGAGATCGCCGGTGGTTTGCTTTGGCCTGTGCCCTTGCCCTTTAAACCAAGAAATTTCTCCAGAGTCCTTGAATCTTTTATTCTTGTGATGTAAAAATATCCAAATCTCTTCCCATCTTTCTTTAAAGAATAGTTTTTCAACCTTCCCAGGATTTTCTCACACATTTGTGGGAAAATTATGATCTTCAGTCCATCTTTGTTTTTGGAGGACTGGGCCTTTCGTGGATGCGACTGTTGTACCAAATCATGGTAAATCATCATCACCTGTTGACATAACCTCTTTCAAGTCACATCGTCATTCAAATTTTTTACCCAGTTTACCAGTCCTAACTAGACCCGTCCCAATTTTTTTGAATGCGTGACTGGCCAGAATGGCAGGAATGGATGTATATTTAAAATAAAATGAAGTTGGCCAGACGAAGCATTATATATTGTCTCCATACTGCCTGCAGTGAAATACAAGTCAAAATTGCCACTTTTTGTTTTTATGCGCATTTTCCATACTGTCCCAACTTTTTCCAAGTGTGGGTTGTTTTTGAAACTGCTGGGTTTTATCGCAGTTCCTTTGTTACCACCCCATGCTACTCTTACTTTTGACATCAAGTTTTTACCTCCACATGCCCCTTCCAGCCATTTTTTTATCAGCACTCTAACAGACCTGAGTAATCGATTGACAGGCCCAGCCAATCAATAAGGATCTAAAATACAAGGTCAGGGACACAGAGGAAGGGAAGGAGGGGGATAAGGAGCGATTGTGGATGGCGGGAGACGGGAAGAGTGGAAAAGATGTCTTTTTGTGTCGCTGCTGCAGTAATCTAGGGGCTTTAGGCGGGCAATAAATGTGTTTGTGTGTGCGGTTTGTGTGTGACCGTGCGTTTGTGTGTGTGCGTACGTGCACAAGTGTCTGAAATGTCGTCGACACGCGTATGCGCCTCGGTATGTGCGTGTATGCAGGTGCGCATGTGTGTTCCTTCATGTAAGTGTCTATGTATGTGTGAGATCTATCCCTCAGGGGAAATGGCTTTTAATTAACCCACCTTAGCATTTGTTAATTTATCCAATATGGGTTAAATGAGCTGGAACAGAGACTGATGGGGAGAGAGGTGCGTTTGCTGATCCCACTGATAGGTTATTAATACACGCGCTCGCGATTCTCTGTAAAGCATGTAGCCCTTCTTTCCCTCGATTTTAATTGCTGGGTAAAACCCCCTGGTAATTAAATGTAATGTTAAACGCTGAAGTGCTGCTGTACAGCCTTGTCACCTGTCGAACCCGGGATACAGGGCAGAGCTGTAAAATCCGGGTGCAGAAAGTAACGAAATCCTCCTTGGGGTTTTTTTTTTTTTTGCTCTGGCTGTGCGGATGTGCGTAATGGCGCCATTTGTCAGCCAGAAGGTTGAACTAATTGGTGAAATTAGCAGGACTGGATCGTGATTGGAAGACATGGATGGCCAGGTTTTTGCATTCTTAGCTCTGGGCTTTAAGCCCCCGAACTAAACCCCACGTGTGGTTGTCTGGTCGCGACCCTGGAAGCAGTGATGGCGTCACCAGTGCTGTAGCGAGCTCCAGTGGGCTCCAGTGCTGGATGTGGGCGCTGCTGCCATTTTGACTCGCATCCTGCAATTTCTTCTTCTTTTGAAGATGAGGCTTTGTCCAGGCTCAGGAGATGGGCACCATCGCCGTGGCAACAGAGAGAGGTGAAACACTGAACGGTAATCATTGGTATGATTACGATAATCACACTGCTTGTTGCAGGGAGATGGACATCCTGGAGACCCACTACACACACACACACTCACACACAAAGGCACGCATGCGCACTCACACGCACAGACTCACACGAAAGCACATGTACACACAAATGCACTCACTCTTGTCAGGCTATTGTGCACGGATACACCCAGACACACACACACACACACACACTATGGATGTTCTAACACACACTTTTCTAACACACCAGACACTCTCATATGCACAAACTATCACACAGGCACAAGCACACTCTCACAGATTTGCTCGCTAACACATTTTCTCGCATTCAGTCTGGACGCATGATCACACATGCCCTCATTCGTTCAAATATATGCGCAATCACACACCTGTAAATTCAGCCACTCACACACACACACACACCCACACACACACATACTCACACTCACAGGCTGTAATTGCAGGACGCAGTAGCCACAGTCTCAGTGAAGTTTCCCATAAGACACTGGCTCATTGTCATTCCCCCCTCTCCTCAGTGTTTGGCTGCCTGCGGGTGAGCACTGATTGATTGCTGAACAATCTGTCTTTTGAATCTGTCCCAGGGGCACGCTTGCCCTCCCCCCAGGCCCCCCCCACGGCGGGCCACAAAAACGCTGCGGAAAAACCTCGCGGCCAGCCTGAACGGACGCGGACGGAGTCCGAAACCGCCAATGGTGCAGCGATGCGCTAGTGTGTGTCGGAAAGCTGGTAGCGCAGCTAAAATACTAATCTAGAGTTTGCATATCCTTTAGGGCCTGTGTATGTGTGTGTGTGTGTGTGTGTGTGTGTGTGTGTGTGTGTGTGTATGTGTGTGCGCATGTATGTGGCTCGTCTGTCCGCGTGTGCTTTCTATGAGTGTCCTTGTCTTTGTGTTTGTGTGCAGCATAAGGTGTGAGGGTGTGTGTTTAATAGTCTGCGTAAGCGTATGTCTGCTCTGCTCGTCTGTGTTTGTGCACCTGTGTGCACCTGTATGTATACTGGAGTGCAGATGCTTGTGTGTTTGCATGGTTTGCTTAAATATCTGCAGTACTGATGTGTATGTGTGCTACTGTGGGTACCTGTGTTAGTGTGTGTGTGCGCATGCATGGTTATTTGTGCGTGGGCTCATGCTTCTGAGTGTGTGGGTGTGTGTCTGTGCATGCTTGCATGTGCATGAGCGTGCATGTGTGTGCATGTTCCCCTGTGTTTGTTTGTATTAGCCGGGGGTTGACAGTGTGTCCTCTTTAGTGCAATCTAGGGGTTTGAATTATTCAGGAGCCTCTCGGCTGATTTATTTATTAAGGGTAAGCTGGTTAAGTGCAGCACGGAGAGACTTCAGGGGGCTGTGTCTGCCCTTATACGGCCATCTCTGTGTGCATTTGTACAGTAAACCTTACTCACCTGTGTGTGTGTGTGTGTGTGTGTGTGTGGCTGTGTGTGTGGTGTGTATGACTGTGTGTGTGTGTGTGTGTGTGTGTGTGTGCGTGTGTATGTGTGTGTGTGTGTGTGTGTGTGTGTGTGTGTGTGTGTGTGTATGTGTGTGTGCATGAATGAGTGTGAGGGAGGGAACATCCTATACGGTTTCCTCTACATTCTCTATGTATGTATTGTAGGTATCTGTATGTATGTATATATGTACTGTATATATGCATGTATGTGTCTGTGTATGCATTTGCGTATGTATGAGTCTGTGTGTATGTATCTATGTGTGTTTGTATCTGTGTATGTATGCATGTATGGGTATGCGTTTGTAGTTCTCTTTGATGCTGTGTCTTTGTGGTGTGTCTGTACGTGTACGCTTTGGGAAATGTCTGTAATTCTCTGAGGAACTTGAACCCAATGTTTACCTCTATTCCCCCTCCCAACACCCCAAACCCCCCTAACCTGAGGACCGCATGCACTGGAGACAAAATGGCGTAGAGGGAGATGGAGGGATTAAGGAGATGGGCCTTGTCACAGAATATACAGACGGTAAATGTCAGAGCAGTACAGCTGTCGGGGTGTGAGTCCATCTCTGCGCTGTTCTGTAGCAGAGCTGAGAGACCCGGGCAGGTATTTCACACTGGCCTTTTTCTGATTGACAGGCTTGCTAACCAGTAGTCACTCCAATTGACATGTGTCTTTACTTCAACCCACTGTCACTGCTACATCCAATTCTGTCTGTCTGTCTGTGCCTGAAGTATGTGCTTATGTTTGTACCCAAGTTTTATGCTTCTTTCTGTCCCTAAATTCTGTCCATTTGTCACTGAATTCTGCCTTTCTGCTCAGACCAGAATTCACTGCCTCAATTTGCACCTGAATTCTGTTCATTTATCTGTCACCAGTAAAGGTGTTGTAAAGAGGGAGTCTCTCTTTGTTGTGATCCAGTCTGTCAGGAAATAATTATCCCCACCCCCTTCCTTCAATTACACCACCCCCTCCCCCAGACCCCGCCCAGCAGCAGAGCGTTTAGCAAGGCATCATGGGAGGAGTGGGCCAATAACTGGAGGGAAATTGGAGGAGAGGGTGAGAGATGGAATATAAGGGAGAGAGACTGTGTAGAGTGAGAAGGATAGAGAGAGAGTGGGAGAGAAGGAAGGAAGAAGGGGTGAGAGGAGGAGAAAGGTGGAGGTGAGCCAGGGACAGAGTAGAGGGTAGGAGAGAGAGATGATGGAGAATAGAGAGAGAGGGAGAGGGTGAGACAGAGGGAGAGAGGGATGGCAGTAGACAAGGTTTGGATGGCCGTCTCTATTGTCCTGTGAGAGGGAGCAGAGGGACTCTGTGTTGTGTGAGAGTGAGTGGAAGCGACAGGTCCTCTTACTGATGTAGGTCAGCAATCGTAACGAGTGCGTGTATGTGTCTGTCTGTGTCTGTCTGTCTGCCTATCTGTGTGTGCCCACCTGTGTGTATGTGTGGGTGCTCGTGCATGGTTGTGTTTGTGTGTGTGCATATGTGTGTGTGTGTGTGTTTGTGTGGGTGCTCGTGCATGGTTGTGTTTGTTTGTGTGTGTATATGTGTGTGCATATGTGTGCGTGTGTGTGTGTGTGCTCAAGCATGGTTCTGTTTGTTTGTGTGTGTGTGTGTGTGCATGTGTGTGTGTTTGTGCGTGAGCATATGTGTTTGTGTGTGTGTGTGTGTGTGGGCGCGCACGAGTGCGTGTGCGTGTATGTTCGTGTCTGAATGAGAGATTCTCTCATTAAAAGCTTGAACTGGCAAATCTTTGCCCTAATTGGATTGGGGTTTACCGTGATTTGTTTAATTAGCCCCTGATACTGTCTCTTGCGCTAATACTCACACACAGTGTCATGTTGCACAAAGACACTCACCCCTCTCTCACAGAAGCACTAACACGCTTACACACTCGCACTAACATACACACACAGACTCTGGAGGACAACGCTGGCTGTGTTTCCGCCTGTTGGTCCCCGAGCATGGCACGACCGTATCTCCTGCCACCGTAAAACAAAGCCGCCATTGTGTCGCAGCCTGCCGAGGAACCACTTGCGGCGGGTAGTGTTTCCCCTGACGGGAGGGGGCTGGATTACGCCTCGCACACTTCGCCCTGTGTCCTCTCCCACTCCTCTCTGTTCCCCGATACATTAACATGCACACCTGACCTTGGTTTTATGTCCTAAAGTGGTTGACACAAAGATGCTGAAGTAGACGGTACACACAGAGTAGCGCGCGTCAAAGAATGCAAGTAGGCCTTAAAAAATAAGCACGCTTTAATTTTGCTGGAGCGAATAAGCAGCCAGGCGAAGGGTAACAAACGCAGTGTGCGTGAGCCGGAGCGCAGAACCGTTTTTTAATGGAACAGCCGTGGTATTCGCAGTGTGAGGAGAGAGATTAAAGTTTTCATTGGGGATTGGGCTCTCGCTGTAGTCTACCAGCTGTTCACTGGAGAGATCGGGGGGCGGGGGGGGGGGAGGGGGAGAGGGAAGGTGGGGGGACAGAGAGGCGATGAATTAGAATGGAGAGTGGGGACTGGTTAGGATGTGGCGCAAACAGCATTTCCTGTTTACATACCCTTTCGCGGATTAGCAGCCTGTCTGAAGGGGTTTGTCAGAGCAGTGTGTGTGTGTGTGTGTGTGTGCGTGTGTGTGTGAGCATGTGTGTGTGAGCAAGTGTGCACGCTTGTGAGTGTACACTCATTAGGGTCTATAAGTGTATTGTGTGCACATTGTGTGGTATGTGTGTACGTGTGTGCGTGCATATATATGTGAGTGCGTGCGTGTATGTGTGTACTGTGTGTACTTTGGGCAAGATTGTGTGTTTGGTAACGGCAAGTGAGTGTATGCATCTGCTGCTTGCGAATCTATGTGTTTTTACCATTCCATTACATCTTTAATGAATATGTTATGAATTCATAAAACAGGGAAACGAGGGATAGGAGTATTGCATATTCACAGTAATGCAGTGGAGAATAATGTTAAAGCGCTAGTTTGAACTGTAAAACTATTAGGAAATATTACCATGGGTTATTCAATGTTTTTGTTTGCAAAGAATGCCCTAATTCCCAATATTGTAATTTTTAATAGTGCTCATGCATTATGGGTTGTGTAGATATTCCTGCACCCTCATTTTGGATGATAATGTTAACCATCATTTTGTGATCGCAAAGACTTCCCTCCCAGTGAAACCGTTAGCCAAACTCCCTTCGTCCCTCTCCTCTCCGACCCTACCCAACCCCTTCCCCCTGGAGGATTTTTGGCTTGCTTTACCCTGCTCTGAATTTATAGCCAAGAACTTAATTCGCAGCATGGTGTAGAGGTTGGAGAGCCAAGGTTTTAATAATCGTTAAAAATGCAAGACGGCCCTACGAGGGATGGAACAAATCGCTTTGATGATGTAATCTCTTTTGTAACCTCCCCCCCAGTACTGTGGTGGAGTGCACTAACATCGGAATGGCGGTACGTCTCGGTCGAAACGGCCCCCTCGATTGACATGAGCCGCGCGCACGGATGATGCGGTTTTTTTTTTTTTTTTGTTAGCTCTGACCAGTGAATACCTCAGAACCAACGGGCCGAAAAAACAAACCTCTGCCATTTTACGGCCCCTCGTTAAGCTTGGACGGCGGGAGCGAAGCCGCGTTCGCATAACAACATGGCTGCCTCAGCTCTGGGGCCCTTTTATTGCCCATTTATTAGAGTGTTGACACTGAAACTCCCGTCCAGTTCTTGTTCTGCTGGCTTCAGTCCTCCCCTCTCATCCCCTCCCAAAACGCACATCCCTTAGACCAGCGATTTAATGTATGCAATTAAGAAGCTAATTAGGGTAATTAATTCAGCCAGCAACGAGGCCCAGTTTGAGCCTATTCATTGTTATGGATCCAATTTAATCCCTGCCCTACACATTTACCACAAAGGACCTGGAGCAGATGAGGGCATGAGTGTGTGTGTGTTTCAGATAATGCTGCGCTAATTCTATTGTGCTCCCCCTTCAACAAATACCAGCCGGGTGCTGCTGCCGCTATCGCGAGCGAGGACTCTTGCAGGATTACACTTTAATACTGCGCAGGGAGAGGGGGCAACTGATCTACTTCTGCGGCTCTTCTATAGTAGCTCTTAGTGTAGTGTGTGAAACGACTATGAGAACGGTGATGCTACTGCTATCAATAGCAGGTGCTCATGTTGCTACTGCTAATGGATTATGGACCTGTAACACTTCAGTGGAGCATGGAAAGGAACACTCTCTTGTTCCATGTTTGTTACTAGCCTGGAAAGTGATACTGGTATTGTTTTCAGTTGATTTGTTTGTGTGTGTGTGTTTGTGTGTGTGTCGTCAGGGCAAACTACCGCAAAAGTACTTGAAAACTACCATGAAAGCCGTTTAGAGTATTTTTGCAGTTGTTTACAAGTCTGTGTTTCTGTTTTGGACAATTCTTACAAGCACTGTAGCATCGCAACCTTTTCACATGCGGTCACAAAACTTACCAGGTGAGCTCTTGAGATGGGTGTGGTCTGAGTACGCACTCACTGAACACATTATAATTAGGACTGCTGTACTGAAAAGTGTACCAGTGTCGATCCCAGATGGTCTCTCGTTGTTTTTGTGATGTCTAAAGACTGCCTGGATGGTTCTACTGCTACAGCCATCATTCACTACAGCTGGGACAGAATTACAGGCCAGTTACACTTTAACGGCTCCGAAAAAGACACTGATCTTCTGCTGATTGTGCTTTAATAGTTGATTACACCGTATCAGCTACAACTACCTGGATGATGATGTAGTTACTGCAGTCGCGGACTGCGTCCTCTACTACAACTGTGACAGGATTATAGACTACTAACCCTCTGATAGCACACAGAGTAATGAATATACTGTAGTTCTACTGCAGCTGGTATTCTGGTAGTTGTTTGTGCGCTATATGTTGGTTCAGTTATTGATTTTGAAGTTATTAGAAATGGCTTTGTGAATTTCATTGCGGGGGCAGTATTTCTGAGCAGGCATTTTTCATGGCTGCCCCGGGAGCTCGGAGGAGGGAAGTGTGTTTGGTTAGTGAAAGTGCTGTTCAGTGCCCCATGTGAATCGCACATTTAGAGAGAGAACTGAAATATGGGTCTTTTGCCCCAACTCAAGCAGTGCTATTCCCTGGGCCCGAGACCTTCCACTTATCCCTGTTAAAAGTTTTACCATCATCGACCTGTCATTTGCTCCTCTCTTGCCTTTCGCAGTCTTATTCCTCCTTTCTGCTGCATATCCGCAGTCTGGTCAGTGCTAAAAGAGGTGCACCAGTCAACCCCATGTTTGCATACGAGAAGAAGAGTACACACGAGTGTGTGCACACACACCCGGGAATGCAAACGCATGCACGCTGGCAGGCACTGAGTAGAATGCAGCCATATATGATCGCAGAGCAGAATGCATTCATGCATGTGCACATGGAACAGAATGCAAAGGTTATGCATGCATGTGCAGAGAAGAGCTTGCACATGCATGCAGAATAGTGAAGGCAATCACAAGTATGCGCGCGCAGAGCCTAGTGCGAATTCATGCTGGCATATACAGAAGAATCAATGTTAGTGGAGTGTAATGAGCATCAGTAAGGCTTGTTGAGCAGGAACGATTTCTTGAGTTTATCCTCGGCATTCAGTGCTATTTATTTTATTTTTTTGGATGGAAATTACTCACATGTAGTGGCCTATTTACGACCTGCCCTGATTTTTCCCTCTCCACTATATGATTTCCTTAACATTTCCATTCCAATTGAGTTTTCGATTGATTTTTGTTTTTCATTTGGCAGAGTTTTGCTGTTTGCATGAATTTAATCATTTCATCACCATTTAGTTCTCCTTCTGTGGTTCTCGGTGGAGCTTGCTTCTAGTTCTAGGTGTGTGAATATGTTAACAGTCCTCGCCCACATCTGACAGCAGTACTGCAGCAGCACCAGGCTTTGCTGTATCCTTGGTTTCGAGGGTGGCGGAGCAGTGTAACAGTATGGGACCTGAACTTGCGATTCCGAGGTTGTCTGTTTGATTCGCATGCGGGGTGCTGCGATCGTACCCTTGAGCAAGGTGTCGTACCGAACGCTGCTTCAGTGAATTTCTCACTGAATAAATGGATTATATGTGAAAAGAATGTAAAATGTGTAAATCTGGTCTGGATTAGGGGCGCCTGCTAAAAGCGCGAGATGTAAATGTTACGGTCTAATTGGGTCAGCATAAAGTAGACCTAACGTCATCGGCAGTTAATGCATGTAGACTTTTTGCGTTCGAGATCGAGCGCCGTGTTGCTGCCGTGAAAAAAGATGTTCCTTTGAATCTAGTGTCAACTGTACTTCCCCCTTGCTGTTTACACTGGTGAAAGAATACCATCTTACCCCGTATGATATTGCTGTGAATAGTCCGTACAAATCAAATTGACAGCTAGAATAAAAGGTGTTTTTCAAATGTTTTAAGCAGAAAAAGCTTTGTGCCCTATGTTTTTTTTTTTTTTTTTTTTTTTCAAACAATTTCACATTTGCAAAAAAAAGTCTTGAACGCCATTAAGCCTTCTCAAGTTGTTTAGTATTCAGACAAATGCTTTTAGAGGTTTTTGGGGGTGTATATTTTTTTAACCTCTCTTTTGTCCAAATGTCCAAGGCACAGAACAGAGTGAAGCGAACTGAATAATTTCACGAAACACTTCCAACAGCTCAAGAATGATTCCCCTGACAAACAAACTAAATATATCTTAATGGGAGCTTTCATAGCAAACTATAATCGTACTACGCCATAAATCAGTGATTTAATGGATTATTAATGGAGTTGCGTCCTTTTAGTTTTCTAAAGTGCTTATAATTCATGCCACCTGTGGCCATTACAATTCTTAGCATCCATTATTGTAAAGTGACTGGCATTTAGGAACTCTTGTGTTGCGTCTCGTTATATGTCGCTATACTTCAAATTGCGTTGTTAGTATTGACAATGGCTATTATGAGACATTGTGTTTTCACAACTGTGCGTCTGTTCTGTTGCATGATGGATGTGTTTATAAGTACTTATAGATATGATCTTCATCAACAGCAATGTCAAATCTTTCAGTGCCTTAGCTACAGCTCTGATTCGCTAACTCGGCCGTGTTTTGGTTTGCCTTTCCACCATTTTGGAATTGTTTTACTCAAAGCATTAGTGCCATTTTGATTTCCCAATTTTCACAGCATTTCGGTTTCTGTCTATCTTTATATCTGTATCCTGTTCTCTCTCATCTCTCCCTTCTCCCATCTCTAATTTTTCCTTTCTTCCTGTTTTCGGCACTTTCTCCGCTTCTCTCTCTCCCTCCTCTTATTTTTCCTGATTCCCCTTTTTACCTCTCATTTTGTCTTTCTGATTTCCTCTACTTCACCTCCATCTTTCTCCCTCCCTTCTCTCTCTCTCCTCCCTTCCCTCTTCTCTCTCCCTGTCTCTCACACTCCCTCCCTCGTTCCCCGGAGCAGTGCTGAGGCACAGATGTCAGGACATGTTATTTCAGCTCACTGACTCTCCATGATGTTCTCTCTCTCTCTCTCTCTCTCTCTCTCTCTCTCTCTCTCTCTCTCTAGTTCTTCTTCTATGGTAATAGGGCTGATTTCAAGCAGGGCTTGTGGGATCCTGGGAGGGTTTATTGGCTCGCGCTCAGGAAATGGCGTTGGTAGCGCCATCTCAAATCTGTTTAGCATTTCCCGTGACTCTCCCCGAGCAGGGGCCCGGTAGCTGCTCCTGGTGTTGAGCGAACGCTCTCCATTGGGCTCCAGGTTGTTAGTTCATGTCTAAATTCAACCGGCGCAGATGCGTCGCCGGAGAGTACAGGAGTCCAAATGAAAAGCTCCTCTCTCCCGGCCATACGAATGCACCTGCGCTAAACGGCGGGGCGAAATCCGCCGCAATTACAGATTACGGATTCCAGCTCCTGATCTCATTATGATAATGTTGTGTACCTATAAAGCCCTCTGGAGAGGCTCCATCTTGGCAGTGAGGCTTTCAGAATATGCAGGTAGGATGTAAACTCTGTTAATAAGATTTCAGGCCGCCTGCTCTGACCAGTATGGCGTGTATCTATTCAGTGGAGGAGTCTAAATACCTACCGCAAGGCTTCAACAACAGCCGTTTTTGAGTCAGGAGGTCAGCGAAAGACTCAATCTTGGGCCTCATTCCAGCTGAGATACAGTGATACCGATATCGGATATGGATCCAGTACTGACTCAAATAGCTGGATTGGGTATCTATGACAATGGGCCGAGCTGGTATCAGATACTGTTATTTTAATTGTCAATTCAGTGGGTTTATATTTATGTATTTATTTGTTTCATTCTTTTAGGAGTGCAGTGTTTAATTCAAGGCTAATGTTACCTTAGACTTAAAAGAATAACCCCAGTCTCTACCACACAGTGAGACACACAGCTTATTAATTAAACGCTGGCATCGGATTTGAACTCTGTATTGGTCAACAACCAAAGCCCTAGTATCGCTATCAGGACTACATTCCAGAATATTCCATGAATGCTCCAGTGTAGTCTGACCTGGGTGTTCTTCATGAAGCAGGGTTGCTGAGCTAGCTGGGTAACTGTGGAGAGTAAAAACTCAGGAAAGCCCATGTTACATCAGTCCACGGTCTGGATTTCAGAAGTTTCCGGGTGTACTCAGTGCTGGTGCCTAGTTAACTTCATTCTCCTGCTTTCTGGTGCAGAGCTCTGATCACTGAAGCGCTCGCTTCATACATACAGAGTCTGTTTCATCCCTCTCAAACCACCAGTCGGTTGCTTGTGTTCCTCGTGTAGGACTGATGTCCTTTTTTATAGACGTCCTCTCTTCACTAAATGTGCCTTATCACGGGGGGAGGGAAGTCGGTCTCTCGATACCATCAGCTTGCGATTGACATTAAAGGTCCCGTATTATGTCACCAGGTGCACGGCTAGTTAGTTATTACAAGCCATTTCAAAATCTTTTCCCTCTTGACATCACATGGGGAAGTAACCAACCAGAGGCAAGAAGAACTGATCACCTTCAGCCAAGCAGTCAATCAGATTTCATTATTCTGGGTGGTCACTCCCCCTTGTGATGTCAGGTAGGGGAGACTTTGAACTGGCTCATAATGGCTAATTAGCTGTGCACCTGGTGGCATAATAGGGGACCTTTAACCTTGCCTGCTAAGCACAGGCGTGCACCTGAACTCTGTCGGGAAAACATGTCCCCTGCCTTTGCAAAACCAACAGCTTTGTTCTCCGTCGTCTTCATATTTTTGTTGGTCACCACTTAGGTTTTGGCGATTATATCCTCATTTGAATTTTCATTTGCACTTCTCAGACACTTGTGCCGAGAGCCTTTGCAATGTTTCTTTTACTTGTTTACGTGGTATCCATTTATACAGCTGAACACGTACCGAATCACTTCAAGTTAAGCATCTCTGGTACAAGGGCAGTGTTTTATCCGGGAATTAGATCTTCAGCCTGTTATTTACCTTTTCCACTTCTTTGTTTGTACCTTTTTAAGTGCCTCAGTCTTTAGAAATCTCTCTCCTGGGGTCCTGGTGTGGTACACAATCAAAACACTATCATTTAAATGGAGTGCGGGGGAGGGATCTAACCAACAGACCTAATATTTTCATCTTTGAAGACTAGAATCTTTCTCGACTAAAAGTCTGCACCTCATTTGTCAACTTCATGTGTGCAGAGAGTATTGGACATCAGAGATTAAATTTTTAACAAATTGAACACGGCCATGCTTGGTTAAGGCACTAACAATGGTAGATAAGGCTTCCTACTGTTGCAGCAAAGCAGTGTTTGACACTGAATTAACAAGCATTATCGGATGTGTATTTTCAGTTGCCTACAAGGGTGTTTTGGCATGGAAGTTGGTAGTTAAGCCCGCTTCCTGAGGGGGTCCGACTGGGATGACTCGCGCAGAAATGGAATATATAATACCATATGGAAAATATGAGGCCTTTTCTTGCTGTGTAATGGTGGCATAACTTGAAATGAGCCAGCCATAATTAGCCTATTTTAGACATGTACCCTGCATGTATTTCTGGGTGTATTGAAGCTCTAAGAGTATAGGGGATTCAGAGCTGTTTTAATATTCATTAGTGGCTCAAGGTGTGATTACTGGGACAAGTATTCTGCAATATAGGGCAAAACGCGCAATGTCTTCATGTTTGTGAGCAGTTCTGGAGTTTCAGTTTTAAAAGGTATCGTGGGCAAAAACTTTGCGGACAAAGGACCTCAATTGGCCAAGAACCTGCGGTCTCTACACAGTGCTTTAGATTCCCAGTTTGGCAGTCGAGGTCTTAACCTGTGGGGAGTTCGCCTTTCCTGGACAATCCCAAAGAGGCAGAAGGTCTTCTTTTTGAGGAGCATGTACTGTTATCCAGCTAACCTAAATGGAGGAGCAAGATTTGTTCTTTTGGTTGAATTTGGCAATGATTGAATGACAGGCGGGGGTCCTTGGGAGAAGGGGGTTGACCCTACCCTGAATTAGTCAGGTTTGGCGCCATTATGCTGGGGTTTTATTTACGCAGGCCGGAAGAGCGCCCCCTGTGGTCTCTCACAGTGCCCACAGCTTCATGGAAAAACTTTTGCTTGTTTAAAAGACAGCATGAAATCAAAAGTCATCTTACTTACTTGATTCACTCATTTGGTTGGTCAAATTTTGTCCATTTTATAGTGAGGCACATTACTTAATTTTTTTTTATAGTGGTTAACATAATGTTTCATGAAAATGCAACAACCTTTCTCACCTCTAAAATGCATGTTCTTTTTGGATGATGCAAGCAAGCCCACGTGGGTGTGGAAAGATAGTATCAACCAATAAAATAACATGTCTGGCCCCTACCCTCACTATCCTATCAAATATCTGTGGAGAAAATCAAGCCCCGCCCTACATTGGTTGTCACCCAATTGTCTTGTCTCACTCAGGGACATGTTGCATCGCAGAAGTTAAATTGTGCTGTATAAATGCCCTTTTTATGTTGCCGTTCACTTGACTTCATTTTTTTTGGAAATCTTGACATTTTTTGGGAATTGCCTCAACTTATCCTTGTTTGTTTCTTATTTAGAAAATAGGTTACAGAAATACAACTTAAAGTCTAAATCCTAGACTGAAATGCTTAAGACTGGTTCGATTTTTGTTTTTGTGGTGCATAAATTGTTTTCACCTCGTATTCGCCTCTGTAACCAAAATAATGCACTGTAACTGTGCTTTCCCACATCAGCACATCCATTTGACAGGAGAGAGCTGGAGAAATTTTAACCTCTCGCAAAAGGTCAACAAATGTGCCTGCTTATGTGTTTACTGCAGTCCCTCACACCCGAGAGGTCTGGCATTCCTGTCATGTGCTTCATTATAACCGTTAATTAAAAGGACAATTATGTGTAATTACAGTTTCCGCACTCAGTTTTAAGAGCTGGACGCCTCCATTTTGTTGATCTCGCTCCTTTTGCAAATAGCGAGTCTCCGAAGAAAGTATTGTAATATTTCAGTGCTGTTTGTGTGTGTGTGATGAGTGTGAGAGAGAGAGAAAGAAAGGGAGAGTGTGTGTGTGTGTGTGTGTGTGAGCTTAGCAGCCAGAAAGAGAAGAGAGTGTGTGTGTTTCTCTTTGACATTTTTATATCCCTTTTATACAAGCAGTAGTGGCATTAATGCGACCCTGGGAAAATAACTGTCTGAAAGATCACGTCTCTTCATCCCGGTTCAGCCGTTATTTTTTCAAAAAATGTTTTATATCTCCTCAGCTACTGTACCACCCCTCCTTTCCTGCAGTCCATTTTCTTAATTTAGGCTCCCCTGTTCCCCCTGCTCTGTCTCCCTCCCTCTGTCTCTCCCTCATCTCTCCCTCTCTCCGTGTCAGAGATCGCCGTTTCCTCTCTCCCTTCAGACCGCTGACCCACTTCCCTCCCTCCGTTCATCCCTCGTATCTCTGCCTTTTTTTCGCCTCTCCGTCCTTCATTCGGAGCTTTTGTCCGCTTCCCCGGCCCTCCGTGCCTCCACCTGCCTCTGGGTGGAGATCTCGCAGAGGGCGACGGGTTCGGCGAATGCTGCGGTGGTGTTTTGGCTTGGTGCTCGGCGAGAGCGAGTTTCCGAGGCTAAGCTAAGCTGCTTTCACCTCATTATAACGCAGTACAGTGTCAGTCGGAGCTGAAACAGGTTATTTGTGTGCGGGATTAAAGACGCGGTAATTGAATGCAGATAAACACAGATAAAAAAGGAGCGAAATTCTGCGCTTAGGCCGGGAGTTGAATGTTTTGAGCCGGCACAAACTCGATGCAAAGCGCATCTGTACATGCTGCAGGATGTCCAGACTCCCACTCTCTCCAGCCAACAAACCACGTTCTCACAGTGTTCCCTGAGTATTTTGTCAAGGTTTTAACTTTGTTGCCACACTGCAGCAGCGTTTTCAGTGTTTTTTTTTTTTGTTGGCCTGGTGGCACCAGGTTGAAACTAGCTCGGACAATCTGGAGTTTGAGAATGTTTAACGCGCCGTGTTTAATTCTGGGAAATTCAGCGAGCCTCTGTTCTGTTTTTGCTGATTGCGTTTCAGGGTAGAATTCTTCTGCAGTGACATCACGAGGAAAGTCTGTGTGCTTGATGTACAATGCATTCCAGCATGCATTGTTTTTCGTTAAGGCATGATTAATGTGATTATGAATAATTACAAAGACAATGTGCCATGTACAGATACGCTTGTTTTTCTCCCTCTGGATTTGCTGGCATTCAAGTATGGGACTTTTAATCTTTAACTTCATAGACGAGCTAGGCTCAGACAGTTAAGACAATACTCAACACAATAAAATGTAAGTAGTACAGTATGCAATACTGGATTTGTGTACCACTATAGAATATTTTGCATCAGAAAGCATTGAGTAGCACAGACCAAAAGAATAAATACACTGTAAATGTACGACTCGAACGATGTAGGTTAAATCAAATGAATTGTCGACTGCATTGGATAGTATAATGCATATTTTGGGATTGTGTTATACCTCCTCATGATTTGAAGAGAGTTTTTAATTTGGAATAAAAAGAGACCTGGCAACATCAAACGGCCTTATCAGAAAGAGCGAAAATGTGCTCAAAATTTTTAACAGCTATGCAGAGCTGGGTGTGTGAGAGCTAAAAACAAAAAGAGCAGTAAAAAATGTGATTAACTGAGGAAGAGTTTTCGACCACCTGCCATTTTTGGTCAGGCGGGGCGGCGGACAGCCCTGCGCTGGCAGAGCACAGTGTGTGGGTGCCGGAGGCGGTCGGGACGGGCCCCGGCCCAGTCGACGGCAGGACGGGACGTTGAGCTAATGGGGCCATTCGCTTACGAATCAGTGAGCAGCCAGAGAACAGAGAGGGAGAGGGAGAGGGAGAGAGCGAGGGATGGGGGATGGAGGGATCTGTGTGTACAGGGTCGCTCATTACTGACCGCCCCCCCCAAGCCAGGCTTGTGCCCCACCCGCCCGCACTGAGTCAGATAATGGGCCAGTGAGGTGTGGAGATGTTGGCGGGGGGGTGCATTGCTTGCGGCCGAACTCGGGCCCTTTTTACCCACGACAAGGTGTCTTTTCACCCGAGTGGAGTCGGTGTCGCGGGCAGCGCCAGCGGCTGGACCCTCTGTCAGCCTCTCATCTGCAACCTGCGCCCTCTGACCCCGCAGATGGGGCGGAGTCACCTTACAGGCCATGTATCCCTAACCCCCACCCCATGACCTCCCAGTGCTTAAGTCCAGCAAGTCTCGAGAAGTCATTCCGAGCTGAAATAATTCACGCCTGACTGTGCAGTGTGTCCGGGAGGGAACAGAAAGACAGGGGAGGGGGGGGGCGATGGCAGAGGAGGGAAGCTCTTAAAATGAGTTTTGAACAGTTTTAGAGAAATGTCTGGGATTTAAGTCAGTGTGTGTGTGAGTTTGTGTGCATGTGCGTGTGCGTGTGTGTGTGTGTGTGTGTGTGTGTCTAGTGCACGGATCGAGACAAAGTCATGGGAATAAGAAAGTTAAAAAAAAAAAGTAAATAAAAATTCACGGCTGTGTGAGCAGAGATCACGAGAGAGTATTGGAAGAGGAAAGAGAGCAGGACAGCGCCATTGACCTATTTCCGCAGGCTTTCACTCCAGTGACGAATATAACGAGGACGAGAGGCCACACACACACAAAACACACACACACACACACACACACACACGCACACACACCCGCACACGATCACCGCCGCTCACTCTGATTTGACGTGACACTAACGGACAAGGCTGCTCCCATGCGCATCTGCGCTATTCCGTGCTAATAAACGGCCGTTCCTCGCTGGTTCCCGCGACGCGGTGTGCCCGTAACATGCGTGTTCGTTCGCCGGTCTGCGTTGCATCCACAAAAGCGCAGTTTGCCCAAAGCGTTCGATCGTTCAGGGTGAGCAGCGGGTCAGCTTCCGGCAAATTCTGAGTGGCATTGATGGGGAAACTCCACCATGCACGGTCAGGAATGTGTGTCGTGGCACACTGACCTCTGTTGCGTGCGATAACTGGCGCATTAATGCGATTTCGTCATGCATGTGTTAGTCGCACATGCACAGTACCCATCGTAAACGCACATGCCACACATGCATGCGCAGACTGACGCGCACACACGCACACAGTGCAGTGTTCGGAAGGGCTTTGATATTCTCTCCGATGGACGGCGTGACCCAGTTGTGAGTTTGTCCTTCTTAGATGACCCACATCTCCGCGGTCTCGCTGAGAGACGAATAGGCAGAGCCTGGCATCCTCTGTGTGTGTGTGTGTGTGTGTTTTCTGAGTGAGACGGTTTGTGTGTGTGTATGAGTCTGTGTGTGTTCAGGTTGAGAGGGTTTCTGTGAGCATATTTGTGTGCGTGCGCGTGCGCGCGGGTGTGTGTGTGTGTGTGTGTGTATGTGATCTGAGTGAGAGGGTCTGTGTGTGTGAGTCTGTGTGTTCAGGCTGAGAGGGTTTTTGTGAGCATATCTGCCTGTGTGTGTGTGTGTGTGTGTGTGTGTGTGTTTGGGGTATAAGGGTCAGTTATGTATTTACATGTTTGTGTGCGCATATTGGGGGATCCCTGTTTGCCTCCATTGCTCAATTTGATCTTATCTCCCTGGGCTTGATTGACTCTTTCTACCATATGCTCGATTAGCGTTCATCCTGCCAGTAATCCCTGCCAAACGTTTCACCAATATTCTCTCAAAGTTACTCTTACATTGTCCGTACCTCCCTCTTTACCCACACTGCCCCACTTTCACTCTCCAGTATCCCAGCGTCCTTCAGCGTCCTTCACGCAGGCTCTGCGCAGCCCATGGACATCTTTCCCAAAAATAAATAAATATATTCTTTTATTACGTACATACAGGGCTCCACATTTACATCTCGGAGCACCTTGGGCTCAGTGATTTAGGAGCACCACTTAATGTCTCTCAGTTAGATGTCTTACAGAACCATTTCTTACACTGTTGTACATTTATAGCTTTTCAGGGCTAATGTCGTCAGAATTTGAGCACTGTGGAGCCCGCAGGAAGTCTTGTGACTGTTTGGACGGAGACACATGTTTTTTGCTTTCTTTTTGTATTGAATTTGCAAACAATGAGAAAATTAGGTCAAAGTGTTATCTGTTTGTATTTATTTCATCCATATGTATAAACCTGTGCTTCCCAAACCTCTCCTGGAGGCCCACCAGTCCTGCATGTTTTAGATCTCTCCCTGCTCCAGCACAGGTGATACAAATCACTACTAGCACCTAAAAACCGAGAAAGTGCACCTTTTTCCGAGAAATTCCTGCAAAAACTTAGAATTCACCGAGGTTTACTGAAGATTTGAGGCCAACTCAGTAAACCATCCTGAAGTCTGTCCGGTTTACTGAAGTTTGGAGAACACCTCGATGTTCACTTTCTCTCAGGGTGGCCTCTTTTAAAAATGACATTGTGTATCTGATTTGTTTGTAAATTGGTGCTTTTGCAGATTGAATATATTCTGAATACTGAACATGTGTTTTTGTTTTTCTTAATATAATGCTGGTGGTCTGTCCATTGCCAGTTCCTGTGTGCAGCACAGACACAGCAGGCTGAACTACAGTACTGACCATCCCAAAGTTCCCGCGAAATTTGGCGAATATTCATGTTTTTTCACATATCTGAAAATGTTTCGACGGCCGAAAAAATTTTTGGATAGTTTTCCATTAAAAATTTGGTAGCCAAAAAAATATCGGGAAAATTCGCAGAACTAGTTATCACTGAAAATTCAGCGAATTTTGGATTGGGGAACTTTGGAATGGCCAGTACCGTAAGCCTGTACTTCATCCAGACTGCATCTAGGGCCTGGCTTAATTACACTGCACCTCGTTCAACAGGCAGTACTGGTAATTTGCATAATTAATTGGTGTTTGGACTGCAGTACTGGAGGGAGGTCTTTAATGAGGCATGTGTTTTGACTGTCTTCACGGCTTCCCTTTGTTCTGGTGGAGAATAGGCCTAGCAGACAAACTTCGCTCTACCTCGGTAAAATTTTTCTGGGGTTAACTGAGTTGGCCTCAAATCTTCAGTAAACCTCGGTGTATTCTAAGTTTTTATAGGAATTTCTCAGAAAAAGGTGCACTTTCTCGGTTTTTAGGTGCTACTAGTGAATGATCACGCTGTCATCAATCAGCTTTAGGGGGTGATTAACGAGCTGATCATTTGAATCACCTGTGCTGGAGCAGGGAGAGATCTAAAGCATGCAGGACAGGTGGGCCTTCAGGAGAGGTTTGGGAAGCACTGGTATAAACCATGTATGAATTGGAAACATTTTTATCTACCCATCTGTCTGTCTGTCTATTAGTGTTTGTGACCAAATGCTAATGGGCTGCTGAGTTTTACCATGGACTTGTGAAGGTGGATATTGCGTGTTAGCGTTGCGGTCATCAGGGCTCCGCCCAGAGGTTGCGGGCATCGCCATGGCGACCACGGCTGAGCACTGAAGCACTGGCCCTCCATCACAGTCCCTCAGCGCGCTACGTCTCCCGTCTGCATAAGTGGGGCCGCGCTGTAGAATTATGTTACTGCTGCAGCCTCCGCCAATAAACTGCGATGATGACATTCATCTTTTATATTTCACAAAGCTCACATTTACCTGCAAAAGGCCCCCTCGTGTGCTCGGGCTCGCACAGAGCGGCTCGCTCAAAGAGGCGCTCGCACCCGTAATCGCGCCCGCGAGGAAATGCCATATTTATGTTGCTGCGTTTCGTGAGACGCCGGATAATATAGAGTTTGTGCTGCCTTGAGGCATTGTGATATATCACACATCCGTGAAATATATTTTCCGGAATATTTCCAAAGTGGCCGCGCATTAGCATTACATTGCAGCGTTTTCTTTCTCTGTCAGTGTCGGTACATGACATGCACATCAATACTTACGTGTGCATACTATTGTGTGCTCCACCACACACATACATACGCACTCACGCACATACACACTGACAGGTATCAGCACAGAGTACAATCACAGATGCACACTGACTGGTATCAGCGTAGAGTACACACACAGATACACACACATACTCACTGACTGGTATCAGCGTAGAGTACACACACAGATACACACACATACTCACTGACAGGTATCAGCCCAGAGAACGTACACACATACACTGGCTGGTAGCTGTACAACACACACACAGATACACAAACACATACACACTGAGGTACATTTTGGATGTACAGTTTGGCTCTGCTTGTATATGCAGGCAGGTGGGGACTGGGGACCCCGGGATCCCGTCAGGTCCCTCTTGTACTCACCGGGTGGGACACGAGGCGACAGGGTAGCGGGTCGCAGTCCCACCCAGAGAGACGGGGAGGGAGGTGATGCTGATGAAGGCGGATGTGGGGAGGGAATAACTGCTGAGAATTAAAATGTCATTCCGGAGCTCTGCGTGATGTGCAGCGAGAGCAGACAGGAGGCACACAGTGCATCATGGGGCACCAGACACTGATCAGTCCTCCGCTGTAAGTGTGTGCGCGCAAGTATATGTGTGTGTATGCATGCGGTGTGGTGTTTGTGTATTTGTGTGTGTTTGTGTATGTTTTCTTTGTGAGTGGCGTGCCTGTGTGTGTGTGTGTGTGTGTGTGCATTTGTGCACGTGTATGCATGTACTTTGTGTGTGTTTGTGTGTGTGTGTGTGTGTGCGCACGCGTGTTTGAACTATCGGTGTGTGTTAGTGTTTGTGTGTGTGCGTGAACTTTGGGCTGTGGTTATGAATTTGTATGCATAGTAGATTCATGTATGCCTGAGTGTTCACTTGCTTATCTGCTGGTACATTGTTTGGGTGTATTTTGATCAAGTGAGTGATTTATCCTCCCAAGCCCAGAAAATTTTCGAATGAAGAAGAAAAAATACCGTCCGTGGTTACAGTTCCGCAAGACCAAAGAGAAACATGTTTAATTCCCTTCACCTTTCGAAGCATGTCCTTGTAGCCTTTTTAAAATGCCTTCGAAAATACACGTCCTAAGCGTGGCTGCATTGGGGAGCTCTGGCATATTCTGACACTACGCCGAGCAGGTACAAGTACCCCTTCCTGTCAGAGGAAGGTACAGCTCGCTACGAAAACAAAGAGAGCTTTCTGTTCGCACTTAAATGACTGAAACACACCAAGGGGTATAAAAAGTATTAATTCGCCACTAATTGTGCTTCACAGCCAGCTGGACTTTTATAGGTTTTGAGTGCTCGTTAGCCTAACCCCTGCTAGACCCGCTCCCTTCCGACTGACGGCTGTCCTGACCCCTCCTGATTTCAAACGCCCGAAGTGATAACGGGATTTTTAACTGTAATTTTCACTGTAAATGTATGGGCGGGTAATGTACATATTTATTTGCCATTTGAATCAATTAAATTTCCGCCTCATTAACGTTCAAGTATGACTTGAGGCGATGTCACCTCGGACTGAGTTCTTGTAATAAGATTTCAACATAAATTGGCACGGATTCTTGGTTCGCTTTCGCGGCGGGAGGTATCTGAATTGTTCGTTATTTTAGCTCGCACGCAGACCCGATCTCCCCCCTTCGCTGAGCCGTTTCTCTTAAGGGGATTTGCCCGCGAATGTTTGTCTCCGTGACGGTTTTTGGCTGGCTCTGTTCTTGACATTTGTTTGTTCAAAGAGCAAGAGGGAGAGAGAGAATGTGCAGGAGTCGACCACCAGTTGGTGGTGGTGATCAGGAGGTCTTTGCCTTACCCATAATCCTCTCTTTATCTGGCACGTAGAGCCCGAGGCATGATTTTATCTGGGTCAAGACGCGGCCCGTCACGTCTGACCCAGAGTAGTGTTTGCTTCCCCGTATCCACCTCGTAATATCTTACTGCACGTAAAGTTCTCTCGTGGATGTTTTACCTTAGGAAACTCAAATCAAAAGGAAATCTTAATGTAGCTGTTGTAGACGCAATCGTTGTCACAATAATAGCTGTATGTCATTTGTTAATTGATGTGACTGGATGAGTGACAGGAAGAGCATATTCTGACAAGTTTTTTTTTCCTGTGAGGAAAAAACTTCGCATTGAGTGATAGAAGTGATTATGGAAGCTGGGGGGGGATGCTCACACTAAGGTTAATTCACTATGACCGAAATGGCTACAGAAGCTCAGGTGTACTATAGCCTTCTTGGCAGATTTTCTATTGTATTGATCTTAAATATCGATTGATTTCAGGGGCCAGTCGCTGAAATTAACAGTGAAGACCCTCACACTATCACAAAGCGTTCACCAAGAATGACACCCACACAGAATCAGGCAGTTGGAATGAAGGTCATCTCCTCACTTTCAGACATTATCCAGCTGGACATGATTTGAAAAATTGCTCCTAATTATAACCGGGCAGGCCCTGCTCTCCAGACGACTTGCTTGAAACCCTGATCAGCCTGTCTCAGGTTTAAACTAGAGCAGACTTGGACTTTGGGCTAATCTCTGAGGTGTATTAGGGAGGGTGGGCTAATATTAGGGAGGGTGGGCTAATGATCATCAGTCCATTTATCTCATTTACTCACACGCCTAGATGCCTACGCTTTGTAAATTGCTACTTTATACTCTGCAGGCTGTGTTATGGGTGTCTGTCACTAACCTAGATCTCTCCTGTACAGGCCAAGGTTGCATTTGTTTCAGTTCTGAGAATTTGATGCTCTTACCTTGCTAGCACCTTCATTACTCACTTTTATAAGGGATGTCTTTCTCCATTTTGCTAAAGCTGACTTGAGTCCTTCGAAGAATTGTTTTTTTTTTTTTTTTTTTACATCTTTGCAGTAGAACTCTGTTTTCAAATAATAATGGCTAGCGAATAGTGATTGTTGCATTAGCGTTGTCTGTTCAGGAACATTGCGATGACACATTTTGTGATCTTACATCTTTAAAAAGGTGAAATCCATTGCAGTATGTCAATCGAACAGCCGTGTGGGTGGCTAGTCCTTGACATGACGGCACTGAGCAGATGCTCTTTTAGAGAGACAACAGATCTACATTTTTACATCTGGAGCTGGGTATTGTATCAAAGTAATTCATGTAGGTTCCCCGCTCAAAAGAGCCACAGTAGCATCCCAGCTCTGAATCAAACCTGTGAGAGTCGACTCAAGCGAATTCGCTGCTAAACTGCCACCCATTGCCTTATTTGGCTAGCAGCTATCCTTTCAGAGCATCTTGCATTAAATCTAGTTAGCAGCAAACAACTAATTACATTTAGAAATTGCCCATTGCCTTCATAGCGTACCTTCATCCTAAGCATCATTGCGAGATATTACGCAGGGAAATTGAATACGTGCAAGTTACATTAATAGTCTTGCGTTGGCATCAACCTAGTGCGATAGTGAAGCATTTTTTTTTTTTGTTTAATTTTGTTTCCTTTATGTCCTATATGCATGTGTGTGGGCTTTCACACTCATCTCGGTGTGTGTAAGCCATTTCTCTGATCTGCGCATAAATGGCGTCGCCGTTTTGGATATTTTTTTTTCTCCCTAACAACTGTTTGCCTTCGGGGCGGCGTCTGAAAGTCGTCATGTTGCGTTTGCGACTTGAAGGGAGCGCGGCTCACTCGGGCGGAAACTGTGAAAGTGATAAATGCTGAAGTGGGCGGAAGTGCGGGAGTTAAAGTGGATTTCAGTCTGTAGCTCCGACTGCGCCATCGGGGTGGTGGCTGTTGAGCTGGGCTTTAAACAGCGTGTTTGTTGGTTAAGTTTCTATTGTACCCCTCGAGTAAAGTGCTTAACCTGAGAAGCTTCAGGAAAATATCTGGCTGCGTAAAAGGATTAGCGGGCAAGGAATTGTAAGCCCCGCAGGTCACGCTGAAGAAGACTGTCTGCTAATTACCTCAAAGTCACAAAAGCATGAGATCTGTTATCTGCACTAGGCTTGTGTTGGAGATGTTTGCATTACTGACTACAAGTGACCCTGGCTGTCTGACACAGCCTTCAAAACAGAATAACCCCATCTCAGGCATTTTCGTTTTTTCTCTCTCTGTTGATATAGTTCTGTCTTTCCTTTGAATTTCATTTGGGTTTGAATTTTTAACATTTTTTTTCCTGCCGATCATTATCTCAATTACCCATCCCTCCCTTTCTCTCTCTCTCTCTCTCGCTCACTGTCTCCATCCCTCCCTCTCACCCTCCCCATCCCTCCCTCACATTCTGCTCTTTTTATCTCCTCTCCTGCGTTCTCTCGTTCTCTTCCTCTGACTCCGCACTCCTCCCCTTCGTGGAGTGCCGTTGCGTTCGGCCCCGGCGGCATGTAACTGCCACTCACCCTCCCTCCTTCCATTTATTCCTCCGCTATCTCTCCTTTAAGCATTTTTCTCTCTCTCTCAATCCCCCTCTCGCTTCTCCCTCTCTTTACCCTAAAAACATTTGTTTGGAGTCTGTTCGCCTCATCCACTCTTCCCTCTCCTGTTCGTCTCTCTCACACCCTACTTTTCCACCCCGCCCCTCTCTTTCACCCTCTCTCCACCTCTCTTCTCTCGCTCTCCCTCCCTCTCCACCTGTATTTCTCTGTACCCCTGCCTCACATGCTCCATCACTCTCTCACTCCCTCCCTCTCTCCCCCCACTTGTCCGCTGTCTCGCTCATGTCAATAGCAGCTTGTCACAGACTATCAGTATCTCTACCTCTTATTTGTTCTCTCTCTCCCTCTCTCTCTCTCTTTCTCTCTCTCTCTCTCATCAGCTCACTGTTCCTCTCCCTTCTCCAGCGTCACATACCCCGGCTAATATTAGAAAACCTGCTGACAGTTCCTCTCCTTCGCCTCTTCCTCCCATTCCTGCTCTTTCTCTGCGTTATCCTCCCGATCCGTCCATCAAATTCAGTTTCCCCGAGCCGCTCTCCTCTCTCCCCGTCTCTCTTTCGCCTCCTCTTCTCGTTCTCTCTCTCCCTGCCCCAGTATTCCCTTCATTTTTAAAATAAAACTCTTTATCTTGACTCTCTCATATTTCTGCCGTATATCTGTTTCAGGCAGAGAGAGATGTGGAGAGAGGGAGAGAGGGAGGGAGAGGGAGAGAGGTGCGATAAGGCACACCTTTTTTCACACCTCTCTCCGCTCTCTGAGTGCTGGAGACGTAGCCTAAAGCGGAGAACCGAGGGAAGATTTTTTTTATTTTGGCGGATGAGGATGTGGCGTTTTCCCCTTGAGATTGGTAACCAAGAGAGAGGGAAGAGCGATGAAATGAAGGAGGGAATTGGGAGGGGAGAAATGGAACGACTGGCAAATGGTTGAGGAGAGGGAGGGAGAAAAAAGAAAGGAAAGTGTGGGCAGGAATAGGAGATTAGCGGTGGGATGCAGTTTATTCAGTTCTGAAATGAAATTTCTGACATTTTCTTTTTATTCCTACTTGTGGAGACTTGGCTTTGAGTCAAGCGTCTCGCTCTGCGCCCCGCCGACCCTCGCGGCCGGTGGACGGGTCACGGCGGATTTTTTCCAGTGCCTTTGCGCTGACCTCCCGTCATCGCCACTTAAGATCTGTGCCCAAAAAAAAAAATCAAGTGCACTCCGACCGCACTTTCACCGCCGTTTGGGTTCAATAACGCATGAAGTAGCCTCATTTTCTGCTGATTCTCGGTTCCTCTCGCAATTTTTAAAAGCAGGGCTTTTTTTTTCTCCCCCTGTAACTGAGGACGAATCCGCCGGTTTAATTCCCCCGTGTGCGATCTCGAGGCCGGCGCCGCGCGAAATGTGCGAGCCTTTATTCGACACCGGCGCATTCATCTTATCATCTGTCTCTATTATCGGAAAACGTAAGCAAGGCATTGGCTCCCCTGACAGGGAAATAAAGAGATTTATGAAGAGCAGTTCGATGCTGGACTGCCGCCTTTCTTCATGTTTCCTTCACTAACCATACATCATGCTGTATCCCAAAAATAAGCTGTTTACGAGCACACATCTCCTCTGTTATACCGAGATTGGAGTCCTACACTTATTTTATTTTATTTTTTTAGAACGAGACCGACTAAGAAGAAGCTCGTGAACAGCAGTGGCTGCTGTTGAGAAAATACTTTACTAAAAGTAAAAACTTTAAAATGCCATGGGATGTCCAGTCTTTTCCGGTAAGAGTAAAGACTGGTGCAGGTTTTTTTGTATTTTCCCATGGCTACGACACCTGATTCGGCTAATTAACCGATCGCGATGTTCAGTCAAGACCTCGATGAGCAGAACTGGGTGTCTTGGTGCTGATCTAAAGCAGGAGCCTGTACCCTCGCAGGCCCTTTTCAGATGAGATTAGACACCCCTGTCCTTAGCTGTGACACACTGTGGCTTTATTATATTTTAATTGGGCCTTTGGAATTGATGTGCTTTTGCATGGGCCTAAAGTCCCCCTTGTAGCTCTGTATTAGCATGTTCAGGCCACGGCTGAGCCATTATCCTGATGTGACCTGTCAACTCCTTGTTTCCTAGTTCCTAGCGCTCGCTGTTTAGGGGGCTCACATCTGTCGTTCACTCCTATTCCGCCTTTCTACTACTCAATAAAAATTGTTTGAAAAGCGATGTACATATAAGAACAACATGATCAGTGTTAAGACCCTGGTCTGATACTTTAATGTCCCAGATACCACAATTTTCCTTCTGTCTCATCTTCCGGTCTGTTTCTGCCGATTTTTTTTCAGTCATAAAAATAATTTGCCTTGCCACTTTTTATCCCTTTGTAATTTGTTGAGCGCCATGCCACAATTTGTTATGTACTTTAAGAATGTTATTGGCAGATAAACAGCCATTAGCCATGTACCAAATCACATACTTGTGTACTATATACTACACCAGGACATGCTGGACATGTTGCTTTACATTGTAGTATACAGTGTAGTGGGCAGTATGTCATAACATCAGTGTCCTGTACTATGCAGTCACATGACCATCAGGCCATTTAGATCACCTGAGTCTGGTTAGGACATCAACATCGACAGTGCTGCATTATTGGACTCCGTAGACCATTAAAACAGCTCTGGCGTAGTATTGTGCAATGTGGCCAGTGTATTAAGTCGTGTGTGTCTTTGGTGGCTGTAAATTTCTTTTGGTACCGGTAGAATTTATGATGCTCACATACTGTAATCTCCAGACTACTTTTGGCCTTGATCAGTAATTGAGTACCGAGTCGTTAGCGATCTCTTTCAGTTGTGATGTTGTGACAACTGGCCAAAGGGTCTTAAGTCCTGCAGTGCGTTTGTTACTCTGATCAACTCTACATTAATAAATCTTACTAATTAGTTCTACATCCTGACTTAAGAATTGCACCAATTAGCAAGTGCAGGATGATTGAAACAGAATTCTGTGGGGTTTTTTTTTTAATTAGTTTATGAACCTCAATGTTATGACTTAGTTGACAGTGGGTGGGGAATTTATTTCTGGGGGGGGGTTATTTTTGTGACACGATCAGCTAACTGCGAATCGAGCTGTACGGCTCGTCTGCAGACAAACCCCCCTCATGGGCCTCCTCCCCCGGTCTCGCTCGGCTGGGTACCTGTTCGGGGGTCCCGGGGAGTTCATCGCCCAGGCGCTTACAGGAAGGAGCCGCGTCATGCTCAGCTCCTACTGTCAAAACTTCAGACCCCCGCGTGCCTCCTGCCGGTTCGCTTCGTTCCGCCAACCCCGGGGGCGGCTGCCTGTCTGTTCCCCAGCCGCTATGCCTGTCTGTACTACCCCCCCCCCCTCCAGCTCTAAAGCACCCCCCCCATTCCCCAACACAGCAGAGAAATCATCTTTACACTTGTGTTGAGGACAGCTGACTTATTTAACATCCTACTCAGGCGGTGGTGCCCAAACTTGTTTTTCTAGATCCACAATCCATCCTGTGGATATTCAATTTGAACACAGGCCTGGGAAGATTAGGAATCATTAATTGGTATCTCACCAGGATTAGCCGTTGAATGAGTCTCGTTTTATGTGGGTTTGAGTGAATGTCTACAGGACAGAAGATCTCCAGGAACAGGGCTGGTTAGCTACCATTTTTCTGAAGGACACTGAAGGACATTCACTACTTTTGATTTTGACTTTCAACACATATTTTTTCTCAAAAAAATTTTTGCCACTGATGTGAGATAATTTTGACTAATTTCTCCATTCCTCCGTGGAGAAAGAAAATTTATTTTGTCTCATGGAAAAAAAATCTAGGAGTGAGAGAGAATTATCTCACTTCAGTGACAGAATTTTTTTTTCTGAGAAATAAGGTAATCAAAATAAGTGTTTGAAGTCTAAATACAAGATGAAAATGCTTGGTAAGATTTTTTTTTTCAATGTACCATTGCACTTGTTATTTTATACTCTGATTTTTGTGGTGCATAGCTAGTCTGTTCCCTCTATTTTTAGGTCACCGTATGCCTCTGCAATTAATTTATGGCTGTGTGTTGGCATAGTTACCAATATCTGTGATTCATTTTGCCTAGTACACCTTTCTGTACGGCACTCATGGGTATGGGTTTGAGAGGTGCTTTTTTGTATATGTGAATCTAACCTGGTTTTTCTAAATTTTCTCTCCTCCTCTCTCCCCCTTTCTCTCTCTCTCCCTCCCTTTCCCTCTCTTCCCCCCCTCTCTCTCCCTCTCTCTCTCTTTCTCTCTCTCTCTGCAGCCACCTCTGACGGGACGCGTCAGGGTTTGGAAAGTATGAGGGGGGGCGTATGTGCCACACAGGGCATGAAGGTGGTTCTCAAAGTGGGACAGAGTGAGTATCCAAACCTGCCCCTCACATCATCAACAACTTCATCCTCATCATCATTCCAACATCATCATCCTCACATCGATATATTTCCCATGAGTCTGTAAATCACATAGCAGTTCATCTCGTCTCGTCTCGGCGTCGGCCGTGACAATATATACCGCAGAATATTTTGGAATTTTTGGAAAGTGTTTTTCCTGATATTTTACCACGGTGCTATATCTAAAAGATGCAACAGCACATGCATTTCATTTCACATAGTTAAGTATATTTTATTTCCATATGGGCCTGACCACAGTCGCATTGGCAATTGAACACACTTAAACTGACCGAAGATACTCTCACATTCTAATGTGTAGGGCGTTTGGTATGAAACCATAAAACTGTTATCGCCATCATGTGCAGAACGAAGGAGTTGCGATGGCGTTCTTCCACGAGGTCGTCAGTCAGCTCGCACTTTTGGTATTGAAGTGGGGAATTCCAAGTGCCTATTCCAGAAAAGTCCATAATTGAGGTACTTGGATCAGAATACTTGGAATGGCCATGCCGGCATGTATCTGCTTTGAGTCTTGGTACATTTTATGCACCTCGATATTATCCCGTTGAGAGAACCCTCTTTCTGCAGGAAAAACAGGCTTTAACATCTGGTGAAGATGGTTTCTCTGCAAAGGTGGAATATCCACGTTTAAACAGTCAAACGCTCCCAGTATTTCAGTCGTATCATCTGGATTCGATCAATAGCACAGTTCATCGGTCTGATGGAGGATCTAATTAATGAAGTTGGGTGCCTGGATGGAATGTAACTGGTTGCAGGACTTTTGGTCTTTGATGTCTGGACCCACCACCTCTGCCTCGCTGCGACTGTGATGATTGACATCGGCCTTGACTGCACCCACATCGTGTCGGGAAGTTGTGACTGACGCCTCCGAATCGCTTTGCTGCTGAAACTCTGTCGCATTCCCCCATTTTTGTTTACTTCCTGTCGCAAGTCACATTCGCATACTCTTACCCCCCCGAGACTCGGCAAAAAAAAAAAGAAGAAGTGAAGCATTAGAATTTTTTTGACATAAAACAAGTGTCTGGGATGACAAAAACATGTTGCAGTAAAAATATTTATAAAAAATTATTTATTAAATTTCTGCTGAATGTCTCTTTGTGGTGCAGGTTTCTGTGTAGTTGCATATAAATTTCTTGAGATTTACACACTCGGTCCAGAGGCTCATGTCCCCCCTTTGAGGACGAAAATGAATTCCCGGGGGCGTATATGCTCCTGCACATGCTCAGTCGGAGCTGTTTGTGCACGCTCGTACCGTTATTTGGAGATAAGAATGTGTTTGCTCTTATACAGGATGGCCTTTATGAGCACGCACTTGCACTCTCACATGCTGACCGACGCTAGCGCTGTGATCCACTTCATCTCCAGGTATTGATCAGCTGACTTATTCCCCTGACCTGCTGCTCAGGAGAGCCCTGTACATGTGTACAACCGAACTGCCTCTTCCCACAGACACGCTCGCGCACACACACACGTGCACGCACGCATGCTCGCGCACATGCTCCCGCAACAAACGTGCAAAAAAACACACAAATGTGCACACAGAGTCATACTCGCTCACACACTCTCTCACATATGCACAGTCACATGCACACAATGCCAGACTCACAAACACAAAGTCTCCCTCAAACGCACACACTAAGACAGACTCACACACACTCGTGTGCCCGCGAGCGTGCACACACACACACACACGCACACACACACACACACACACACACACATGCGCATGCACACGCACACACACACACGCACACACACACATACACACACACACACACACACACACGCACACACACACACACATGCACGCGCACACATACACACTCCTATGCACGCACGCACACACGCACACACACACACACACACACACACACACACCTGTGCACGCCCTCACACACACACACACACACACACACACAGTCTGGTTGTGGGTCTCTGCAGGTCCCAGGCGGCTGCATTAGGTTTTATTACGCTTTGAGGGAAGCGGTGTGGATAACTGCTGTGTTTAATGAACACGATGCTGCAGCCCCTCGGAGCTGGAGTGACGCTGCAGGTGAAGGCAGGTAACTGTGGAGGAGAAGAGCTCAGCTCTCTGTCCTGAATCAGCTCACACTTTACTGCGGCTCGCTGTGTCACCGCCCACTCTGCAGTGAGCGAACACACTGCGCATGCTGTCTCACACACACACACACACACACACACACATACATCACACACCCAATGCATGTTGTCCCATGCACACACTCAAACACGCACAACACACACAATCCCACGCACATTCACAGTGCATGCTGTCACACATAGACACACACAATACATTCAATCCCTTATACATACCAAACGCGTCTAATCACACTCATGACTCATGCACAAACACGCACACACGCACTCACATCACACAAAATACATTCACTGTCACACACACACCAAGCACGTTTAATCACTCTCACGACTCTCATTAACAATTATCACTCTCAATTTCTGCAGTCACAAACTCACAATAAGTACAATTCCTCACACAATCCATGCAGTCACACGCGCTCGCACGCACACAATGCGCAGATATCACGCACATGGTTGCATTCACTGGCCGTTTCTACCCCCACACGACCCCCAATCGCTCTCCTGCATCCCTCCAGCACAGTTATCTCCTCATTGTGTTTGTTGCCAAAGCAGGAAGCGGTGCGAAAGCACCCATCAGCAGCGCGATCGCTACGTCAGCGACATCGTGCTACACGAGCGAGCAGACTCTCCGCCGCCGGGCCAAGCGGAGAAGAACGGTGTCCAAAAAACTAGGGCCTCCTCTCTTGCTCCATCCCTCCCTCCCTCATTCTCTCCTTCCATCCCTCCCTCTCCCTCCATCCTCCACCCCTCCTGCTTCGACCCGCACGCCTTGCTTTTTCGCCGGTTGGTTTTTTTCTCGGAAAAATGAGGTCACATTTGGTCAGTAAACAGGCCCTCCTCTGCACTTTTCATCCATGACCTACGGTTGGCTTCACCTCGTGACCCGTGAAGCTTCTCGAATGTTGGCGTGTTTGTTTTCAAAGCTTCGCGCTAGCCACCAAGTATCGGTCGACGACAGGTTAGCCAAAGTGGCATCGCCGCGTTTTTCTGATTGGCTGCCATCGGTGATTTTGCGGTCTCATGCTAACTTTGAAGAACAAGCAGTAACTTCTCGGGATAAATATGTCATGAGCGAAGCTTTGACCCACACAACGATAGGATTTCAGTGGATAAACAAATACAGGAATCGGTAAATAAATCGAGAAACCCGAGTGAACTTACGAGAGGCTCGCTGACCACGTTTGTTCTCATTTCTCGGCTCAATTTTCAAAAACTTTGATTCCGAGGCAGTCATCCCACTCACCATCTGAACCAAATCTACAGTTATAATTGAGCATTATTGTCGAGCCAAGAAGCGAACTCCCACTGAAAAACACTGGTTCGTCTGGGCGTATGTTCAGAGAGCGCGCAGTGAAAAACAGTTAATGCTTTGGACCGGGACCCAAATGTGACAATATTGTCCGAAACATTCAAGCTGCTTTGAATCACAAGGACTGGGAGACCACAGAAAAATGAAACCAGGCAGTGTTTCTGGAACAGTTAATTATAATAGTGTTTTTTTTTCTTTTTCTTATTCCAACTGAACAGCGACAGCTGTTTCTAATGCTGCTGTGGTTACATGTATGTGTATTTTTCTGTGTGTGTGTGTGTGTGTGTGTGTGTGTGTGTGTGTGTGTCATATATCCTACCCCCCCCTCTCCAGATCCCTATGGACTGCCACCCAAACCCCCAAAACCGGACCAGAACTCAGGTCGCTCAAACCCCAAAACCACAGGTGAGCCCACAGCGATGTGCTTTCTGGGGTCACAGGTGAGAGGGGGTGGGATTGTGGCACTCGAGCATCAGTTAAAAAAAAACAACACAAGGATGATGAGATTGTTGAGTTCGAAGTGGGGGGGGGGATTGGAAAGGGGACAGGTGGGTAAGCAGCATTAAGATGGGCACGATGCACAAAATATCATCCCCCATCCCCCCACCCACCCCCGGTCCGTCCGTCCGCCATTACGCACACATTAATTTAGTCTAATATATTCAGACCTTCTCTTCTTATATCCTCTCTCCTCTCTCTATACGCTTCCTCTGCGGAGGGAAGTGCTTCAGGCTAAGTGCTAATAGCCATTCAGGGAGGCTGTGGGGGTGGGGGTGGGGGGGGTCGAGAGAGGCCTGGAGCGACTCCTTCGCTGGGTTATTATTGTCATTAGTCTGATGCCCTGACTGTGGCTGGCATTGAACGAGGGATGAAAGAGGGGGCGAGGAGAGATGCGGGGGAGGAGGGAAAAAAGTGAGGGAAGGTGAAAGGATGGTGTGAAATGAAAGGAGGGGTGGGTGTGTGTCTGTGTTTATTTTTTCCCTTCTCATCCTGCAACCATTTCTGAAGATCACTCGTTTTTTTTCTTTCTCTCTCATGGTCTCCGTCTCTATCTCTCCATTTGCACCTTTTTGGATGCCCGCCCTCCGCTCCTTTGCTCTGTTCTCTATGCTCTCGTCTTTCCTCGTGACACCTCCACCACTCTCCTCCCTCCATCTCACCCCGTCGCCTCTGCTTCACACCTCCTTTCCCCTCACTCCATTTTCTCTCTCCTTCGCTTTATCGCTCCTCCGAAACGGCAGTCGTTGAAAGCTACATGCGTTTCCGGTCTGCGCTCCCTCTATTTTTACTCGGGCTCTCATCTCTTCACCGCTGTCCCTCTCCTGTCCCCTGACCTCTGACCTTTACTGGTGGCCTTTTCTTATTGGCGTTCCGACGTAGGGTGACATTTCAGAGCTGCGGGGACGTTGTGAGATCGGAGTATCGGTCATCGATTAGAGAACGGTACATTGAGTAAGACAGGATGAATAGAGGCAATGGAGAGGTGGAGAGAGGGATGAATATGTGGGAGAGACATTATAGAGGAGTGGGGAGTAGGATGAATTAAGGGACTGGTTGGACGGGCGGAGAGGGGAATGGGGGATGTCGAAACTACGGAGGAGTCCGGAGACGGACGAGTTAGGTACAAACTGAATGGCGAAGAGAGCGATGAATTGGGAACAAGGTGGAGGAGTGGAGCGAGGGATGAACTATGCGCGTGCTACGGAGGAGTGAGAGTGTGATGACTTGGTTAAGAGCTACAGGGGGAGTGTGGAGCGAGATGACTCTGAGTCGGCTACATACTGCGGATGAGTTACAGGTGGTAATGGTGGACGGAGGAAGGGAGCGATTGAGAAAGAAAGGAGAGCGATAGAGAGGGAAAGAGGATATATGTTCAGCTGGGAGAGGGGGGGCAGAAAAGCGAGGGGAGGGATTACCGTCGAGATAGAGGGAGGGAGAGAGGGAGAGGGGCCGCGGACAGAGAGAAAATGACTCACGGGGTGGATTGGAGGGGATGACAGGAGCGACGAATGGGAAAGCGAGGGATGGAGAGGTGTGCTATACCAGGAGCGCGCTCTCTGCACGACTCTCCGAACAAGAGTGGGAGTCATAACCAGTGTGTTCAGAGAGTGATTACGTTCAGAGTTACGGAGAGAGGGAAGGAGAGAGGGAACTGACAGGTCTAGGAGGGAGGGAGGGGGAGGGATGGAGGGATAAAGCGGGGAAAAACTGGAAGGGGAAAAAAAGAATTGCTGGCTTGAGGGAGTGAAAGAAAGAAAGGGGGAAGACAGAGAGCAAAAGTCAGACAGAAATAGAGAGAGATGAGAGAGAGAGGGAAAGCGAGGGAGGGGGTGAGAGGCAGAGATTGAAGAGGTGAGGTAGACTGAAATGGAAGGTGGAAAGAGATGGAGAGAGGGAATATTGAAAGCGCGAGCGAGACTTGGAGAAGAAACAGTTGTAGAGGCAGTTGGAGAGAGAGAGAGGGAGCAGAATTTGAGAGTGCTACAAACGACGGTTTTATGAAGTGGGCCCGTCGAAAATGAGAATCTCGTGGCTCTTCTCGGGAATACCTATTTAACCCCATAAAACCTACGGACCTATATGCGGATATATCAAATCCAACTGCTGTCATCAAACCTTTGGAAGTTCAAGTCTATTTTAAATGTTAATGGAGATCCCAAGGTTTCCAACGATCCCAAATATGTCCTGCTGAATTACAGGGAAATGTGCATAAAATAATGGTCAAGATCCAGATATTTTCCATTCGATGGAATGCTGTGGTCATAAAAATATGGCTTCCTGGGTTTGAATATTTTTCTGTGACGTAGCTTCCCTGAAGCGCTTTAACCAGCACATAGGGAATAGGTTTGTGACATTCGAAAAAATATGAAAAACTTGAGTGAAAAGTTAGACTTTAAGGGGTGAATGTCACGCTTTGCTCCGTCCGTATACACCGACCGAGCAGTTTGCAGGGATGAACTCAAAATGGCGACCTGATGATGAAAGCAATCTATGGAGACTTGGATTAACACTGCTTCACTATCCATCGTGGTCAGCACCCAGCTAAATTCCTGGTGTTAAATCGGAGGCAATGCTGTTTAATCTAGCTATTGTCTAATGCGGATTATGCACTCCAAAACATTTTGTATGGTCCGGGTCTGATTCCACCGATTCTTTTATTATGTGCGCATTAATTTTATAGCATTTATTAACAGATATAATGCAAAATATCAGTTTTCATATCATTCTGGAACATCTGTTCTTAACTGCTGCTGTCTCCTGTTGCTTGTCCATAGGAAATAAGATTACTCTTTGAAAAATAATCAGGTAGCATACACACATTCCAGCCCTGGGGGGTATAAACTGACTTTCCAAACTGCCTTGCAGGAGCGTTACCTGATCTCCTCTGTTTTCCAGCTTTAGACCAGAAAGCCCCCAATGGCTCCCTATACTCGCCGTAGTAAAGTAAACCGTTCAGCAATGTTTAGCTTATCAACATCAAAGAGCTTATATTTACAAAGAGCCGTCAGCTTCTGTAAATATCCAAAGTACATATTTGTGTTTCACCGATAATCCAATAATGTCCCCACTAGTGTTGACATCTTCAAAGAAAGTGAACTTTAACTACCATTTAGGCTGAAATGTTTTCAAAAAATGATACTCAATACACAGTGTAAGCTTCCTCTGGTAATAAGTGGGTTAGATGATGGATAGAGGAATATTGTGTATCCCTGTCATTAGGACAGCCATACCAAATTTTAAGTTTCCGCTGCAAAACCTCTGTAGTCACTGCTAGCTATGCTAAATATTTTTACTATTTTGTAAAATGTTTGTTTACCTCTCAGATGTGCTACACTATTGGGTTACTAGTCCCCTACTAGCTTTGCTTCACCTCTTGAAAATGGAAAGAATTAGATCTTTTTTTTTTTTTTTTTTTGACAAATTTGGCTATTTTGCGACTTCCCAAATTTAGAACACTGTCTAAGGTATATTGTTCTGTTTATCCTCTGAGCATTGGCTTCTTGTCTATTTTTATTTGAGGTTAATTGCAGTTAAACAGCTGAAATTTGACTAAGAACTGAGCACTAGAACACAAGTGCTCAAAATTTTGACTGCTATCATGTCGGGCATCAGCCTGCGCAAATATCCAAAGCACATATTTGCGTTTGACTGTTAAAAACTTGTCGTCTTCCTCCAGGTGGGGCTGGAAACTCCACCCACCCCCGTGGTGGGGGTGGGGCCAGCGGCGGGGGCGAGAACGGGCCCCTCCCCTCCTCGAACGTGGCGGTGATCGCGGGCGCGGCTGGCGGCTCCGTGTTCCTGCTGCTGGTGGCGGCCGTCATCTGCGTGGTGTGCTACCGTCGCCGGCACGCCAAGCACTCGGAGTCGCACCACCCGCCGCTGTCCCTCTCCTCGCTCACCAGCCCCAAAAGAGGGGGCGGAGCCGGGGGCGGGAGCAGCAACAACAACGGCTCGGAGCCCAGCGACATCATCATCCCGCTGCGGACTTCTGACTCCGCCTACTGCCCGCACTACGAGAAAGTTAGCGGGGACTACGGGCACCCGGTGTACATCGTCCAGGAGATGCCTCCACAGAGCCCCGCCAACATCTACTACAAAGTATGAGGGAGGGAGGTCACATGATCCCGCTCAACCCCCCCCTCCCCCCGCCCCCCCTCCAGCTCTGCCTTCTCACCCCGCCCACAAACAGCAGCGAAAACCACCCCCCCCCCTTTAAAAAAAAAAAAACCCCTCACCTGCCTTCTCTGAAGCTCAGATCCTCCATTTTGTGTCTTTCTCCTCGCAACAGTGAATCGCAGTGTGCCTGATTATGGCTCGACTGCGGCGTAGGCCTGGAACATGTTTCAAGGCCCAACGGGGTAAATTCGTCTCAACCCAGGCAACAGGAAAAGCTGGGCAGTTGGAGTGTTTTCTTTGTCTTTCAACTTTTTTTTAATTTTATTTTGGAGATTGGACTAATTAGTGTGAGGACCTCCATGGCTTTCTTATTACTGGAAGTCGTCTGTTTTATAGGTTTTAGTTTCTTGTTTGTTTGTTTTTTGTGGTCTGGGGCTTCAGTCCTCTTTGTGAGGGACAAAAAACATGAAAAGTAAACAGCCACACTGCTGGAGTCTGGAACCACCAGTTTATCAGAAGTTCTGATTTTGATCAAAGCCCACATTTTATTGGTTAAGTATTAGTGGTGTTCATGATCTTGTATATTTTATTAAAGTGCGAGTGAGTAGGTTATATTAATTATGCTGTTGATCACTGCTGTCTCACAGAATGTGTGTACAGTTTGTGTGTGGTAGTGCGTGCGCTTGGGCGTGTGTGTGCGTGTGTGGTTGTGTTAGACCGTTTCAGAACCAAAACAACAAAAAAGTAAGTGACAAAAGTGAGATTCTGATTTTTTTTTTATGGCTATCAACACTTATAGATTATATATAAATATATAAATATACCGTAAATAATTTTTAGATTTTTTTTATTGGGTTATTTTTTCACTAAATTTTTTGTTGCTAGATTCTTGTCTGAGTGTCTCTGAGATTGTGTCTTCTGTTACCTCTGTCTTTGCCTTGTAATTTAATTTAATCTTTTGACTATTTTCATTTACAAAAGAAAGTTTTTTTTGCTACTTTTTATCGTTCTGCTCTCCCTACGATGCCACTTTTCACTGCGTGTGTTTTTAAAACTCCTCGTACAGTGCTGTAGTTTTGAAGTTAGACTTTGTGGCAGTGCTGAGGTAGAGCAATTTCTTGAACTTTCTTGAGAGTGAGCCCTCTTTTCAGGTGGGCGGGGCGAGAGACAGGAGTGGGCGGGACAAACTGATACTGGGGGTGGAGGAAAAGAATTGGATTTCAGGAAAAAAAAAGACTTCACCGCCATTTTAGAAAAAGATGGAACGTCACAAGGTGTGGAAAAGGCATCAGAAGAAAGGCACAGAGAGATGAAAGAGGGAAATGGTGTCCTATGTGAATGGGAAATTATCGGTAATGGACTTTATTAGCAGATAAGTAACCAGTTTATGTATATTAATCCAAAAATATCTGAAGAACAGAGGCACGCTTGGTGAAACTTGTGTATATGCACTGATGTTCATGCATAATTGTACATCCATTCACAAAATTTCACATGCATAATCAAACTCAAATGCTGTCACACACACATATGCACACACACTCACACTCCCACACAGAGTTTTCCCTCTTGCAAAATGGGTTTTTAAAAAGGTTAGACGAGCACGGGCGGGGGGTGAGCTCATGTGACCATATTCGGTCACTGTTCTATACTTACCTGTGTGCACTAACTTACCGTTTCTGTTAGCATTTCCTTTTCCCCGTTCCCGTGTTCGAAATGTCACTTACAGTGACCTCAAACCCCTGGCATTTCCCTCGCAGGGTGGCTGTGCTTTGTCTAGCCCTTAGTGTGCCATGTATATTTAGATTTTGAGCCAGGGACAGTATGTGAGACCTTCGTGTCATTTTTAAGCATTCACCGTAATGTTGATAGGAATGGGTGATAGCTGCCGTTAGCAAACATTCCATTCATTGCGAATGACCGCGCCGTGGATTATGGGTCATAATGCTACCCAAGAGTTTGCAGCCCGTTACTGACTCAGAAGAAATGAATGGAACTCAACAGAGAGTCACAGCCCTGGCGGCATTTTGTATGCGGCTTTTACTTTTTCGATTTCCGGTTCCCACGGTCCAGTGTCTGTGGGGAAAAATGAATGACCTTTTTCCAAAATTGGTGAAAATAAGATTTTTGAGAAAATTTGTACAACTGCATGAAAATTAAACACTCCGTGTCAATAAAAATGCGCATGTTGCTATCAATATGCTATCATGAATAATTATTGAACTACAAGAATGGACGATGTTTAACCGAGCTGATGATCTGAGACTAGTGGGTGATGTAGTTCCATATTACTTCAACCTTTCAGTAGGTCGATAGCAACCTTCACCTTTTAGGCTCTCAAAGCATTTAATTTTTGAGAAGTTTGGGTTAATCAACCATATTATCAGAATAGACAAAATGACAATGCTCCTCATATGGTAATTTGATCATGGACCTTATTCTTGCTGATTTTTTAAAAAACCCCAGTCATATTTTACTGTAGACACTGGACCATTATAATCAGAACTCAAGCCATGCTAACGAAGCTACATTCAAATTTACGTCATGCTGGGAGGTTATTTTGTTCCAATTTTTCTTCTCGTTACACCCAAAAAAAAAAAAAAAAAATTGTCCGCTTGAATGTATTTTGAATGATGAGGCATGACAACAAACATTTATCCAGCTAGAAAGGCCAGTTCGCCGGGGATTGCTGTTTTGGTGCTGCGACATTGTATGACTGGAGACCGCAGCAAACAATCTCAGTGCTCTACATATGCTTCGCTAGCGCGACTAAATGCCGTTATTCCGTCGTCACCTGTTCCGTGTGCTCCTGTTGACCTGTGTCTTTAACCGACACTGGTGGAATTCTGTAATGGAGTGCGCTGCGTAATGTGAGGTGCTTAAGTGGGCTGTCCAGTGTGAAGACCCAGATTGGTGAGGGCTGTATGAAGAGTGTAAACAGAGCGAAGGGGATCGCAAGCTCCCGGACGCATTTGCCAAGGGCATATATATTGACATCAGAAACTATTTGGACAGCGCCATGTTTGTTATTTTTTTTCTTCCTCTCGATAGCTCTGAGCTCTAACTCTTTGGATTAGCCGACGGTGAATCTGAGTGTGTAGTAGAGAGACTGGCTGCGTTCTGAATGCACACTTGTCCACTCGCTCACTCGCTCTCTTTATATTGTTTTCAATGTAGAACATTCACTACATAGTGCCCTATATAGTGAGTGAGTGAGTGTACATTTCGAACGCAGCCCCTGTCGGCTTTAACTTATGGTTATTTTCATTCATGTCATGTGAACTGAGTAGGAAATGCTGCCGACCTTACTGTGTCGCAGCCCAAACACTTAATGCCCATATTCATTTATGTATGAGAGCGTTATGGCTTGTGCTGTTCAGAATAATTGGCTACAGTTGATGTCTGCTCAGAGGCTGGTGCTCACGGATGCGAACACTGTATGGCAGCGGGGCTCAGCTACAGATGCTGCCTTTTGAATACACCCTTTTATGTACTCAAAGCCTAATTTGCCCCATTTATTAATTGAAATGTGTTTTCATTAATTTTTTTTCATGTATTTCTATTATGTTAAGCATGTTCATGTTTGTCCCCTTTAGTCTCCATAGCGACAAAAGTACTCTGGTCTTCACCACTTTCTATGAACACACACACACACACACACACACACACACACACACACACACACACACACACACACACACTCAGACAATCGCAGACACCGTAAAAAGGTGTTTAGGTACATTTCTGGTTACTGGCACCTGGAGTGGACTTGGCCATGTTTTCTATGCGTTTTACACCTGATTTACACTGTGTTTTGACATTAATGGATTCTTTAATGACATATGACTTATCAAGCATGTCAGGCCTCCCATTGGAACACCATTTAATGTCCTGCACTCAAGCACGCTATACCTGATTTAACCAGGCACCAGTGGTTTGACTGGAATTAAAGAATGGCCGGTCTCAAACATGTCCAGTGCAGGCGCAGAAGTGGGTGGGGCTAAGCACTCTCCAGCCAATGGGAAAATCACCAATTGAATGGGAGATTCCGGCCAATGCAAATCCTCTGCTATAATTAGCATGCAGTGGAATGCCCCAAAAGTGCAAAAGTAGTTTTTTTTTTTTTTTTTTTTCTTGTCTGCAGTCACCTGAGGTCAGAACTATGGCCCAGTCGCTATTTGCTGGGTTAGAACCATTGTGACAGTTCATGCTGTTGGAATTATGTGTTTCCATTAAACATTTAAGTGTTTTTAAAAAAAAGAAGTTCATGAAATGCATTCGAGGCATTCAGGTAAGAATTGCATTTGGTTGAATTGTGAAATTTGGTCAAAGCCATGCTATTTGCAGGTTAAACGTGAGGTTTGTTGGGATTAATCAATCCCCTCATGTCCAAACACTTCTCAACCAATATTTTTTTGTCATTGCTCTAGATGTCTAGAGTCCTGCTTTTGCTTGATGGGCTGCCCTTCTCAATGCTTCTTGTGTAGAATAAAAGTGGATGGTAGTGTGTGTTTATAATACAAGGAAGGGCAAGATGTTCTGATGTATTTTGCAGTTTCTGTGTGTGGTTGCTAGGTTTGTTTAAAGTGCAACCGTTTTGTAGGCAGGGTGAAGTTATTTGTACGAAGATGACGGTATGGGAAAAAAAAAACCCCACTGTTTCCGTTCTGTATCTGTTAACATTGTTTTTTATGTGTTTGAGTCACTGTACGTGGACACGACTTGACATTTGACATTATCATCATCATCACCCTGCTACGCCAAGTCCAGCGGAATACAATCGGCACGAACCTAGGAGAGCGAACGGCTCGAGGAGAAAACATTACCGGAACTTTGTGACGTTAGGCGGTTTGGGATCACTTCTTCACGGCTTTTGCACAGACTTGAACTCGTTTGGACCTCACAAAGCTGTGTTTGAAAAGTCATCCGCTTCAGTTCGCTTCTGTTAGCGTGCTGAGTTTTCCATGGATACGCTTTTTAACCGCTCCCATCTCTTTCCTCAATGTCGGCGTGTGCGCGTGTTATTGTGCCAATCGAACGAAGAAGCGGGGGACTTCCGTCGAGACGCCGTGGGACGCTAATGTGTTCGCTGGTTTACGTGTCCGTGTGTCCCCGCCCCCACTCGCCTTTTTCTGTTTCTTCTGTACCTCCCCACCCCTCAGAAAAGGAAAAGAACAAGTACATTCCTGCTTTGGAAAAGTGTTGACATAAAAAAACAAAAGTTTAAGCACCACACTTGTGCCTTAATGTGCTTTCTTCCCTGTGTGTGCCTCTGCACCGTCATGTCTGTGTGTATGCTACATGTGTGCACGCGTGTGTGGATGCGTACCTGTGTTTGTATTCACACGTGCATGTGCAAACTTCTGCGAACACTGAACGCGAGTGCATTTGTGTTCACACTCTGAGCGTGTACGCATGCAGGCTTGTGTGCACGATTTTCAGTCGCCTCTCAAGAGGTTTAAAAAGACACGTTTACAAAGGTTTTGTGCAGAATATTCCTCGGGCAGGCGATGATACACTATCAACAGTCCCCACCGTGGCTCGCGTGTCCTCCTCCTCTTTCAGTCATTTTTAATCTACCCTCTCTCCTATCTGCTGATTTCGTTAGCGTTGAGTGTTGCTAGGCAACAAGGACAGAGTGACATACTGAAATGTTTGACACCGCCCCTCTCTCTCTCTCCCTCTCTAGGGCCACTCCGCTTTGCTGGGCTGGTTTCCACAGCAACAAGTGGTATTCATCACTGTGATTCAAATACAAATTTAAAATGAAATGTACAGTTAAATGGGAGAGAATGGATGAGATGGCCATGCGAGAAAGATATTGGAAACGTACACGCACTGACCAAAAATGCATGCAAGGAGGTCGCTAGGATGTGGATGCAAATTGGTGTCCTTTGTGCTCGATGCAACCTGAAGAATCAGAATTCAAGAAGCAATCAAATTCTGTGTCTCTGGGTCTCTGGGAATACTGATTTCCATATAACAAAAATGATTGTTCAACTGAAATGTGGAAGTAGTCAGGGGACTGCTGGTCCAGGCATCTGAATTTTACTTTTTGTTCGGTATATCAGCAGTATATGAGACCGTATATTGAGGGACTGGAGGAAATGCTGTTTCCCATTGACTGACCACAGCAACACAATTACGGTTTCCCAGAGTGCATGGGGGCACGGAGTCAACATGATGGCTCCTGTAACAAGCATGTTGACTGTGACTCATTTACTAGCACATAAAGGAGGTGTTAATTTTAACTGACATTTATCATACCCAATGAGAACAGTGGTTTAGGTCGCATGCGCTTTGCAACCGACAGACAGCATGACAGTGGGTTTGGGCACACATGCATTCGTTAAGTGCACTTCTTGCATGTTTTATTGATGCCATGCTGGATAAACATAAGAATCGGAGCATACTGTGGCAAAAACGCGCCTGGCGGTTTTTACACTGTCTTTGACAACGTTTAGTGTCTATACAGTGAAAGCCTGGTGAAAGAAGACTGTTAGCACATGCAGAAACAAAGCCATGCCCATTGATTGGGTTGGGCATTTCTTTTGCACCAATCACTGGCCATGTTTCTGGTTTTGCACTTGCTGAAGGTCTCGGTAAGTCAGAGTGAAAGCATGGTACGAAGACAATCAGGACCAGTGAGTCTCACAAACACATTAAGCTGTGTCCTGTACTATATAGAATTTTTCATGAAGTGTCTCCATCATGGTTTAGTCTGTGTCCGTGAAGTTGGTCTTTTGTGCCTAAAGGCGTTTTCTTCAGCCCAAAAAAATCTTGAACTTGATTCTGGACATGCCAGAGATAGGGCTATATTTTTCTCTCCTTTTTTCGCTCGTGTTTCTCCGGCAGGTTTTGGTCCAGTTAGAAACAGGTGGGAGTCGAGTCGTCCCACAGTCTGCTTCCTTTGAAAGACGTGTCTCTGGCCCCCGAGCCTGTCGCAGCTCTCTAAACCAAAAACAAACAAAACGTGGCCATTATGGGTAATCGCAGTCCTGGCGACTGGAGTGCTGCTGGGTTTGGTAAATACGGGAGAGATGGGGGTGGAGAGGGGAAGAAAAAAAGGAGGGAGGTTTTGTTAAAAAAAAAACTGGTAGGAGCGGGTGGACATATTTGCATTCTTCGCTGGAGGGGAATCTTAGCGTTAATTGCGGTTGATTAACTTGTTAATATTCCTGTGCGATACCGCAGACGTTCCACCGCTGAAATCGAGTTCGGTGTCTACCAGGTGTGAGAGCCAGGGGAGGAATCATCCATGCGTGTAGACACACACACACACACACACACACACACACACACGCACGCATACTGTTCCCCAGGTCTCCAGAAGAGATTTGCTATCTCGTCATAATTAATCTCCGCGTGGAGAAGTCTTGCCTTCAGTCTTCATTTCTGGGTCACTGCGCGAGTTCCCTCCCCACTCCAGTCTCCACACCCTGCTTGTTCAAAACAACATTAATACGGCCCTCACAGGCAGCATGGTGCTGCTCTATCCACTCTGTATTAGCATCAGCAGCCCAAGAGCTTAGAGACTCCAATAGAGTACTTTTAATTCGACTAGCGCTTCTTCTTGACTCTGTAAGTGCTGACTTTACACTGCCGGAGTTGATTTAACACTAGTCATTTTGTTACGTACTGCTGCCACCACAGTATGAAAGTGGTCAAGTGGATTTGATTTTTTTTTTTTTTTTCCTAATTTTATTTTTATTATTGCGCTGGAATTCCAAGGCTATTTTAATCAGAGTATAAATCTGATTCTGTTATTGTTCTTTGCGTTACAGTATCACAATCCAATTTATGTTCCCTCGCAGGGCTTATCCCTGTCAGTAATGGTGTGCAGGTTTAAGAGGTCATGTTTGCCACAACACTGAATACAAGGGGGTTTTGCATCTCCACAAATTGAAATTCATCTGGAATCCACTTTTTCTAGCGAAACCAACTCAACTTCCTGAATTTGTCGCCTGCTCTGTCTCTCTTTCCCTAAAGGCGAGAGGTCTCAACGAGAGCGAATGACCCCCTGTCTCGCCCCCCCCACCCCAGTTCTTTATTGTGCCAGCTGTGACCTTTGACCTCTCGGTTTGAGGAATGTGTGTGAGGGAGAGTTTGGATGCGGGGGAGGAGGGGGCACCTGGGGTGTGAGGGGGTCTCTTTTTTCCTGTGAACAACAAAAATTGTCAGCTGAACAATGAAGGCAGAATAAAAGAGAGGCAGTGAGCCACGTTAGTGTGCAAACCAGGGAAGCAGAGAGATGGAGGGAGGGAGAGAGAGAGAGAGAGGGAGAGAGGTGGGTTGGGTGCGGGGGGGTCTGTTTTGTCTGGGTGCTCTGAAATAGAACTTCACTTGCAAACCCAAGAGCACGGTGACATTGCAAAACTTTGGGCTGCGATAATTCAGAACAGCGGGACAGAGCAGCTTAAATATATGCATTTAAAAAAAATATATTTCCGCGGTATCCGCGACTTAAAAGCTGAGAGGCAACTTTTCCTCTCTGCAGTCAAAGACGTATTACTTCAGTATTCATAGGGCGCGGGAAGGTAGGTTTCGCTTTGAAACTCGCTCTCTAACACCTGCGAATCTGCCGCTTTTGTCTCGGCGGGCCACGGAGGGACTCGTATCGTCTAATTTCTGTAAGAAAGTTGCGCAGGGAGGGAAAGCCGGCTCCGCTTTTCCGAGCCGAAACGCTCGGCGCTCCCCCGCCCCCTTCCTCTTGCGTCTCTCTTTTCCGTCCCGGCATCTGGAGAAGACGGAAAAAAACATAATCTTTGTTCAAATTTCCAGCGGCATCAAATGAGTGTAATCATGTTTCTCGTGGTGTAATCGCCTGTTTGTGTGCAAGCGCCGCTTTTTTTTCTCATTCCTTCTGAAGATGAAACAGGTGGTCTCTGAAACTAAGCCCCTCCTCCTTTTTGCTATTTATTTCTCTCTCTCTCTCTCTCTCTCTCTCCCCTCCACTCAATGCACAACAATGGCTGAAAGACCCCTTCTGATGCTTGCAGGGTCACGCAAACCCCTGCTCCTTCTCCTGTCCCTCCCTCTGCACTCCCCCATCCATCTCTTCCTTTCTCTCCCTCCCTCTCATTCTCCCTTTCTTGCTGCACAGCTGCCAGGAGCCTTTGGAGAGAAAATGATGCGTGTCAGAAACTGCTGTGCTTTCACGGCCTCCATCTCTCCCCTGCTTTACTGACACCTCCGCCGGTCTCTCGCTCTCCCGTCTCTGTCCAGCCCGGCCGCTCCGAGCAGATCCACTGCTCAGCACAAATCAAATGAGATTTACTGCCTTTCTCCCGGGCACACGCCTGGTGTTCTTACTCTCTGAGCTCATGTGACGCGCATGCTCACACACACACACACACACATACACTCATCCACAAGCTCACACACAAACACAGTAAATAATGCGTCTGCACAGGCACTAACACACACGCACTTGCACACATACGTGCGCGCTCTGACATGTCACTACATACGCTCATAAACACGCCCTCACACAAAGACATGCTCGCAAACACAGATGCTAACATGGTGACAAACAAATACGCGGATACTAACAAACGCCTGCATGCACAGACTGTAACGCAAGTCTCGTGAGAAGACACAAACTCGGAAACAAGCATGCACAGACAGACAGACAGACACACACACACACACACACATTCATATGCCCAAATAAAAGGCCCAAACTCGGGGATTGCAGTATTTACATTACGTTACACCAGTATATTAGAGCAAGATGCATTTGCACAGGGACCATAGTGAGGAGTTTTGAGCACAAATCAGCTCAAGTTGGTCTGAGGAACTTCTGTTCTCCATGTTTTTCAAATTCTACCTTTTCCCTGCTTTTTTGACTCAATTATTGCATAAGACCTTTCAATGATGTTTATGAATATAATTGTTTCAGATTGTGCAGTGAAAGGAAGTTAAATCCGAATGCATTAACTCGCCAAATTGAAGACAGCCCTGTTCCTATCAAAAGCGTTTAAATCTGTAACTCTATAAAGAAGGGTTTTTGTTTTTTTTTTTTGCGGCAACATGTGCATGAAATTGAGCGTTTTTGAAGATCCCCGTTGACGTGGAGACATCCCTGGTACCAGTCTTTATTCTTTGAAGGGTAACGATCGCAATCTTTCTCACATCACTCTCCTTTTTTTTGTGTGTGTGAATAGTTTCTGGCGTGTTGATTACCGGCCCCCCCACCACCACCACCACCAGCACCAGCAAGCACTGACACAAACACGCAGAGACATGTAAAAAGCCCACACCATCAGGCCTGCAACCAACAGAGGGTCCCAAAAACCCCCCCCCACCCCCTGCTCCCCACCCCCCTCCTCTAGTGCCCACCCCTCCCTCCTCCCCACAATACCCCATGTGGATATGACCCCGTGACCCCTCTGCCACTCATAGTATCCATCTGCCGCAGAGAGGGTAAGAAACAGGGCTGTCGTCGAAAGGGGGGAAAGAGAGAATAAGGAGGGGGTGACTAAATGGACAGTGAAAGAAAGAGTGAGAGAAAGAATATGGAAGGGGAGTGTGAAGGGAGAGAGAGTAAGAGAGAGAATAAGGTGGAGGAGAGTAAATGAATGGAGAGAGGGAGAGAGAGTAAGCGAGAGAGACTAAATGGTTAGAAAAAAAAGAGAGAAAAGTATAGGGGGAGACTAAAGGGGAGAGAGAGTTTGAGGCAAACTCCGAGAGAGAGTGAGAGAGGGAGAGGGAGAAAGAGAGAATTAGTAGCAGGAGACTGCAGGACCATGGCTGACAGCAGACAGCTCGCGGTGAGCTATCGCCCATTTCTACACGAGGGTTCGGCTGGGATAGGATACGCCAGGATATGAAAGGCATCACCCCTGCCAAAAATCGCTCCCCTCCTTCCATAATTCCCCGGCCCCGAGACTCTTCCCATCAAAAGTGATGTGTTTTTTTTTGTGTGCGTGTGTGAATATAATGACTTCACATGATTTATGAGTCGAGTTCATTTCACCGTCGTTGATCATCAAGACGAGGTGTGATAAACTTCACTCTCCCTCTCTCTGTCTATATGTCCTATGAGACGCATTGCTGACCATCAGCACAGAGTTTGGAGTAAAAAAAAAAAGGAGAATGTGTGGAAAAAAGACTCCAGCCATCCAATATCTAACACATTCATCACTGTTTAGTATCACAGGCCGGCTAAGAATCGCACACTTGATATGATTCTCCTTGATGATGGCTTTGTAACGGTGTAACAGGAAGTAATTAAGGGTAAAAGAGTGATGGTTATACTGCTTGCTGGATGAAAACTTCATAAGAAGTGTACACGTCTTGTGTTTATTATTATTTTGTTTTTATACCAGAAAACCTTCAGTTGTTAAATTTTGCAAACAGAAGGACATTACGGATCCAAATTCTTCAGTGCTAGCAGGGATGGTTACCGCACTACTCTATTCGGCAAACTGTGTAGCTGTCACGTTTTCTCTTGTCATCTTTTTTTAGATATCACAACTGTATTTTCACAGTGACTCTGACATTTTGTCTTGCCTCCTCTGTTTATTTTTACTTGCCAATATTTAATTCGGCACTCCAGAAACACATCGTGAGAGCATGACACTGAAAATTATGGTAGCCTATGCCACCACGCCATCTGGAAAAACAAACTCGAAAAACGCATCATTAAAATCATGACTGAATATATAAAGAAAATCGGGGTGACGCCGCCGATTAAACAGCCAAGGAAAACAGATGAAGAAATTTCTCTTAAGATCACGAAACATGACGGCCATAAAACACAACGGTGCAGGGAGTGAGAACGTTTGGAGATGCGCATGTTCGCTGCGCTCCAGGTCCACAACGGTGCGGCAAAGAAGACCTGAAATTTAACATTGCACAGAGCCAGTTATGCAGCTAATGTTGTTTTCTCACCTCTAGGAGACCTGGCAGGGCCGTGGCAATATTATGACAACACCGAAAAGGCTAATGGAGTCTGAGAGAGGGTAAGTCAGAGTGGGTGAAAATGTGCTAGCCTGGTGGAATATGGCTAACGAGCTAACGCACACGGACCATACAGACCATCGTGTTCCTTTTAGGCAAAATACGTCTGCTACAACCCCCCCAATTCCACTAACCCCCCCCCCCCACATCCCACCTCTCCATGAAAAACTAATTTCCTTCTGCGCTTTGAGCAATATGTACTGTGTAAATTGCCGGAGGTTTGTGTGTGACCGTCTGTGTGTATATGTGTGTGTGTTTGCATACGTGTGTGTGTGTGTGTGTGTGTGTGTGTGTGTGTGCAACATAAACCACGCTAGGCACGGTTCCAACACCCCGGCATTTAAAAGTCCGACTGTCTGTCAGTTACTGCCTCTCAACTGGACGGAGGCCATGTTGAAGTAGGGGGGAGGGGGTGGTGTTAATGAAGGTTTTGTGCCAATAGCTGTCTCCCCTCTTCAGACACACTCTGCCTCATAGTACCAGTACCCCCCCTCCCAGGTCCTCAGGCCCTGTCTGTGGACCCTTGAGTTTTTGTCTTCCTTAAATAAGAGCAATTTCAGAATAATGTTCAACATGATGGAGAGGGTTACTTTAGAGGACCGAGGCTGTATGGAAGAATGTGACTGCCGAAGAACTCATTCCGTGTACTACAGTTATATGATAGAATGTCATGACTTGGCGTTTATATTACTGAATTTGACCACAGTCACTGGTTATTAATTTTATAACGGATAGCATCAATTTTATAGAACGTTATTGATTGAACTCCGGTGTAAAATATTCCACAATGTAATAATTGCCGGACATTAATATCAGTATAATTGAGTGCCGTGACTGGACATCAATATTAGTGCCGTAATGGGAATGGACTGCTACGTGTGTGTGATAGAGTTCAGGGAATAGGCTGTGACTTGACTGGAAGAGAATAGAATAATTGCCCAGGCATTCATATCAGCATAGCACTTTATAATGACTGAAGATTACCATCAGTGCAGCTGAATGACCTGAATGTATTGTAATATCAAGATAAGTTAAATTGTGTCTGGAATTAGTGGGCATATATTATATTATAGAGAATAAGGTGTCCGGAACCGGTGGGTGCATATTCTATTATACGCATTTAGCTGTTGGCATTTTTACACAGTGTCCATTTGTATAGCCGGATATATGCGGAAGCCATTCAGGATAAGCACTTTGTACAAGGGCAACATCGAACCTGAAAGCTTTCGGCTAGAAGCCCATTCCCTTCCAGTCATACAAAACTACCTCCTCCCCTGATTTGTGGACTGGTGCCAGTACCACAGAAGAAGAAATAGCCAGGGCTGAGCGGTACAACTGCCTGGCTGAAGTCAGCCAAGAAAGGGTGTCCTGATCAATGCTTCTGTGTGTCCACAGGGATCCTCAAATATGGCTGTGAAATCCAAAATCTGGCCCTGGTGTTCTTCCCTTCCAGATAATTAACTGAACAATTAGTGTAACCAACTGGCCACCTGGCTTTACACTTGACTTCAAGGTAAAAGGGAGGTGAATTACCAGCAGGCATAGTGTGATTGCACATCTACATACAGATCGTCCTGTTAGTGCCGTCCAGCCAACTGTACTGGGAACTGCCATCCGTGTACTGACGCTGTGGCTGCTTCGGCCCCAGATAGGCAACAACGGGGGCTTTTTTTTTGTCAACAGATCCATTTAATTAACTGTTGGATGAATTATTTATAATGGGCCGCGAGGCTAGAGATAATTATAACGATCAGGATAATTATGTTTATTTTCCCTTATTGTATTAAGATGTCAATAGCTCGTTCCGCATTGCAGGCACGTTCTGCGGGTTTTCAAAAAATATTTTCCATTATTGTTTTTTTTTTTTTCAAAGGAAGGAGTAAGGGAAAGAAAAGGAAACAATAATCAAATAAATTGACTAAGTTAGAACCAGCCGTGGGTTTCACAGAGGGGAGTGGGCGGCCATTTTGATGCTCTGAAATACTTATTAAAATGTTGACTTTTTACTCCAGTTGGTCTGGGTCCATCTGTTACCATCTACTGGCCTTGGTCTTTGGCCCTTAGCAAGGCTGTAACCACAACCGGAAAATACTGAGGTAGAGGGACATGGTGAAGGCAGACTAGGGTGGAGGATGGTGATGTTGTGGGGACGAGGAATGCTTTCCCCCCCCCCTTTACCTTCTTAATCTAATAGAGGACAGATTTTCCGCCACAAATGGTGCACATCTGCCTCTAGATTGGGCTTATATTAGAGAAAACATTGTGGACCGTTCAATCATCCCCTTAATTAATTGCCAGTGATGTTCTCGCTAAAGAATGAAATTAAGACCAGGCTTTAGAATCGGACGTGGTAAAATAAACAATAAGGACACAACCTCGGCGTCCTCAACGATCTCCACTCTTCCTTGCGTTCTCTTCAGCTTTTGGATGTGAATGTGTGGTGGGGGGTTGTCACATGTGTACTCAATTTAAGCGTTTTCTTCCGCATGTCCCCTACGATAAACTGCACGAGGCCGTGGAGTTCCAGGGTAAAAAATAGCTAAGCAATTAAAAATGGTTCAAGCAGGTTATTATGCCCAAAGCAACAATCAAGTGGTCCTAGTTCTTAGCACTGAGAAGATTTTCAAAGGCTGGTTCAATCAGACGAGTCCTTTCGTGACTCAAAAGATGTCTTTCCCTTGTGTGAACCCTCTCTAAGGCCCTTAAACAAGCTCACAGCTAATGTATACATAAAGAAGCAGTCCTTAAACAATGGGTCAATGAGAGGAAATGACCAGAGCAGGTTCTTAGGGTACTCCAGAGACTGTTTCGGGAATAACCTGGGGTCACCAAGGCACGGTTGCTGGCCTCGTTAGATTAGAAGCCGGGGCCTGCCAATCAATACGTCGGAGAGTTGGTGATTTAGGCCAGCCTGACACGAGGAGGGCTGTCTCAGTGAGGGACGTGGGTGTCGAATAGGCTGGAGAGGGGACAGCACATGCTACGGCTGGCCCAAAATTAGCCAAACAGCGGGCTTGACACGGCACAGTCCGCCTACGGTCTGTCAGCGAGCCATTCCCCAAACGACCAGACCCCCCCCCCCCCATTTACAAACCCACGCGCCGACCTGTCGGAAACGCCATCCCACCACATGTCCTCGGGCTCCGCCCACCCACACGCGTCGGAATGCCGCCCGGCACGAGGCAGGGGCATCCTGGGATGTGGGAGGAGGGAGGGTGGCTCGTGTCAGAGGCGGGACGAAGGGGGTCACGTTTGTTTATTTAGTGCCACCCACACATCATGGCCGTCGGTGCGATCTGGGACTGCGTGGGTGTGGGAACAGAGACGGTTTAATGGAGATAGATGAGCTGTAATGATTTCCTGATGCTCGTTGGGTCTCGTGCGGAAACCCAAATTAGGATTTTACTGCCTTTCAGGGACCAATCATAATCGCATCGTCACATAGCCTAGTAAACTACACACCCATTCTAGGGCCTACCTAGTTCCACATCGCCTAGTAAACTACAGACTCATTCCAGGGTCTGTCTTATTCAACATAATCTATTATAGCACACTGATTCTAGGGCCTATTTTATTCCACATAGCCTAGTAAACTACACGCATTCTCAGGCCTACCTTATTTCACATGATCTATTGAACCACACTCATTGTAGGGCCTACCTGTTCTTATTCCACATAGCCTAGTAAACTACACACTCACTCTAGGACCTATCTTATTCCACATAGTAAACTACACACTCATTCTCAGACCTACCTTATTCAACATAATCTATTATAGTACACTCATTCTAGGGCCTACCCGTTCTTATTCCTCATAGCCTAGTAAGCTCGACATTCATTCCAGGGCCTGTTTTATACCATATGGCCTAGTGGACTAATTCTGATACCCACCGCATACGGAATAGCTTTGTGGACTCCAGATTCATTGGGGACCTACATCATACTAGCATAGCCTAGTGAACTACACACTCATTTGGGACCAACCTCATTTTCGCACAGCCGAGTGAGCTACAGACTCATTTGTGGACCTACTTCTTGCTATTATAGCCTAATGAACAACAAACTCAATAAGGCACCAACCTCATAAAGCATAAAGATTGAGTCCCGACCCCCAGTTTAAGAAATCATCTTATAGATTTGCTTTAAGAGCCTCAGAATGGCTTAAAACATGTAGTTTGTGTTTTACATAAATCAAACGCATCTGGAAATAATGATCACAGCGAAGTGTACAGGAGTATGAAGTCCTGTTATGATTGAATGTCACGGTCTCCATGGCAGTGGTAAACATGCACAGAAACGCATATGAGATCAGCGCACTCTTGTTCCAAACTGTTGATGAGCTCAAAGTGGAGGGAACTGGAGCGGCCATTTTGAGATTTGTGGTAACAGTTGCTGGGTGTGAGATGGGTTCTTCATTTCAAGCTGTGGTGAGGTGAGATACTGACTTCCTTGCACTTTACTCAGCTTTTACTGTATGTACTCATTTAGAACACACATGTATAGGATAATAGGATATAGGATATATATATATATATATATATATATATATATATATATATATAGAATAATGTCTTGTGTGCGCGTGTGTGTGTGTGTGTGTGTGTGTGTGTGTGCGCGCAAATGTGTGTTTGTGTGTGAACAGCCTGTTTCAGTCTCTGTAGGAGTAAAAGGCAACCTGAGACCATGACGGCGCTAGTTTTAATTTCTCAAAATGAATAACTAAGTGCCTGACAAATAAACAAATAAATTAAGTGAGAGGGTAGTGGGGAAAATTTAATTTCGCACTCCGGCACCCACAAAAGAGAGGTGAACATGTGCGTGTGTGGGAGAGTGAGTGTGTCTGGGAGAGGGTGAGTGGGTGTTTGTTGTGTGTGTGTGTGTGTGTGTGTGTGTGTGCATGTATGTGTTGGATGTGGGTGTTTGTGCATGTGGGTGGGTGGGTATATGTTTGGATGTGTGTGTGTGTGTGTGTGTGTGTGCGTTTGGATGTATGCACATGCGTGTGGATGAGTGAGAGTGTGTGTGTGTTTATGTCATTCTTTGCGTCTGTATTTCTCTGTATATGCCCCCTTTTCGCATAGACTGCGCTTGATGAAATTCACACTTACAACACTCTCTCTCTCTCTCTCTCTCTCTCTCTCTCTCTCTCTCTTACTCTTTCTCTCACCTACACGCCCAGGCACGTTTGCACACACAAGACAGACTTTTTACATCCAAGCAACCTTTTCCCAGAATGCAATGGGACAAGGCAGCAAATAGCACAGGAAGTCAGTCAGGACAGATAGGAATTTGACAGACAGATAGAAACTCACAGCCAAAGATAATTACATGTTCGGTGCCCACTGGCTGGCTGCCCCAGGGCGATGCGACACAGTACACCCTGCTTACATTTCTACAACATTTAAACTGTTCTAGTGCTCTTCCTGACCCCAACACGGCTTCTCCCTGTGATTTTTCTGTCTTTCGGCGTCGTCATGACGCAATGGCGCTCCAACTAAATCTTGCTCACAGGCTTTTAACAACAGAAAGATATCCTGATCAATTAACTTTTATTTCTTTTTTTTTTTTTTGGACAGACACCAATGACAATATTCAGTGTGATGACAATGATGATTTCGTCGATGATGATGGTAAGAACATGGACAATGAGAATGATGATGATTATTATTATTAATGATTAGTTATGTTACAATTTGTAATACTAAATTCACATAAATTCTACCACCTTGGGGTGTGTTGTTTAGGTGTAAAAATAACATTATTAGTGTGACATAAAAACACTTGGAAGTCAAAGAAGACTTCACTTCCTGGGAATGGGTACTCCAAGAGCTGTCCTCTGCTTTTAGTATTTTATTGGATAAACAGACCAACTGCTGCTCGCCGGAGCTCAGAGTCTTAACTCAATCAGGCCTGTCATTGGCTGACGCGCTGTCGGGCGGATTCTGACAGCCCCTGAATCCAGGCACTGCTTTAAGTTTTATTTTGACAGACAGATGGACAGAAAGACAGACAAACACCCATATTGGCAGAGACACAGACAGACATGTACAGTCAGACAGAAAAAGCAGATGGATAGATCAGCAGAGACTGCGACACACGCACAGACAGAGATGTAGATAGACAGATTAAAGACAGATAGACCCATGTGCGAAGGGACAGACAGACAGACGGGGGGAGATTGATGAGTGAAAATATGGACAGACATGCATACAGGCAAAGAAACAAGCTCAGATGGACACACAGACAGACAGACGAACTATCAGATAGGCAAAGAAATCTCCAAACCAGACAGACAGACAGAGATGTACAAATGGACAGTCTGACAGAGAGACAGACAGACAGAAAAGACTATAACTCACTCTCCACTCTCTCTCCGGTCTCAGCTGGTGAGGGATTTTCTTGCCGCTTGAAAGAATCGCGGGAGAATATTCCCGGCCTGCTGGAGAATGTCCCTTTAAAAGCCGCTAATTTCTAATTTGTCTTCTCACCCTGCCATGGCTTCCGTCCCAAAATGAAGGCCAGCAAATTTTGTTTGCTGCTATAAATAATTTGCTAATTTGCACACATATAAATACACAAACGTACGTACATAAACGCATGCAGAAATGTGTGGCTCCAGCGGCACACACAAGCGCTGGCGAACTCGCACAACCACACACACAAACACTCCGTGTAATATTTTCCTTCTCCGTAGAAAGACACAGCTGTCACCAGCCTGTCATGCTGCCTGTTTCTATGGCGAACAGATTTCCCCCCAAATAAAATATGCCTTTAAATGTCACTGTCTCCCTAAGGAGCAGGGAAGAAGCAAAAAATCGATTGACATTAGCTGTTCAATTGACTTTGGCTGGAACCTCTCGCTCTCTCTCTCTCTCTCACTCACTCTGCTCTTATCCTTCTCTCTCTATTTCTCCCTCTCTCTTCCCTTTCTCTGCATCTATCCTTTCAGCACTTCATGAAAGAAAAAAAGCACCTGACGCACCCTGACGCATTCATCTACCAATCGCATTAGCTTTATCTACGGCCCAAGATTACAATCTTTGCTCCTGTATTTTACCCCCTGATATATCAGCTGTGTACACCCTCCTAATTCCTTCCCTGCTCTCTCTCTCTCTCTCCCTCCCTGTCTCTTTTTGTGTGGGCTGCGTGGAATTCGGAGGATTTAAGCCCCTGTTCTTTTGAGATGCCGGGGGTGACGGGGTTATCTGTGGCGATGAATCAATGCAGTCGATTAGACACTGCTTATCTCAGGGCCACGATTTCTCGGCCTGTTCTGAGAGTGGGGCCCTTTTGGGGGGGGGGCAGGATTTGTGGCCAGGCCAGCCTGGTGCGCTCAGGTCCAGTGAAGCAGACATTTTGGCTCAAAGGAACACAGGGAACTATGAGTCTATTTGAGCCATTAGGAGTGAAATGACTCCGCCTGCTATAGTATGCTTCTGTGTCACCGAATCCCTGAAGAATACATTCACATGCATGCACAACCCGCATGCATATATGCATACACATATACATACATGCATACACACATAAAACACTTGCTTATGTACAGTATCTCACAAAAGTGAGTACACCCCTCACACTTCAACAATTAATTTATTATATCTTTTCAAGGGACAACGTTTCAGAAATGAAACCTGAATATATTCTACAGTAGTCATTGTACAATATGTGTAGCAGTGTAGATTTACTGCTCTGTCCAAATAACTGAACAAACAGTCACTATTTCCAAAATGGGTGGCAACAAAAGTGAGTACACCTCACCGTCAACATGCCAAATTGTGTCCATAGCATCAATATTTAGTGTGACCATCATTGTTATCCAGCACTGCCTTGATTCTCCTTGGCATGGAATTCACCAGAGCTGCACAAGTTGTTGCTGGGATACTCTTCCACTCCTCCATGACAACATCACAGAGCTGGTGGATGTTGGACACCTGCTGCTCCTCCACCTTCCTCTTGAGGATGCCCCACAGGTGCTCAATGGGATTCAGGTCTGGAGACGTACTTGGCCACGCCATCACCTTCACCTTCAGCTTCTTCAGGAAGGCAGTTGTCATCTTGGAGGTGTGTTTTGGGTCGTTATCATGTTGGAAAACTGCCATTTCCGAAGAGAGGGCATCATATTCTGCTTCAGAATGTCACAGTACATGTTGGAATCCATTATTCCATCAATGAAGCACAGCTCCCCAGGACCAGAAGCACTCATGCAGCCCCAGACCATGATGCTGTCACCATCATGTTTGACTGTAGGCAGTACACACTTATCTTGGTACTCCTCACCAGGGCGCTGCCACACATGCTGGACACCATCTGAGCCAAAAAAGTTTATCTTGGTCTCATCAGACCACAGAACATGGTTCCAGTGGTTCATGTTCTTGGACTGGTTGTCCTCAGCAAACTGTTTTCGGGCTTTCTTGCGGGCTAGCTTCAGAAGAGGCTTCCGTCTTGGCCAACGGCCATGCAGACCGACTTAGTGCAGAGCACAGCGTATGGTCTGAGCACTGATAGGCTGTTCTCCCACTGCTGCAACCTCGTTAGCAATGCTGCCAGCACTCCTGCTTCTGTTTTCTGAAGCCAACTTGAGCACATGACGCAGAGCATGAGGACTCAACCTCTTCGGTCGACCCTGTCGAGACCTGTTCCGAGCAGAACCCGTCTTGGAAAACCGCTGGATAACCTTGGCCAACGTGCTGTAGCTCAGTTTCATGGTTTCACAGATCTTCTTGTAGCTTAGACCATCTTTGTGGAGAGCAACAATTCTCTTTTTCAGATCTTCAGAGAGTTCTTTCCCATGAGGTGCCATGTTGACCATCCAGTGACCAGAATAAGAGCATTGCACCCAAAGCACCACGATTTAAACCTTCAACACATGTTGCACAACTTCATATGGCCCAGTCGAACAGAAAAAAGCATGAACATGATGAATAAGACACGTTTCATTGATTGGTTGACCATTACCAATTGGGGTGTGTACTCACTTTTGTTGCCACCCATTTTGGAAATAGTGACTGTTTGTTCAGTTATTTGGACAGTGCAGTAAACCTACACTGCTACACATATTGTACAATGACTACTCAAGAATATATTCAAGTTTCATTTCTGTAACATAGTCCCTTGAAAGGATATAATAAATTAATTGTCAAAATGTGAGGGGTATACTCACTTTTGTGAGGTACTGCATATGCACACACATAAATCACATGCATACATGCAAACACACACACATGCTTGCAGCCACATGCAGATATACACAAACGCATATGCATTCACACATATACGGATATGTACAGACACATGCATACACACATTCATGCTTAAGGACACACAAACACACACATAAACGCGCAGGCCCATACGTTCACGCATCAATACAGGCTCGTACGTTCGCACGCACATGACGTGACTCGGGGAAAGAAAAGCTTTCAGGAAAATAGCGACTGCGTTTGCTCGCTGTGGCGGAAACACAAAAACACAGCGGTGCACAGTGGGCAGAGAGGAGAGGGGGAGAGAGGGAGAGGGAGAGAGAGAGAGAGAGAGGGAAAAGGAAAGAGCCGTTCTGCACTTTATCTCCCTTCAAAACATAATGCCCACTCGGGGAATTCTCTGAGTGATCTCTCTATATCGCCTCCCTCTATCTCTCGCCCTCTCTCCCCCATCTCTCTTTACTCTCTGTCAACCACATTCACTCTTTCTCTCTCTGTCTCTGCCAGTCTTCTGGTGGAATATTGATGGAGCAAAACATTTGATGGGGCGTCTTAGTGTACTGTGTGTACAGATTTGTCTGTGTGGTTGTGTTTGTGTGTGTGTGAGTGCGCACGTGTGAGTGTATGTGCGTATGACTGTGTAATTGTGTGTCAGTGCCAGTGACAATTGCTCAGATGAAATTAGAGGAGGCACAAAAAAATCCCTTCCCCTTGTCACTTAGACGGCCCGTCAGGGAAGTTAAAAGCAAGAACAGCTTTCAATTTACTTTGGGTACGCCTTAGATAGGCATTTTAGGCAAATGTTAGCGGAGTGAGAAGGGGTTAACTGATAAGTAGTCTTGAACTGTTTTAAATCATTTTCCTTGGTTAACAAGTTTCCAATGATTAGAATAATCCATCGGGAGTTAAGCACAGGCTTCCTTTTTAATGCAATGCGTGGACAGTAAATAGTAAATTCAATTCAGAAAAATCTTTTATTCACTTGACAAAAAAGATAAACCACTCTGTTAACCTCCAAATTTGCTTTTATTACATCCTGCTGTGTAACCTGTGTTTCTTGATTGTTTTAATTACACCAAAGAAAGAGAAGATTGGCTACAAATATCCACAATTAAATAACGCTGATTGTAATGCCATTTGCTGTAAAATGACAGGGTTTATTTTTCATCTTAACGTGCCATGGAAAATTGGCCACACCTGATAGTGCTGAGAGTTTTTAAAGTTCACGTAATGTTAATTTAAATAAATGACTGAAAACAGGTCAAGACCAATCATTAGTTTAAAGCAATGTACTGAGCCTCCTCTGTTTTCAGTTCAACAGCCACTACGAGCCTGAGCGTTTGGTGACATACGAGTATGAGTGTAGGTGTGTTTGCATGTGCGTTTGAGAGAGAGATAGAGAGAGATAATCTAGAGAGGAAGTGCGAAAGTGTGCATATATTCATATGAGTGTATGTGTGCTTGTGTGTGCGTGTGTGTGTGTGTGTGAGAGAGAGAGAGACAGAGAGTGCATGTGTCTGTCTGAGTGTGTGTGTGTGTGTGTGTATGGTCACGTATGAGCGTATGTGTGCTTTCCTTTATTTGAACAGTTGACAGCATTTGCATTTTCAGCCCGCCCAGTTCTCTAGTTCTCCCAGCCTCTCCAGTGCCACAATATTCCAGTGAGTTCAGTCAGCTGAATCAGAGCTGAACAAAAGCACATTCATAATCCATCAAGATTCAATTAGCAAAGTACAACCAACTCAATAATAAATACACCACTTTAATGTGCGTGTGCTCGGCTCTCAGTGCGGAGAGTGTGTGTGTCCGGCATATCTGTTGTTGGGTGCAATCGTGTATGTGCTGCGTGCGTGTGTCTGAATGTGTGTGTATGAAGGGCGAGGGGGTTATGCGTTTTCATTTTCTGAACTGGAGCCCCGACTCCTACGGAGGTATTCATATACCCCGTCTCTCACTTATGCTTATGCTCTGTGCATTAAAGAGAGCGAGACGGCGAGCGAGTTCCCTATCACCAACCGCCACTCTTTTCAGCTCTTCACTGCCCTCTGCTGGCAGTACGCCGTTCTGCCACGGTAACTTGTTGCCCGTAATGGCTCTCAACGCACTCAGAATTTAATTACTTTTTGATTTACTTGATGGGCTTCTGAATCCACTGTGGCTGCTTTTCAAAATGTGACGAGCACCGTCAAAACGAGAACAAATTGGAAAGAAAAGCCAGATTGTTTATTGCAAGCTACTGAGTTTTACAACGGATGCATATTCAAGGTCAGCGCGTTTTTAATATAGGCTAATGTCAGATTTGGTACGCTGATTAATGAGCCCACATTGTAGAATTACCGCAACCCTTTCACAACCGGGCACTACTAACCAACACAATAACAAAAGATAGCTGTCTGGATTTAGGCCTGAACATTGATGATGAAAGGTAGACCTATTTACTCAGATAACGCACCGTGTTTGCCCTCTAATCTGAGAGATGGCTCTCGCGAACCGTCACCCTGCCGGACACTGTACAGCCGGTCGCGTGCGTGAGCGTAGCGGGTTTTTCCCCAGTTACTCCGCCGCTAAAAGCGCGCTGTCCCATTTCTAGTCATTGTTCCTGTCGTCGTCTCCTGGGAGTGCGGGGCGTTCTGTAACGGCGCAGAGAAAAGGGGGTCACTGTATTCATAATCAGATTGGGGGGCTCTGGGTGCCACTAACACGCACACAGACAGAGAGAGAGAGAGGCGGTGGGGATGGAAGGAGAAAACTAAATGAAGAGGAAATCCCAAAATGTTGAGAGAGAGAGAGAGAGAAGGGGAGAGCAAACTTAATGAGAAAACCTAAAATGTTTGAAGCCTCATTCAGGAGAAGAGTGCTTTATGTCATTCTCCTCTTTTGTGGCGACGTTTCTTTCCCAGAACGTCCTGTAGCATTTCTTTCAGCTCATCAGGGAGACAGGAGGAGAAAATATCCATTAGTGGAGCTTCATTCAGACATGTGGGGTGTGAGGGTGGGTGGGAGGGAGATGTGGAGACTAGGGGGTGGGGTGGTGGTGGTGGAGAGTTTTCAACCCGCCTCAAATAAATGTAAAAGTTAGAAAGAGAAAAAAAAAGAAATGAAGACCAGAATGAATAATGGCTTCCATCTAACATCTAACACAGAGGCAGCATCTGTGTCAGGTTCTAGACTGCATGGCGGCACACAGGTGTCGCGATGGACTTAGACTGGACTCCAGACACTCAGAGAGGGGAAAAATGATAGAGAGAAAGAAAGGGGGATGAAAAGAAAGAGAGACAAAATCAGCTGGCAGCAGAGGGGGCAGAGGGCGGAGGAAGTAGGGCAGGATAGTGGCGTGAGCGAAAGAGAGAGTGTGGAGTGTATACAGACAGTCCCGTGGTCGAAGGCGTTCCACTGTCTGTAAATAGCTGTCCCCAAGGATTTACTGTGATGCAGACAGTGCTGCCGTCCATTGGGACCAATAGGGTCCAACAATATATCAGCCTGGGTCCCACACACACACACACACACACACACACACACACATGCATGGGTACACAAGCACAAGCGAATGCACATGTACATGCCAACATATACTGAATGTACTCGCAAATACAAACAAACAAGCATAAAAGAAAAACACCAAATATGTAATATAATTGTATATCTTGCAAAAATGTTTATTTTCAGGTTGACATCTGTTGGGGAGTTAAGACTTGAGAGATTCAAGAATTTTGTCATGTATTACAGTAGAATTGAGTGTGCGATGGCCCATGAGACGGGACTTGTAATTTATGCCAAAAGATGGGATAAAATTCGGGAGGCTGAAGGTTGGGAATAATAAGAGATGGCGGATGTAATAATCACAAATGCCAAAGGTATAAAACTCTGTGAATGTAATCCTTATTGTATTGTATTTTATTTATTTTTATGGTTTTTCTTTCTTTTTTTTTTTTTTTTTTTTTTTCTCGTGTGTGTATGTTTTGTCGGGTGATGGTAGGAGGATTCATATTTAATTATATAACTGATTGAATGAATAAAAAAGTGGGGGTACGGGATAGAAAAAAAAACAAACACACATATATACTTTGCAGATACACACACCTACACTTATATGCACATTCACACGCACACATTAACGCACGGACTCCGCATGCATACAAGCACGTGTGCATGTACAAACATACACAGCACACACATTGTCATTAACACACACTTATATGCACATGCGCATACATACACAAAAATGTACACACACACATTTTTGCACACGCTCCACCAAAAACACATGCATATACTCACATACACACTCCCTACACATACGCACACACAAATACAGTCACATACACGTGCACTTTATACACACTCACAAACACATGTGCATGCACTCATACACAAACGCACACATGCATATATTCACACACTCCACATATGCATGCATGCACATGCACCCTCCACATACACACATACACACACACACACACACGAACACACAATGCTCACATACTGATTTACACACACAGTCTACACACATACACACACACACACACCAGCATGGCACACCGATGATGCGAGCAGAGCACTGCCACACCCTACAGAGGTACCACGCTGGGCTGATCTGGTTGATGGGAGGCGGGCCTGCAGCTCACAGGCTCTACATTTCCATAGAAATCAGTGTAGGCGGCAGCTGTGGGTCACACGAGAGCCGAGCACCGGGGGAGCGACCAGGCCGCGCCGCACACACCGAGAAACACCAACCTGCTGCAGTGCCCGGTGACAGACAGCTTAAAAAAGAGTCACCTGCCCTTTTCAACACGCGCCTCTGTTGCCTGCACTTAAACAGAGGGAGAGAGGGAGAGGGAGAGAGAGAGATCGGGAGCAGGAGTCACAGGATGAAGGGAGTGAGGCAGGGAACAGGAAGGAGAGAAGGAGAGACAAAGGAGTGAGAAGGGATAGTAGTGATGTACAGAGAAGGGAAGATAAGATGCAAGGTGAGGAAGAAAGGGAAGAGGAGAAAGATAAGGAACAGGTGGGAAGAGAGGGACAGAGCAGGACGCAGAGATAGAGGAAGGGAGAGGTGAGGTCACCGATCTCGATGTAAAAAAAAACACAAAGGGAAGACATTTCATTACGTGTCTCCGGCCGGCATCGACACGGCAGACAGAGAACGAGGGAGGAAAAAAAACGAACGCATCGTTTGTCCATTTCTCCCCCCATTCTTTCCTGTCTATGTGCTGTTTTTTTTTTTTACCCTTTTAATAGTCAGCTGTCTCGCCCCTGGACGTGTCCTTCTTTGTCTCTCGGGCAGAGACAGTAGCCGTAGAGATAGGGCGAGAACGGAGGGCGAGATTTATATCAGGGGAACCAAACCGAAGCGCCACCGCCGGGATTCTTAATCATTGCTACGACGACGAGTCACCTGGCAACGGGATACACAATAGCCCGGTAACCTTGGCGACCGCGTGTCTTTCAGTCCGTCTAGAAGGAGAGGCTCAGACAGACGGAAATGAGAGAGAGAGAGAGAGAGAGAGAGAATGAGTGATGTATGCGTAGAGAGGGGTAGTTGAAGAGCAACAGGTGGGTTTGAGTGTATGTGGGATTTATGGGAAGAACAATGTTTCTCAGAGGCAGCTGTGTGTGTGTGTGTGTGTGTGTGTGTGTGTGTGTGTGTGTGTGCGTGTGTGTGTGTGTGTGTGGTTTCTGAGAGAGAGAGTGGTTAACAAATATATCATTCCCTCAATGCCATCCCATCAGCCCTTTGGGTAATTACAGCTGATTAAGTATTTTTTTCCCGTACGTTTTCAGCGGCAGTTGCTTATAAATAATCTACCCATCAGTCTCTCTGCTAATGAATCATTTCGGTATAAGAGCGGGGAGCTGAATTCACTGCTCTGTTAAATTACAAAAGGCCCATAATGATGTTCTGGTCCGATTTGTGACTCATGCGTTCTGAACCAATGGGGCATGAGCCTCTACCACTCATGCCTCGTGCGTGTGCTGGCCCTGCTCTGTCACAAACACGTGCACTCCCTCAGAACAAGAGTGCACGTGTGGCACTCTTTGGAGTTTAAGAGCAGCACAGTGGACGTCATATATGAACTACTTTTCTTCTGTGAGGCGAAACACATTCACTCACTGGTGCACCTGCACTAGAATGCTCAAAGATGCCTGGGGATCAATAAATAACCCTGAAAACCAATGACTGAAATCTGAAAACGGCAAGGCTATTGTGTTTTTGTTCAAGTGCCCAGGGAGAAATTCACCTCTGCCGCCACCACTGTGTTTTGCCCGGTAGAGTGATGTGCGGCAGCCATTTTGTGTCAGAATGCTCAGCACGCGTCAGGTGAGCCGGAGAAGGAGAGCAGGAGAGTGTCCGCTCAGACAGTGTTATTTTCTGCAATGTGGAGACACAGGGTGCCCACTGCCCGACAGATCACCAGTAAGTCTGTTCCAGCACGCTCTCCAAAGCAGCTCTGCTCGCCGATTACAGAGTAATAGGCTGGCTTAGGGATGCCAGGTGTAAAATTAGTCTGAGCCAAGCGAAATGGAAGTGAAATCGCGATCAAAGTCCAACTGGGGGGTGGGCGTTAGTGGAGAGACTCCCTTTGACCCAATGCTGGACTGGAGAATCGTTACCCAGCCGAAGGTTAAATTTTATCAAAATTGGCACTGGGAATGCCAGTTTACGATGTGTTTTTATACATGCGTAGCTGGTCTGATTGGCAGGACATCTTTGAAATGCCAAATCAGCGTAAACAAATGAAAAATGTCTTTTAGGGATTACTGATCAGGTATGACATTGTCTAATTGGGAGTACAAGCCGAATCTGAGCGGATCATTCATCATCAAGGCATTACAAAATGGGATGTCTGGCCACCCTGGGTTCGCTGGTGTTGGCATGACCCATTAGGGGGCACGCTTTGCCCACTCAGATTGTTGGAGGAACCTGTAGCGGAGCCAAATTATTTTGTTTAAATACGTAAAGCAGGGATCATCAAATCATGGTTTGAAACATGAAAATTTTGCACCCTACCTTGACCTTTTCCTGTCAAAAGACATTCTGGCCAATCAGAAGCATTAATTTCACAGTAAATTACAAGGGATAAAAGAAAACCAGGGCTGGATTTGGATTTGAGGTCTAGATTTGGTTATCCCTGACATACACTGGAGAACTAGCATCCCCAGAAAGGATCACAAACACTGATGGCCCTATTAATAGATATTGTATGAGGAAGAGTGCTGATCCAGGGTCAGTTCTATTCTTTCTTCTGTAATGGATATAATGAGGAGGTGAGTAGGGGAAACTGACCTAAGCTCAGTGCCCCTGCTTTTTACGGGTTGCATGAATACAAGGCTGAAGGCGGAAACAGGCTGACAGGACACAAATTTTATTCTTGAGGCAACGGATTGATACTTATCTATATCACCAATTTTACTACAATTCAATCAAAAACTGTTTGACATTGAAATTATCATAAATAATATACTCCAACTGCAATGTACTCATAAAAAGAAGTCAAAAACTTACAAACATTCTGACATCACATTTATTGAAAGGATGAACAGTGCTCAGGTGAGTGGTGACAAGGTGGAGTCAGAAACACTGACTATGATAATAGTGGCTGGCTTTATAAGAGTCCGAACCGCCATAAAATAATACACTTTTACATGAATATTTTTGTTCAAATCATAATGAAACTGACTCATTTTGCATTTTATCGATGAGATTGCATATATATCTGGATTGATACACCTTTAAACCGCTAGCAGACACAAAGACTCTGAGATTGAGGAACACTGATGTGCTGAACGTGCAGTTGAAACTGAACTCTGCTGATTTTACAGTTAGTTATGAGTTTAACAGACCCTCACACTGATGCACAGACTGATGGTCTGTGAGGATCTAGAGTATTTTGACAGGGACACTATTTTAACAGGCTGTAATTCCGACATCGTCCAGTTCATGTCAATTCATTGTCTCAAATTAAAGTGAAAGCTGTCATTTAATATGAGTGCATTTACATTCAAAAGGAATGAACGGTTTAGGAACTGCAGCACTTTAAAACTGTGACAGCGACCAAATGCTTTCAGACCATTCTGTATAGTACAGGTAGAGGATATGAGTATTTATTAAGATATACTGCGATTGTAAGAGTCACAGTCAGCTTTTAGCCTTTTGTCAGTAATTTACATTAGACTACGCATAATAATGTACATAATTACTTCTGGCAACCTGGCAAATGACAATTAATTGGTTTAATTCTCACCTAGAACTTTTGTAATCATCCTCGCACACAAACTGAGATTTTTCATGAAATGTCTCTTGAAATGTGATATTGATATTTTAACGCCCTTGTTAAGACATGCCTTTTGAAATATACCCTTTTACAAAAGGGTTTATCATCAAGATGAAGATTATTGTCAAAAGACATCTAAGCGGCGGTAGCAAAAAGAAGAACAGAGGAAATTAAAAATAGATCAAATGAGGACATAGTGAGGAGAGGGAGAGAAACAGAAAGAGAAAAAAGAGTCCTGGCGAATGAGTTAAGCTTGTTCCTGCTTTTTCTCTTCGTTTCTAAAGGCCGAGCGGAAGAATTAACGACGGAAAAGTGGCCACGTCTAGTTATAGACGCGGACGCATTCTAATGGGGAGACCGCGCGGTTGCCACGACAACTCGCTTGACACATGCGGTGAGGGGAGTGGAGGTGGGGGGTACCGAAGGCAGGGATGAAGAGAGAGAGAGGTGGAAGGAAAGAAGGGACGAGAGGTGGATGAGGGTTTCACTAATACACGGTAGCCAATGCCTAGGTTTAAGTGTGCGCAAGCTTGGACGTTCCGGTAATCAATTCAAACTTACCTACAATTAGGAGCGCGCAAGCTAGGACGTACCAGTAGTTAATCAATTTAAACTGGCAGCACCTTTTCCTTAGCACTGAAAAAAAAAAAAAAATAAATGAAGGAAATGATTTGTCCTCTGAGCGCTTTATGATGGGGAATTATTATCATGATAGTGATTCAGAACATGATTATGTTTGTTTTCCTCCGCCGTGACGGCTGTGTTTGTTTCCGAACAATTCACCACGCCACGCGTATTAGCTCGGATGAGTCCTATTTTCGTCCGCTCGCGATCCTATCCATGATTCTCCACCAATCCGCTGAGCGAGGCCTTTAGTCACACGCCTTATTCCTCAAGTAAGTCCTCACACACACACACACACACACACACACACACACACTGACTTATTGGAGAAGCCTTCCAGTCACACTCCTTTAAATTCCGCCTCTATCGTTCGCCTTTGATTTTCGAAGACAAGCTCATATTCATTCACTGTGTGATTCGCCGTCGATGTAAATTTAAGCGTCTGGGTCTCTTCTGGTCATGGGTGGATGGATGCGTTGGCAGGACTGGAAAAATTGTCGGCTGGATATCATTGAATTGTTTTCTTTTGTTTGTTTATTTATTTATTAAACTTTTAACTCCTTTCAGTTTGCTTAATTTAGAATGTGCGTGTCTCCAAGCCATTGTGGTTGCTGCCTGTATGTGACAATGCGACATTTGGCTCTGAATTCATGTGCAGAGCACTGCAGTTGGACATCCCTGCATCCATTATCTAAACTGTTTATTTCACATCAGGGTTAAAGGAGGCTGAAATCTATCCCAGCATTCCGTGGGTGAGAGGTCAGGAGACATCTTGGAGAGCTCGCCAGTCTTTTGCAGGTATCAAGCTCCGTTCACTCACGCACTCATACCTATGGGAAATTTACTGATGATCCTGGCATGCATGTTTTTGTGCTGTAAGAGGAAACCAGAGTACCTCGAGAGAACTGACGTGAACACAGGGAAAACATGCGATCGCCCGTGTCTGTGCAGTGTAGCTTCATTTATAGGGTGTGAATCTAATGTGGCTCAATTATGTAAATTACTATAAAGCAGAGGCAGCTGGAAAGTGAAGCTGACGACCTCTGCTCTGACCTCATATTAATCCTATATCGTATTCATTATACCTGAATCCAGTGTACATGATTACAGGGACGTAAAGCAGCAGCTACAGCTAGACCTGATGATCATGTTGCCAAGATTGACTCGGCAGCAAGACTCTGGTTATGCTCAAAATGAGGGATTTTCAAAACTTGCCAACTGCCGATGTTGTACATGGTGCAAGCACTTTGTTGTTTGATGGGCTTGTCCCCTAAAATTCGATCCCATCTGAAAGAAAACAATTTGTGCACTTATTGACACAGCTTAATTCTGAAAATATGTTGTTGATGTGTGGCATTCCCCGGTCAAACGCCAATTCTGCATGGCCAGATCGCCATCTCGAAAGTTGATGGGAGAGGCCATGTGATCAGTGAGTTGGAGGACAGCCTGCCTCCTGCAGGTGACACTGGCAAACTGTGACAGTCCGCAGAGAAGCCGTCACGGATTTTAGACCTTTTGAAAAGATCTCATATACCCACATAGCAGTCGGGTCTGGCCCAGATTTGGGTTCAAGCCGGCACTGCTGGGCGACTGCTGGCATGGCAAGTGGCATGTTGACCGGATGTGGGCCAGGTCTGGCAATGATGGCACCGTTTATGTGATGGCATGCCACATGTGGGCCGATTGTGTCTGCAGCTGGCCCTGTGCTGGCCTTGTGCTGGCCCATGGGTGGGCCAGGTCCGGCAAACCAGATCTGGGCTACTAAAGGGCCATAGTTCTTGCTGTATGTGGGCCAGAACCGGGCCATGTAAATTGCATTATGTGGGCCAGACCTGGGCCAGGCCAATATTGCTATATGGGAAGCACCCCACAATATCGTGTGCTCTAATATTTTTTAGGGTCCCCACTGAGGTCTCCAGTACTTGTCGAGGCCCCTTGGAAGTGTAATAACCGTCTAACCCCATGTAATGCTGCTGGTAGCTTTATCAGTCTGGCTTGGATTCAGCCATCAGACCAACAGTGGGCCTTGCTGTTCATGACCTCAGCCAATTATCTGTCTCCCTGCATGGCTGAACGTAGCACCAAGACGGTTAGGAGACAATTCTCATCTCATCCAGGGTAAATTAAAGAAATGATCCGATGCTCTCCAGGCGGCTGTTTCCTCATCTTTTCATGTGTCCGGCTGCCTGAGTCGAGGAAAAGACACCCAGTTACTTACACTTTCATCCCGCTAAAAATCGCTTCAAGAATAAATATGAGCTCATCATCGACCTCGGAAACCGTACGACTGGAGAGGAATATGTTCCAGACAGACGTCTCACTGCATTGTGGGACTTATGTGAACCGTCCGCTTGTGGATTCCCCATAGACACCGAGTGCTGTCCTGAACTCAGTTTCTTTATTAATATTTCCTTTGCTGGAGTTTCTTATGGAGAAAATATCCTTGAGTTCACGAGAGAACAGCTCGCGCACTCCAACCACCACCGCATTGCTTTATTCAATACATACAATATAATCCACTCATGGGAGATGTGGAGGGACCCGGAATCATAAATCTGTTAACAATGCACCGTCACAGCACAATGAGCTACAAATTAAGCAAACTGAGAGATTTCCTTTATTTGATAATTATCCAAGGCTTGTTTTCCCGATTGTTTTCACGAAATTACTGCACATGCCAATATAAATAAGAACTACCCGATAGAAGGGAATTCTTATTTACTTGGCTGCATCTTGTATTGAACTCTGCCTGGGGGGAAAAAAAACGACCGAACAAATACTACTTTGATCTAAATTTGAGAAACCGAAAACTTCAGATTGTTTCATGCCATAACTGTGTTACTTAACTCTTTGAAGAGTCGGTAATTAGGAACGATTTAGCTAAATTCTAAGTCAGTGTCAGAAACTCCATAGCTCTTGGGCACTGGTTGCGTTTGTTACATCAGCATTGAATGTGTTCAGAGCTCAGTTAGAGACAGTATGATTATGTGTTTGTGTGCTTCATACCTGAGATAAGTTGAAGTTCATAATGTCACAGGTAAACTTGACAACCATGTTAGTAATATTATATAAGTGTGGTTATGTCTCTGTCTTTCATGTGTCTTATGTCTTATTACGCTGTCCACATACAGTCATACAGAGTGTAGATGATAATAATAATAATAATTAATCATCATAATCATAATCATAATAATCATAATAATAATCACAGTCCTCAAGGGCAGAAGCACTAATTACTCAGTAAATCAGTGAAATATCTGGAAGAAGAGAAAACCGTGGCAGGATTTGAATTTGATGTTCAGATTTAGTGATCTTTGCTCAAGGAGTTGAGTTTGTGATTCTTGGCTGAGACCACCATAACTGCCAGATTCAAACATGGAGCACTGTAGCCTGTCTCCTTCAAGCAAGTCCTGCTGCGTTTTGTTGAAGTCACAAAGTTCACGGTGAGGATTGCACAGTTGTGTGCACGTGACCAAGCAAACAGGCATGTCCTTCACTCAGTCAATCAGATTTCTGATGATTAAGTTTTCAGTTGGAGTTACTGTCTTGTTTTGGGCCACGTGCTGTATAAAACATTAATCGCTTCATTGTCGCCAATCGTTCAATGTAAAGATGTCCGCATTCACTCCAACTTCATTCAAGATTTACTCAAAGGCAGAGGTATTGAAAATGATTAATAAATAATAAAACAATGAATAAATGAATAATAAAACAATGAATCAATTTGTGCAGTTTAGCAAGGCTCTCGCAGATGAATATTGATAAGAATAAAACTAGACATTCAATTATTTTTGCAGGTTTTTTTTTCATTAATAAGCATTGGAAAACTGATCCCGATGATGACCAGTGATATGCTGCTCAAATATTCCAAAGCTGGTCCAGCTATTCTTTTCTTCAGTCTTCAGAACAAAGCCTTTGATTGGTTTAAAGCATCGTCAGCCCTTCCAGTTCCTCAGACAGCGAATGCACAAGACTGTAACACACTGACCTGATGCCAAACCTAGATAAAGCACCATTCCTTCAAACACCAAATTTCATGCAGTGGGATGATGGTAGTCACTGGATTACTTCACTGTGTAAACTCAGCACAGCTTTGTTCACCTCAATATACAGTTAGGTCCATAAATATTTGGACAGATGAACAATTTTCATACTTTTAGTCTTGTACGCCACCGCGATGGATTTGAAAAAAAAAAAAAAAAAAGATCACGATGTGCTGACTTTCAAGGGCTTTTTCAAAAATATAGTCTCAACCGTGTATGAATTGCACCCATTTTACGCGCAGCCCCCTCAGTTTTAGGGGGTCAAAAGTTATTAGGGAATAAAACGCACCTGACCAAGGAACAGCTGAGCATCCAATTGTCCAAATACTTTTGGTCCATAAGTAAGGCAAGACCTATTAAAAAATGCCATAATTCCTTTGACGTTCACCGGTTTCTTATGTGTTACCCCTCAAACTGAAACAGAATGACCTCACTTTGAACTCATATTTCTGATTTCATTTTAACTCCAGTATTCTTTGGTTGACAGCTTGAATAATAATAATGCTGTCAATGTCCAAATGTTTACCCTCAACTGTAGGTTTCTGGTATGGGTGGTTTCAGTATTTCACTCATTACAGTTATCCAGTCAACCCAGTAAGCCTGATCCGTGAAACCAGACTCAGGGAGCTCGCACCTGAAGTTAAAGCCATTATAAGACTACAGCTACCATACTATCTCACCTCACCTGGAAGCCACAGCATCAATAGCTGGCACTCATATAGGCCATGCATCAGAGATTAGCGAGTGAAGAGCCTCTGTGTATTAGATTTCAATCACCTGCTACAAGACCTGGGGTTAATGAGCTGTCCCCGTCCGGTGCATTGTGTGATAAAGAACGAGATGCTAAGAGGACATGTAGGACATCCTGACCATCAATGACTAAAGCTAATGTGAACCCAGGAACTACTGGTCCCATGTTCAGAGCATTGCCATCAAGGAGGGGCCATTGCAATAAGCATTACTGTTGCTAGCAGAGTGAAAAATGGTGACTACTCGCAGGGCCCTAAACTGAAAAGAGCCAACCTGCTGTGATTAAAAAAAACAGGGGTCCTTAACGATAATTCTCAGGGGGCCTTGGAATATCTAGCTACACCACAAGCTAAGAGGCTGTATCTACCAGCACAACAGTCACTTTGTGATAGAAAAGATTCACCGGAGAATCAGACGTTATCTTTCTCATACGCTCAACAAAGCAGGATCATATAAATAAGTACTTAGTCATGGTTTTGTGCATAAGGCTCTGGTTAAGATGCGATTTCGTGATAAAATAAGACAGTATTACGGGCCAGGCCCCTGGCTAAGAAGGCGGAGCGCAGCTCCTGCTGGTCGGGATGGTGTAACACTGAATACGGAGTGAACGCTAACAGAACAGTAATGAGGAATCTAGCCGAGCAAATAATTAAGTGGGGCGGGCTGAGCACACGCTGGGTTATTAAAATTAGAGGCACCGCCGGGGATCGTGGGTCGTATGAAAAACACAGGGCCCAACAACCACAAGAAAATCTGATCTAATATTTTTTTAAACATTTTTCACCGTCAAACCTGTATGCATTATTATGAGTGCATTGGAAAGGTCTTAGCCAACACTCTCTAGATATTTTCAGTTTAAATTTGGCCTTAGATGTTAATTTTTTTGCAGTGGATGGTAAAGCTGTACAGGGTGTGTTCCTGCCTTTCGCCCATAGTCAGCTGGGATAGGCAACTTGGATGAGGAGAATGGATGAAGGATTAGATAATGGATGGGATGTTTATTTATTTATTTTTTTTGTTTTTTGGATTAATGTTGCAGCAGATTTGCAGCACCTAATGTTAATTTGTATATAATTACAATATTTAATTGTTTGTATTTCATTAAAAGAAAGTTGATACAAATGAGGACTTGACAGAGCCCTGATTTCAACATCACCAAGACTGTTTGGAATTACCTGGACATGCAGAGGCAAGTGAGACTCTCTGCAGAGGAACTGAGGCAAGTTCTCCGACATGCCTGGAACAACCAAACAGCCAATTATTTTATCGAACTGTAAACTACACGGCAGTGTCACTAATTTTAAGGCAATGGTTACTCACACCAAATATTCATTTGATTTAGTTTTCAACAGTTTATTGCTCTTTAGAGAACGTTTTTCAATATGTAGAAACTTGATTTAATTCATTTTGAAGCATCTTTGCCAAACAAAGGTGTTTGTGGTTCACCTTTGCCAAGTACTGTTCATTGAGGTCCAAAAGATGGTTCTCACTAAAGCTAATTTTAAGCGCTGCTCAGTACTTCCAACTTCGTTAATTCAACAGTATGTATAACTATATCAAGCATCCAGAAATGTACATGCAGACTGCTGTTGTGCCTGTGAACTTCTTTAAACGTATGCTAAAAGTGTGCTGAACATATGCTCAGTTTTGTGAACTTCTGGAGGCCTGCAGTAAAAAGCACTAAACAAGGCCCGTAGCGCTAACAGTCCGAGCAACGAAATGTACATCAATGAGCCATTTGGCGCAGCAGGTGAAATGCGTCTCGGCCTCCAGGTTTGCGTCACGGCCTAGAATTATCTTGCAAGACAGAGGGCGGCCAGTAGACAGTGTAAACACACTGCACTGGCACAGATATCTCCACGCAGTAATCGAGCCTTTGTCCTTCCGTTAATTTATTATTACGTCCGCCGCGGCTACCGTCGAATGGCTTATGGCTGAGGTGTCAGGCATATTATCTCCACTCGTCGACACTAATTGGCATTCAGGTGATGTTAATAGTGCCACTTAATTGCTACTTAAGTGAATGCAATAAACATGGATACGGGGTGCACATAAATACAACATACATTCACCAATGCGCTAGTGCACAGATATACGGAGCTAGCGCGGAGATAAATGTGAAAGGTTGAAAAGGAGACAGCTAAGAAGAGAACAAGCATAGCTGGCTTAGAATTCTGGGCGAAGGAGACAAGGATGACTGTATATCTGCAAAGAGAAAATGGCAAGGGGTGCATAGTGCCATTCACATTCTGTGTATGTTCATTCATCATTACCCAGACTCTCGGGTTGCCAAACAGACGGCGCGGAGAAGACAGAGTGCCACTGTGAGTGATATAGAAAGAGATAGCAGCGGGAGCGAGGACGGTTATATATCTCGTTAACCCTCCTGTGTATTTGTGTGTGTGTCTCCGTGATTGCGTTTCAGCCCTGACCTCCCTCGGAGAGACATTAATTCTGCACACATCACCCAAAGAGACGCTCAACATGTCAACAGCTACACTCGCAATATCCCCCTCTTGGTTTACGGAGCCATTTCAGAACTAATAATGCTTCTCCTGTTTTTCTGGCTGAGAGTATGAGACGGTGGAAATCAGAAGTGAGAGTGAGAGTGAGGTACTACACTGGAGGTGCCAGAACCTGTCTTTGGCCCCGTGCCCTGCGGATGACAAAGGGAGCATTTGAGAGGAACTTTCCGCATTTAAGGACGTGCTTTCTTTTGTGTCTTTCTTAGAAACAGTATCTGTTGCTCCTCTACGGATCCTGCATTGGCACTGTGTGAGTGACAGAGCATGCTTGCAGGCATGAGTGCCTGTGTGTGTGTGTGTGTGTGTGGTTGTGAGTATGTGTGCGCATGCATGGTTGTGCATGAATATGTGCGTGTGTGTGTATGCACGCATCTGTGTTTTTGTAAGCTTGCGTGCCTGCATGTGTGTCCACGTGTGTTTTTGTGTGCATGTGTGCGTGTGTGTATTCATGTAAGTGCATGTGTGTGCATACGCTTCTGAGAGAGAAAGACGGAGAATGTGTGTGCTTGTTTGGATATGTGTGAGAGGCAGAGATTGTTTGTGTTTGTGTGTGTGTGTGTGTGTGTGTGTGTGTGAGAGAGAGAGAGAGAGAGAGTGTGTGAGAGAGAGAGAGAGAGAGAGAGTGAGAGAGAGAGAGAGAGAGAGAGAGAGGGTGGGGGGAAGGTAGAAAGAGAGGGGAGGAGAGAGCTTGTGTAAGTTACGGTTTTTCCCAGAAGCTGTGTCACATATGTAAATTCCCTAAGACAGCAGTTGAAATATATCTGGGCTCTTTTAGTTTATTTTGAAAATGTGGACCTAGATATTTTAATCCCTGCCTGTTTACTTGCAAGTCCTGTAAAATTAAACATGTCCGACAGTTTATACATTTATATCAAATGAAATGACAATATGATTGCAGTTTCTCTTCATGGTCAAGTGTTGTCCCAGCAGAATTAATATTAGATTTAAATAATACGCCATTCACAGATGTGATCAGATTCAGCTCTAACTATGACAGACAGCTGTCTCCACTGTTAACATCCACGTGCCTTTGTTCGCTATTTCAATAGTTAATGAGACAAATCCATAGCATGAATATTTGATGATGAAAAGTGTTCCCCATATGGAGAGAGCCACCAGTGCCCAGTGAGAGCAGTGAAATGTCACGGGATCATGTCAGCGTATGTCAATGTCTGTCTCTCGCATTGTCTGTAACTGCATCCTATAAAGCCAGTTAGTCTGTCTGTGTTTGTGGTATCTCTGGTGTACAGGCTTCGCATGCATGCAGTACTCATATACTATATTTGCATGTCTGGCCAGTTAAATGTTTGCTGTTTAACCATTTCTCTTTGAGAATCATTTAAGTAGGAATGGAGTCGAACGTTAGGGTATATGTGCGCACGTGCGCATGTATTTTCAGGCACACACACGCAAGCGCAACACAGACACATGCACACTTGTGCACACACACAGTCACACATATACAGACGCACGTGCACTCACATACACCCCCCCCCACACACACACACACACACACACACACACACACAGAGGAGCTGTGGGTTTCCCAGTCTTCCTGAGGGACTGAAAGAGCGCAGCTCAGGTTGTTTGTGTTGGAGGCCGCGCTGTAATAGACAGGAAATTAACACCTGCCTCCCCCAGCTCTACCGGTACTGCCCTCCGCTCGCTGCACAACTCACACTGCTGGCCCTGCAGTTTACTCTCAGCAGCAGTCCTGTCTGTACACTTCTCTGTGTGTGTGTGTCTGTGTGTGGGTGTGTATGTGTGTGTATGCTTGCATGTACGTGTATATGCGTGTGTGTGTTTGTATGTGTGTGTATGTGCACGTGTATCTGTATGTGTATATGTGTGTGTGTGTGTGTGTGGGTGTGGGTGCATGCATGTGTGTGTGTATCTGGATGAGTGCGTGTGTGTGTGTGTGTGTGTGTGTGTGTGTGTGCCTCAGGGACACTGCTCAACTGAAGTTAGAGGAGAATAGAAAAATCCCTTTTAACTAATAAGTAGTCTTGACCTTATTTCGGCAATTTTCCTTGATTAACAATTTTTCCAATAATTTGAAAAATCCATCAACAGTTAAACACGCAGCTTCCTTCTTAATGCAATGCAGCATTGATTAGATGGTAAATCCAATTCAGAAAATGCTTTATTCACTTTATAAAAAAGATTAAGTACTGTGTTAACTTCCATGTTTGCCTTTTGCACATTCTGAATGCAGGCTTACCTGCGCTTCATTATTGTTTAAATTACAAAGGAAACGAAGATTAGCGACAAGTATCCACAACTGAATAATGTTAACTTCGTCTGAAATGCAGTTTTTGTCTCAATGACTCGTTTAATTGTTTGTTTCATCTTAACAAGGAGAACTGATTGAGCGTTTTCTGAGTTCACGTAATGTTAATTTAAAAAAGATGATTGAAAACAGGACAAGACCAATCATTGGTTTAAAGGTGTGTTCTTGTCCTCCCCTAGTTTCCAAACACCAGCCACCACTGGTGTGTGTGCATGTATGTGTGTATATTTGTGCATGTCGTGTGTATGAGTGTGTGCGTAAGACAGAACAGTATGTACACACCTGAGTGTCTGTGTAGTCTATCTGTGTTTGCATATGTATGTATGACTTTATGATTGTATGTTTAATTTTTTTTTTTAAGTGTGTGAGAGTAGAAAATGTATGTTTGCTTTTGTGTGTGTGTGTGTTTGTGTGTGTGTGTTAGATTATGTGTGTAAAGGCATGCCCCGGGAATCAGTTGCTCTTGAAATACCTGGGCCTTTGTGTCTTGCCGCGTGATTGCTTTGTGTGACCACAGCAATCAAAATGGCTGGACCAGGAAATCTGGGGGTCAGAGGTCAACAGCACTCTTGTGTGCTCCACTCGTGCTCCGCATGCCTCGCTCAAAGCCAGAGAAAATCGCGGAAAAGCATTGATCAGCAGCTTTCTCTGTACTGTCTGCCTGTCCTTCGGCTAAGTTTAGAATGAATGCATTGTGGGTGAATTCTTTATTTTGGAATTCAGTGACACTAGGTGAATGGGCGTGTCGCCTTGTGAGTATAATTTCAGATTCAGCGACCGCACTATTGAGAGAATGAGTGATTCTGCTTCTCTGTTGACATTATCATGCTGAATTGGCTCAAGCCTGTGACATGAGGGAAGTATTACTGTGGAAACTGTTGACAAGCCAGCCGGAGGGCCTGATATCCATTTGCGCGAGTAAAATATTAAACTGTTTTGGTAAAGGACATGAATATTATCTGACCCAGCAGTGACATACGTCAATTTACATTTCAAATTTCCGTCGCTTTTATTATTTCATTCTGTTATTTCATTATTTTGTTATTACAAGATCACAGGATTGTGAGATTATTGAGATTTTGCACTTTAACAGATGTAGAATGAGCTGAAGAGTTGCGGCACTAAAACACAGCAAAGCCGCGTTACGTGTAGAGAAAGAACCGTCGCTGTTTTTGCCTGAATGTCAAGGATTTGTTCATGAATGACTGTGTTAATGTGTGTGCACATGTGCATATGCATGTGTGTGTGTTAGAGAGACATAGTACATGCGAGTCAGCACTTGTGTTTGTTGTGTGTCATTATACGTGTTGCAGCTTCCTGCCAGTTTTATGATTTTTGTTGGAGAGGTGTATGTGTGTGTGTGTGTGTGTGGAGGGGGAGGGGTGTGACTCGTGCACATGTCTGCATCTGACAGCTAAATTGGATGGATGATGTCTCTATCCTGCTGTTCCAGGTGTGAGAACGATCTGTGTGTGTGTGTTTGTGTGAGTCTCAGGTCAGGACTCCCCTCAGGCTGTTGAGGTTGATTTTGGGGAGGGTGGGGGGGGGGGGTAGGGGGTGGTCCTGGAGGGGCAAGGTGCGATTCATGACCTCAAAATCTCTCAGCTCCAATCAGCTTCAGGGAAACACCTTAACTTATACACCTCTCTCCTCCCCAATCTTTCTACTTCTCCCTCTCTCTCTCCCTCTCCCTCTCTCTCTCTCTCTCTCTCTCTTTCTCTCTCTCTCTCTCTGTCTCTCTCTCTGGTCCCTGAGGGCACAGATGGAGGGAGACGGGAGCTTGTAGAACACCTGGTTCTCATCTGGAGAGAGAAAATGAGAGAGAGATTTTTTTCTCACTAATTCTTTGTGCCAGAATGAGTGCGTGTAAGAACAATCTCGTGGCATGCCCTCAATGGGCCCGTGTGTGTGTGTGTGTGTGTGCGTGGGTGGGTGTTTCTGTGTCGAGCAGTTGGCCTAAAGCAGAGCTCTACGGCGAAAATGACTGTTCATTTCAGCAGGGCAGAACAAAGAAAGTGTCTCAGAAATGTGGCACTAAAAACCTGTTCGCGAAAGAAAGCGAGAGGAAGGTTGTCAGGGACAGTGTTCGACAGAAGCAGAATGAAAGTGACAACAAAAAATGCACGTCGGTTCACGGTCAAAGTACAACACGGTTCTGAATGGAGAAGAAGAGCCATTTTCGAGAAAAAATTTCTTAGAAAATATCAACTGGAATTATGTCGAGCGTTTTCTCCCGTGTCATTCTTCTTCTGTGGTGCTGTGAGGAGCTCATTTTAAAATGGTTTTCGTCATTGTAAAAAGAGAGGTAGAGAGGGAAAGTGCTGAATGAAAGGGACCGATGGAGAGCGAGGGAAGATTGAGATTTGAAAAGAAAAGGAAGGTGGGAGAGGATGCAGGGTCAATGGAAAAATCATTAAATATGCGACCAGGACTCAGACGGATGGTGTGGAGGAAGAACCAGAGGGAGAGATGGGCGGGGGGTGAACCGCAGATGTAGCTGAAGATGTTAGAATAAAAGTATGGAGAATAAACAGCCAAATGGCCAATTTTCAAGTCTAAGACCAAGGGTCTCATTTAGAAATGGTGCGTGGATACAGAAATGATGCGTACTTGCTTACTTATTTGGATTTCAGATGAATAAAAACAAATACTTATTTGGATTTCAGATTAATAAAAACAAACCTGACATATTAAAAACACACAGAATTAGTAAGATTATGCACTTTTGAAAAATTCTGCGTTAATCTTGATTAATTAAATAAAAATTACATGATAGTTGAACTTACCCACAGCTCTATAAATTAGGATATTTCTATGATGCAATTTTTTCTTTTTTTGAGTGTACGCAATTTTTATTTATTTATTTATTTATTTACTTATTTTCCTTTATTTAACCAGGAAGTCCCATTGAGATTCAGAATCTCTTTTACAAGAGAGACCTGGCCAAGATAACAGCCAATCACAGACATGTTAAAATATAACAAGTAGAGCATTAAAAAAAAAAAAAAAACAAGAACAACTATTAAAACAGTCAAAATATAGTGGACCTCTCAAGAGAAACAAGCGCATGTCTTCATCACCATATTCTTTATGATGCCCTTAAATTTATCAATGGATATGTGTGTTTCTAATCTAAGATCTTTCTGCAGATTGTTCCAAGCCCACGGTGCATAGTAGGAAAATGCAGTTTTTCCCAAATCAGTTAAAACTCGGGATATATTAAAAAGTAACCACTTAGAGGAGCGAAGCTGGTAACTACCGGAGTTAACACAGAGAAGGTTACAGAGGTAGTTTGGAAGTTTGCCCAGTATTGCTTTATAGATGAAAATGTACCAGTGCTGTTGTCTGCGAATGGTCAGTGATGTCCAGCCTACCAAATCATAAAGAATACAGTGGTGAGTAAGGGACTTTGCATTTGAAATGAAACGTAAGGATGCATGATACACTGAATCAAGGTTACGTAAGATGGAGGAGGCTGCACGCATATACAATATGTCACCATAGTCAATCATAGACAGGAAAGTAGCCTCCACAAGTTTTTTTTAATATATTAAATATTAAAATATTTAGGCTTGGCTTGAAATCCGCACAAATTTTATAAACTAGACCCCAGGGCACAAACACACTTAGTAGAGGGAGAGAGAGAAAGAGAGAGAGACAGAGAGAGAGAGAGAGAGAGACAGACAGGGGAGTACGTAATGTTGGTGGAGATGTAAAAACAAAAGAGGGGAGTGTTAACTGCTGAATGGAGAAGTTTTACAGCAAATAAGAAAGAAGAATATAATGAGTGAGGGAGGAGCGGAGGGAGGGAGAGAGGAGGAGGAGGAGGGCGATATCGAAGGTGAGCGGCAGTACGGAGAGGTAAAGTGGCGTAAATGGGGGCTCAGTGCCCCTCTCTCCCTGCGTTATCTCAATTAGCACCTGCTGTGCTAACGAGGCAAGCCTCCTGTTGCCACAGCAACACCTTACCCCCCCAAACCCTTCCACAACCCCCCCCAGACCCCCAAACCCATCCTTCAGCTGCACAGGTACTGAGTGTATGAAGATAAAGGGGGACAGAACACCGTGTTTCCCGTGTTGTGTTTTTTTTTTTTTTTTTTTTTTTTTTTTATCTGGAAGCGAATCAGCGCCGCTGGCGAGCGCTATCGGCCGTCGGCGGGGCCCGGGATCCGTTGATTCAGAGCGACCAGCGGCAGCAGATAATGAAGCTGTCCCACCTGATCAATACAGACTGGGCTTTTACTCGGAGCGGCCGTTGGCAGGAAACAGCCTCCTGATTGGCCTCGCTGATGTTTTGAGGGTTGTTTCCTCCTGAAAGTAAAGAAATAAATTTTAAAACCTGGGACCCCCCTGCCTCTCTCTCTCGCCCCCAATTTTCTGCCCGTGCTTCTTCCAGAACCTGCCACCTGAAATGCGAACACTGGGGATTTGTTTTGGAGAGTGGCGGTCATGTTATTGGGCCTCTGATTGGATTTTATCAGACCAGACTTCCATTTTTTTAGGTGGTTATCCTCCCGAGTCGGAGGTCTGAGTCTGGGAGTGTGTGTGAGACGGTGTGTATGTGTGTGCGTGAGCGAGACAGTGAGTGTGTTTGTTTGTTATGTACAGGAGAGTGTTTGTGACAGAATAGTGTGCATGTGTGTGTTCGTATGTGTGCGTGTGTGTGTGTGTGTCTGTGCTTGCGCGAGTGTATGTAAGTGTGGTAGTGACTATATGTGTGTGTATGTGTGATAGTGACTGTACGCGTTTGTGTATGTGTGTGGTAGTGACTGTATGTCTGTGTGTGTGTAATTCTGGTAGCTACTGTGTGTGTGTGTGTGTGTGTGTAATTGTGGTAGTTACTGTGTGTGTGTGTGTGTGTGTGTGTGTGTGTGTGTAAAATTGTGGTAGTTACTGTATGTGTGTGTGTGGTAGTGACTGTGTGTGTGTGAGAGTGTATGGGTGGACATGCGTGTAGCAGTGACTGTGACGGAGCCCCTGGGAGCCCCAGCAGGGCCGGCCTGTGAGCCGCGCCACAGCAGAGCTACAGCCGCACAGATGGGCCTCTCCAGTCCCACAGGAGGCCCATCAATATTTAATAAGACAAAACCATAATGGGCACATCTAATGACCAGGGTGTTTGAGTGTTAGCATTAGTCAGTATGAACCTCCTGCAAAAATAGTTTGTGTGTGTGTTTGTGTGTGTGTGTGTGTGTATGTGTGTGTGCACATGCATGCGTCAGAGAGAGAGAGAGAAAGAGAGCGAGAAAGATCTCAGAGGTACATTATAATTATGACAATGTGTAACCACCCAGACAAGAGGCAAAAGGTACAATTTGTTATGTATTCAACTGTCAAATATTAATCTGACACTTGGCTAAATGCTGTAAATCGTTATCCGGACTTTCTTAAAATTGCATTTGGAATTCACATGTCGTTAATGCAATCCTTTGACCATATTTAGCGGCTTGAATGAACTGAATTGAGTGGGAGGCAAAAATGGAGAGAGACAGGGATACGGAGAAAGCAAAATCTGACAGAAATCCTCCGTTCGGAGAAAATCTGCCGGCTTCAACGACAGCGGTTCCTGGCAGCAGCAACTTAGGACATTTTCTGCCAGTGTATCAGCGTGGATCAGAGAGAGAGAAGGGGAGGGGGTAGATGGCAGAGGGAGGGATGGAGAGAGAGCGAGAGAGAGATGGGCGGCTCGCATTGTTCGGACAGCTCTATCTCAGCCGAGAGGTGGAGGGGAATACAGGGGAAGAGAGAGGCGGATGAAGGGACAGAAGGAGAGAGAAAAATCGCTCACCTGGAGTGTGTGGGCCTCTCAACCGCACGGCCTGCTGGAAGGAGAGAGAGAGAGAGACCGTGAGAGCGAGGGATGAAAAAGAATGACAGCTCAATTGCTCGGCTGACACAACCGGCTTGAGGGCTATGATTGAGATAGATTGAGGAAGAGGACGAGGAAGAGCACCACGCCCTTTTTCCGGCACATTCTGGCTCCGACATTCATCTTTCCTGGGCTTTATCTCCCATTTGTTCCCTGTGCTCCCACATGTGATTCATCTCTCTCCTTCACTCCTCCTCTTATGTGCAATTATCAGTTCCTTTCATCTTCATTTTATAATGTTTTCCCCCCTTTCCTTGCCCTCAGGGGAGTGTTAAATCCTCCCCAACACGACATGATACAAACTGTAGACATAATATTCACATATTGCCATTATGTACACAGTGGGCTGTACTTGTTGGCGCTCGTTTATCATTTGCATAAGTTGCTTACAGGCTCGGTTGATGATTGCAGCCCATTACGCGCTGGGCGCATAGAGCCGTGCACGTCTGTCACATTAACGCTAAATAATCGAGCCGTTCGGCTCGGCAAATGTGCTCGTCCGGAGAGCGGTCAAGGAACGCCATTGGTCAGCCTGGGCCGGGTGCACGGCGCTTATTTCAGTAAAGTTACGTGTGGCCGCTGGTGCTTGATTTGAATTAGAATTTTAAAACCTCTTCCTCATTATGTTTTCCATTATCTAATCAATTATTCATGAAATCCACAAATGAGAACACTCAGCCACTCGACGGATGGTAGGGGAACTGTATTTTTTCGGGTGGGGGGTAGCAGTTGTTGTTTTTTTTTCATCATCTCCAAAAACGCGATGAGACAAAAGATTTTTGTGGGTTTTATTTAGTCCCGTGCCAGAGAGGGGATTAGAGGTGGATGATAGGAGAGAGAGGGATGGACAGAGACAGCTGAGGGAGAGACTGACAGTGGAAAGACACAAGAGGTGGCAGATGGGAGGAATGGTGGACTGGAGCTCTTGGGAGAGAGAATGAGGGAACGGGAGGTAGAGAGAGGGGTGCTGCCACGGCAACTGTAACATGACCAATAATGTGCCTATGATGTGCAACACGCGGATAATGGAAGAGATACAAAATGGCCGAATTAAAAAGGGAGAAATTTGCCTTGGACGAATCTTAGGTTACTGATCCAACAATGGCTGAGAGACGGGAAATTGTGTTCAAATAAACCCCCCCCCCTTTTTTTAAAGCTGGATAAAATAGGAACCCATAATGAGAAAACTTAGACCCCCTGCCCCATCTTAATCTACAGCTCACCCCCCTCCCCAACATTCATTCCCCACCTAAAAAACCCTATTGTGTTTTTATATTACAGTCACAAATTGCGGATGTTAAAAGCATCCCCGCTCTCTCCCCTCTCTCCCTCCAGCTCTCGTTTGATTCGCTCACTCGCTCGCTCACTCATGCCAGGCCACCCGCCTCTCGCGCAAAGACAAATAAACCTGCGCAGGGGCCGGGGATATTGAAAAAGAAACAAATGACCTTTTCTTACTTTCATTTCTTTTCTACCCTTCCCTGTCCCTTGCTAATGGCTGTTTGCCTTTGTCGAAAGGGCTTAGCTTTCTCACACGGGGGACGGACTGAGGGAGACGGGGCAGAACAATGCGTTCGGAGGGGGGGAAAAAGGAAAGAAAATATTTCATTTAGTTCAATTTTCATTCCCTCATGGCACAAATCTACACCCTCTCGCCGCAATAATAAAAGAAACAGACGGGCACGGAAAGGTAGAATGAGCGAGAGAAAGAATTAGGTGTCAATATTTGCGCTCTTCGGCTCCACGGATAGCAACAGACATATTACACATTGTCTCTCTCTGTAAGCCAATTCAATAATTCTGGGTTCAGTCTGAGATCATGTAGACTCACGGTTGCCGTGGAGAAATTTTGTGAGATACAGGCGAAAGCAGAACGGGGAAAGAGCGAGAGCGCGTGGGAAACCGTTAGACATTTATCCACTAAGACATTTCGCAACCTGAGATGCACCGCAGGAGTTTGATCCCTTAAAACGGGGATGACAAGAAAACCGAGCGAACGAACAGGCAGTAACAACTTCTCCCCATCGTTCAACTTTTTCCCGCGATTTTTCTGCTTGTGTGTGGCTCTCGTATACAGTGCTTTGAGACTGAAGTAATCGCGTCACTGCAAATGGTTAGAAATGTTGGTTTATATGTTTGGAGTGGGCCTACTAGCAGTGGGCTTAAACGATTTGCTCTTTATTGTGTCGACAGACTCACAGTACTGTATGAATATTGGCCTCCTTGGGGATGGTGGTTTTTGGGGCGGGGGGGGGTGTAAAGAGACTGGCGGTTGTAGGGCAGAGGTGACTGCATTGCCCCATCTGCTAAGGCGAACAACATAGCAGGGGATTGATAGGGATGACAATCCAGCCCCACCCCTAGTTATCCGACCCCCCCAAGAGCTGACGGAGCGAGGAGTGACCCGTTACGGACCACATCCCGAGTGTGACAGATGGGGTGTCACCCCCCCCTTCCATTTCCCCCTACAGTGGGCAAGGTCACGACCTTCAACCTTATCCTCAACCCCTCAGGACTAGGCCAAACATATGGAAGCAGTAGGTACACTCCTAAAAAAATGATTTATAGAGTCCTCCTGAAGCGTGGGTGCTTGCGAGAGCACGGTGAGAAATGTAAATGTCAGGGGGTCACACAGAGAAGGTAAAAATCCTGCCTCAGCCCATGACCTTCTTCAATAAGATGGGCCTGTATCACCAAACCCAGTAAAGGTTCGGTCACATCAGCATTTAAAAGGTGAACTTTGGCCCTGTCTGTCGCTCTGTCACTGCCTCCCATCGAAATTTGTGCGAAAGGCGAAAACACGTCATTTCCGGTTGCGAAGCGATTTTGCTTATTGGCATCACGGAGAGTTGAACAAAGTTGAACTTTGACCCGTGAATTTGCGCTGTCCTCCTGATGTTAGCCAAGAGAAATTCAGGTGGCTCTTGTTGATATATCACATTGGAGGAAGGCGTCATTCTGACAGTCAGCCATTGTGAAATTTTGTACCTCGGCTGATTATAAAAACAAACGTAAACTAGAGAACATGTGGGATTGCACCAGCCCCGACAGTGATGCCAGTTGTTTACAGTTTAGCAGTCCTCATTATAACACGTTCAGTGAGTGCGTATTCATACCACACCCTTCTTTGAGCTCAGCCTGGGTTTTTATCCCAACAACTCATCTGTTATGTTTTTTGACTTAATCTTAAAAAGTTACTATGCTATTGTGTCACAAGAATTGTCTTCTAACACACCCGCATTCTTATAAACACCGATCACCTGAAAATAACACCAACATCACTATTGCGGCTGGTGAAAAAGAATGCACGCTGATTGCAGTCAGCACCGAGTCAGCAGTTGACGGTTGTGTTATATATCATTTCGCAGCGAAAACAAAACTCTTTTCGCAAGACACTTTGCAAATGTGACTGGGGCTTGAGGGCACTTGTGAAAAAATACTATTGTTCTAAGCTATAGTTATCCTATCGTAAATGGGTGGTATTTTCGCCATCATGGTGTAATATTACTATAGTGATACTACAGCTGTTCAAACTACAGCAATACAGTTGTGTGGACTATAGTAATATCATGGTACTGTTGACTGTGGTAATACTATGTTAAAATGTGATGGCAATAGTACTATTCTAGTTATACTATGCAAACTATAGTAATACTATAAATATGCCAAAATTACTATAGTATTACTAAGAAATAAATATAGGATATTTTCATAAGGGATCAGCAAATCCTGATGGTTTGAACCCAAAACCTGGAGTGGAATTGTACTTTTTCAGCCTGGAGTTTAGTGCTCTACAGCCTTCAGATAATCACACCCTGACCCCACCCCAGATTTGGTGCTCCCTGCCATGTCTGTACAACTGCTATTGCTTTCAGTATAGTTTCACATATCAAATCTCACTCCTTACATTGACACTTATTCAGGTAATGCCAACTTACAACGCTTAACCCCTTGAATACTACCTTTTCACTTAAGTTGTCCCTTAAGTAGGTTCACAGTCAGAAAAAGCTTTTTTTTCATATTGTAGAACAAAGTCACATACATATTCTATATCTGCCGGTTGCAGCACTTCACTGAAGCTGCATCGCACTCATATTGAGGGAAATATTCAAACCGGGACGCCTTGTTTTTATGGCCACATCATGGCATCAAATGGAAAATATCTAGATCTTGCTCATTATTTTATACATATTTCCCAGTAATTCAGCAGGACATATTTGGGATCATTGGAAACGATGGTATCTGCGCGAGAATGTAAAACAGGCCTGAAGTTCCTCGGGTTTGAATACAGCAGCTGCGTTTGCCAGACCAATATATATGTCCATTGGTTTTTTGGGGTTAAATTTGACCTGTTAGATAGAGGCAGGTCTTTTCTCTCCACTGTATGAGTGTGTTTTCAGCCCAGTGCAGAGTGTATTTCAACAATTGCTGGCTTTTTGGAGATTGAGACCATATTTTACTCTCTCTGCTTCAGTAACTTGCTGCCAGTGTCTCACTACAATCATTTGAAAATAATTTACATATGTAGTATTGGAAACTTCCAAATGAAAATGCAATCATTAAGAAAAGAATTAATTAGAAATTAAAAATTAATTTCTGTACATCTGTCACTTCTCGGGGCTATAAAGGTGCAACAGCGGCAGTAATGACAGACGTGCTGTAATTAGTCCACAGTAAACAATTAACAACAGGAACGTTTGAATGCAAATTAGAGACATACACACACGCGCACAAACAAACAGACACACAAAAGCCTCTCACTGATGATAAGGCAGCGCGATGCAGTCAAACAACCTTCGCAATTATGTAAACCTGCCAGGTTATTGTCTGGGAAATGATGTCGATTTATTTATTCATTGTTTTTGAGGGCTCCGTCCATTAAAATATTTCCATGCCATTTTAATGATGAGCCCTGCAGGTAGGGTAAAAGACTGGCGCTGAATTTTTGTGCAGGACTGAATTTTAAGTTTAAAATGGCGAACACAGCTTGCAACGCAGTTACAATGGAGGCAAAATCATTCTGCATTGCGTCAAATTGTACTCATGTCTCCGATGGTCACAAAATTGGGTTCAGGCTGGGTAATGAGTGACAAAGAATATTTTTTTTCCGATTCTTTCCCTCTTGTAATTGCTGTAGGCTATTGATTATGCAGTTATATGGCCAAATGGATTCCATTTTTAAATTCTGCCACCGTCATTTTTTGAAATGGATATCATTCTTGGTTTTTGTGCAAGTCATTTGATTTCTGGTTTTGTAAATACATCCGGCTGTTTCTTCCAACCCGGAGATTGGGTTGAAATGCAATTTTCTATGTGCCATCGCTGTTTTATGATGTTGTTATTATTATTATTTCTTTGCTGTCATTTTCTGTTCTTATTTTTGTTATTTCTGCCTTATTTTGTCATATTGGGAGTAGACAAGGCGTATCGTCTAATATACTGTATATTTAATATATGTGCGTGAGCTGTCTATCGGGCATTAGTTTCAAATATGTAATGTCTGTGTTCCTGTGCTCGTGTTCTCGTCTGTAGTCATGGTTAAATCGTTTTTGTTTTTTTTTGAACAATCACATACCAGACAAAAATGAACTGTTACTCTGTTAACAAAGAGACTTTCTCTGTCTCTTTCAGTTTTTGTTCATTTTTTTCCTTTTTTTAACCTGTACTTCTCTGAGGGAGTAATTTTAGTCATCATCAATTAATTATGCAGCAATGGAAAATTGAGGTGAGCGGGTTTGGGGGAGGGAGACAAACAGAAAAAAGGCAAGAGACAAGGTGAGACGGAGAGATAAAGGGAGACTGAGGGGAGTGTGGAGATTGAGAGAAGGAGCGGAGAGAGACGGAATGAAATGGAGAATTTGGAGGTCTACCCTGGGGAAGAGGGAGAGAATGAGAGTGAGAGAGGATAATAATAATCATTAAGTAATGCTGCTGGTGTTTGATATAAAACATGTTTGCATGTTTCCTGTTTGCTTTGACAATATGTACCATGTGTAAGTCGTGCCAATAAAGAACAATGAACTGAGCTGAACTGAACTTGACAGGGTGGAAGAGAGAGAGAATAGGAAGGAGGGAGATATAGAGAGAGGTGGTTGTAAGTCGACGGTAATGAGGTGGTGAAGAAAGGGTGACGGAGAGAGGCTGTTGGTGACTGACAGGTTAAACCATGAAGCTGAATGATCAGTGCTTACAGTGGGGTTTTTGAAAAGAGCTCAGCACTCGCTCGGATCCTGGACCCTGTCCCATGATTTGAGATCATCTGCTGGAGGTCCTTTACAAGTCTTTGTCTCCCCTCTCAGAAAGCTCAGCTCAGTCACTAATTACAGCCCTCCATCACACCCCTGATTAGCTTTAATTAGAGCCATTTAAATAATTTCCCCTTTTTTTGTCCTCTGAAGATCAAGAAGATGTTCATGGAGTAATCTGAGCGACTTCAGTTTCTACAAGCTGTTACCTTCTCATCTCTAATGAAGGAGAAACTTGGTCAGGATTCAAGGGAAGGTCCTGGAGGAAATATGGTTGAGGGTGCTGTGATTTATGCTCTGCTTTATAGATAGGGATGTAAATACTGTATATGATTGTCAACACTCAGTTTTGATTTTTGGTTTGCGCATCCATATTGAGTAAACTGTGTGACAATCACAGCCCTTTCAAATTCTGCGACAGCTCAAGTACACAGTGCTATGTGTGAGTGTGTGTGTGTGTGTGTGTGAGTGTATGTATGTGTGTGTCTGTATTTGCATGAGTGTGTGTATGTGTATTTGTGCTGAGAGTGTGTATGTGTGTGTATATTTGCGTGTCTGTTATGCATTTGTGAGCGTGTGTGTGTATGTGTTTTTGTGCGGTGTGTGTATGTGTGTTTATGTGTGTGTGTATTTGTGTGTGTGTGTATGTGTATTTGTGAGTGTGTGTACATGTATTTTATGCGGTGTGTATGTGCACGTGTTTATGTGAGCGTATTTGTGTGTGTGTGTGTGTGTGTTTGTGTATGTATTTATGTGAGTTAGTGTATTTGTGTGTGTGTGTGTGTATGAGTGAGTGTTTATGTATGTGTGTGTGTGTGAGTGTATGTATGTGTGTGTGTCTTTATTTGCATGAGTGTGTGTGCATGTGTATTCGTGCTGAGTGTGTACGTGTGTTTATGTGTGTGTGTGTGTGTGTGTGTGTGTGTGTGTGAGGGATGGATGAGCATTCTGCCCTTCGGGCCACCTCAGTAATTTCTCAAAAGATTTTCCTGTCGTTTGAGACGCCACAATCACAGGACATATCTGCGTGTCGGTTTCTCTCTGCTGTTGCGACCTGCCCATTAAAAGCCCTGAGAATCGACTTTGCGACTCACATTTTACAGTAATTGAAGTCATTATTCGGATAAGTGACATCACCCATCTCCTTTCTTTCTTACCCACATCTTCAGTCTCTTATATCCGTAGGCCCTGGAGGGCATCCTGCCATCTTAATCCCTCACTGATGTCTGTACTTCATATGAGTCACCTACCAGCCCTCCGGGCACTCTGAGACGTAATGTGGGATTTTAAACCTTTAAACCTTACCTGCTGTAAAGGACGACGTTAAAGAAGGAGTGCGCTTGGGGGGAGGGTAGGAGGCTATTAGGGGAGGTATCACTTTCAAGGTTCAAACTGGGTGGTTGATCTTGTGGTTACAGCTTGCCAGATCACAGTGAAGCGGACGGCGGGCCTTGAGTAGGCTGAAGCTTGGAATGTGTCCAATCCGGTGTTGCACAGCATATGTGTTCTGGTGTCAATAAATTTCCACCCCTGCCCTACCCCCTGCTTCCACACACGTCTACATCTCCGCTCCATGTTACCAGACATGACAATACCAGCTGGGCTGTTTTGAAGGACGAGGAGTCAGAGAGAGACAGATTGTAACACTGGGAGCGTTTGTTTCTCCGCAGCCCGAATCACAGCGTGCGATTTGGGTTTTTTTTTTTTTCTCAGATCAGTGCTCCCCGCCCCCGCGCCTCCTGCTCGGAAAATATGAACTTTGAAGAAGAAAGGAGAACGACAATTTACAGTTTATTTTATGTCAGAAAAGTTGTGAACGCACGTATTTGCAAATGCCAGGTGCAACTTTGTCACCGACACAGAGTGCAGAATGAATGGGTCACATCAATTCATGGAACCGGGGGCTGGGAAGTCTGAGTCCTGTCATGTAGTACCCTTCCCTTTACCTCTGACAGCTGATATCACTGCATACTTCAACCTCTGAGCAGACGGATAGCGTTGATCAGCAATTCAAGGTGATTGGAAGGAAACATTTGAAAAATGAGTATATTCGGGGTTTTCCATCGCCGAATGGCACCACTTATCCTTGGAGATGTAGTTGGCAGATTATCCCTTCATGGGCCCAGTGAGGACCCTCAGTTGAACTCTACAGTCTTTCACTCTCCATTAAGAACTGACCGTTTTAGCAGGCCCACAGGAAATATATAAATTCTTACTGGATACACTTGAGAAGCAGAGCAGATGCTTTGGTGATATCCCAGTGTTTTAAAAGCCCAGGTGGACTGAAACTTCTACTCTGACCCAAGTCACCGAGGGTACTGTGTGGAGAGTTGCGATGGCCGGGCCACTGCTGGAGTCTCCATTTGATGTAGCAAAGCACCGAACTGGACAGATAGGATCGAGGTTTGGGAGAGGGTTTCTCAGGTTCCCGCATGTTAACCCTTGGGACTCGTTTAATCGGTGCGCACACTGAGGCACTGAATCACCTGTGTATTTGCATGTGTCTTCTCCCATTAAAAGGAGCGATTGATTTTGATCTGTCCTGGTAAGGGGTCCAGTTTACAGATCTCTGAGCAGCTATTATGCAAACTCATGCTACCTATAGCGTTCTCTGGCCTTCACCTTGGTGTGTCAGAAATGCACGCGCGCGTGTGTGTGTGTGTTATGTGCGTGAGAAAGGAGGAGGGTATGTGAGAGTGAGATAGTCTGTCTGTGTTTGTGGGAGTGTGTGTATGTGTGTGTGTTTATGTTATGTGTGTGAGAAAGGAGGAGGGTATGTGAGAGTGAGATAGTCTGTCCGTGTTTGTGGGAGTGTGTGTATGTGTGTGTGTTTGTGTTATGTGTGTGAGAAAGGAGGAGGGTATGTGAGAGTGAGATAGTCTGTGTTTGGGGGTGTGTGTGTGTGTGTGTGTGTGTGTGTGTAAGAAGGACAGGCAGGGAATGTGTGTGTAAATGTCAGAGAGGCAGAGCTTGGGGAAGAATAAGAGAAAGCCTACGTGTACACTCAGGAGTATTTGTGTGTGAGGCAAGGAGAGGCCATTGGTGCGCCAGTGAGGAAGAGGTTGTGCGTGCATGTGTGTGTGTGTTTGTGTGTGCACGTATTGGAGAGCCTTTGAGAGTTAGAGAGTCTGCATTCGTTTGTAGGGTGTGTGTGTGTGTGTGTGTGTGTCTGTGCGTGTATGAGTGTGTACCTGTGTGAGGATTCATTCAGTATGTGAGAACCTCTGAGTAAGACTGCCTGGAAGCTATTGTCTGTGATTGTATCTGAGTGTCTGCGAGTATAAAAGGAGTGAAATATTAGTGATGACATTATGGCCGGGAAAAACACTCGCCATTGTTTATCTGGCCTGCGTCTAGTCATATCTGTGTCTTTGTTCCAGAAAAAGTCGATGCGGGTGCATGTTTGTACCCGTGTGCATATCTACATGCTGGTCGCAGTCTCGCACAGCGAGATATTGATTACTGTGTGAGGCTAATAATTGGCCCGGTCTATGGGCTGTCATGTTCTACCTGATTGTTTAGAATGATAGAACCATCACTATCTGCCACTATTGCTCTCCTCCTCATTTTACGCCTTATCTGAGTCCGCCTCTCCTTATCCCGCTCGCTGTCCTCATCTCTCCGTAAATCTGTCTCCCTTTTTATCGGTAGATTGATCGGCCTTGTCTCTGTACAGTGCCTTAGTAGCCTCATACATCAGTCATTCCAACAAGTTGCTATCAGTGTGTCAGGCAGCCGTGTCACTAACGATCATGCAAAGCCCAACATAAGTGAATAGCCTGACCACATAGCCTACAACACTGGAGGGGCGAACAGGGCCTGACTTGCCCAGATCCTTTGCTCGCTCAAAACCTTTAAGCTTAAGTATAACAGGATTAATATTGATATGATAATTTCACTCTGAAAGGCGGCGTGTCAATCATAAGAGTTAAGATCCATGCATTCATATAGTATCCCCTTTTCCCAATACGCTCCGATGAACAAGGCTAGTTTGATGTGATCCATCTGGTCTGTCTTCAGTTTATTAGTAAAAGATGAAAATATCAATCTGTAGTTGAAATGCATAATCCGCTGCCGCACGAGTCATGCATGTTTTTCTTATCTGTGTATAATCAATGCAAATGTCGCTTTTTATTTACTGTTAGAATGCATTCGAGGGCAAACTGACGTTGACGCGCTGAAGGATTGACAGGATAATTGCAAGCTGCAGAATGTCAAGTTAGCTTGCTAGTTTCGCAACCTTTGCGAGTTTAAAAATAAGTTTCATAGTATGGATATCCTAATGGAGTTTTACATAATGATTTCATCAGGGCAATTAGGAGTGATTTGTAGCGATGGTTCATAGACAGGTGCAGAAGTTCGTCCCACATTGTAATTCATGGCCCTTTTTCAAATGCACTCTTATGCAGATTGTTTGAAATCAATTACTATGCAGCAACGTCGTCGTTGATTTCCTGCTTTTGAACTCAGCAAAACGCGGAACAAAAATCAAGCTGGTTACACAAGCATTTGCATTAATTATTGGCCATTTTAACGGTTTTTCATGCCCTTAAATGTCGTGCATTGGCATGAGCATACAGTGCTCCCAAAGACTGGCATTGCCTCTTGTAATAAGACCATAAATACAGAAACTTCTGGCCCATGGGTGGTGCTAAACAGACCGCTAGTGACCCCCTCAGTCCGGAATGACAACTGCGCCAAATAGTTTGGTTGAGCAGTGATTACTCACTCCCGGCGTCTCAATAAAACACAAGCAAATTTACTTTTAAATGAAGTCTCCTTCAGGGAATGTAATTATTACGGATGTTACTGTTTTTAAATTTATGCTTTTATAACCAGAATGCTGTGGTAAGTTTGTTTGCTCGCATGGTTCTGATTTTGAACAGAGACGTTTTCATTTAACGGTTTATTTTTGTGACTGTTAAACATTAGATTGAAAATGTAGTTCGGGCAAGGGAATGGAGTAAATTCGGGAAATGCGGTACTCCAGCACCGAGGAAGAGACATGGCTCAGGAAACAGAATTTCACCGCAAGGCACTTCCTCTGCCACGTCTGAGCCAACTTCAGCCTCGGATCATTCATCCACGGCAGCAGCGGGCAGAAGGAAGCGAGAAGGACGGAACAATTTTCTAAAAATCGGTAAAGAATATAAAGAAAAACAAATCTATTTTTCTCTTTACATCAATGTTTGTCACGAGGCAGCAAGCGCATTGCCTAGAATGGACGTTAGTTAAACTATCTGAATCATTATTTTTCCTTATGCTGAAATGACTAACGTTGTTGAAAACTGTAAAGTATATTGTATTTGCTTGATCTTTCACTCTCGGATTACACTTCTGTTGCAGAAACTTTGCTATTTGATTAAATCCCAGTCGACACAGGAAGATGAAGATGATTTTAAAGTTGCTAATATTGATGGCAGAAAATAACGAAGTAACAGTTAGTTATTATCCAGGGGAAAAGAGTCGTTACCGAAACAATAGTTTCCATTTGCAAACTGCAAAGCGCATGATTCTCTAAGGCATTAAGTGTAGGAAAAAGCTTTTAGCACATGCAAATATAATAATACAACCAGTGATTGCTGCAAAACTAATTTCATGACCAGCCATTAGTCACACTATTGGTGTTGAATGAGCCGACATCATTTTGCTCACGCTGAAGTCCGAGTTAGTCATGCCCAATATTAAGTCTTTCAAGTTAGTATTATTTCGCGCAACTTGCGTCACGAGAAGCTTGGCTTGGTTGGCAATGCATTTCCATTTCTTATCACTCGGCCTATGAATGCGGTTGAACAGCATGCAGCCAGCGTTTGTTCTTTTGTATTAACAGTTCGCTTCCGAATTTCTTGTTCTGTGGTTAAGGGCAGGCTGCCATGTCCAGTAGGTGCTCCTTTTCCTGTATCCGCTTGCTGGTACTGCTAGCTTTGGTGTGGCCAGCAAACTCACAGGGCCCTGCAGCATCCAGCCCCCCTGAACAGGGCCGCGACAGGCTGGATGATATTAGCTGGTCCCTGGGACTGCGTCTGTATCGCGCCCTGCGGGACGATGGGGTCGAGAATCCCCTCTTTTCCCCCTTGCTGCTGGCCGGTTCATTGGCAGTCCTGGGTGGAAAGGCTGGGGGATCCACAGCGAGGCAAATCCAGGAGGCTCTTAATTCCACCGCCCAGCTGATGAAGGACCGACGGGAGGTGCTGTCCGGGGCGATGAAGTCTGCTTACGCGGCTAATGGCTCTAGCTTCAGTCTCCACACTGCCTCTGCGGTTTTCACCAAGGAGCCCCCCTCTCTGGATCCAGAGTTCTTGGAGGATGCGCGAACTCTATTCCAGCTGGAGCACGTCCCCCTCAGCCCCGGGGACAGCCGAGCAGTCCTGGACACCCTCCTCACCTGGGCTGAGAAAGGGGGCATGGCCGGGGCCAATATGGCGGACTTGACTAGAGGAATCAAAGCCAAGTCAGGAGCGCTCAACCTTGCCCACGTGCTGCGCTTCAAAGGTAAGGGGGGCTGACTGTGAGAAAAGTCAGTGGTCGTCTAAACTAGGCCCAAACCGATGCATTAGAATTATGAAGCTCCATCTGCGCAATGTGCAGCCCTACGATATTCAATGGCACAGATTCCCTCAACAAAATGGATAAGCTTTTAAGTGGAGTACATTACTTTAATATCCTACCAAAGTCATTGCCCTTGATACTTTTGACCACTCTGTGTGAAGTTTCTCAGATAAATGGAAATGGCCTATTTTAGTATGGGCTTAATGGAGATGGAACTTCATAACTCTCTGGTGTCGTTCTGTGTTTAGAATAATAAGGTTCCAGTTCCAGAAGGCGCCATATTTAAAAAAAAGAATATTGAAGTGAGACTCAAATTCTAACTCCTTGACCTTAAAAATGCTTCAAAACATGAAATCAAGGTAAATATATATTTAAAAAAAAAAAAAAAAGTTGTGTGAAAAAAATGACCTGCTCACACGGGAACATTTGGTAGATCTGGCTACTCAGTATTTCAAACTGATATGAAAATGGTATGAATCTGTCATGTAATGCTTAAGTGTGAGGGGGAAAAAATGTGTTAAGAAATGAGACTTAAACAAGTCAATGATAAATTCTAAAATGGCCAAATCAAAACTTGAGAATCACGGTTACAAAACCATGACGAAAAAATGTATTCTATATTAATTGCTCAGTGCATGAACATACTCGTAAATACTGTATTATGTCATGTAAGCATCACACCCCTCCTAGTACATGACGTTTAAGAAGTCTTCTCCATCCCACTACAGTGTCTGCATGCACAGGCTTTCTATTTTATCATGTTTGTGGTACTCCTGAGCTATTTGCATCATACACACCTAAGCATTAGCAAGCTACGGATAAGTTACTGCAGTTAGTAAATTTTATGACTTAAAGGAGCTGTGTCACTATTACTGCGCATGCTCAGAACTTAGATCTTAAGAAAGTGAATCTGCTTGACTGCAAGTCATAATCTGATTCCATCTTTGCCAGTCGGTCTTCGTTATGCATTGTATTTATATATTGTAGTTACTCGGGCGTTATGCTTTCTATATTATCTTAAGGAGGTTTATGTGGAAATTTGAGGATTCACTTCGCTATTTTAAGCTTTAGCCAAGGGATACAAAGAATGTAAGATGGTTGCCGTCACTAATAATCATAGAAGAAGAAAAATACCTTCTAGATTTTGACTTGCAGTTGAGCAGATTTACTTTGTTCCAAGTTGTGAGCATGCGCAGTAATCGTGACGCAGCTCTTGTAAGTCACGTTCACCCATACGCAAATGACCATTGCCTGCCTAGGCGAAATTTGTATTTTGTTGTGCTGATTGTGGGTAGTGCAGGATGTGTCTCCAGTCAATGGCACCCAAGTGAGGTCACACACTTTTTGCTAGCTGGTGAGTCACCAATTTCACCTGTCAAAGTTCACCGAAGTTGAACTCCACTGGAGGCGAAGATTCAAATATGCCTTGCCACCAGAAGCAAATGTTTCATTCACCCCTTTGCACCCATAGAATGGAAGTGAATGGGAGGTTAATGATCGCCGGCGTTAATTCTGCATGTATGACTGTGCCGTTAGTCAGCTTAAATTGCAAGCAAGCTAGTTGGCTAGTAATTTGTGTAATACCACTACAGTTAGACTTGATCTGAATTTCAGTTTTGCAACAGAATAAGTCAATTACCCTGCTATTTAGTGACTGTTCATAGGAAAGGTAGCAAGCTGGGAAATTCATGTTACAGCTTCAGCTGACCTGTTCAGTCTGCCGTCTGTCCGAGCAAGGTTTTCATAAGACAGTGAGCACACGAACACTGCTAACTTTTACATTAACTTTGTTTAAAACTTAGAAAAGTGTGTTACCTGGGTACCACCATATTATATATCACCATATCTGTGCTCCATAACCTGTATGTGGCTTATTCCATGGAATTGGTGTTTTTTTATGTCCCCCAGAAAAAAATCAGTCATAAAATTAATACAGTAACAATAACAAAAAAGTAATTTACTGTGTCTTCTCTCCTTAATAGAACATCAAATTGAAGTCAATTAAATATTATTTTGAATAATTACTTTTATACTGGCGAGGGTGAGATTTATGGTGCAACAAAAAATACGCAGACTAGCTTGTTCACAGTGTTAATCAGTTTGCCGCTGAGAGGCGAAGACACAGCGCCACCGCAAGCTTGTGACGCACGCTAGAACAGCAAACTGATTGCCATGGTACGGAATCACAGCCGACTATTGTCCACGCCCCCATTTTGAAATTGCTGTTGCACCAAGTAGTTTTGAAATGTTTATTTTTAATCCTTCACATTTGATTGGCAATTTGGAGGTCAAATTTGTTTGAAAAAGGTGGAATACTAGGTGTGGGAGCGAGAGAGTGATTTTGGTTGATTTTCGAACATTCAAAAGCATTGTTGAATGGTGCGTATACGTAGAACTCTATAATGTTAGGTTTGTAGTTGATTTTGCGGGTGGAACTTCAAATATTTTTTTAAAATACAGTCATCCAGACTTAATTTTCAGAAAGAAATCACCACCACGGTTTTACTGAAAACTGACTGCTCAGTACTATGTACATAAGTCTGTCCCAACAAAAATTGTCAGATGGAAGCTTATAATTCTAATGCAACAAAATACTGGCGCCTGTAGTGGAACTGCTCATGGGTATAACTAAGTACACATTGTCAGCGCTGCGTCTTCAGCTGAATCAACACTCCAGAAAACAGAAGGAAAGGCTCTAGGCTGTCCTTTTCTTGTTTCTGCTAATTATTTCGACTCCAGCGAGGAGCTCATAGAAATTTGTCTTGAATATGATTTGGTTTGCGTCATGCAATGTAGCACAGGGTTTACCTGAGTCATGCTCCATACAAGTAAAATGCTCATATTAATAATCACTATTTTACCCCCTGAACATATACTGCTGAAACTCATGGTTTGATGAATTCTTCTTTTCATTCTGTTGTTTTCCTCTACTGGACAGTTATATGCTAACTTTACAATGTGTAGTTGGAATGATAGGCATACGACCGACCGGTATATGCAATACATGACCATTTGTCCCGATCACGTGACTGAGAAGGGGTTAACCCGCTTTTGATGTTTTGTAAAGCGAATGTCGGTAGATGAGTTCCATGAGCTCGTCAAAGCAACATATTTGTATTCTATCATGTGTATTAAATATGGAAGTATTTTGCACAAACTAATTTTTATTAGGGTGTACATATAGGTTAAGGTAATTACGATTACTGGTGCAAAGCGATATCCAGGTCGAGGTCTCGGAGACCTATAGTGTTTGTGATTTTTTTTTTTTTTTTTTTTTTTGTCATTTATTCAGTGCTTAATTTATCAGATAAAGCAGTTTATTCTACCTTACGTGGTTTCTTGGGTCAGACTTCTTTCTTTTTACTGATTTTTACAATAGAAAACTATTGACTTGGTGTTCCTCTCATTCCCCTTGAGAGTGGCCAACCGTTTGAATCAAAAAAAGAAAAGCTGGTGTTACAGGTGTAACGTCTTTATTGAGATCTCTTCAGCAGTGTAGTATCCCTGCAAAGGGAAAGAACCTATTACCAGGTGCATGCAAAGCCACATGCTACAGACCATGCCACACACATTTAAAGCTAGGTCACTAGGAGACAGTTGGTGCAGGATGAGAGGCACACAGTGCTAATAGTGTTCATTAGCATGACTGTAAGTGTTCATTAGCACGACAGTACAACAGGGAGTTAAGAAAATAACCTGAGGGGCGTAATACAAAGCGAGATTAGTTGGTTAGCACGTTGTGTTGAGCCTAAAGCGAGAGTTTTCAGTGTCGCGAAGGTGGCTCTGTTTTAACCTACCATGGTGACTTGCGGTATCTCTGGTTGCGAGTTAATGGTTTGTTGAGTCAGCTCGTGCTGAGAAAGCTTGGGTAATTTTGAAAGTGCTTTGTGGTGCACCCCTGTGGAGAATATAATACAATTTGGACGCAGATTGTGTTAGGGTTAGTAGTTTTGTTTGGCATAGCTGGGAAGTGTGGCTAGTTTCATAGCACAACGTTTTATGGGTCAGGGTGCACATTAAATTGGTGGATTTTGTAGGTTCTCAAATGGAAATATGTACTGATAGGCAGTACCAGTAAAAAGACTGCACACCCTGGTGTGATGGAACTCTGGTTTTAGGACATTTGGTGGTATAACTTCTGTAAATAACCTCAAACGGCACAAAGTGAGAAGAGATGGAAGATGAAAAAGAATAATTTATTTCACGGGATAGTGTCTTAAACTTTGGAATAAATTGTTCCAGGGACTTACTGCATAGAAATGACAAGGAGAAGCAACCCACAAATGCAACAAATTCAAACTGGCATTGGAACTCCTACGGCTATGCTGATATGAACCATCAGAACCAAATGGCTACCCTTGTTTAATAATAAAAAAACAAACAAAAAAAAAAAACGACGCATTACCACATTTAGGTATTAGTATAGCAAATGGTTGTTATGTTGATGAATTTAAGATGCGTATTTTTTTTCAAACCTCGCAAATTCAGAATGAGGGTGTAGGATGAGCATGGGCTTGCTGAGCGTATCAATGACGAGTGCCCGGATGGACAGCAGGGGGTGCTTGAACAATAAAAAGTGCTAACCCAAACCAGCTGTATCCCTCCCACATCCCTGAGCGGTGCAAAGGCAATTCTCTCAAATGGCTGCTGTCCTCAGTTGGCACTGGCATGGCTGGATTCGATCCGATGCCGTAGTGGTCATTCCTGCACCGCAGTGCATTGCCCTTCTTAGCCAACCCAGCCTTAAAATGTGTATCTTTTGTGGTGAAATAAAATGTGTTTATCTTGACTGGTATTGCACATACAGTACTGCAAAGTATTGGATAAGATTAATTATAAATCTGAAGTTCAGCATTGGGGGAGTGCAGACCACTGATATCCATCTGGTTTCTATCCTGCTTGTTCTTAGTCATGGTCAAGGGGGGTGGAGCTAATCCCAGCATCCAATGGGCAAGAGGCAGGAACACACCTTGGACAGTTGACCAGTCAAACTCCTAGTACACACTACTCTCTGACACACTCATACCTGTGGGCAGCTGAGTCTCTAATATCTAAAATGCGCTGTACAACTTTGGTTTATGGGAGGAAACCAGAGTGTCTGGGGCAAATCCATGTGTTCACCGCCAGAACTTGACAAGGCCCACCGACATTGGGCCCATGCAGGCCGACTCAAACCCTAGTCCTCCTCGCTGTGAGGCAACAGCACTACGCTCTGCACCACCGTCTGCCTACACCAGTTGCAGAATAGCGAAATTGCTGCCATAATGGCCGAAGACCCACAGAGACACTACAATGCAGAAACACGACTGAACGTGCTCAGCGCGCTAGTGCGCTACCGCGCTACCACAGAGCGGCCGTACAGCTGACTTCCTTTGTGTCACTGTTGGGCAATTCATTAGCAGTTAAGGGCGATGCGGCGGTTGAATAATTGAGCGACGAGCATCCTCGTTTTCCTTTGCTATTCGTGTCTGACATCTGTGCAGAGACCGGTCCTGCCTGTCCAAAATACAGCTTGAGCACAGGCAGTGCCCAATTGGCTAGCTCTGTCAGTCCTGACTAATGGATGTTCCTACGCTGGTTACAGGGCTGAGGGAGGCTTGTCAGCATCTCGAGCAAATGACATGGTGTGGAGTTGTGCTCGGAAGCTATGGTTTTGATTAATATAGCCTGGGATTATGTCACAAAATAAGATGCTGATGTTGAATTACAGCAGTCTCTTGCGATACTAAGAGAGTGTCAAAGGTTGTGATGGCATAGGAGCTAAGTTCTTGAGCTTTGAATCCAAAAAATGTAGGCTCCTCTCTCTGGTGTAGATATGCGCGCTTGTGCCTCTTGCTCTTCCCACAGTACCTCCCATAAATATTCTGCTGCATTAATATATAATTTGCAGCATTAGCTATGTAAGTCTCCCTGGGTGGCTCCACTCCATCCGCTTGACAAATAAATGCGGATTGAGCAAAATGGGGAAACTTTGAAAATCCCCCAAATGCGATGAATTATAAATACGTTTGCGAAGTGATGTAGGAACGATTAAAATAAAAAAAATCTATATTTATTGTACTGCATGGTTTCACTGCATCCGCTACCGAAGCAAGTTAATCATTTTGTTGGGCCGTTCTTGGTGTCCATGGGGCGGGAATAGTTTTCTGTTGTGAAGTCAATGGCCTACCAGCTGGTTTTTGTTTTGTTGTGCGAAAGTGGTCTCTTGCTGCCCAGTCAGCGTCTGTCCTCTCTTGATTGTTTGTTCGCCGCAAATTCCTTTTAGTTAATTATTGAAAAAGCCGAAATTAAATGCGCTGCTTTGTCTCTCACTCTCAGTGCAGTGCGCAGTGTGTGTGTGTGTGTGTGTGTGTGTGTGTGTGTGTGTGTGTGTGTGGGGGGTGGGTGGGGGGGCATAAGGTTACAATCACAAATGTGGTGGAGAAAATTAAAGGGGGGTGGTGGGTGGGGGTTGTATGACAATGGATAGACTCGAGTGCTTGACAGACAGTGTGTTGGGATCCAAGACCTGTTAGGGGACTTGTGATTCACACTAGTTAATTATTTCAGCCCCTGATACGGCGTTGCTCTGACGGACGAATCTCCAATTCCGGAAAATCGCGGCCAGGAAGCATGCCGAGTGAGGGGGTGGGGGGGGGTGGGTGGGGCGGGGCGATGAGTAAACCGCAAAGACGTTTGGCCAGCAGCGCCCCTTTAAACGCGCGCCAAAAAAGCGCAGAGCCCAAGATATAAATTAGCGAAGAGCTTTCGCCTGGCTGTATGTCAGATATGATGGCTGGGGCTCTTGTTGTTATCGGGTGTCCAATGCCACGCTGCTTTAATGCATTTTAATTAATTACCGTGTTATTAGGGATAACCGCTCCCCCTGTAGGGCCGTTTAATTTCGGCTCCGAAGGGGTTTGATTGTGTCAAATCCGGATGGAAGTGGCATGTAGGCGTCAACATGCAGCTAGATTTGTAGCTACATCCAAGTACGGCGAAATGATTATGCCCGAAGCTGACTACGGGTTTGAACAAAGCTGTTGCGCTGTCGAAGGGGGGCATGTAAGAACCAATAAGGAGGAACAGTGCGCCGCATTATACAGTCAATGCGAGGTAACATTGTCCACAGACGTGGCTCGGCACGTTTCTTTTGTGTATTTCAGGCGCATTTTCCCCGTTTAAATGCGAGAATTTCCTTGACTATTTTCAGCAACTTATGTTCCTTGGGCAATGGGTGCATTTTGGAAGCGGTTCAGTTGTTGCTCTGCCGTTCACATTATGCTGGTGTTATGTTGAGAGCGCGTCCGCGCAGCTCGGCTCTCCGTGACATGAGCTCTATCAGAACGGGGTTACGTCAGACTGGAATGTGTTTCCTTGTGGGTTCCAGACAGGAACTAATTCTTTAGTTACTTATATGGAGCAAAAGCTTTACCGCTGATTTAGCACCAGTAAATTCACATTTCACAGTTTGGCTCAAACCTTACCAAAAGTGAATATCAAGGCCCATTCTTGCCCCCTTTTGTAGACCTCTAGCAGGAGCATATTTGGACATTGCGTGACTGACACGGCCCTCCGGGCGAAACTTTGCTTGGGGGACTGGGTTAAGGCATCGCATTGACCATGTTGATAGGATTTGAAATCAAAAATGGCTCTGATTGTAAGCAAGTCATCATATTTCAACAGAGGTCCCCTGTCCTCGCCTCATGCATTAATAATAAAAACGAAAAAAATTGATGCAAGACATTGTCCACAAATTATTTTGTATCTGGCTCCACATTTTAAAATGAACCCTCTAGAAAGCGTGACATTCATCAATTTTCCGGTTTGGTCATTATCCTCCGTCAGTCTTCAAAGGTGTTTTCAGGATATTTTGAGAAATTGGCTCATCAATAAATAAAACGTTCATTTCAAAAATTACATTTCTCAGGAATAGTCACTTTCATGAATAAGAATGGTTATATTTGTGCATTAATTGACCTGAAGATTGAGTGATTGCTCAAGAGAATAAAAGAACGCGATTAGCTAATAGAATTGTTCATTATAGTTCTGAAAGTCCTTGTCAGACCCCGTACGGTTGACTGGGCCATTGCTTTTCATGGTCTGACAAACTTGGTGAAGGGCACAATTAATGTTATCCATTCTGAGCAGGAGTCAGCGCTGGAGACCCTTAACATGCACTTCCTTTTCACACCTGCATTTATAAAATGAAGACGGGTCCCAGTTATTGGAGGAGTGAGTCTTTCTGACATATTCTTTCTCTGATCTTCCATTTTGGGATCAAATCTGAGCGTTTTAACTCAGAGAACAGAACTTCTGCTCATCTCAAAAACTGTGATTCTCTTACTCTTCCTTATTGCTTTGTGCCTGACCCACAAATCAATGACTGAAGAAATCCCCATTGGTAAAATAAGTGGAAATGGGAATTGGACATTTCCAAAAGATATCTTGCGTATAAATGAGATTGTCCTTTTGTGGAAGTGTTTTTTTTTTTTTTTTTTTTTTCCCCAGAATGTGTGAGGTACGAATGATTTGCCGGTGGATTTTCATATTCTACACATTTAACTGCATGTAACTGACATGAGTATCACTTTGCACTAACCAGTGAAGCAAGAATATTTCATTTAGATCATTCATGTTTCCTAAATTCCTGGTTCAACGGTTTTTCCAACTTCTTTTCCTGTCCTTTCCAATGGGTTGAGCTGAAAGCTAGGAATGGAAATTAGGAAAGGAGAGAAGGAAGGGAAGGAAGGATGTGTAAAGCAGTTGGAAAGAGACCCTTGAATCAGTGAGAGTACTTGGTTGGAGAGAACAGACCACACACAGGAGTGTTTCATCAGAGCTTATGCAGTTACTCAGTTAGCCATGGAGGACATGCTATGGGTTCACTACTTTGTGGTTTGAAAAAACCGTCCTCACCTATTACTCATGAATGTAATGAAAGGCAACGAACAGATGGCCATAACTCTCATTCTGTGGATTGAAATATGCTAGTGTGTTGCTCTTTTAGCTTTGGGAATTTGTTGTTGGTCGTCATCAAAGTTTGAGGAGTTAGTTTGGCGTGATTGACTCGGTTACAACAACTGCAGCAGGAAAAGTGAGTTTACCTTGATTGGGTTGCCGGAATGTTCCATAAAAATCACTTAAGGTCTTGTTTGAGTAGCTTTTAAACAGTTCTGATACAATGCCTGATTTCTGCAATGAACCTGTAATTTCCTCAGCAGAAAAAAACCTGTGCAAAGAGTAGGCGCCACTTGCAGATACACAACTGCGCACTTGTTTAAAGGTTAAATGTTATTCTCGAATAATTTGCTGCCTTTCTTCGGCGAAGAGCTGTCTTATCTCCCATGGCTAGGTCAACGATTTATAGAAATCGGAGGTAGACAGACGTGGGAAGAGAATGCACCATTCTTATTTTCTTTTATTACAGCATAATTGGATTTAATTAGTTTATTCACAGCACTGCCTTGTATCTATCTCCCATCCTGTTCTGTCCTTTGCGATAATTTATTTCTAGAAAATTACTCTATAGTTCTGATGGCGTTCTGATGTCTGTTGGTGGAGTGACAATGAAGTACTGGATGCTCAACTGTTTCCAGGGACATTGGCTCTGCTGGATTTCTGTTTTATGTGGCAGTTAATTGACCAATTGATGCCACTGATTGGCCGCAGATTTGACTCCCTTGGTGTCCCAGGTTTAAATCAGTCCTGATTAGAGCAGAAGAATGAGACCAGCGGTAATGCTGGCCTCCGGGGAGAGATTTAATCTCTGATTTTTCACTGACGTAACATCCATTTGTTTCTCTGTTGGAAAACAATGGCCAAGTGCGGCGTCCTTCTGTAGGCTGTAGCGAAATACGCTTCCTGTGTGTCAGACAGAGGCATTGTGGTCTTTGGGACAAAGCGCCAGCTTAATGTCAGTGTGTAATATGCAGAACTCTGTGCGAACTGACCGACCAGCTTACCTGTTTGTCTCTGGACAGGTTTGTGGGACAGAGAGTTCGACACGGACGACAATAACTTACGCCATTTTCTGGGGACCAAGTACACCAAAGTGCCCATGATTCACGGAACAGGTAAACCGTGGCTTCATCATGTAAATTGGTGGCATTGTGGAGGTTATATGCTGGAATAGAAAGTGTTTCAACCTCTTTCTGTCAATTTACAGAGGGTCTATACCCACCTATCAGCCAGAAAACCATTGAAATACATCAGAGAGTTCACCCCATCAACATCATAGTGTATACCCACTTCTCAAGGGACCACCACTGGTGTAAATACATGTACCTACGAAATATCAAAGCCCTGTGTGTGTCGTGTGTGTGTGTGTGTGTGTGTGTGTGTGTGGGGGGGTTAAATCTTTTTGGACCAATCAGCAGTGCGAGCCAACTTGTTGTTATTTAATTTTTTAAAATCATATTTTATTTGTAAGCATCAGATTTTATGGAGATAAGACTGCTTTGCGCTATGAAATATGTAATTTGTAAGACAAACAAGCCCGGGGTCTTTAGATGACAAAAACGGCTTAAATTAGCATCTAAGATCTAAGAAGCACTTTCCCTGAGGTGTAAAATGTGCCACTAATATATGATTAGAATTTTATTAACCGAACAGTCCAAGGCTGATGTAACAATCACAGCTGGCATTTGAAAGTGATGGATTTCCAGAACACTTGCTTCAAATCTGCGCAAAAACACTTGAAAATAAGATGACAAAAAAAAAAAAAAAAACTAATTTACTGCCATTGCTTGCTTGGTCGGTGTAGGTGCATCAGAAGTGCAATTCATGGCATTTTGAGCATTGTAATTTGTTCCCGTCCCAAGTGCGTTTCATACAAGAAAGTGCATGGAATTAAATAAAATTGGGGCATTGTAAAACTGATACTGCTTTGTTTCAGGCCCCAAAGGAGTGCAGCGTGTGACTCTGCTGATATTTACTGTCCCTGTTCCTCCTACAGGTGTTTACCGGCACTTCGAGGACATGCTGAATATGGTCCAGGTCGTAGACCTTCGGCTGTGGGGAAGTAAAGCTAGTCTGATGCTGCTGCTGCCCTTCCACGTGGAGCCGCTGACTCGGCTAGACCGACTGCTGACGCCGAAGCTTTTAGGAGAGTGGCTAAAGCATCTAACCAACATTAGCATGGCTTTGTCGCTACCTAAGACCACCCTGACCAGTGCACTAAACTTACAGGTACAGTAAACACTGACCAGTGCACTAAACTTACAGGTACAGTAAACACTGACCAGTGCAGTAAACTTACAGGTACAGTAAACACTGACCAGTGCACTAAACTTAAAGGTACAGTAAACACTGACCAGTGCACTAAACTTACAGGTACAGTAAACACTGACCAGTGCACTAAACTTAAAGGTACAGTAAACACTGACCAGTGCAGTAAACTTACAGGTACAGTAAACACTGACCAGTGCACTAAACTTAGAAGTGCTGTACACTCTGACTAGTACACTAAACTTAGAAGTACAGTGCACACTGACCTGTACACTGCACCTACAGGTACTGTACACACTGGTGAGTATGCTACACCAACAGATACAGTACACACTGAGCTGCACTCCGAACTTGAAGGTGCAGTGCGCACTGACCAGTACACAGAAAAATGAGCATGGCTGTATTAGCTACCCAGGAACACACTGTTCAGTATGCTGAACTCGCAGGTACAGTACAAACTGAGCAATAGACATGAAATACAGACTCTCAAGATGCGCTCTAGCCTGTATACACAACCTACTGTTATACCTTGTCCATGCTGCCCTTCTCTACTCGGGGCATGAATAGTGCGAGCACTGGCTACTGGGTGAGCAAAGCCAGGAAAACCAGCCTGTAGTTTTGTGGATAGAGATGCAGTGATATAGATACTGATATCAGATATTGCTCCTATACTGATTGAAATAGCCAGATAGAGTGTCAATGACAATGTGTCAATCTAGTATGGGGGTTTCTAATTTTAATAACAATTCAGTACATTTGTCTTTATCTAAATATTCATTTGTTACATTTTGCTTTATAAAGTTAGGAAAGCAATGCTTGTGCGCTCTGCGATGGATTGGCGAGCTGTCCAGAGTGGGTCCCAGCCTTCTGCCCATAGTCAGCTACGATAGGCTCCCCCCGCGACCCTGGTGAGGAAGATGTGGGTATAGAGAATGGATGGATCTTCAGAACTTAAGCTAGTTTAGAAATTCATTTCAGCCTGCTACCTCACTCCCTAACGTGTGTGGCAGGGTGGCAGCTCAGTTTCAGGTTCACTCAAACCTCTTGTTGCAAGTATCGTTCTTCAAGAAGGTCACAAGTTCAAATTTATCCGAGTTTGCATGTTCCCTCAACGTTTGTGTGGGCGTCCTCCATTTACTCCAGGGTCTTCACAAAGACGTGCATGCCAGGCTAATTGGAAACTCTAAATTGAGTGATTTTGTGACTAATGGTGTGCGATTTCTGCACTTTCTTGGGGAGAATGACATTATATGGCCTTAAGGAAGTGCTGAAGTCTTGTTATTCATGCATTTAACATATTCATGTGCATTTGTCATGTCTGCTCGTTCATGACTCATGACATTTTGCATTGGTTGTGGTCGTTTTTTGTGAGGGCTTGGCGGCACATGGTGAAATATGTCTTGTCAAAAAAGCATCTGGATTTGGAGTAAATGGGAGCCTGAAAATGAGGAAGAGAGATGGAGAGAATGTTGGCTGTGGATGTGAGGTTTCGGAGAGCCGGGGAAAGGATTGGTAAACAGGTGACTCACTGCCTCACAGACTGGGTCAGAGCTGCATATTTTCTGTGGATGCGCTTCCTGCCTCCCTCGCTCTCTCTCTCACTTCCTCGCTCTGTCTCTCTCGCTCACTCTTTCTCTCACTCCCCCTCTCTCTGTCCTCTCTTTCTCTGTCCCTCTCCTCTCCCTCTCATCCTCCTCTACCCCCCTCTCTCCTCTCTCTCCTCTCTCTCTCACTCCCCCATTCTTTGTCTTATTCTTTCTCTGTCCTGCTCCCCTCTCTCTCACTTGCTCATTCTCTCTCTCACTCACCCTCTCTCTCTCTCTCTCTCTCTCTGTCCTACTCTTTGTCCATCTCTGTCTCTCCCTCCCTCTCTCCCTCCCCCACTCGTGCTGCCAGAGCTCGGCTCGGTCCCTAAAAACAGTGATTTGACGTTCGCGTGGGATGAGAGGCGCTCGTGCAGCCGAGGCTGAGGCGGCTCCGTGACACAGATCCGGGACTAAAGCGGCGGATGAGCCGGGCTCATGTCTGCATCAGGGGCTCCGCGGGGTTCAGCCCCAGCCCTGACAGTCAGCTGCTACCCTACACAAGCGCTGCCAGTGTCTCCCGACTTCGCCCCTGCCAGGTTTAATTTGGCTGCCTCTCCTCTCCTCTCCTGTCCTCTTTTGTTTTGTTTTTTTTCCCTCCTCGTCCTCTCATTTGGTCATTCCGTCCCTCATTCTTTCAATCAGTCACTCATTCAGCTGATCAACTGATCTGCCTAATTGTATAAATGGCACATTTCATGTACAGCTGCTGGCAGCCGTGGCTTGGAAAACACCCTTGGTGGCAGATGGATGGAAAGCCTTTGCAAAACCCACTCACATGGAGGGAGCTCATCCCCCTCTCCGTCAGTCAGTCGTTCAGTGTTCGGACGGATGAAGCTGAGGATTTGCGGCAGTCCTGTGGGGGCAGCTCAGATTGCATACTCATTCTGTCTCCTGCATACTCTCTCTCATTCTGCTCCCTCATTCTCATTCTGGAGAGAGGAGGTTTGGGGTAAGATGGCTTCTCATTGGTGGCCTGGAGTTCTCTGTAATTCCCTGCTCTGCTGGAGGCTGTGCGCGAGACCACACCCGTCTCCATTCCCCTCGATCCCACTCTCTCTTCATTACCCTCACGCTTCTCTCTCCTCCAGTTACTGTTACTTATTTAGTCGATGCTTTTGTCCGAAGTGCCTGGCACTCGATTGGACCAGTCATAAGGAGCTAAAACGACCAGCCTTGGTCAGGAGCCAAACTGCTGAACCGATCCGACTGTGGCTGCTCGGGGCATGAACCGCAAAGCCCTTGTGGCCCAGTGAGACACCTTAGCCAGCGGGCTATCGGCAGGGCTGACAAGTTCAACAATGGCCGCCGGCACAACCTTCAGCACGCTTTCTTTATTGTGTTGCGTCACCAATTCCAGCCCCAGTTCCAGTCCTCCCATCGCGCCCTCTGTTCTGGACACCGATTACCCTAGCTCGGGCCAAGGGCGGTAAACACTGCTCATCGAACCGCATTAATGTGTGTAAACAATGCCCGCCAGCGCCGCTCCCAGCCACGGTCGCGGCCCGAGGAGGCTGACGAATGCTGATCGCCACTCACCTGTGCTTCGAGGGGACGTCGGGGCACGCCGGCCGCATTGCGCATCCCATCTCGCCGGTGCGGTTTGTCTTCGCCGTAGTCTAGCGCTCCCTCGTTGCACTAGCTAGCTCGCTCAGGGCGGCCATTACCTTGATCCGGCTGGCAGCGTGATTTCCCTGCGGTCTGAGCTCACCCGGGCGTTTTCTGCTGAGTCTTTGTAGTCGAACTGTGGGCCCACAGAGCTAAATAAGAATGACGTTCAGGAGGGGATCGGCGGTGGCTGCGGGGGGTGGGGGGATGGGGGGGCGGTGGCGATGCTGGGGACAAGGTGGAGACAGACGAGCTAAAAATAGCCCGCTGCGTGTCTGAAAAGGGCACGGCACAGTGGCAGAGGTGCAGCCCCTTGGTTTTTTGCTCCTTTAACGAGCGCAGCCTGGGGCGGCCGGCGATTGGCCTGCCCTGGCCCAACTCAGGCCCGCCCCGCGAGCCTACCGTCGACCGCCGAGACGCTGACCCTGGCGGTAATTGGCGGCTCGCGGTGCTCGGTACTGAATCCCAAAGACTCTGCCATATGGGGTCGCTCCCCTGCCTGGCTTAATACCTGCATTGCACACCTGCTGAAAGCAGCATGGATTAGGCGGATAAACATGCCCTCTTTTTTTGCCAGCTGGGTCAGTGTTTTCCAGCCGATGGGATCAACTGAATGAAGGCAGAGCCGGGGTGAAAGATGTGTCACGGACAGGGCATTCTGGGAATAAACTGTCACTTTTCCCAGCTGTCCACTGAAGATCTGACCATTGTCTCAGGTGCTACACCTTTGTGGTGCCTGTTACTGAGACGCATGCGTTCCAGCATTTTTAGATGGGAGAGTCCTAAAACCTCTTGTGATCTGGCCATATATGTACATGGACTTGCATCTCTAAGGTAATTACACGCTGAGAAAAATTTCCAAAGTGCAAGAAGTTTCGCGCTGAATCGCTTTGCCTGCCGTCTGAGCTGTTTGGAAAAGGAACCGCGGCTCCTGATGTTTTACACATCAAGCTGAATTGGTCTGGACATCAGTGAAAGGGATGCTTAGTGGAGGACTTTGAAGGTGCTGGAGTGTGGTCGACAGTTGAAGTCTAAATAAAAATGCAGTTGAATAAAACATGGAAGGGACTTCTTCCTTTCCCCCCCCCCTATCTTTTCACACCTCCACATAACCACATCTCTGGCACCTTATATCCAGTTCATGGAAGAAGGGAGAACTGAAACGTTGCCCGTGTATTTCTGTCCTATATATTATTCAGGAATATTTTCTGTTGATGCTGTTCGTGTGGAAGAGAGATGACTTCCGGTGAATTCTTAAGCGAGACTGAACGAGAGCAGTGATGCAGAATCGGGCAGATAGCGAGCACCGAGGTTGGACTGATGGACCTGGAGGATGAGCTCGTACGCGGAGAGCTTCAGTTCAGCCGACGGGCATTCCTCTGCTTCATGTGTTGTCCTCTTTGAGTAAAAGTTAAGCAAAGTTCTGCTTTAATCGTTTCTTTCCGGCTGTGTTTAATCACGGAAGGTGCCCAGGGTTTGGCTCAGGAATATATTCAGTCCACTGCGTATGAGAACTGGTCTCCCCTACATATGCTTACTACTGAACCACCTCCCTGCGCAAATTTGTGTCTATTGTCTCGTGTGGGTCCGTGATCAGCTAAGCAGCACTCAGTATTGACTACATGTCTTCACTCACTCTTGCATAGCTGTAACGAGTGGGAGTGAGAAATTCAATAGACTATTCGTTGGCGAATGCAGAAATTGCATTCCAACTGAGGCGTTCTTTCAATGGCCCAGATTGGTCCTACCTCTGACTTTATAAGCGGGACTGCCCACATAAAACCTCCAGTCTTCGTGCTTCTCAGAGCCTCGTTGAAAACGATTTGAGGACTTGTCTTTGGGAATGGCAGAGGTTACTGTTGAATCAGCTAGTTCTTGTACTATTGGAGTGATTTGTTTCGGGGGTGTGGTCGTTGTCCACCTGTTTTCCAAACACGGATGTCTGACACCAAAACCAAGATGGCGCCATGTGGACAACAAGTTACTTTCTGTTTTGAGTGGTCTCTATGTCCTTTATGTTTTGCAGTACCATAATTGGGAGTCTCATTCGTGGGCATGTGTGGTTGCACACATACTGTACATAGAGGCACTCGACTTTATCCGGAAAAGGATGGTGAGGTTGCAGGCTTTCATTCCTGCAAAGCAATTACACACCTGATTCTACTAATCAATCCCGGGAGTCTTTGCTGACGTCCTTGACGAGTGGAATCAGGTGTGTAACTTGCTCAGTTGGATTGAAGGCTGGCTCCCTCTTTGGCCCCGTCCGGATAAGATTGAAACCTCCTGCCGTACATGCATGCTTGTTTGGGGCAGTCATCGCTGGGCGCTACATTACAGTAAATGGACTGCGGAGAAGCTCTATCTATTATCTTCATTCCTCCTAGTTCCCATTCCCCATCTTTTCTGCCAATTCATTCCTCTATTTTCATCTCAATCTTTTTTTCCTCTCTGAAAGCAGGGTTGGTATGAGGCGGGGGGATTAGTGAGTTATCGCCGACCCCAAGCACAGATTGATCGAACGTGAGCTCAGCATTCCCGTGAGCCGGGTTCTCCCAGATTTCGCACAGCCGAGTCGGAGAGAGATTTTCGGCGATTCCGCCGATTTGCTGAAGGCTAAACAACAACTGATCCGAGCAAATTGCTTTGCGGTTGTCACCCGGAATGGAGGACGCTGGGTGATGGCTCTGGAGTTAAACGTGCTACTGATTTTGATGAGGAATTTCAGGTCCCGTCCTGATGCTGTTCGCCCCCCCCCCTTCACCCCCCTTCACCCGAGTCTCCGGAAACCCGGCATCACTGCTCGTGTTGAACCACAATGTGACACATCTGCTCCATTTTTAAACAACTTGTATTTTAAAAATTTAGAGACCCCGAGCTCTCCCACCAGAACTTGCTGTTGCTTCATTACATGGAGAGACAATAGGGCCTGAAGTCCTATTTATATCTGGAACAAGCTGTGTTGAGGGAGAGTGTAATTACTGGCGACGGGATCATCGCTGTACGTCGATGCATAATGTCCTTGCGTTGGCCACGTGTGGCTTTGTGTTCATGCTGCCTTTGAAGGCGGTTGAAGAAGCTATAGAGAATCTTCTTCACGGAAAATCACTTTTTTTTTTTTTTTCTCCCCTGTGTAAAATGTTTCCCTTTCCTTTTTGCACAGATTTGGAGTTTTCCCATTCATGCATATTTTTCAATGCTAATTGCAGCCGGCATTTACAATCTGAAAGGGCGACGAACGAGCACTCTGCTCCAAAGCAAGCGATGCCACAACTGCTTCTTTTCTCGTCGGGCTCATTATAGACAGGAATTGGCTGAAGACTTCCTTCGTTCCTCAGTAGCCGTGAGTGCCCACATGACCAGAGGGGTCTGCTGGTGTGCACGGAGACGTGCTCGTGCTGGCCAGCTGAAGTAATGACTGTCTGGGCAATGCTTTCGCCTGGACCGCTGCCATCTGCATTCCGCAGTGACTTGGTCTGGAGTCGTTGCCAGACACCAGAGGGGCAGAGATGACACATGCTTGTGAAAAATATCTGTAAAGGTTCCAGATTTTTATATATTTATTATTTATATTTTTTTGGAAGTACTGGATCTGTAAATAAGTAGCTATTTTAGAATCTGAGCTGTAGCACATGAAAGCACTTGTTGTGTTGTGTGATTGAACTGACTGTGGATCACGTTTTAGGGTTCAGGTCGTGTGAAGGGCGGCATCATTACTTCCTTTGGAAATGAAGGCAGGTGGATGAAAGGAAAAAAAAAAAAAAGATTGAGGCAGATGGAGAAGGGAGAAGCCAATGGGGAAAATGAGTGAGGTGTGCAGACTGGTGTTGTAATGAGGAAGAAGGGAGTGTGAGGTGACCAATCACATTGAGGGAGAGGCAGGTGGAGAGATTCAATAGATGGAGATGGGCGACCACAGGGACGGAGGGATATAAAAAGACTTGTGAGGGGTGGCTGTGATGGAGGATGGTGATGATGGGATGAAGTGTGAATGGAGGAGGAAGAATAATGAATGAGGACAGAGTAAGTGCATTAGAGGAGGTGTCGCGGGGCTTCTGAAGAGAGTGTCGCGCCGTCGCTGACAGAGGTGACGGGATCTTTTAGGGTTCCCTTCACCACTTCCTTTCTTAATCTTACCCCGTCCCAGTTTTAACTGTTTAACTTTAACTCCCTCTCGGTGACCCCTTATTTTCAAATTTTCATTTAGTTAAAGTTATATGGCCCTGTTCCCCTCATTGCTGTCCTCGAGGGCCCCGAACTGCTGGTTTTCCACCCTCCCTTTACCTGTGAGTCTGGAGTGAAGACGGTCTGGCCAATCATAGGCAGTAATTTTCAACTAATTCGCCCAGAAAGAAAGAAAACCAGGGCTGGATTTGGACAGTAAGACTAGATTTTGGGAATCCCTGCTGAATGGTATAAATGGAATGGGTAGCTCTGCTTCAGGAGGGCCGCAGTGTCTGCTGGGTTTTGGTGCCTTTCCACATGACATTCATTTTGGTCACTGATTGTCTCACAAGATTAATTTGCACACCTTGTTTTCAAGGCACTGATTCTGCTTGAAAGGAGACCAGTGAAGCCTGCAGATACTGCAGCCCTCCAGGACTGGGGTCGCCCATCCCAGGTCTGGACCAGTGCTGGAATAGCATGTTGCATGACAGTTTACAGCCTGCATCTTATACAGTGCCTTATGCCTTTGGTTTTCTCTCGTCGACAGGCAGCACTCAGAACGAGTATTTGTGGTGGTTTTAATTGAGCAGCTTGGCATGTGTAGCCGGTGACAGTCAGGGCTGGCTTTTCTGAGTTTTATTGATCCACTTTTTGGCCCCCTACTGCTACGTTCATGGCCACCCGCCTCATAAAAAGTGCCTTTTTAAGACCGAGCTGTTTGTGCACCTACGTGTATATAAAACTCCTGTCAGGATGCATCTTCTCTTGAAATTTGGAAGAAAAACAAGGAAGGCCAAGGTGATGGTAAATGTTTTGAAAAATTATTCATGGGTGACTTTTTCGTCCACACTTAAGCTGCTGTTGTTGCTTTTCTGGGTGTTGTGTGGGGTTCGGTCAAACGAGGACAGCCATCACCAGCCCAAATTAAAACCCGCGCTTGAAAAGTTATCAATATTGTCTGTCTTCCACCCATTTTTCATTTTTACTAATCAATCTTTTTGATTTTGTTATCAACAACCGTCTGTGATTAGCTACAATATCAAGAGATTCCTTGAATCGGTAATCACTAAGTTATGAATTTTAAGAAAGGATATTCTTGTCAGTTTTTTATCAGTTTGCATAATTGATCAATAGCTTCCCTCATTGTCTGGGTTTATGGACTGTCACGTGTGATGGAAGAATGTGAACTGAGCTGAACTGCTGTGGTCAGTACCTTACCTGGTGTTTGCTCTTGGGATTGATTGGAAAAGTTGATGCTTCTGTAAACTGCAATGCGAACCACACGACACAACTCCATCAAAGTGAGATCTGTACAGATCAGAGCAATGCAACTCGTGATGTGAATTGATCTCGTCTCATGATGAATCTCTAATCTACGTGACAAACTTGAGGCACATTATTGAATGTCCTTTTTTACTTTGAAGGTTATACATTTCAGTTTTTACCCCTCGGCCGACTTAGGCCGGAAGGGTATTGTGGTCACCTGCGTGTCTGTCGTCCGTCGTCTGTCGTCTGTCCATGACTTTGTCCGGGCCAGTACTCATCAACTAGTGATCACAGCTTCACGAAATTTGGTATGGTAACTCACTATGACCCATAGATGTGCAACGTCAGGTTTTTTGCTGGATTTCACCTTTGACCTTTGCGCTGTGACCTTGACCCTGAAAATCTTGTCCAGGTGACTTTGTCTGGGTCAATACTTGGCAACTAATTATCGCAGCTTCACCAAATTTTGTGTGGTAACTCACTATGACCCACAGATGTGCAACGTCAGGTTTTCTGCTGCATTTGACCTTTGACCTTAGCGCTCTGACCTTGACCCTGGAAATCTTGTCCAGGTGACTTTGTCTGGGCAAGTACTCAGCAACTAATGATCACAGCTTCACCAAATGTGGTATGGTAACTCACTATGACCCATAGATGTGCCACGTCAGGTTTTTTGCTGGATTTCACCTTTGACCTTACCGCTGTGACCTTGACCCTGGAAATCTTGTCTGGGTCAGTACTCGGCAACTAATTATTGCAGCCTCACCAAATTTGGTATGGTAACTCACTGTGACACATAGATGTGCAACATCACGTTTTTTTCTGGATTTCACCTTTGACCTTTGCGCTGTGACCTTGAGGCAAGAAATCTTGTCCGGGCCGAGGGGTATTCAGCAACGCGTTATGTTTTTTTTTTTTTTTTTTTCCACCCCCTTGGTGATTCTTATTCGGCCCAACTAGGCTTGCCATTTTCCTGTCGCTAAAGTGAACCTAACACTTCAGATACTTGATGACTAAACAGTATCTGGCACTAAATCAAGCCTGGTCTTGAAAACTCCGAGAGTTTCTGCCTCTACAGTGTGGCTGGGCAAGCTATTCCACGCAGATTACTCTCTGCATGAAAAAATATCAGTGCTAAATTTACATATGGGTGTTGAATTTACGTTTCTTGCCGATGGGGCATTTTTGTCCCCGCTGCCGTCAGTCCGTCTGTCTGTCTGTGTCTTTCCGTCGCTTGTTACTGCTCTAGCTGCTGAACTGCTGTTGGGACTGCCCTCAGATTTGAAGAGGTAATGCATATTGGGTGCCTCCAGAAGCCTGTTTGATGTCAAGGCCACAGGTCTTATTTTGGCCTAATTTTAAGGCACGCCCTGAGCGCAATCTACTTTTAGTGATGATCTGAGTGTTGGTGGATCTGGGCACACAGAATCTGTTTTAATCACTGAACCATAATTTCAGGACATTGTGATAAATCATTATTAATCGCATCTTTGCATGCTAAACTAGCAGAATTGGACTTGCAGCATCGTTCACGGTATCAATATGGTATCGCGGTGACACTTTATTGATGTGGCCGTGATCTGTACTAACTGCATCTCCCTCACTTTTCCAGAAGCATCTGTCTGCTCTGGGGCTGACTGACGCCTGGGACGAGGAGAAGGCGGACTTCTCCAGAATGGCCGCTGGGGGGAAGGGGAAAGTGCACCTGGGAGGGGTCCTAAACTTGGCCTCTCTGGAGCTGAGCACGGAGAGCGGCGGGGGAGAGGAAGAGGAGGAGGAGGGGATGGAGGGGGTGGGGAGGCCCAAACTGTTCTATGCGGACCACCCCTTCATCGTCTTAGTGCGGGACACCGCTACTGGAGCGCTGCTGCTCATGGGGGCCCTCGATCAAGTGGAGGGGGTCGGACTGCACGACGAGCTGTAGGCCTGCTTTCGTCGTACTGTCCTCAAGAAGAAACTAGTGGCGGTACTCATTTCCCGATACTTCAGTACCTCTTGTGTATTGTTACAGTTTATTGTTTGTTTTTACACATTTGGTGTTATGTTTTCATGAGAAACCCACCACTGACATGGTTGTGAGACGACAGACGTCCGGGGAGTTGACGTCTATAAGGTTGCGTGTCTCCCAGCCTGGACAGACTGACCACGTCAGAGGGATCAGAGAAGATACTAGCTGCAGTTTCATGTGATAATGTCCCGAGATAAAATGTTTGGGGACATTACAGATTCGCCTTGCCCGTTGCTGCCACCACATGCTCATCAGTGTCAGTTTCAGAGCTGGTGGCCAATCATGCAGGAGAGAGGGCGGGACTTGTATTTCTGTTGGTCCACTGTTCATGAACAGCATTAGTGAAAACGTCACAATATTAGATGTAGTCAGCGGGGCTGTCAGTTCTTGTCATAGCAAAGTTTCAACGCATCACCTTTTCTCCTGGCTTTTGAAAGATTTGCGTTAGTGGTCACGTCTTGCAGTTCTTTCACACGAGAACGTCGCCTGTGTGCGCTGTCCCTTTGGCCTCTGCCGCGTTGCTTTCAAGATGGAGGAAGAGATGCCACCCAGGTAGCTACAGTCAACACACTGGTATAGTCTCGACTCACAGACTTAGCAGAGACGCTACATTAGCATAAAATTATAATCTTTCATTTTCTGTCATATCACAATGGCCAACCCATTAAGCACATTTAAATTTGAGGTCTTCTGTTTGAATTTAATACAGTGATATACGTATGCATCTAATTTGTAGTGTTCAATTCAGCCACAAAGTGCATACTTCAGCAGCACCCTTATTTAAATAAGAACCCTGCAAGGCTTCAGTATTTGAAGACACCTCTGTTTATTGTTTACTGGCGAATGGTTTTTGTTCTCAAGGGCAACAGGAGTGTCTGCCTTTTTTTCCAACTCAGGATTTAATTAACTCGATTTGAATCAAAAAAAAAAAAAAAAAAAACCCAGGTAAGCTCTCTTGACAAATGGCGTGCTTAAAGACACCCCGCAAAATTGTGCTCCGACCCTTCTGGCCCTTTCAAAGACTGTGTCCTTGTACCAACTTTCCCAACAAATTTACTGCTGGCTGCAGGGAAGAGCACACCAAGTAGATGGGAATCTTTCTTTCTGTCCGCCACAAATGAATTATTGAGAAATAAAAGTACAAGTGGGGGGAAAAAAGGATTCGGTCTGTGCCATTAATCTTAAAAAAACCGATGTGTCCCTACACAGGCATGTTTTATTAAAAGGTTTGAGGGATTTTTTTTCTTGTATCTGATGATGCTCCGGTGTTTTTTGATGCACTTGTGCTGACATGCTCGTACTTTCATGTGACGTATTATTTCTGGGGGCTGGGATGTTGGTCACTCGCTAAAATAAGGGAAACATAATCTGGGAGAGGTCTGAGCGTTTGACTGAGACACAGGATCTTAATTTTTCATTTCAGATTCCCAAATGAGAAATGTGTTTTTAAGGCTGGGACCAACATTTTAAATTTAGTACCCTTCAGGGATTATATTAAACATGCACTCTGGCTTAGATGAGTAGATTAGATTAAATTCGAAACCAATGTTGTATATTTCCCCAACCCAGTCGAGCAATTGGAGCACGGCTTACCGTATATAGAGCATGTCTCTGTCCATCAATCCAGTGATGGTGCCGCCATGTTAGAATCCCTCTGTGACCTCACAGCAGTGCGGACGAAGCGCCGCGGGGCGGCATTCTTTCGGCGGCGACAGTGGCCGGCTGCTCCTTGAAAGATGCGCGCGAGACGCAGTATTGATTTCATGAGTGAAGGTACTTTGTCAACCAGAAGTCGCCCTCTGCCACTCAGCGGCTATCACAGTCCCCAAATCTTTAGCGCACAGCTGTGCTTGTCTGTCCCCGCTGTTGGCTTCATCTGAAAGCCTCTTCCTGCCCCCGCACTTGGAAAAGGTCTTGGACAACAATGGAGAATCTAAAAGTCAAGGTACCCAGTACAAGTACACAGTTTGAAGCACTTAGTGTGGTGGCAGCCTTCTCTCCTACTCTTTGAAAGCCTCTCCATCAGTCTTGCTGTGCTGGTGTATACTCCCACTTGTTCTGTCAATCAATCAGTTCAATTTATTTTTGTAGTCCGTGGCACCCCCCGCAGTCAGAAAGCTTACAAAATGCACCGCAGAAATATAATTTGTGGAAATTATACGTTCATGCTCATGCATAAAAGCATTGCCCTATTATGCCAGTTCAGGATGGTACATTTATTTTCTGTTGCTTTCCTCTTGTGGAAAATGAAAAGCACAATGGAAAAAAATTGTTTTTGCTTTGTTTATACCCCGTCCTCACGATGTGGTTCAAGGTTTTCTTCCAGCTGAATGTGCTTCCCGCAAAGACTGGTGGGTGGGGAGTCTGCAGGTCAGAAAGGATGCTTGGATTTTTTGTAGAATTGGGAATACCATGTCTTTGGGGTTCCATGACTGATCAAAATGAGTGGGTGAGCAAATCAGGGAAAGACCGGAATCTTGTTCCACAAAGCAGGATAGCAGAGTTGCACGATAACTGCTCATAGGAAAATGCAGACCAGCTCTTTTCACTTGAGTCTTTCTTTCAGGTTTGAGAGGTGTCTTGGTTTTACTCCTTTTAATTTTTAATTTATTTTATTTAAGTCCAACATTCAGTCAAGACATGAACACTGCAAGACATTTTCTAGGACATTTTTGTTATATGAATACCCCCTACACGTCTAACCCTCCCCATATCTCCATGGCTCCAGAATACAGCAAAACTAAGCCAGAAATTAAACTTATCAACTTACATTCTCCAGAAAAAAAAATTATAATGAACAAATAAATAAAAATAGAAAAATAACCTATACAAATATTAACAACAGGCTTTATCAGCTGAAAATCATTTTACATAATGTGGGAGATGACGAGATTCTGATGACGAGAATGACAGTGATTTTTAATAAATATGAACATATTGTAGTTTTGATTGTCCCAGTGAGTGGTTGAATCTTCCAGTGATTTGAGATCTGTGACGAAATTATTTTTTGAGCATTTTCTTGAATAAATGTAAGACTTATTGCCAAAGCTGTGTTATAGGCTCTCTGTGGCTCACTGAAAAATATTTCATTGGATTACTCGCCCCTGAAAATATCCACTTAGACACCAAGATCAGAAGTGTAGCACCATTAGAACCAGAAATGTCATGAAATCCATGTGAAAATGGTTGCCATTTTGAAAATGCAAGATGGCCGACTTATTGTAATTTAAAAAAAATGTAAACATTAATTTCCTGTTTCAGCAGGCCCTAAGCTTTCTGAAAATGTATGGTTTTGAAAATCTCCAAACGAAGGGTTTGTTTTGCACATTGGGAACTGGACTAATACACCCTCCTCTTATTACATGCTCGTGTGGCTGTATGATACACGTTACACGGGTGGAGGAGCGAGGGTAACCAAAGCTCTCGGCATTATTACCTGCATTTCACTTCAAAGCTCTGAAATGTTCATTATTTACAGATCGATTACTCACGTTACTTTTTTTCAGAAGTATGTTGATTCAAACCTCTTGTTTCTGTAGTATGTTGAGCCAGTGTGAAGACGTTTTAGTGGCGACCAAAATGCAGTGCATACACCTGTCCTGCAAAGCAGCTGGAAACATCAGGTAGCCACCTGTTGCGCGTAGAAAGCCATGGCGTCCTCCGGTAAACTGAACATGTGGCTCTGTCCTTTAAACAGAATCTTCAAACGAGCTGGATAAAGCAGACGAAACTGCACACCTTTCTGGTGGAGGGGCCACCTTAAGCCTGCAGCACACTGGAGCTATCTGCTGAGCAAAAAGTTATTTGAAACTGTTTGCTCAGCAGATAGCTCACTGTGTAATTTGAGCGTAGTTTTTTCGCAAGGCATTGATGTTTGATATTTTTTGCCTCGCGAGGTGAAAACCTCATGGTGTGCGCTCTACTTGAGCTACGTGCTCACGACAGAAATTCAGGTGGCCAATCAAAACGCATCCTTCGTGCTGAAATCTTCTTCTTGTTTATTGGTAGGTAATCCAGTTTAATGGTGCATTACTGCCACCTTCTGCTCCGGAATGTGTATCAGACGGTAGATTTTGCTGAAAACTTGAAACCCCCCATCCTGAAATCATGTGAGCAAAGGATGCGTTTTGATTGGTCACCTGAATTTCTGTCGTGAGCAAGTAGCTCAAGTAGTGCGCACACGATGAGCTTTTCACCTCGCGAGGCGAAAAATATCAAACATGTTTGATCTTCGCCTCAATGCCTTGCGAGGCAGAAAACTCACCGAAAATAACTTTTTGCTCAGCAGATAGCTCCAGTGTGTGGCAGGCTTTAACGGGGTTGAACTCAGCTCGTTTTTTGGTGAGGGTGGTACTCTGGTCCGGGTAAACTTGCAAGTCACGTCCCTGGTACTTCATCAGGTGCTGTCTGGCCCATCTCAATACCAGCTCTCCATCAAGGTACCGGTGAAAACATACTACGAACGGTCTGGCAGGCTTACTGCGGGTTTTGGTCCAGAAGTGCGATGCGCTCTGTCCAGCTGAAGGGGGGGATGTCAAGATGTCCGGGCCCATAATGTCTCTAAGTAACTCCCATACAAAAGTAGCGGGTTCTTTGCCATCTTCACACCTCTCTGGTATATTTAATATACACAGATTAGACCTGCGCGATTGGTTTTCAAATCCTCCAGTTGGTCAAGCAGAGAGGCATTTTGGTTCTGCAAAGTTTTGATTGTTGCCTCAGCGGAAGCCAGCCGTTCAAAGTTCTCCCCTTGCTAGTACCTCTGTTAATGTTAAGCGGCTCTGGAATGAACGAACAGTTTTGTGCAGCGCATCCACTGAGGACTGGAGCGGTTTAATTGAGTTTTGGATGAGTGCTGTCATATCCTCCTTAAAATTAGCTAGAAGTTTGGCCAACTCCGACTTTAACAGGCTTATGGAGACATTTTCCGACACAGTGTCGTCAGGGCACTCTTTGTCATCATCTTCTTTATACTGTGCAGGTGTAGCTTCACCTGCTACCTTGCTAGCTCTGGTAGCTGTAGCTTGTGTAGTGAAAATCTTCTGTTTACTCATATTGTCGTTCACCAAGCTTACTTTATTATTTTTTTTAAGCTTAGATAATACAATCTGAGGATTTAACGTACAGTTTTCCAGTTCTAACACTTTCACAGAGAAAATGTAAAGAGAGATCATCTTCCTCATGTCTGCCTCTCTACATCTCCAAACCGGAAGTCCAGGTTTTACTCAAAATGAGTTGGTGAGTGAGCAGCGAAAGACCAGGGTCTTGTTTCACGAAGCAGGATTGTGAAGTTAGTGAAAGAATGCTCATAGAAAATTCCGGAATGGCTCTTTTTAAATTCAGTCTTTTTTCCAGATTTACGAGATTTCCAGGTTGTACTTGGAGCAATTATCCAGCTGAGTAATCCAGCTTTGTGGAACTGCCCCAGGACTAAAAGTAAGCTAATGTGGTCCCAGCGACTATAGCTTGGAGTTTAATGTTCAGTGGTCTTTTTTAATTATATATGAGACACCAATACATAAACCTCATGCCCCTTGCTGAGCTAGCTAGGTATATTAGAAGGCAAGAGCAGTGCTTCAGCATCTTGTAAATGGATGGAAAGAGCCTCTACAGACCAACACTTGCAATACTTGTGCATTTAGGCAGTGAACCTAGAAGGTATATTTCTACATTGTGCTAATACTGTGGAAGTAACATTTTGTAAAGCAAGGGGAAAAAATAAATGTGGGAATATTAATGCACAAACTTCTGCAGCATAAAATGCACTGCTTGAATCTACCCATTATGCTGGTTATCCATCTCCATCAATCCAAACATCATCAGTACGAGCTTACTTGTTTTTCGACTGTGTTATGGGAAAACACATTAGCTTTTTAACCGTACTAGACTTTGTTATGAAGGCAGAAAATGGCATGGTCTTCATAAAATTTCTGAACAATTTAGCAAAACCGTATAATTTCTAGGCCATTCGCGATCCGTCACCCCCCCCCCCAAAAAAAAATTACAGGTTCTTTTGAGGTAGCTTCTCTTCTGTGGTAATGAGGTCTGCCCTGATTGACTGCTGGAAAATGAAGCGAAAGGCAAAAAAAAAAAAGTTTTGATAATATTATGGGGGAGAGGTGGGGAGGAGAGAGCCAGACATCGGCAGCTGATTGGAGTGAAATATGCAAGTCTGTCAGCGAAGAAAAGAGCGGGAATTTCAAACCTGAGTTGCAGTTCACCAGTTCACTGAGTTGCAAGCGTTGCAGTGGAAAAGGGTGGTCTGACTGCTAAACTGGTAGTCTTCAAAGTCAACCTTCTCAAGGCTGTTATGGTACTGTGAAGATCACAGGACATGTAGACTACTGAGATGAAAGTACTTTCAATAAATATTGGTCCTCTAACCACCATTGAGTTACCTTGGTACTGTGAAATATTAAACTACGATTAAAAAAAAAATTTGAGAATAAACTTGCAATACGTTCATTCGGCCCATTTCTGCCCTTCTAATTAATTAACGAATGTGGTTACTGTCGACAGTCAGGAGGCTGCTGTGTTTGCGCGTTACCGGGGCGCGCTCCAGTTACCAAACACAGGTGAACCAATCCCTCGCTGGCTGTTTCCAAGGCAACGTGTCGACAACTGCACCACAAATCTCAAGAAGCGCGCGAGTTGGACTAAGTTGCTGGAAATGACAGAACTGCACTCCTGCAAATAATTTTACATTTGTTCTGTTTGTGACATTGATCTTTTGAGAGCCAGCAAATGCATGGAAAGCATTTTGCCTTCGGTCAGTTGAATGTACTAGTTCAACGGTGAATTGCATTAGTTAACGTTTCTTTTGTCGCTAGTTAACGTTACATATCCCTCCCCTTACGTTTCATAGGACTTCAGCTGCTTTCACACCGGACGCAAAACGAAACGCGCTTATTCGCGTCTTTGCATTGACTTTGAATGTAATCTGTCGTGCGAAAAATTCGTTTCGCGTCCAGTGTGAAAGCGGCTTTACAGTGAGTCGAACGTCTTTGCAGATAAAGTAGTTTGCCGTAAGGTGGCCGGATTTCTTCTCCGTTTTCTTGAAAAAACTTAAAAGATCTGAATTTGGGTTACAGAGTAATGTCAGCGCAGTTGATGTTCGGCTGAAACTGTACCAGCAATCAGTTAATGCTAGTTAACGTTAACTCAGAGTAGAATTAAGTTGACTTTACCGGTGGTTCTTCGGGACAGTTCGAATGCCTTTTTAAGAAGAATATTCGGTCTCCGTCATCGCAGGTAAGTTAACATAAATTTGAATTTCATTTTATTTTTTCGAGATGATTTTTTTTCCCTTAAGGTTTAGTTGATAACGTCTGTTAGGGTTCAACAAATTGAAATTGACTGTTTGGTAAACAATGAAAAACTCACTGTCCATCAACCAATCGTGATGACCTGTCAATTTGATTACTAAGTTACTTAAGAAACTGTGGGACAGTTGCAGCCAGAAGTGTCTTTAATTCCCAAGGACTTTGCTGGAGGGATAGAAATAATAGATTCCCGTGCTAATGCAAAGTAGTCCTGAAGCAGATTGGCGTGACGTTATTCAGCTGGGGCCACCTGTTGCCGGTAAAAAGCCACTGCGCTGCTTCTGTCAACATAACTTAACAGTGAAGGCGGATTCTTCGTTTTTGGGCTGGAGTATTCCATAAACATAATGCTTCCCTCTGCTTACATTCACCACTGACCCCCAGCTGAGGAGGGGGAGGACAGCCCAAGTAGATAGGGACATGTGGTTATTGTGACTGACCCAAGTGGAGACACCAATGAGATGCACAAACTCTTGAACAGCAGAAATGAAAGGGCCAAGGGCCAGGTAAATCTATCCACACCATAGGCCCAGCTGAGAGATATATTCTGATTCTTCAGTTTACCTGTGTATTTTGGACAAGACTGTCACATCTTAGTGTATGGATGGACCATATATGGCCTGTGTGTGAAATTGTCAGTTGTGTGGTCTATAATGTTGATTTTTGTATTTTGAATGTTCTTTGAATTTTGTGTATTGGACTTAGCTATTGTTCGTAAAATGTATCCATGTGGATCTTCTGTCAACACCCTTTGATGACGTGATGGTACCTGTTCACTCCAGATCAGTTTGACGGAGCAACGGCCAATGGGGAAAGTGCACTTGGCAGGCTGACCAATGGTGTAACTTCTTCATTCAGTCAGTTAGTTACTCACTCACTCAGCTATGGATATCTGTGTATGAGGAGAAAAAAAATAGATTTTATCTGCTGTAAGTAGGATGGACTATGGACTGTCTCCCAGTTGGAAGGGAAAAAAACAACCACAAATGGAAAAATGTTCATCTTTGACTTCTCTGAGGCAGTAATAATGCATAGTGACTGGCGCATTTTCAGGCAATAGGAATGACGGCCGATCCCCTCCAAGGACGTATTTGACTCTATTCCCAACTTTTCTGGAACAGGCCGAGAACATGCAAATGGGTTCACAGTCTCAAGCGGGAAAGTGCAGGTTACCATGGATTCACCTCCAGCATCAACATGGCTTGAAATAAAAAACGCGGAAAAAACCGAGTGATCCTCGAAATCAACGGACCCTCAAACACGTACCGTGACCAGACATGATGTCCACAGACGGCATTTATTGTTGACGCATATTTAATTCAGCTTGTATCTGACTCCTTTTTTGGAAATACCATGACTATTGGAGCTCAAATACCAATGTTACATGCATTTATATCGCTTAGATATAAGTTTATTTGAGTAAAAGAGAGAAAGCTTGAAGTACTCTTCGCAACAAGTTTGCTTACTGTCGGCCTTGTTGGATGCCTTTCGTTCTCGCTGCACGACCAGCCGAGGTGGTGTGAGATTTGGGAGCAGGAACACGATCACGAACGGGTTCCCGGCTGTTCGACTCGTTCGAGTACAGGTTCTCTGCACCAGAACAGGGAGTCGAATACGCCCCAATAGTCCAGGATCGTGACTGTTGTTTGGAGTTGTGGTGGGTGGGAACAAGGGTCAGTGAGTGGTGGCTGTGGTCCTGTGTCACTGTGTGCCGTCCTCTCCAGTGAGTGTGAGTGTCCAGCATGGCAGTCCGGGTGTCCCCTCGTCCAAGCCCAAGGAGCGCTCTGGCCCAGGAAAGCAGAGTAAAGGGAAAGATGTGAAGGGAGAGCCGCAGGTTCAGGAGCCGGATCCATACAGAGAGGGAGAATGAGCACGGAATACACAACGGCGCGACTGCACTTACAGACAGAATGCACTGTGAGAATATAAGCACTGACCACCAGGCCTCTCGATGACCTACGCAGAAAATCAAGGTTTGATGCAGGATAGAAAACTGCAAGGCAGGAAAGTTTCAGTGGGTTGGCCAGGATGGGGCCAGTGATAATTTTCGGGTGGCAGTGATGCGTCTCACCAGAAAATGCGGAGCTATTTTGGACACCTACAACACACATCCCTACTTTATTTGGGAAGCAGGTGGAGGTGGAGTAGAACAAGTATCTGACTTTCCCTTGTTCCTGCAGCCAAAGTAACAGAAGCCTACACTATGCAAATCTAGTGTAATGCAGACTGCTTTTTAATATACACTTATTCAGTATTCATACTTGGCTTTTAAACTTTGTGTGTTGATTGACTGATTGCTACGTGTTTTTATTTGTATTGTACATACCACTGAGGAGTCACAAAATTTTGTTGTACAGTTGTACAATGACAGTAGAGGTACTGTACTTCTGTACTTCTATACTACAGGATGTATCAAAAAAAGTAGACTCTCCAAAAAGTACCCACCAAATTTACAATTGAACATTTGCATTAAATTTCTTCGTTTGCATATGTTGGTATGGACATCCTGCTTCGATCCATACCAAAATTAATTGCATAATTTCATGCATGACTGAACACAGGCCCGTTTTCCGGTGGGCAATAAAATGTCCTTCTTCCAAAAAATTAAAAGGTTAAAATTGGATGAGAAGTCTTAAACTGTAATGCAAAATGTGAATTTTTGTTTTTCTACGCCGCGATACTCAAATTAACCCTTTGTTTGCTGCTTTTTGCACTGGGGCAATGGATGTATGGCAATGAGTTGGAGGGCCACACGGTGGTTTACAAGTGATCACTACCCACCTGCATCCTTAGGAGAGGACATTTTGAGGAGCAAGTCACATTTAATCATTTTAATACCCTGTTTTTAGTCAACTTAGTCCTCGACGTGACCTCCATTTCTTTGGATGCACACTTGCGCTGTCCTTCGCATGTCCTGCGCTGCTCGCCTGATTATTCCTCTGTCCCTCCGGAGGATGTTCACTTCGGCTCTGATTCGCTGTTCAATGTCCTCGAGGTCACGTGGTGGTGTCACACTTTTGATTTGAGATGGCCCCAAAGAAAAAAGTCCAGCGGTGTCAAATCAGGTGACCTTGGGGGCCATTCCACTGGGCGGTTCAAAGCATAACACGGTCACCAAAAAGACAGTTTAAAGACAGTTGCTCGTGAAGGACACCGTACATTTTGAAATCGCCGGCGAAAACGCCGACGAACTTCTGCCACACTTTTGGTAGCATGGTATTTGTTCACCATGAATGCACGCTGTTGTGGTGTAAACTGTGGATGAACCATCTTGCAAATGAGTGAAGCCAATGGCCCTACCCAATTTTTATCCACAGCTGTATGAAAGGAGTTACGTAAAAACATCAGAAGGATTAAGCCTATGCTGTAACTACCCTGACATCACAATCACTTTTATTCAGGTGCAAAGAATTTGTGGTGATCACTTTCATCTTTAGCAGAGCTTAGCACGTGTTTGCTTCAACTTTTTTGGCTTGGTCATCTAACGTTAAGAACTAGCCACTACTAAGATGCTAGTCGATTTCCCCGAGCTATATGTTGTTTTAGTGCCTTGTGTTGTTCACTGAACAGTCCACTTATGGAAGGTGGCCAACTTCTCCAATGGTTTTGTATCCATAAAAAAAAAGCTAGCTACCGTTACCTAATGCTAACAGTTTGGTATGTTCTCCTCTGAGTTGGCTTGCTTCTAAACTTCGCTAAATAAATACAGTCATGGATGGGATAGTCACAGTTCCTAGAAGCATCAAAAACAGCATACATTCTGATAGTATTACTTTCCTATTTTTGTATGGTTAGCCAGACCAGTGGAAGGGTCACGGCACTCAGCACCGTTTGTGTGCTGCTCAGACAGCAGGAAAAAACACCCCCGCGCTGAATGATCGGCAGCCCGCGATCTCATCATTGGAGGACATAACAGAGTAAGTTACGGGGAGAGACAGACGTTTTATCGTGATTTGCGGTTTAATTCCCTATTTTCACTGCCAAACGTCTGAAACACATGCCAGCTCACCACAAAGAATGATAAAACTACGTTGACTGAAGTACACTTGTGATCACGGATCTGTATGGGCGATAATGGACAGAAATGGCGCTTTAAGCTGGCTCTTCTCTTGGCATCGGTCAGAAAAAGGCCAGATATCAAAAGCGCCACTGAATGATTATTATTACTTAATGAAATATTAACCAAAGCGCAGTTGTTCACATGGGTTCCAACAAGAGGTGCGCCCGTCCTCAGATGGAGGCCAGATCAACACAGTGTTGCCAACTCCTCAGTAAGGAAAGTAGCTATTGGCTGTCCTAAAAGTCGCTAGAAGTCGCTAAACTCCCTGACCGGGTGGGCGAGACGGCATGTATTTTGCTGAGCGGGGGGGCACGCAGTTCATTTTTGTTGACCGGGAGGGGGTGACGCGGTTCATTTAATTAATATTACGCGCATCTTCCAGTCTTTCTGTGCTTTGGTACAGGGGAGAGGCTCACGGCAGCACCTGCTGCTCATTCAGGACAGTAACTGCAGAGCGAAACGTGCTTTCACGTCAGTCGCCAAAACAGCAGAAAACTCTCCAATAACAACAAAAAAGTCGCTAGATTTGTCGCTAGTCGCTTTTCACAAAAAAAGTCGCCAAGATGATTTGGAAAGTCGCCAGATTTAGTGAGAAAGTCGCCAAGTTGGCAACACTGGATCAACATGCATTGGCCGATCTTCAACGAACAGCATAGCTCCTCTAGTTTATATAGCTCGTTGCGCTCAGGCGCGCTCCATCTAGAGACAGGATGTGCACTTCAGTCTTTTCTTGCGGTATACGAGGAGTATGAACTTTGAGCTCATGCAAGCACTGAATCTTTAGCCTATATTGTAATTTATTCGCGGCGTGCATAAGGTAGTTACTATAGTTACGGGGACGCTTATGTCAAAGATGATAGAGCGCCGCTCTACGATCTTTGCTTATGTGTCTGTATCGTTCTCAGTGACGTTATAAAGGCCTCTTGGAACCCCGGACACTTAAGGAGCCAATTTGAAGTTCTATGCACAAACCACAAAGACGCCCGAAGCAAGTGGCGTCTGGTACCTTGCTAATTGCGACTACATACTAAAAAAGAGAAAAAAAGCTGAGGAAAATACAAAACGATGGAGGTAACGTTTACTTTTTTGATATAAGCCTTCCATTTTTTAAAACCAATGGTCTTTTTTAATTAATTTTTCACAAAGAGCAAATAAATTATGGAGGACCAAAAATGACTAAAGTATAAATAAATAAATAAATAAATACACAAATGAATGAATAATTGTTGAAATTAACAAATGAATAAATGCAAGAAGAAATGTTAAAATAAATAAATTTATATATACATGAATGAATGCTGAAATAAATACGGAAATAAATAAATAAATGCTGAAATGACAATGAAAATTTATATTTAAACATGACATAAATGAATAAATGCTTTAAACGTATTTCTACATTTCTGTATTATTTATGTATTTCTGTGTCCGTTTACTAATTACGTGGGAGGTCCTAGCTTCAGTCAGAATCTGGAGTGGTTAGAGGAGTGTGATCGACTCAGGTCTGCTACTTCTTCCATGTGTGCCAACCAGTCAATGGTGCCAACGTGCTGACTGGTGAACAGAAAGTTGATGCTACCAAAGCAGTGAGCTGAAACTTGTGCAATCACACGGGTTACTAGCAGCTAAATACAAAAATTGCACCGACCTGTGATTGGAAGATAAATATAGCATTTCAGCCGCAGTTGAGAATCGCACCGCGGTGGCCTTCAGGGGCAAACGCGCTGCACCGGCCAAAAACATCTCCATTTGGAGAAACGCGCTGCAAAAGCAGAAACGATGCAAACCAAAAACACGCAAACCACAGTAGCAAATGCAAGAGAGAACAGCGCTGCATATTAACACTACGAAAGTGCTCCTAGTCGTTATGGCGAGCGCCAACTAAAACAGCTTTTACTTCTGTCCTGAGCGAGACTAGCCAGCTACCTAGCTAACGTTAGTTCGCTTGCTTAGCTAGCAAGTTCGCTAGCCTAGCTAGCCAACAGTTTTTGGTCCATAGAAAATAAATGAATAAAAATATCTATTATTTCGCGATCTCACTAGCTACAGTTGAACCGCGAGCATTTAAGTTATACCAAATATAACTGCTCGCTAGCTAGCTCGCTAACGTTAGTTCGCTTGCTTAGCTAGCTAGTTCGCTAGTTTAGTTCGCTGACAGTTACATTGAGTATATCGTGAACTCGCGGTTCAACTCTAGCTATATTATGGCAGTTTGCCTCTGTCTGGCTCTCCTACTTGACCAATCTAGCTTCAGATTGAGGGTAGGATCTCCCTCTCAATTAGCATACGGACACAGAAATACAAAAAGAAATAAATGTAAAAATGTAGAAATAAATTTAAAGCATTAATTCATTTATGTCATGTTTAAATATATTTTTATTCATTTATTTCAGCATTTATTTATTAATTAATTTCAGCAATTATTTATTCATTTATGTATTTATTTATTTAGATGACAAACTGATTTTAATAACTTGGGACACTGCGGCAGATTTAACCGATTTTCAATATTTATTCGCGCACAGCACACGATTCTGTGAATATAACTCTAGGAAGTATAAAAACGTCAAGTGCGCGGTCTTGATGAATCCTTTGTTGTGTGCGATTACAGTATTCAAGATTGGTTAAACCCAGTTGTTAAAACTGTCGTTATGTCCGTAGTCTACCACGTTTTTAAATTAAGGTCAGGGGTAAGAACTCTGTAGCGAGCATGAGGCTTGGAGCAATGAGAAGTGCTTATGGGGACGGAAAACTTTAAAGTAAATGCCAGCTTGATGTTTGAAGTCAGAATATTGTAAAACGAGATTAAGTTAATTTAATGTTTCATTGAAATAAAGATCCATTTTGCAAGAGAGAGGATAGAGCTGGAATGAAATGAGCAAGTTTACAACAATTTGATTGTATAGAAGCAATAAACTTATAGCTAATGGCCAATAACCTACAATACAGTATTGAAAGCATATACATATTGGCTATCTTTGTTTAATAAAGACATTTGATGCAATTTTGAAATTTATTAGTTTTATTTAGACATTTTCAAAACCTTTAAAACTCTCAACAACCTGGTAGAGGTCAATTATTCCATCAATAAAGGTCATAATGACAAAAACAGCTAAAAATCTCTTATTTGACTTAAAATGAGTTGGAAATCAAAGAAAAATATTTTTTTCTCTCGTATATTTCAAGTAGTGTCAGTTAAGGGGTTAAGGCCTGGCTAAATGGGCTATGGGCTGGGGTGTTTTTTCTTCGGAAGAGGCTAATTCGCCCCGCAGCGGGGGAATTGGGGACATAGGACAGCTTCAGCGGGGTGGACAAGAGAAGCAGTTCTGCTATTTGCACCTCAGTGGGGCCAATAAGAGATTTCATTTTATAATCCACCCCACTCTTGCACAATACAGTACTGTAAGCATATACATATTATCTGTCTTTTTTTAATGAAGACATTTGATGCAATTCTGAAATTCTGTAGTTTTATTTAGAGACATTCTCAAAACCTTTAAAACTCCATTTCTGCCTCAGTTGCCGCACATTGGTATGGCATTCTTATTGCTGCCTGGCTGGAGAAATGGCAGTACAGCATTGGTTTGAGCAGTATTATACCATATTTTAAAATGAATCTGTGTTTTTTAGATGGATGAAAATCACCTTTTTAATGAACTGCATGGCAGAGAACAGGAAGGCAGGGAGGCAGCCAACACAGGGGCAGAAGCACAAGGTACACAGCAGCATTTCGCTTTGTATTTTTATGGCTATTTGGTATGGTCTAACATAGGTCTAAAACTCTTGGCTCATTGAGTTTATGTTTAAGCTTTGAAGAAATGGATTCTTTTAAAGAGAAGAAAATGAGACACATAATTGGCTAAATTCAACACAACAACAACTTTTAACCCAACATTGGTTTTGGCAGTGGTTAGTTGCTGGAGTTATTTCAATCTTTAAGCAAACCAATGTTAAACCCAAGTCAATTACTCAACTTTAGTGTCTTCCGTGTCAAACTGAGTGGTCAGTCTCTTCTTACTCTTGAATAGATCTTGAGGCTCGACTCGGGTTAATTGGAAAAAGCAAAGCGCTTGCAAAAGCAAAGCAAACAGCAGTAGGAGAGAGGAAATCTTCATGAAGAGAGAGGGACAAGTGCGTCCATATTTGACCCCTGAAAAGTTGTGAATAAATATTTATGACCCCTAGCGCAGAGGGTTGACCCCTGCAGAAAAGTCACTGACCCTTGGCTCAAAAAGAACAGTGAGACCCCTGCTGACCGCGCAGCTGCATGACTGCGGTTACAGACAGACAGAATGCACTGTGAGAATATAAGCACTGACCGCACAGCTGCACGACTGCACTTACGGAAAGACAGAATGCACTGTGAGAATATAAGCACTGACTGCACAGCTGCGCGACTGTGCTTACGGACAGACAGAATGCACTGTGATAATATAAACACTGACCACACAGCTGCACAAGTGCAATTACAGTACAGACAGGTGGAATGCACTATGAGAATATAAACACTGACCACACAGCTACGCGACTGTGCTTGCAGACAGACAGAATGCACTGTGGTAATATAAACACTGAACACACAGCTGCACGACTGCACTTACAGACAGACAGAATACACTGTGAGAATACAGGCAGAGCTAGATAGCACTCAGAAAGGGTACACCTCTCCGAACGCATTTGTCACTAAGTACTGAACAAATATAACCCTGGTGGCCATATTTGAATTGTAATCCATCCCAACATTTTATCAATTGTTCTTTGGCCTATGGCCCATACTTCCGCAAAATATCATTGAAATTGATTGAGAAAATTTTACAGATATTGTTTGGACAAACAGACATTGGTGAATATATAACCTGTGCCCAACTTTGTTGGCGGAGGTAGTAATACTTTTAGTTCAGACTCACTTTGGATTCTGCTAAGTGCCGAGTTTGTTTTAATTTTGGCTTTTTGTTGGGTTTATATGTAAGCATTTTTTCCATAGGGAGTCCATGTGCTCCTCAGCTGAAAAATTTGGGAGCACACTAGTATTTCTCTATTACCAGTTGTAGATGTACTCCAGAATTATTTTCCCAGGTAGCACACATCAGTGTTCAGGAGGAAATGCCCCTTGAACTGAAGCACTTTGCAGACCTGCTGTTGTGTATTTCATACATTTTCAAAAAAGTTCTCGGTCTTTTTGCCTCGATTTTAATGGTCCAGTAATTCATGACGAAGGTTTGAAAAAAAAAAAAGTCAATCACATAGTGATTTTGCAGTGTTTGGCAAGCCGGGCCTCACAAATGAATGTAGCATTTTGCCTTCGGTCAGCCAGACAACTTGGGCAATAAAGTCTCCTAAGTATATAGTGAATCTTGGTCAGAAAGCTAGTGTGGCATTCGTAGTGCATTAAACAAAACAAAAGCGTGTGCCTCTGTTGCCTGTATGACAGAGGAGGTCCCAGAGAGTCCTTCTCATACGGAGATGCCTGAGGAGGTGGAAGAGGATGCGCCGAGCCGCAAAGTGGTACAGTACTCATCTGTCGCCGCCTCTCTTTGTCTCACACATATGTACCCTCTGATTTTCTTGCTTCCTGTTATTTGGCCATCATCTTGCTGAATTGTCCGTTCTCAACGTGCAAATAGTACAGAGTAATGCTTAGTTTTGATGAACTTGGTCAATAGGACTGATTTTGTGACTGTAGTTGTGGGTTTTTGAACCAGAATCTAGTGAGGGGGGTCAGGGTGGTACAATAGTTTGACGTATCTCTTAAGATTACGGAGCGCTAAGGTGTCTGGGAACACTTATCAGTCCTGTACCAACCAGTCATCCACAAGAGCAAGTGAAATTGGTCTGACTAGCATATAAATGACTGATCGATGAAATTGGCCTGCGAAGCGAAAGCTGCCTCTGACATCCTTGGACAATGCCATCGATTCTGTAGATTAGCTTACTGTAAGTGGCTAACTGAGAAGTTCCATTCGCCTTCATTGACCCAGACCACAAGAAGTGTGGTTACATGGGAAATGTAGTTTGATTTTCTTGATTGTGGGGCACAAGTAAGTAGCCTCTGTTCAGTCGCCTCTCTGCCATTACACTGCCCTCAGCTCTGTATACAGTGCTTAACTTCCCCGTAAGCCGCTTCCCGATTTCCTAACAAGCATGTCCTGCTGTCCTCCTGGTCCAGAGGGAACTCTTTAAGAAGTGTGTCGACCTGCGCGGCGTGACGAGGGAGTCATGGACGGAGAAGAATGACCAGGCCCTGGATTGCTTCTGCTTGGACTCCTCCCTCCGTATCCTTGTTGTACACTTGGATTCCTCGACTGGGCTGAATCTGGACTTGAGTATGCCAGCGGAGGTACGCCCCCTCTCCCCATGACCCGTTTGCATCTGTCCTGAACCAATTTTCCCTCTTCCCCCTGTAATGAGGAAGCTAATGAGGTATTTCAGTGGAACATAGAGCCACACCATTACTGCCAGTATTAAGTATTTATATATCATACTGCTTTGGATGCGAACACAATTTTAATGTTCCAGGTGGGTTTCTAAAAATCCAGGGTAAGGACTCTCCTTGATTTTTTTTTTTTTTTATTTTTGCCTTTGAGATGCTTTTGTTGTTTGTATGAAATGCGGTCCATCCCGCTTGGTGGAAATGAAGGAAGAGGTGTCACTGTGAATAATATTAAACGGACTTCATCCGGGGAAGTTAAAGACACTTTGCTCACAGGAACAATAGAGTTTAAAAGCCTGTAATAGAGCGACGTCTCAGTGGAAAATTTTAAAACGGCAGCGAGGAAGGTCCAATTTGCACATTAGGAGCTATACTTTTAGCCTTTTTTCTGACAAAAAAATCATTTGAAATGTGTGTCTTCCAATGTGAAAATCATAATTTCACTTGTGAAGTTAACATTTTCACATTTGAATGAAGTATTCACACCTGTAAAGAATGTCAGTAATACATTGTTTGTCAGGCATTTTAATTGATCACATGGTGTCATTTGCATGTTTGAATATCCACCTCACTGATTTTTGAAAATGTGAAATTCAGTTTTCACATGTGAATACATACCACTTGACATTACATTGCCTTTCTTCCTTTTGCCATTTTTTTCTTGTTGTATAAACTGTACGGTTCATATGTCTTCTCTTCATGTTATAAGTAAATGTGTTTTTTTTGTTACCCAACAATACAAAGTTGATGGGGACATAGGAATGAGTGCTGTCCGTCCACTTGCCTGTCTGTCCGTCCGTCCGTCATGCATCTTTTCCTGCCAAAACTTGTGAACCCTTCAGTATTTCTCAACGAAATTTAATTAATGGCTACATCTTATTGTGTAGATGTGCCTTTTCATACGTTGGTCCGCCCTTCTGCCCATCTGTTCGTCCCTCCACTGCATTGTGTTGCCAGGCTGGATATCAGCCATCCCATGGTGGCAGATTTGAGTAGTTCATGCTTGTTTATTTGGGAATGTTCAGTTCCACTCAAATCTGCAACTGGAGAACTGTACAAGCTCCTCTAAAACAAGCCGGTAAGCTGCCGTGGTGCGGTCTCTGATCCCGCATGCGCAGAACGAGAACCACTGAGCGTGGTGTTTAAAAGTTTCATTCCCCAACAGGTGGAGGGGCAGATAACCTACTTCATCAGGACGGAAGAGGTGGAGATTGTGGCGGAGAACTTCGAGAGAGTGGTGATGTTCAACCGGATCTGCCCGAGGCCGATGGAGCAGCTGCATGGATACATGAATGCATTGCACGTCCCCCAGGTCACCCTGAACGCGGCCTGGCCCAAGAGCATCAAGGGCAACCACGTCGCCAACCTGCATCGCTTCCTGTCCAACCTCACAGGTCTGCATACCTGCATACCACACACCTACAGCACTCACACACACACACCCCCTCACAGGTCTGCATACCTGCATACCACACACCTACAGCACTCACACACACACCCCCCCTCACTGGTCTGCATACCTGCATACCACACACCTACAGCACTCACACACACACCCCCCTCACAGGTCTGCATACCTGCATACCACACACCTACAGCACTCACACACACACCCCCCTCACAGGTCTGCATACCTGCATACCACACACCTACAGCACTCACACACACACACCCCCCTCACAGGTCTTACTACCTGCATACCACACACCTACAGCACTCACACACACACCCCCCTCACAGGTCTGCATACCTGCATACCACACACCTACAGCACTCACACACACACCCCCTCACAGGTCTGCATACCTGCATACCACACACCTACAGCACTCACACACACACCCCCCCCTCACTAGTCTTACTACCTGCATTCCACACACCTACAGCACTCACACACACACCCCCTCACTAGTCTTACTACCCCCACACCTACAGTCACACACACCCCCCCCCCTCACTAGTCTTACTACCTGCACACACACCTACAGCACTCACACACACACCCCCCTCACTGGTCTTACTACCTGCATACCACACACCTACAGCACTCACACACACACCCCCCCTCACTGGTCTTACTACCTGCATACCACACACCTACAGCACTCACACACACACCCCCCCCTCACTGGTCTTACTACCTGCATACACCCACACACCACACAGCACTACCACACACACACCCCCCCACACTGGTCACAGGTCTTACTACCTGCATGCATACAGCACACACACACACCCCCCTCACAGGTCTTACTACCTGCATACCACACACCTACAGCACTCACCCACACACCCCCTCACAGGTCTTACTACCTGCATACCACACACCTACAGCACTCACACACACACCCCCCTCACAGGTCTGCATACCTGCATACCCACACACAAACAACACTCACACACACACCCCCCCTCACACACCACACCCCCCTCACACACACACCCCCCCACAGGTCTTACTACCTGCATACCACACACCTACAGCACTCACACACACACCCCCCCACAGGTCTGCACTACCTGCATACCACACACCTACAGCACTCACACACACACCCCCCTCACAGGTCTTACTACCTGCATACCACACACCTACAGCACTCACACACACACACCCCTCACAGGCACACCACACACCCACAGCACTCACACACACACACCCCCCTCACAGGTCTGCATACCACACACCCACAGCACTCACACACACAGGCACTCACACACACACACACACACACACACACAGGTCTGCATACCTGCATACCACACACCTACAGCACTCACACACACACACCCCTCACAGGTCTTACTACCTGCATACCACACACCTACAGCACTCACCCACACACACCCCTCACAGGTCTTACTACCTGCGTACCACACACCTATAGCACTCACACACACACACCCCCCACAGGTCTTACTACCTGCATACCACACACCTACAGCACTCACACACACACACCCCTCACAGGTCCTACTGCCTGCATACCACACACCTACAGCACTCACACACACAACCCCCCTAACTGGTCTTATTACCTACATACCACACACCCACAGAACTCACACACACACACCCCTCACAGGTCTTATTACCTACATACCACACACCCACAGAACTCACACACATACTGTGCTGTGAAATCAAAAGTGAAGCTTTATGAAATACATGGGTTCCATCACATTACCTGCTTCAGGACCCTTGAGACTAGCAATAATCGATGGAACCATGAATTCTACTCTCTACCAGAAGATCTGTTTGGATAATGTCTGACCATCAGCTTGTGTCCATATCTTAATAGCTCTGAAGAAACAAAATGGAGGTTTTGAAGTGGTCTTATGCAAGTCCTGACTTGAATTGGATTGAGACACTGCAGCATAACAGGCAGATCTTGCTCAAAAACCTTTGAGGCTAAATTAAAGCCAGTCTGCAGAAAAGAGTGGGCCGAAACTACCCCGGAGCGATGCGAAAGAATCACTGCCTATTAATCGCAAACGTTTGATTGCTATTGTTGCCTCTAAGGGTGGCACAGCCAATTATTAGGTTTTGGGGAGCAATTATTTTTCGCTTGGGTGATATAGGTTCTGAAATTTCAATGCCTTTTCCTTCAGTAAATAAAATAATCATTTCAGAGGTGCAGTTTATACTTACTCACATTGCCTTTATCTTATATTAAGATTAGTTGGTTGATTTAAAACATTTAAATATGAAAAATAGAGGAAGTTGGTACAGGGGAGAAGACTTTTTTTTCACAGCACTGTACGCACCTCCTGGCCTTATTACCTGCAGACCACTTTTACACCAATCTTACAGGTCTAATTACCAACACACTGCTCCCATACTAACCTTAAAGGGCTCATTATGTACACACCACTTCTACTCCGACCTGGCATGCCTTATTACCTTCGCACTGCCTTCATACTGACCTTGAAGGCCCCATTACCTGCACACCACACACCTACACAGCTCGCGCACTCTAACCTGACTGGTCTCATTACCTGCGAATCGCACACCTATGCACCTGAGCTACCGGCCAGGACTGTTCCTGGGTCACATAATTTTTTTGCATTCTAATACATATTTTGCAGTTGAGTCAACCTAGAATAGCAGAAGATGGTGTTTCAACATTTTAGCTTTTCATCTTTTGAGAACATTTCATGTGCCCTTATACACCACACCTGGAAAAGATGGTTTTTGTTTTGGACTCAAATATTATTCTACTACTGACCCCAGTCTGGCTCAGGCACATACAAAATCATATATCATATTTATAAACGGAAAGATGTTCAAGCATTTATTGAGCCCCGAAGAACCATACTGGGCCTACCCATGCTGGGCTACTTTTGAGAAAATGGGACTGAAAGTTGCCAGCCTTCTGTGTCTTCTAGAGTAACTGGCAACGAAAAAACACTGCATATGTTACAAACTCAAGATATGTTAAATTATGTACATTCACTTCTTGTGCAGGTTTTGGATGCATAATCATCATGTAAAGTGAAAGGTACCTCCTTCTGAAGAGGAACCATCATCTTCTGACTCATTTGGGACAAACTCTGGGTCTCTGTCATCTTCCACTTTACCATCATCATCAATCATAGCAAACAATTCCTCATCAGTGAGATACCTAGGTGCCATGTTTACTATGAATTATGAAAAAGTTGTGTGATGGTCCACTATGGTGTAGACAGTGCAGTGCATATGTACAGTGGCAGAGAAGACGTTTGCTTTTATTAACAATCCATGCGGGCAGATTTGGTCGGCCCATTTAGGAAACGTAGATCTCAGTTTTCTGCACATGTTGACTACCTGAACTCAACTTCGCCAAAAGTGCGGGATGGCCTGGTATCGTTCTTATGGGCTTTATTCATGTACACACAAATGCACTGATTTTCACGTGCACGCTCACCCACCTACACACACACACACACACACACACACACATACACACGCACACTCATACACGAACAGATCCCAATTCACTCGCATCTCTATCCTTGCCGCTGTTTTTTTCTACGTTATAAACTTCAGCTGTGGCTCTCTACAGGATTATTGCCCTCTCTCTGTGTCATGAGCAGTCTCAGTGTAGCAGTACGACACTGGATTTACTGATGCACTAGCCCTTCCTTACCCAAGTCTTTTGATCTCTCCATATTGTATTCCGTCCTGCTCGCGCCCTCCTCTTATTCGAAACCGCTCTCATTCAGGTATTTTCTTTCATGTTTTTATTCTCCTTTTTTTTTTTTTTATCTATCTGAATTTGGCTCCACTCATCTCGGCTGCTAAGTGAGCCGGGTAACCAGAGGACAGAGAGGTGTGGATCTGAATCCGGAATGAGGAAGGGAGAGGTGAAGGAGGATGGCAGCCGCTGCTTTGATCTGGAGTGAGGCCAGGAAGTCCAAGTGCTGGCCATTTGCTCGCGGTACCTTTGCGGAGGGTCTTAGCGCCAATTTGCCTGCGTGTGCCCCGGGGGGATATGCAATGTCACGGTCGGCGAAATTATCTGGTGACTTGCAGGCTCTAGTCTCTGATGGCAGACGTGCGCCAGACGTGATGCTTAGTCAGTGAATATCCTTCGGTAGATTAATGAACTCGGCGGTCTATATAAGCGAATTCGAGCCATGTCATTTCAGGAAACGCACTGAAGGAAATGATATTATTTTCATTTTTGGCACATACCAGGGCTGCCCAATCTTAATCCTGGAGCTCTGCCGTCCTATAGGTTTTGCTCTCACCCCGAAGGCGCTGCTGTACCCCCCCAGGTGGGCATTATGCTGCAGCTTCTGGGTAGTGCATCTGATGTAAATTTCATCATCAGCGGAGTCTGCGAGTTTGCAGGGGTTGTCCTCGCACAGCCCAGATTTTGCGATCCCACAGACCTGTGTGTGAAGGGCGCACGCTATTTTCAATAAGTCCACGTGGACTCGCAGCCGGCTACACAAAAATTGAGTACACTTTACAATGCTCAAGCCCTTGACCGTTTCTGCAATGGCGAGAGCACGTTTTGAAGTCTACCAAGGCCTTAAAGCACGCTTCAGTAAAGACCTAGAGGTCATGTTGAGCTGTTAATAAGTTGGTTCAGTTGCGCCAAATTAGGGTTGAAACGAAAAGTAGGGTCTGGCAGCTCTAGTGTCCTCTCTGAGTGCCCTTTCAAAGCTATTTCAAAGGCAGCTGCCAGAAATGCAGCATTTTGAACCACATTTAGCAGGACAGTGAAAAACTTAGCCAGGAAGCTGTTGCGCCGTCATCTGTCAATCTGTCACAGAATAATAATGACATTACGATGTGGAATTTGTGCCCTGCAGACACCAAGTTTAAACTGGAGGGGAAGACTGTGCTGTATATACCAACGGAGGCTCTGCTCGTATCGCCTGAGGTGGCGGCCGAGGACAAGGAGCTGGTGCAGAGGATGGAAGGTAAGGGTGCGAGTCAGGAAGTACACTCAACTCACTGTTGTGAGAAGCTGGCTGTACTGGGGTGTGCAGTAAGTAACAGGCAGTATGTGTAGCAGACATTCTCAGAAAATAAAATGTATCATTGTACCTTTTAGAGGTTTTGTCATTAGAAAATATAGATGTGCCTTTCTAGCCCCTAAAAGGGTACACAAAATTACCTCAAGGTCCATTAATTGGCCCTTGAGGTACATTAGCCAAGATTGTACCTTGAGGCACAGATGTGGACTCCTATCATACCCCTATTTCTCAGAGAGCAGTTCAAGTTCTGAGGGCACAGCAGTTAGGGAGTAGGAAGTAGTTTTTCAGACATGGCCCTTTAGCAGAATCAGGTGTATCAGTGATTGGTTGGAATGAAGGCCTGCTCTTGCACCGGGCCTTTCAGACAGCATTGAGAACCCCTGCTCTGGACAGCACTCTTTGGTGAGGGGAAAGATCACCGAAGTCGGAGAATAAAAATGCTGCCTCATTTGTTTCTTCCAAACTGTCCAATCACCCAGCATTCTCTGATTTAGTTCTACCTCTTGGTTGGCGAGTTCTGTCAGTTGGCCAACTTGGATGAATCTGGGCTGGACTTGTACTTTCTTGAACCTGTCTGCAACTCTGCGACTGCATTTTTAGGAGTTTACTGGAGGCTCGTATATACCTGACTGCAGTCAGTTGAATTGATGCCAGAGATTGCCGCAATACTTTTAGAAAAGAAATGTCACAAAAAAGCACCTATAATGGAACAGACCCATGCCAGTAGGGTGGTATCCTATGGGTACGTAAAATTATACCTCTAGGTACCTAGACATGATTCATTTTGTACCTTTTGTAGTTGTAAAAGTTACACATTAGCACCCAATATGGAACATAATTGTTCTCTCAGGGTAAATTCAGAAGGGAATTTGTTCCCAAAGGAATAAAACTGTACCTCTACTTTTATTTCTGTGAGAGAATGAGAGAGGCTGGGAAATCTGATTCGGATTTTCCAATTATGTGAAAAAAAGGGGGGTTGTGTGCCTCAGGGTGTGGAGAGGTGGGGTGGAAAGTGGAGGATCTGAGAGTCGCAGGGAGGAGGAAGGTTGGGGAGGGATGCTTTGCATGCGAAACCTTCACTCGCTCCACCTCCCTCTGGTTCTTTCTTCTGTTCTCCCTCACTCACTCCCTCTCTCTCCTCCTGCTCCCCTCACCCCCACCCCCACCGCTCGTGCTCAGTGGTGATGCTCTGCTGGACGCGACAGATAAAGGAGGTGCTGAACGCCCAGAGGACCGTGGAGACGGGTGAGAACTCGGGGCCCCTGGAGGAGATCTCCTTCTGGAGGAGCCGCTGCGAGGATCTGACCGGCATCAGCCATCAGCTGAAGAAGCCAGGCGTCAGCCGGGTGCAAAAGATCCTGGAGATCCGCAATTCCTTCCGCACTCACCCATCAGATCCGCCCTTCTGAAAACCCACTGAACACATACAGGTGAACTCACCCACTAAACACATACAGGTAAGTGCACCTACATCCCGGCCATCTGTAAGGTCATTAAAGACATGCAGGTAAGTGCACTTCTAGCACATAAAAACCGAGAAAGTGCACCTTTTTCCAAGAAATTCCTACAAAAACTTAGAATATACTGAGGTTGACTGAAGATTTGAGGCCAACTTGGTAAACCTCGGAAAAATTTTACCGAGGTATCCCGAAGTCTGTCCGGTTTACTTAAGTTTGGACAACACCTCAGTAAACCTTGGTTAAATTTTCCGAGATACACCGAGGATTGTCTGGCCCACTGAAGTTCAGAGACCACAGCGGTATTCCTCGAGAAAATTTGACCGAGGTAGACCGGAATTTGTCTACTAGGCCTATGCTCACACCAGAACAAAGGGGTGGTGTATTCTAAGTTTTTATGGGAATTTCTCAGAAAAAGGTGCACTTTCTCCGCTTTTGGGTGCTAGTAGTGGGGCACCAACATCCTGGCTTTCTAAAAACTGACTAAACACATACAGGTAAGTGCACTTACTTCCCGGCCATCTGCCAACTTATGCAACATAAGAAGGTAAGTGTGCAAATTACTTGTCCTTTTACAAACTCACTAAACACATACAAGCAAGTGCAAATACAACTTACACCCTAGCCTTCTGCCAACTCACAAAGCATGTGCAGGTAAGTGCACCTGCATCCAGGCCCTCTGCAAACTCACTTAACACATGCAGGTAAGTGCATCGATATCCCACACTCTACAAAATCACTAAGTGCTTACAGGCAAGTGCTACTACATCCTGGCCTACTGCCAACTCACAAAGCACACACAGGCAAGTGCACCTACACCCTGGCTGTCAGCCAGCTCACGCACCATGAAAAGTGAAGTGTTCCTATAGCCTGTCCTTTTGCCGTCTCAATAAATACAGACAGGTAGGTGCACTTACATTCTTGGATTCTGCACACTCACTAAACTCATGTAGGTAAGAGCACTTACATCCTGTCCATCTTCAAATTCACTAAACACATACTGGTAAGTGCGTGTGCATCTCGGCCCTCTCCTAGCTCACTCAAAACAGGCAGGTAAGTGCACCTACATCCTGGCCCTGTGCAAACTCACTAAACACAGAGAGGTATGTGCACCCATGACAGCCTTCTGCAAACTCACTTGATACATACTGGAATGTGCACCTACATCCCAGTCCTCTGAAACTTCACTCAACATATACAGGTAATTATTAATTGGTTATGTATGTTTTGCCCACATACAGTAAAAACGGCCTGCCAATATATCTTTTTTTGGCCGAGTTCAGCACGTGCACAAGTAACCATTGGCAACTGCGGCATTCGCTCTCTTCAGAGAAGCAGATGACAGTCGCAGACCTCGCATTTAGCTCTTTAATGAGTCTTGAAGTCGCGTACTTCAGAAGTCATAGTCATAATATTGTCATGATAGCACAACATACTTAACCAATTAATAAAAATATTAGAAATTGCTTATTTTCGCATTGCCTAGGTATTGGCCTTTGGGTTGCGGTATTACGGCGGCCCTCAGGCCAATACCAAGGCAATACAGAAATAAGCAATTAATAACATATAGTACACCTACCTCCTGTCCTGGCCTTCTGAAACATCACAGAATACATTCAGGTAAGTACACCTGCATCCTGGCTTTTTAAAAACTGACTAAATACATCCAGGTAAGTGCACTTACATCCCAGCCATCTGCCAACTTACGCAATGCAAAAAGTTAAGTGTAAGTATTACTTGTCCTTTTACAAACTCACTAAACGCATACAGGTAAGTGCAAATATATCCTGGCCTTCTGCTTACTCACAAAGCATGTACAGGTAAGTGCACCTACATCACAGACGTCTGCGAGCTCAGTGAACATACAGAAAAGTTCCCCTACATCCCTGTCTTCTGTCATCTCACCAAGCAAATGCAGGTGCATCCACAGGGAAGACAGTCGGCTAATTTCGTTCAAATCAGTCCAGTTCACTTCAGTTCAGCTCATTGTAATTAGCTTCAGTTCAGTTCATTTTATTTCACTTCAATTCGATCGCATTCATTAGCTCCAGACTTTTTATGGAGACGGAGGCACAAATGGTTCTTTTCTCGACTGTGTTTGTACATCTCAACATCTCAGAGTTTCTGCCTGCGAGTATGCATGTTTTAAAGTCTGGCTGTGGATCTCTGTAGTTTGTTTAAATAGACATCCGCTGTGTTTTTGTCTGAGTGCTTTCTAGTTTTCGCAGAAGAGTGGAAATGTTCGAGTGTATGCTACGGTGTTTGCGTCTGAGTGCGCCCTACTATTTGTCTGTATATCAGTATGGAATTGTCTTAGTGCACACTAATGTGTTTTAGGGTCAGTGTGCATGTATCTCTTTGTTCATGTATTAGTGTAGAATAGTCTGAGAATAGTCTGAATGTGTACTACTCTGTCCATGTAGCAGAATAAAAGTGTATAAGTGTGCAGTATTCTTTGTCTATGGACCAATGTAGAAATGTATGAGTGTACACTAGTGTGTTTACCCCTGAGTGCGCACTACTGTTCATCAATGTATTAGTATGGAGTTGTCTGAGTGTACATGACTTTTTGCCCATTTATCATTATGGAAGTGTCTGAGTGTGCACTATTCTGTCCATGTATCAGAATGGAAGCATCCAAGTGTGCACTTCCCTTTGTCTATGGACCAGTGTAGAGATGTATGAGTGTACACTAGTGTGTTTACCGCTGCGTGCGCACTACTATTTGTCCATGTGTTAAAATGGAAGTATCAGAGTGTAGACGATGTTTTGTCCGTGCATCATTACGTAAGTGTCTGAGTGTGCACCATGTCGTTTGCTGTGTGCGTGCGCATGCATCTGCGTGTGCAGGCGACCTCGGAGCAGGACCAGTCAAACCTGAAGTTCCTGTCCATACTGCGGGAACCCTGCGAAGAGCTGGCGAGGATGAAGCCCCGAGATGTGGCGCCCAAGCTGTCCCACATCATCAAGCTGGTGCGCGTCATCTGGATTAACTCCAGATTCTACAACACCCGGGACCGCATCATCTCTCTCTTCCGCAAGGTAGCGCCGCGCTCTCGACCCCCGCTGGGTCCGTCTCACAGCTCCCCCGCACTCTGAGCGTACGCCTCTCTTTTTCCTCCGCCTGCCGCTCTCTCGCTCCGTTTCATGCTCTCTCTCTCTCTCCCTCTCTCAAATTTAAATTCACAGTGCTCCACGATTTGTGACAAATTAGCATTTGTATTGCCAAACCATGGCAATAAACATTCAATACATAAGATGACAAACAAAGCAAAGTGCTCATTCAGGGTATGTAAACAGATGCATACTGTACACTTTAACTTCACTGTTTTCTCTCACTCTCTCTCTCTATCCCACTCACACTCTCTCTCACTCACTCTCTTGCTGTTAGTTTGGGTCTCTGCCTCAGTCTCTCTCTCTCTCTCTCTCTCTCTCTCTCTCAGAAATTCAAATTCAGAGTGCTTTTTTTTTCAAAATATATTGCTAAAGTGTTTGCATCGTGTATAAAATGCAACTCAGTTTAAGCAGTCAACAGTCTCTCTCTTTCTCTCTCTCTAGCAGTGGGTTGTGGGTTGTGCGTCTTTATTCTACTGCAGGGGTGTATTTCAATCTCCTGCTTCTCAAAAGCGCAGGGAGAGCATTTAACCTCCGCTAATTACATTCTGACCCAACACTGGCAGAAATGGTGCCACCCTGCTGTTTCATGGCATTTTATTCGTTTGTTGAATTTTTTTTTCTTCTCTTTTTGATGAAAAATCATCCTTCGGCTCCTTTGATGATGCTTAAGGGAACCGGCTCTCTCGTGCAGTGGGAAACAAAGGCGGTATTTGTTTCCCGAGGAACGTGGGCTTTGGAACGGGAGCCTGCGGCGAAGGTGCTCGACGCCAAGGATCGTCCGCTCGCGATTCTCGAACCACCCAGTGCTCCTGCTCGAGCCGTTTGTTTTGATACGGCTGGGCCACTGCACTCAGCAGTGGGTGGCACGATACCGATGTGGTTTAACCGACACTTCTTTCGCGTTTGTCGTAATTCTAACTGGGTAAAGACGTCTGCCAATCACCAATAATGCAGCGACTAAAGTGATTTGGTGTTTCAAACTATAGAATAAAAGGAGATTGTGATTGTGCAGAGACATGTTTCCGAAACTTTGGGTTAGGACTGAAAACGGATGAGATGAGTGCTCCGTATGGGATGGGTCCTGATATGATTTTGCAGTTACCCCAGGCAATGCTAGTGTATGCTCTAGAAGGGTTTCTGAAAGGGAGTTAAATTCAAATGTAGTTGTCAGGCTTCAGCATTGAAACATGGAAGAACCAGCAGTGGAGTGCATTAACCCTCAGAGCGCTGAAATAAATTTTCAAAAAATGATAACTAAATGATCTTGTGCTGTTGAAAACCAATCGTGTGGCAAATTGTTTAAAAGAGCTCCCCTGCGGGAGCTCTTTTAAACAAGTTGCCACGTTATAGGTTTTCAACAGCTTTGATTTTGATATCTTACAAATGTTTGTATATCATTGAGCGACAATAGCTGTGTTTAGCGCTCTGAGGGTTAAAGTGATAGTTTTTGGTTTTTTTAAAGTAGGGTTGTAAGAGGTACTTATCTCTAGCCAGTGTATTACCTGCAGTACATAGCGGCCAGCAAGCAGCCAGTTTGTGGAGGCAGGAGATGTTCTATCGTTGAAGCAGCACAGAAGCAGAGCAGTAGACTTCAGCAGACAGCGTCAACAGCAGAACGCCTGCTAGCCACCAAAAAGAAAGCCCACCTAAAATAGACCAATATTCATGGAAGTGTACACTACATTTTGAAGATTATCAGCGCTTTACCTTGCCGTGAGACAGCCATGTCCTTTGTCACCAACATTACATTTTCTCTACCATAGAACTTCTGTATTGTATTACAGTTAAAAAAATGTTGTGTCGAAGGAAAGGACTGCCTGTCTGACGGCAAGGAAAAGCGATGAAAATATTTAAATACGAGCATAAACTGAAACTGATGTTGGTTCATTTTAGATAGACCTTTTAGGTGGCTAGCATGTTGCTCCATTTATGTGCTGCTCCCATGCTCTGCTTCTACAAACCAGGAGCAGGTAATGCATTAGCCATTTATACTGTTAGTACGTTATGCAACCCCACTTTAAAAAACCAGAACCTTCACTTTAATTTGCAACACAGTTTTTTCTTCTTCTTTTTTCTAATAAATAAAGGGTCATTTTGGCAGCCTTGTTGCACTAGATGTCAGTGCGTTCAAAATGGCAGAGTGGTCTATGGGTGTAGTGGCCACTCTGAGATGGCTGGGATTTTACTCTCTGACCTGTATGACGCCTCGCATTTCTTTATAAACGTTCATTAGGAGGGTGTATCTGTGCACCACGACCTGTTATGCTAGCCTGTTTCATTCAGAGTGAGCAGGAGGGGCGCGGGGTGTTCATACCCCGAGAAGCGAAATTTTGCCGCTGCCTACGAAACGCATAGTTATTGTTTTGGATTCGCATTCTTTCCTGTTCTCTATTGATCTTGCTCGGTGCACTCGAGCCTGCTATGGGTGGAGATAATTAGCGGGGGTTAGCACTTTAGCCGGATGAGTTCCTTTGTTCCAGTGCACTGAACAAGCTCATTCAGAAAAGTATTAGATTCCATAACAAATGCGATTTGTACCCAATTCGGCTGTTTTTGTTCTGTTTGTATTCAGTAGGCCTTTGTGTCCCTGCTCTGGAGACCCCAGACAGGACCAGCCTTCATAACTCCCTTTCCGTTCAAGGATTTTTCTAATAATTCTGCAATCGTAATGTCGCCTGAATCACACGGGCTCTGACCGCGTCGCCCCCTTCCTCCCCCCCACAGGCTGTGTTTGTTTTCGTTCGTTTCTGTAGCTGGAAAATCAAAAATCTGCTCCCATCTCATTTTTTAATTACAGAGTGCTGGAAGGCATCGGGCCTTCTCTGGTGCTGCGGTCTGTGCAAAATCGAAAAACCCAAAAAACCGAAATAATGCTTCAGCAGGGCGGCATGGTGGCATAGCGGGTAGCACTGTTGCCTCACAGCAAGAAGGTTGTGGGTTTGAAACCAGCCTGGGGCCTTTGAGTATTGAGCTTACATATTCCCATGGGTTTCTTCTGAGTACTTTGGTTTCCTTCCACAGTACAAAGACATGCTCATCAGGCTAATTGGCGACTCTAAATTGAGCATGTGAGTGAATGGTGTGTGCGCCCTGCGATGGATTGGCGAGCTGTCCATTGTGTGTTCCTGCCTTTCGCCCATAGTCAGCTGGGATAGGCATCTGCTCTCCTGCGACCCTAGTAAGGAAGAAGCGGTATAGATAATGGATGAACGTACCGGTATCGCTTTAGTAATGCCCGTTTTTCTGCTCTGGTCATTGTTTCAGCAGCCGAGCCACTACCACTCTCCTTAACAGCCTTTTTATTTCATCATCTCGTCATGTCACATGGGGTCAGTGCTCCTGTTTGACCTCCGTCAGTGTCGTCTCTTGTCTCTGACATGCAGCGCTATCTTTCAGTCCTCGGCCAGTGACACAAATTTGAGGGGTTGTAGAACTCCCACACGGCTCACTGGATATGGATGTAATTACATTCAGATTCAAGCAAAGTGCCCTGCTCTTCAGTTTGAGTGTATATTTACATCCACATCCAATGAATCATCTTGCAATTAAATTTAAATTTAATTACATTTGTGTCACTGTCCATTTACTTATGAGTTTTACCGAACAATACTGCCTGCCTCACAACGGGCCCAATTCCGATCGTAATTTCCAGCTAATTTTCCATTAGTTTATATTCCGCAAAAGCGGGAAAGACTTGAAATGAGTTTTTCTCTGGAGTGAGAGCAGCGTTTGAAGGAATCGCTCCTAAAATCGGCTGATTATACCGGGGGCTAGCAACTCTCTGGAGAATACGCTCTGTTTTGTGGGCATATGTTCTCTTGAATTTCTAGATTTTTTTGCCTGTCTTAACCCTCTTAGGCCCAAAGGTATTTTTACCCTGCCTAAAATTGTTTCAGTTTGCAGACAAAGGCAGCGACAATCTTCTACAAGTATTACTGTACTATGTACATTTTGTATGTGCACTATTGGGGACCACCAAGGGCCGATGTTAACACCTGCGTCACACTAACCAAAAGTGAACTACTGTCTTCAAGGGAAGATAACTTCATCACTGTCAACCACTTCTACGTGTTCTACTGATTACATCAATCCAAAATATCAAGTACATTTTGCGGATGCTTGCCTGAAGGCTGTGCTAGGGACCGCTTTTGCTGACTAACTTTCAGCCTCTCAGAAATTCATGGGGGCTGCCATATTGGGAAGGCTCGCCTGGTCTTGTTAGTGCATGAAACTGACTCTAGGTGGCCCTACTAGTGTGAAAACAGTGTCACTTTGGGCTTAAATGGTAAAATAGTTGAATTCATGTTTTTGACCCTATCCCCTACCCCAAAAAATTTGTGTGACGTATATGTCACATGGGGCCTAAGAGGGTTAAGTCGCGAGGTTCCTCTTAGAATTTGAAAAATATTTTATTGACGTGCTCTTTTCTTCATTCTGTTTAAATGTGGGATCGAGGACGCTCGCGTATCTTTTCCATTTCTGCCGGGCTTCCTTCCTGTTCATTAAAGTCTGCTTTTCGTCACTCTCGTTCAGGGGTGGGCAGTTCCGGTCCTGAAGGGCCGGTGTGTTTGCAGGTTTTTATTTTTATCAATTACCCTGACTAATTAACTTAATTGGTTGCATACACAAGTATAGATTTGTCCAGTGATTAGATCGAAGAAAAATGTTCTATGAAGGGAGACAAGAAGAGTCTTTGGTGGTCATTCATGATAATTTAAAGAAATGTGCCTGAAATGTCAGATTTCATAAATGGTTTGGCTAATTTAGACCATCAACTAATTAAAGGCCAGAAGTTGGTGTGAGAACCAGGGACAGATACGGCCCTTGTTGCCCACCTCTGCTCTAGTTAGTAGTTTATCAGCATCTTAAATATTTTGCACCCGTCTGCTTAAATGCCGGCGAATATAGCCACGTTCTCGACTTTCTCCCATCGAATGAGCGTGAAGAACCCTCTTTTTTTCCCGCCGCCTAAAATTACATCGTCTTCTTAATTGCGCATTCATTTAAAAAAAAAAAAAAAAACAATCTTGGCTCGTGGTCTTTTGTTCTACTATTATCTTTTGCACGCTGAATTAAATATGACTCATCGGAGAGCTTCACCTGAACCACAGCGCTCGCGTCTCGCTTTAATTGCAGCACAGCTGAGCCGGAGCTCGAGCACGAACACCCCCCCGTATTGCCCTCCGCTCCCGACGCCCCGCCCCTCTTCTGTTAGCCGCTCAGGTTGATTACTGTGACCTTTTAACATGAAAAGGTTGTGCGAGACCCAGCCGCCTCTGTGCTGCAGCAGAGAGCCCTGTCAGAGCTCCATTGTGCGCTTTCTTTTTGTCCTTCTCAGCGCATGTGAGCAGCCTCCTGTGCCTTCTCACTAAAAAACAAGCCCAAGGCAGATATATTGTGCGGGCCTCAAAAAAAAAGAAAAAAGAAAAAGAAAAAGCAGTACCTTTGCGTTGTGTATCGGCGTATGAAACCTTGATTGTGTGCAAATACGGTGATGCGCTCCTGGTAAGAGTTAGATTCCGGTAGAAATGAATCCTCCCTCATACACCCCCGCTGTCCTCTCCGTGGATGTATGGGTAAATTCTGAAGTGCTTTTGTTGAGAAACTTTAGTTTACGTGCTTTTCTGTGGGGACTGTCGCCCGCCTTGCTTCCTGGAAGAAAATCGTTTGCATCTGATAACACTCTGTGGAATATATTAAGTCATCCTGAATAATGGCATCTGTCAAAACAAAGCACAATGATTGGACTAATAGCTTCTGCTGTCTGGTTTTTCTTTCTTTTTCTGTTTGTGTGTGCGTGTGTGTGTGCTCGAATCTGTGTGTCCACCTGCGCGTGTATGTGGGTGTGTGTATGTGTGTGTGTGCCCATGTGTGTTTATGCGGTTCTGCCTGAGTTAATGTACGCTTCCATTTGTGTGTTTACATGCGCGTATGTGTATGTGTGTATTTGTATGTTTGTGAATGTGTGTTTGTATGTGTGTTGGCTTTATGTGTGTGTGTGTGTGTGCCCGTGTGTGTATGTTTGCTTGCATGTACTTGTGTGTGCACGTGGGTGTGCGTGTGCGCTTTCTCAGCTGGGTAATGCCATCATCGCGCTGTGCTGTCGAGAGATCTCTCTGGACCGGATCTTCGATGGATTTGTGGTATCCGGCAGGAAGACGCTGATGGAGTGTATAAAGTGCTGCAACGACTGGAAGGACATATACTCCCACACCTCCCAGCTGCACCACAAGTACGACCTCCACTTCTGCCCTCTGCCGCCTGGCCTGCCTGTGCCCCTGCGCCACCCCATAATGCCTTTCTCTCTGTCCCCCTGAGCTGTTCTTTCTCTGTCTTTGTACCTCTAGTGCTCTTGTTTTTCCTAAAGAGTTTGAGAAAAAAAAACCTTTCGCTCTTGTTTTAAGGTCCCCTATCATGTCACCAGGTGCACAGCCAGTTATTACAAGCCATATCAAAATCTCCCCCCTCTTGACATCACACAGGGAAGTAACCAACCAGAGGCAAGAAGAACTGATCACCTTCAGCCAAGCAGTCAATCATATTTCATTATTCTGGGTGGTCACTCCCCCTTGTGATGTCAGGAAGGGAAGATTTTGAACTGGCTTATAATGGCTAATTAGCTGTGCACCTGGTGCCATAATAGGGGACCTTTAACTCTGCGGTGACTGGTACAGATGAAAAAAAAATCGGCATGGCACGCACACAAGCTGTCACACACATAAATTTGTGTCTGCACACGCATGCTTGCTTGTTTTGATGCACGTGTAAATTCTGTTCATACACACCCGCCCCCATACGTACACACATACATGCTAACACATATGAACTCATATATGCACTCTCCCATGTCTAAGTGCATCTGCATGGATGGTAACATACAGTATATGTGCATACACACAGCTGTACATGCACTGGGATGTAAGTGCGTACATACACTACATGCGTGCGAATATACACACACACACTCACAAGTACGCATGCACACGTACAAAATCAGACAGTGTGCGATCTCTCTGTGTCTTTAAGTCATCAATGGCCCCACTCTCTAGGACACCATATTCCATCGACCTGAGCTCAACCCAATCAAGAGATCACTTAACCTGAGCTAAATCAATGGTAGGGCAAGGAGCGTATATGAACCCCTCCCTCCTCATCTCAACACACACACACACACACACACACACACACACACACGCACACACACAGACTCTCACCGCCCCTGCAATCCCCCAGCTTACATTCTGCGGTTACTTCAATGGAGACCGGAAACTCAACACGGCAGCATTTGGCCAAACTTGCTTTGCTGTGTCTCCATATCTGCCGGATGACGCCATCCAGTGGTGTCCATGCATCCCCTTTCTGTCCCTCTCCTCTTTGCCTGCACTCAAAAAATTTAAGTTGGGTTCACTTTAAAATGTCATTATAACGGCTCCTGCGCAAGTGTGTGAACTAACTTTTACAGAATCAAGTTATGTTGAATTAGGGAAGGAAATTAACAAAGGCATGTGTCAAGAATGTATCTTCAGCATTCAAAACAAATATTCCATTCCACTATTTTTCCAATTATTCCAATGGCCTGGTATTAGTCTCAGAAAATCTTGACTAAAGTCACAAAGCAGTTGCTGCGAAATTACTCTCTGGTGCCTAGCTGGCTTGTTTCTGACAGCTGAAATATAATTTTGTAATTCGCCCATTTCTTTTGAAATACCCCTGGTTTTTAGCCTGTGGTTGCAAAAATTGCTTCCTTTGAAAAATTCGAATTTAATACCCAGTTTAGAAGTTACTTAACGCAGTTGGCGTGGGAACAGTTGACAAAGCATTATTAAGTAATTCCACTTTCAATTTTCTTAAGAGCTTGGTCACGATCTTTTCTCACCCCCAGGATTGAAATGAGTCATCAGTGACTGTGCAATCAGGACAGTGACTCACTGTCAGCCCTAGAGTGTCGTACTGAAGACACCTGTCTGATGTGTATCTACCTACACTGTCAGATTCCCTCTCGAACTCACGACCCCACTTCACGTTCATTTTGTTTACGTGACTCCAGGTTCCCTAGTTTCCTCCCACCGTCCACAGAAATGCAGTGTCTGTAAACTGGAGGGTAAATTACTGCGAGTGTGTGAGCGAATGGTGTGTGAGCTGTGTAGCGGATTGGTGACCTGTACAGGGTTGACCTCTGCCTTTCTCCCAGTGCGTGCTGGGAAAGGCCCAGCTCCCCCTGCGTGTTAGGCGATAGATGGATTAAGGGAACTTCTGAGCATGTATTAATGACTACCTTTGGCTTTGAAGCAAGCATCTGTGCTAGCCTTTACATAATCTTGTTTAAGAGGATGGCTAGTGTCTTGGCTAGATTTTATATACTCTTGCTCAAGAGTGCGGCTGGTGTCTTGGCTGGTCTGTACATACTCTTTTATAAGATTTTGGCTACTGTCATGGCTAGCAGTTACATGTTATTATTTTGGAATGTGGCTAGTGTCCTGCCTAGCAGTTTCTTATTTAAGAGTGGAACTAGTATCTTGGCTGGCCTTTACATTGTCATGTATAAGAGTGTGACTAGTTTCCTGGCTAGCAGTTACATATTCTTATTTAGGAGTGTGGTTAGTGTCCTGCCTAGCACTTACATATTCTTATTTAGGAGTGTTGGCTAGTGTCCTGCCTAGCAGTTACATATTCTTATTTAGGCGTGTGGCTAGTGTCCTGCCCAGCAGTTTCTTATTTAAGAATGGAACTAGTATCTCGGCTGGCCTGTATGTACTCACATGTAATAGCTTGGCTAGTGTCACTTACTTATTCTTATGCAAGAGTGGGGCTAGTGTCTTGGCTGGCGATTACTTACTCTTATTAAAGACTGTGGCTCTGGTCTCGGCTACAGTACTTTTATGTAAGAATGTGGTTAGGGTTCCAGTGAGGCTTAAGCGTATGGTTAATGTCCATGCTAGCAGTTACATGCTCTCATTAATAAGTGTGGCTAGTGTCTTGACTAGCCTTTCGCTTACACTTAAGAGTGTGTACTATTAGGCTCCAATGCCCGTTTCAAAAAAAAAGTTGGGACACTGTAAAATCTATATATTAATTCTCAGTTTGGCTGGCCGTTGCGACGTATCTCCTCCCTAATCGCCCAACGGATCCCTGCACCCTTTGGCATATGTGTTCCAGATGAGCCTGCCTCTGTCTTCCGCCATGTGGGATCGAACCAACTCGCCTCGTTACTGAAATTTGGGCCATTTTATCCTTTTTTGCGTTCCGTTACCATGACGACGGGTGACGTCACTATTCATCAGGATTATTGGTCACAATCAACCCCCTGCGGAGCATGGGTAGTTGGCTAGTGTGAATGAGAAGAGAATGCAATGTTTTGCAAATCATTTAAACCCTATATCCAATTGAAAAAAGTGTAAAGACAACGTATCAAATGTTGAAACTGAGAAAGTTTATTGTTTTATGAAAAATACCTGCTCATTTTGAATTTGATGCTAGCAACATGTTTCAAAAAAGTTGACAACAAAAGACTGGAAAAGTTGTATGATTCTAAAAAATACACCAGGTGGAACATATCACAGCTAATTAGATTAATTGGCAACAGGTCAGTCATATGATTGAATGTTAAAAGAGCAATCCCAGAGATGCTAAGTCTTTCAGAAGTGAAGATGATGAGGGCTTCACCACTTTGTTAAAGACTGTGTGCGGACCACTTGTTCAATAATTTCAGAGTAATGTTTCTCAATGTAAAATTGCAAAGAATTTAGGGTTTTTATCATCTACGGTACATAAAATCATTAAAACATTCTGAGAATCCAGAGGAATCTCTGTACGCAAGGGAAAAGGCCAAAAACCAATATTGCGAGGTTGTGATCCTCAGGCGGTACTGCATTAAAAACATATTCTGTGGTGGAAATCACTGCATGGGCTCAGGAACACTTCTGAAAACCACTGTCAATGAACACAGTTTGTTGCTGCATTCACAATTGTGAGTTAACTCTCTACTAAGTAAAGAAAGACCAACAAGATTCAGAAACACTGCTGCATTCTCTGGGCCCAAGCTCATTCAAGATGGAATGAAGAGAAGAAGAAATCTATCCTGTGGTCTGAACAATCAAAAAATGACATTCTTTTTGGAAGTCATGGATGTTGGTCCTTCAGGCTAAAGAGGAGAAGGACCATCCAGCTTGTTATCAGCGCACAGTTCAAAAGCCAGCATCTGTGATGGTATGGGGGTTCATCAGTGTTCATGGTATGGGTAACTCGCACATCTGTGAAAACACCATTAAGGCTGAGTGCTATATTCAGGTTTTGGAGCAACATATACAGCCATCCAGACATCTTTTTCAGGGAATGCCATGTTTATTTCAGCAAGAGAATGCCAAACACTACATTCCATTCTGTATGAATCACAACAACATGGCTTTGTAGTAAAAGAATTAGGATGCTAAACTGGCCTACCTTCAGTTCAGACTTGTCACCCAATGAAGTTTTTAGCGCCTAAAATCCTGCATCAAGCAAGAATGGGAGAACATTTTGCTTTCAGACCTTCAGCGTTTGGTTTCCTCAGTTCTCAAATGCTTACAGAGTGTTATTAAAAGGAGAGGTGATGCACCACAATGGTCAGCATGCCCCTTTCCCAATTTTTTTGAAAGGTGTTTTTGGCATCAAATTCAAAATGAACATATATATTTTTTTAAATCACAGTTTTAACGTCTATTATGTTGTCTTTGTACTATTTTCAATGAAATGTAGAGCTTAAATGATTTGCAAATCATTATATTCTGTTTTTATTGACATTTTACACAGTGTCCTGACTTTCATGGAAACGGGGTTGTATAGACGGAGCGAGCGTACACGGATGCGGCTCCCCGCATCTCTCTTTCTGTCCCGCGATATCTCACACAGCGAGAGAGAGCTCAATCACGGGCCGCTGGAGGGAGATGGAGCGGGCTGCTGAACGGCAGACAGCAGCGCACATTATAAACCCTGATTACCATCAGCTCAGGCTGAAGCAAACACACACACACACACACACACACACATACAGACACGCGCTCTGAGAGACTTGAGACGCGCTTAAATATTTCACGCCGCTCCCTTATCTCACAGCCGGAGTCATTATGAGGTCGTTAGTGCTCGAGCACGAGCCGGCGAGAAAAAACACAAGTCGGTAAGCCAGCACCTTTGATAAGGACTGGTATCGTGCAAAGATTTTAAGTGCTTTTTTAACATCGCTGCTCTCACTTTTTAACGAAGACTGATGCACGGCAAGAGATTAGGAGCTCGTCGGTCAAAAGGACGCGAGTGCCAGTCCTGGCTGGGTCGACCCCTTTATTTAACCGGGGTGTCGTTTTGCCCCGTATTGGGCGCCGAGGGGGTCCCCCACTTTGACAAGGGGGCGCAAGGGGAGAGGGCCTGGGGTTCATTTGGCCAGAGTGACCCTGAGGGTAATGTCTTAAAGGAGCGAGACTGAGGAGATATGACAGCGCTCGGCTCGGTGATTAATGGCGCCTGACCGCCACCCACCGGCCCGATGGCCTCTCCTCTCCCCCAACCCCCCTCCCTTCCCCGGTCTCCCTCTCTTCTTCACTGTCATGCTTTCTCTCTCTCTCGCCCTCTCCCTCCCTCCCTCTCTCATCCCTCTTCCTCCTCTGTCGTTCTTTGTCTGCCCAGCTGTTATTTAATTACGCTTAATGATGTTAGATGTGCCAGGCAGCACATTTAGAAAAAGCAGGAACTCTAAAAAAAAAAGGGCTGTGCTCTCTAATCTTACAGATGCTCACCGATTCTCCCTCCCCGTCTCTGTACTCCGCTGTCGGGGGGCGAGCAATCAGTGTGTATTGTGAGGAAATGGCGGAGTGAAAAATTACCGCCATGGATTACCTTTGTGGCTCCTCGCGCCGCGGCGCGCTACCGCATCGCACGTTGTTAATGCGGGAACATGCGAGATGTGCAGAATGACTGAATAAAATGATAATGGCTTGATAAAATCAAAGAAAATGTGATTGAAATGCGCTTCACCTGTTAAGCTTTAATAGCTACTGCGGCGCGTCTCGAATAATATTTCGTCAAAAAACTATGACTAATGGTTTTTAAATTGCAGGGGTACGGCGGGTACTGTGTGATGAATTTGAATTTAATTTGAAACGCTGGAAAAAAAGAAAGTATTTGGGTTTTTTTTCTTGTAATTATGTCGAGTTCATGTTTGGCCGTTAATCCAATTGCAAGGGTTACACGTAACGAGGTAAATGTGGGAACATGGGTCTTAATTTAATTGCACCTCGCTGGGTCGCTGTGAAGAGAGGCTATTCTTCCGTACCTGGCCACAGCGAGCCGTGTGATGTGAGTGATTAGATCTGTCTCTGTGCGGATCTGTTGAAGGATCGTCGCAGCCGGTGTTTACAGAAGCTCTGCTTCTTTCTTCCAGGCCTCCATAACAGCATAATTAATCTCCATCTGCAGCTCTCAAAACATGACTCATTTCTTACAGGCCAAAAGAGAAATAATACCATTTATTTGATTCATTTCAAAAGAATGTATCGCCTTCCCTCTGTAAATCTACAGGGCTGCCCTAACTACCCAGCTCCGGTAGATCTTACCATCCAGTGCAATTTTCACTTCACGTGTAATTTGCAGCACCTGATTCTGCTCTGATCACGGTGAGATTTCTGTTTGTTGAATGAGATGTGTTTGGTTAGGGTTGGATTGAAAACCCACAACAGGGCCGGTCTTGCGCTGATCCTGATGTACAGTGTCACAGATACGTGCTGTAACAGCAGTGCCCAGTGCTACGCAGACTGCACACTGGCTGGTTTCACAAAAGCCAGTCACGACACCAACAAATTTTACTCGTCGATGCACCCTCAAACAGAGATTTGGGATTTTCATTCAAAAATGTTTACTGGTCGCAACGGCTGTCTGCGACGCATGATCGGTCACTGGCGCTACAGCATCGACGCAGTCACGTTTGTTGTTCTGGGCTGCCCTGTGGTGTTCTGGGAGATTTAGCGGCCTGTCGGTTTTCTCCCCACTCCAATCCTAACAAAGCGCACCTCATTAATGTAAAACACTGGAGCCCAGACACAGTATCTGTACAGCGTGATGCCCTGTTTTGGATGCCTGATTCCCTGGATGCAGCTCAGTGTGGGTGATGCTGTGATTTTCCGCTTGTCTGCACAGGTACTCCAGCCAGGGGTGGGTCTTGGATCGCACCAGCGTCTTGGCTCTGGTGGACGCGTTCATCCAGAGGTGTGAGGTTCTGCTGGAGGTGGGTTTTGCCATTAGCGCAGCGAGCGCAACGATTACCCCGCTCTCTTCAGTCCATGGCTTCCACTTCATTTGTTTTTGTTTTCCGACCTTTCTCTCTCTCTCTCTCTCTCTCTCTCTCTCGCTTAGTCTTGGGAGTAAAATAAATAAATAACAGCGCATTAATATTTATAGATTATTTTTTAGAATAAATCTTCTGAGTCTCGTTGTGTTTTGTTCTTCTTGTTCCATTATTTCCAATGTTTTTGATGCCTCTCCTGTGCTCTGTGTGGGGTATGATATTTAAATTCAGAGGGAAGTTTTTGCCGTCACCTTATCGTACTGGATAAAATCGAGGGCCACTTCAGTAGGAACAGGGGCAAATTATAAAATCACTTTGCCCGCTTTTTTTGGTGGAAAAGAGCCGAAAATGAGTGATGGGAAAGTTTGCCTGTGTGGAGGGAGGGGCGGAATTTTCAGCAGCCCTAGCTGTGACTGCTCTACAACGACCGACAATTTCTTCAGCGAGCACTTGGCATTTAGGGAAAATTTACATCAAAATGGCAGAAAATTATTTTAAAATGCCTTGTGATTTCAAGGGGGATTGAGGCTATTATGGCCGCTTTGTTTTGCCATGTGCCTTCAACCTTTAAGGTCCCCCGTCCAGTGGTGCCCAATCATGTTACATGGAGGACCAAGAGTATGCAACTTTTCATTCCGACCAATCGCTGCTGATGTCGACCTCCTGCTGATTTTACTGATTAACACACCTTCAAGGAGAGAGGAGGGAACTAATTGGTGTAATCAGCTGGTGTAGTGATTGGTCGGAAAGAAAATATACGTATTCTCGGCCCTCCGTGACTCATGATTGAACACCACTGCCCCAGACCGACCTGATGTTACCCCGCCCAGATCTCATGGGCTTTTTCTTCTGTAATGTGTAATGGAAGACACAGTAATAGAGGATTGCTGCCGGAAAGGTGTTTGGGGATTGATGTGCTGTAGATCTGGAGTAACGTATGGTGTTGGTCTCCTCCTCTGGCCACAGGTGTGCGACTGCCTGGAGCACTTTGGCCGCTGGACGGAGGGCACGCAAATGCCGCTGCCTTCTTTCCAGGGGAAGCAAGGGGAGGAGCTTACGCGCGGCCTGCTGGAGGTGGAGTCCTCTTTCCATGCCTGCGTGCAGAACCTGCGCAAATGCGGCGCGGGCATCTTGGACGTCAATAACACCTCCTGGCACGACGAGTACAGCACGTACGGGCCTCTACCGTGTCCGTCTGTTTGTCCATCCGTGTACCCCTTTGTCCATCTGTCTCTCTGTCCATCATGCTGTCTGTCCAACACTTCTTTTCTGCTGTGCGGCTGCCCGCCTATTTGCTCAGGTACTGAGCGCTCCATGAAGATTTGGTGAGCGACAGTGTAAAAACAGGGCTGTAGTCCAACCTGACTCACTCACTGCCGATGTTAGTTCACGTAATTGGAACAGTGACGGAGGTTCGATGGGGCTGCGGTCTTCTGCACAATTCGCCGTATGAAATGGGCACCCCTTCCTTTGTGGTGCGCCCAATATGGATATTACAGTTCCCTCAAATTAAACCCCGACAGTTTCAACTCTAAAATGGTATATTCCTTGTTTTCAAATCCACTGAAATGCGAAGGAGCACTGAGCCGTAATTCATAAAATGCCCCTGTCCAAATACTTATTGGCTCTGCTTGAAGACGAGTAGTTATCAGTCAGTGCTACTGACTGTCATGTCTCATTTACTGGGTTCTTTAGTGGGCTGTAATGGAAGAGAGGAGTAATTGGGCGGCTGCCAATTTGATCCTTGGCTTTCTGGGAAAAAGTGTTGAAGTGTCCTTGAGAGAGTGACCAAACTCAAAATTTCCTCCAATTATCTGGTGGGCATCACAGACTGTATAAAAAGATGGATGCAGCACCCGGGTCTGAAAAGTAAAGCCAATGTGGAAATCTCCGAAAATTGCATTCTATTTAATAGCCAGCAGATGGCGTTGTCGGTGGTTGCAGAAAGAAGTTCAATGCTATAGAAGTCTATGAGAAAATGACCCTACTTTCCCACCTGATTTATTATTTCAGTAATGATTTTCCACATTATTTTATGGTATCTATCGCAAGTTTCAAGTCTCTTTCGATATATCATGATGTTCATTTTTGTAAATTATGGTTCCAAATAGACTAGAATAAAGGATAAAGCCAGAATATGCTTTATGGGGTGTGGCTATCCTCTGGTCCTCGTCAGATACGGTCAGATCCACCCGTAGATCCACCCCTTGCTCCTCTCTGGATCTTCAATTCACGCTCTCGTCCTATAGGAATCACATCCGGCATCAAAATGACAAAATGGTACTGTTCAAATTGCCAAAATTGAGGCTTCCTAAATGGTATGCTGAAACCAATGGGTGACGTCACGGTTGCTTCGTCCATCTTTTTATACAGTCTATGATGGGCAAATTCCATGGCTGCTTTTTGCCATTGGGGTGTGAGTTGGTGTCTGAATGGGTGAATGTGTGGCTTCAATTGTCACACTTTCTGTAGCTGAAAGACACAGTGTTTATAAGTGGTTTATAAATGTGGGGGTATGAAATCATATTTAAGTGTGTAACGGTTGTGGTATTATAATGGAAAAATTACTGCAGTAAGTTCACCCCAGTCTATCCTGTTTACCTGCATGTTTATGCTCAGATATCTGCTCTGAAGCCGTTAGTCCAAATGAGTCGGTCCATTAACTTTCGCGAGAGCGCACGGTCGTGGACAAACACACCACCCAGGGCCCTGCGTGACATCATTACCAAGGCCCACATGTGATCTTAACCATAGAATTAAGAGCAGTGGAAAGGACGATGTCATCGGGTCATGTTATCCTGAATTTAGTTGTAATGGGCACCATTTTGGGTCTGACTGAATCGTTAGTGTGATCGGCGGTGACATCAGATAAGTAAGAACATACAGCGGGGAAAATAAGTATTGAACACGTCAACATTTTTCGCAGTGAATATATTTCTAATGGGGCTACTGATCTGAAATTTTTTTGCCACATGTTGGTAACAACCCAAGTAATCCACACATACAAAGAAATCAAAACAAATAGGTCTATAAATTAGGTCACGTATAATAAAGTGGAATGGCACAGGGAATAAGTATGAACACGCTTACTGAAATTTATTTAATACTTAGAAAAGCCTTTGTTGGTAAAGACAGCTTCAAACCTGTTGCATGCGTTGTTCAGGTGTGATTTTGGCCCGTTCTTCCACACAAACTGTCTTCAAATCTTGCAGCCCAAATAAGAAGACTCAGTGCTCCTTAATCATATTTTCCCAGCTTTGTAGCGCAGCTCTTTAAATCGCCGCTCTGTAGAGCCGTGACTCGGTGCTGTGCTCGCGCCTCCAGCCTTTCCTCAGGCCTTAATGGCGGCTTAGTGTGTTATTGAAAGCTCGGGAGACACTGAGGTCTGCAGCTCATCTGAATGAAGTAATGAAGCTTTTGTGGGCCCTGTGGTCCGCCGGCCGCGGGCTGACGGGGTGTGTGTGTGTGTGTGTGTGTGATGGGCGTGATGGATTGGGGTCGTGCGGGGTCACAGCGGAATGCTGTTCTGGCCCGGCCCCCAGCAGCTGAGCTTGCGTGCAAAAGCACTAACGACCACAAAGGATCTCCATTCACTCTAATGCAGTCGACCGTTACGGGCATTTTCATTTGATGGACAGCTTGCTGTGCTTGCTTGTGTGTGTGTGTGTGTGTGTGTGTCAGTCTGTCTGTGTTTGTTAATGACTGTTTTTTTGCTCTTTTGTGTGCTTATGCTATTTTTCACTGTTGGCGTGTTAGCATACCTCCACGAGTGAGCGTTTTTGTGCACCCATTTGTGGATACGTGTCCATCTATGTGTCTGTACATACCTATGTGTGAACGCAGTATATACCTAGATGTGAACGCATGGAGTAAAAATTGACAGTTCATGACACTTTCAGATTTTTCCATAAACAGGTTTAAAGTTGGACACTTTTTACTTGATCTTTGATAGCAGTTTACCTCTTACATGATTCCATTGAAACTATTAGATGAATCACTCTAATTTTTGACACTAAATACTTTTTAGGTACATACAACAAACTAGAGCAAAAAACCAATAAAGTCCAAGTGTCATGAAATGTAAATTTTTTTCTGGTGTGTTCATGTGTACTGTGTGTTGTGTGGTAATGTATAGTTGTATTGTGTTACTATGTGTACCTTTTCCCCTGTGTGTTTGTGTATGTCTGATATTTGTGGATGTATATATACCTGTGTGTGTGTGTGTCATGTCTTAATGTATACCTGTATATCTGTGTGTGTGTGTGTGTGTGTGTGTGTGTGTGCGCGCTCACATGTGTGTGCAGATTCCGCACCTGGATGAAGGACCTGGAGTTGATGATGCAGAACCTGATCTGTAAGGCCTTTGAGAAGGTGACCACTGTGCAGGAGGGCATCCAGGTGTTGGATGTCTTCTATCACCTGTCAGTCCGAGAGGTACGAGGGCATCTCTATCGCTGCACTTATACAAACACAGGCTTATACATACACACTCACATACAGGCACAGACACACACACTCACATACAGACACACACATGCACATACACACTCACATACAGACAAACGCATGCACGCGCACACTCACATACAGGCGCGCGCACACACACATACAGGCACACACACACACACACACACACACACACACACACACACATGCATGGGACGCTCCAGTCAGCCAGAGAGGTCTGGGGGCTCTGTAATGCTCCTGTCTCTCGGAGACCTCCCTGCGTTGATCACACACCTGCTTCTCGGGGACATTAACTGAAGCCAAATTTAGTTACTCATTTGTGCAGCGCTTTCAAGAAGTGTCAGGAAAAAAAAAACCTGAAAATGAAGGTGTTGCACGATGTTTGCCATTTATACTTTGGCGAAACATTGCAGGGAGAGATCTTCTGTCTCTGTGGTAACAAGAAATCAAAGCCACGATCATTTGCCTACATTTTTAAACTGCCCTATCAGACTGCACCAGGAAGTGTGACAACATCTGTGGCATAACAGCGTTCTAGGGGCGCCTGACTTTGAGGAGTACCGCGTGGCAAATCTTAAAGTTCAGCATGCCATTTTTGTGGCAAGTGTCAGGCGTTGAAGTATCAACACTGTCTTTGTATCTGTCCGTGTCCCTGTCTCTCGCACTGACTGTGTTACGTTCAGCTCTCACAACGCTTACCTTCTGCATTTAAGATATGGAAGGACCGTGCGTCTGTTTCAGCATTGTGTGCTTCACTACCTCACACTACAGTCAGATACACACACACACACACACGCACGCACACACGCACGGAGTGTTAACCCTTAGACCACTAAATGTAACTATTGTCACTGAACGATGTGAGATTTCAAAATCAATGCTGTTGAAAACCTATCATGTGGCGACAAATAAGTTGCCACATGATAGGTTTTCAACAGCACAAGATAATTCAATTTATAATTTTTTGAAAATTTCTTTCAGTGCTCCAAGGGTTAATGGAGCTAAGTATTTGAACTGACTTCCTTCAAAAGAGTCTATTTCGGGGCTTTACACCAATATTTTTCCAAAGGAGCATGTTTGCTCTTTTGTGGAAAGAATATAGGAACGCTCTAATGTATCCTAATTATTAAATGTGTCCCAAAATAGTTTCTCCAGTGAGCACACATCAGTTTTCAGGAGACACTAGTTGGGTTTCCATCCACCTGTTTTAATTCGCATTTTCAATTTGCACATTAAAAACCCGAATGGAAATGTTGAAAATTCGAAAAAATGTCCGAATATTGCAAAAAAAATTTTTACGCTTGGGGGAGGTGGAAAAGCTGGTGTATCGATAAAAGGAAAATGCAAGTAAGTGCTCTGGAAACAGATGTAGCGAATAAGCGGTGACGCTCATAATCACGTGACTTCCGCTCCACTGTACAGATGATATGTTACACCCTCTTCTTCTGCAGTGGTTTACTGTCACACGGCTGGAGAGTTAGCGCCACCTATTGCTTATCTCGATGAACCAACTCCAAATATTTGCATAACAGTAGTGGATGGAAACGTGCATAAATCGCATTTTGTTTTGCCAAATTTCTGAAAATTAGGTTAAAATTTGCGATGTACTTGGATGGAAACCCAACTAATGAGAGTACTGAAGAGTCATTCAACAGTAGCATAACATTATATCCTCAGTGTTAGGTACACCTCAGTGCTCGGGAAATATTGGCTCTCGTAGGGCTGAATGGCCTGATCTTGCCGTTCTGCTTTACAGTGGTATGTTACATTGTGGATGTAACTGAGCTGGTTGACTGTGTGCTTCTCCTGCGTGATATCAGAATGCACCTGGTCACTACTGTTCGTTTTCGAACGGAAATCCGAATGGGTAGGACAAGGACATAATATTGACTTTCCGGCGCGTACGAGCGCGTAATCAATAGCAGGAATAATGGAATTCGCGGTAATAATAGGGGTGCGAATAATAGGGTGCGAAACGGTAATAACACCGACTATTATGTGGATCTCGGCGCACATCGCAGATTTGCCTACCGTAGCTAAGCTGCATTTAACTCGGGTCACATGTACGTTCGTGCACATCTCTCCCTCGAGATCAGCGGCACCCGGCTGCACGCCTGTGAACTAAACACTAGCACCGTTGGTTCTGTCACTGCTGACGCCACTGTCGTGCACGCTCTTCACGCGCAAAGCTTTCCGTATAAAAACGTGACCGCTACGCGACTGCATGTGAATGCGCAATTTTATAACCGAACTAACTTATTCCAGGAGCAGTATAGGGCTGTAGTTTCTCTCTGAAGTCACTGTGTCTCATCGTTGTCCTCAAATCATGGTCCTCAAGGCTAGCAGTCAGCCAGTATTCCACCTCTCCCTTACCTGGGGGAGATGTGATGTCAGTCTGGACTATCAGTTGCCCTAATTATTTGGTTGATTACCCTGGAGGAGAGAGAACTAGGCTCGGATTTGGATTTGAGCATCAGATCTGAGTCTCTCTGGTACACTGTGTTGTGTAGATGCATAAATAGATTCTGCCGCCCCACAGAAATGTGTCCCGGCTGATCTGTTCGTGGGCAGCTGCTCCTGCCAGCCAGAATAATCTCCGCGCTGCGGCCGCGGGTTATAAATTGGCACCATAAAAAAGGGGCCGGTAAACTGTCTCGGGCGAAACCCGATGAGCCACGGCACGGCCTTGGCTCTGGAAGTCGTATCTTGCGCTGATGTGTTCATTAATCCGGTCGGCGGTAAAAAATGGAATGATGGGATTGTTAAGTGTTAAGTGGGCCGGATATCCTTCCGTTTTTGGAGATTCACCTGTCTCAGAGTGGCGACGTAATGTGGACTCGCCTCCGAATCCCACCGTTAGTGCAGCTGCGGCCACAGAGTTAGGATCTAATGCTACTGAGATGGTCCACACCAGGCTAGGTGCCCTCCCATATTACAGCAATCACGTTTTTCTCTCTCCCACTCTCTCTCCCTCTCCCTCTCTCTCTCTCTCTCCCCCTGTATATCTCTCTTCATCTCTTTCTGGGTAACTCCCTCCCATGCTTAGTCTTTCTCTCCTTGTCTATCTGTCTTCCTGGGTAACTCCCTCTCTTGCTCTGTCTCTCTGTCTCCTTGTCCATTTCTCTCTATCTCTACCGTTACCTCCCTCTTTCACTCATTCTCTCTCTCTCTCTGGTCCTATCTCTCTGTCTGTATCTCCTTGTGTACCTCCCTCTGTCACTCAGTCTTTCAATTCAATTCACTTCAATTCAAGAAGCTTCAATGGCATGACCGCGTACCTTACAATGTTGCCGACGCATGTTAACGCCAACTATTCAATTGTAATGAATATGAATAGGCCAATAAAACAATAACAACACAAAAGGGCATGGAGAACATGATGGGGCTATAGAAGGTAAGTGATATAAGATATGAATGTGTAACAAATGGCAGCATGGCTCAAGCGGTAGAGCGGGAGGTCTAAGAATCAGAAGGTTCCTCGTTCGATCCCCAGCTCCTCCAGGGAACGTGTCGAAGTGTCCTTGAGCAAAATACTGAACCCCACACTGCTCCTGACGTGCAGGCTGGTGCCGTGGATGGCAGCCTCCGCCATCAGGGTGAATGAGAGGCATAACTGAAAAGCGCTTTGGGGTCATGTCATGTGACTAGAAAAGCGCTATATAAATGCAGTCCTGAATAAACATTAATTAATAGCTGTGTGGGATGGGAGGCCCTCATTTCCTGAATCCTGGTACTGCCCTCTGTTGTTCAGTCTCTCTCTCTCTCTCTCTCTCTCTCTTTGCCTCGTCAGCCAATAAAGCACACCCTTCACCTAAAGATGTCGGAGGTGTACGGCATCTTCAGGACGGAGATTAACGCCGTGAATAAGGAGCTGAGTAAGAGGGTGTTCGTGACGCCGCCTTACGTCCCTCAGCACGCTGCTGAGGCCCAGAGGGCCATGGCCCTGCGCCGACGCATCCTGAGGCCGATGGAGGTGCGCAGACCCGCAGTTACACTACACGTACAAACACAGTCTGCACACATGCTAACAAACACACATGCACAGACACACACGCTAATACACTCACCAGCATCCTGAACCCAACGGAGGTGCGCCAACCTGCAGTTACACAACACGCGCAAACACAGTCTGTACACACGCAAGCACATGCAAGCATGCACATACGCGCATGACTTAACAAAAGAGGGCCCTCTCTCTCTCTAGCACTCTTGCTCCCGCATAAACACACATACTCGCGCACACAGTCAAACTCACACTCGCGTACATGAACAGAGAAGCTTGAATAATTGCACGGTTGAAGGGTAAAAAGGTACCAAGAGTTATCACACGGACATAATCTCACTGAAATCAAAGAGAGAGACACTCAGGCTAAGGCTACGGGCTAAAGACATCAATTTGCGGCTGATCGTTAAGTGTCTGTGGAAGAGCAGGTGACTGTGAGGTTATGAATGAGACTTTAGCAGTGAGCTGTTACAGACTCCATCTTACGCACCACAGGCCGAGGGGGCGACCTGTGCAGAGTCACTCATTTCAGAAGAAGCTCTGCCCCGCAGTCTAATAGAGGAGCGCTAATTTAACGCTGGAATCGGCTGTGACTCGCTGACGGGCAGCAGCAGGGCAGCGTGCCACTGCGGCCGCTTGTTCCTGCCAGACACTGAGCCGACAGACCTGGCTAATCACCGCGATTGGCCCACTTTATCTTCCGCGGGCCCCGCGCCGTCCCGATTCTGAGGACACCATTAGAGCCTCGGCCCTTTTATGTGTGGGAGTTCCAGAACGTTCCCTCTGTGTTCTACAAACCATAGAGAAAATTACAGAATCACCGCACTTAGAGAGGATGTTTATTCAGCTTTTTTTTTTTTTTTTTAACTTCATGGCAAATAAACAAATAACAGGTGTTACACAAAACAATATTTGGTCAATAGCTGAACAGTCTGGCTGGATGAAACACATCTCAAACAAATTCAATTAAATTATTTCAATTAATGGCATTTTTTTTCTCCAGATCAGCCCCCCCAGCTTGATTGGCATTGTTCTTTGTTGTGCAGTATGTCAAAATTTTGCGTGTTCTCCAGGATCATTTTCTATTGCCTGACTTGAGTGTTTTGAATGACACTTGTTTAGTGGAGGCAAACGATTGAGCGCATTGTCAGATCTTGCCGCTGGATGAGTTGTTTCGATTATTATATTCTGCTACTGGGGGTTTGGCTCGTTGTTTTAAATCTGAGCGTTATAATCTTCACCTCAACTGTCGCTCGCTGATACAGCTGCTCTCGCCCTCCTCCCCCCCCCCAACAGCAGGTGAAACAGACATTTCCTATAAATTGTGATGTCATAATTGAGTTTAGTTTGATTTTATCTGCATAGCGCTTTTTACACACGGATGTTACAGAGACGCCTTTAAGGGCTTCATATAGGAAAATGCTTGGCCTGTACCCCGCATGGTAAACCTATTTTTTTATTTATTTAATTTAGGCTTTATTTAACCAGGGAAGTTCCGTTGGGATTGAAATCTCTTTTTCAAGGGAGCCCTGGGGTTTGAGGTGGGGAGGGAGAGGACAATTTGCACAGCCAATTAGATCAGGGGATGATTAGGTGGCAGGTCGAAAGAGCCAGGTTGGGACTTAAACCATGACACCGAGGAACCCCCTGCTCTTATCGAAGGGTGTCATAGGATCTTTAATGACCACAGAGAGTCAGGACCTCGGTTTAACCTCTCATCCTGTGACCCCTGCAGGCGCTGAAGAAGGCCTATTTCATGTGCCAGTCGAAGGAGAGAGAGGAGGTGGAGGCGGCGCATGCACAGCTGATGCAGGCCCTGGACGAACGTGAGCGGCGCACCTTCAGCGAGTGGAGCCAGGGGCTGGACCATCAGAGCCTGATCCGGCTGGAACAGAGTCTCATCACCCGCTGCAAGGAGCAGCCCCGCAAACTCGACGCAAACTTCAACAAGTGCGTGTCCCCCGCGCTTATACACACACTTACCAACACACACATGCATACACGCAGGCTGGACATCAACTTCAACAAGTGTGTGTCCCGTGTGCTTATACTTATTTGTACTTATTAGTTAAGGTTAGGGGTAAGGTTAGAATTAGGGATAGGTTAAGGTTAGGGGAAGGGTTTGGGTTAGGCATACATTGCTTATTGTTAAGATTAGGGAAAGGTTGCAGAGACACAGGAAGAATGAATGGAAGTCAATGTAATGTCCTCACAAAGATATAAGTACAAGGATGTGTGCACGCACACATACACATACGCACAGGCTGGACATCAACTTCAAGTCTGAGTCCCGTGTGCTTACACACACATGCACACACACAGGCTGGACGGGCTTACACACGCACACACACACGCACGCACACATACACACACACCCCCACACACACGCACGCACACATACACACACACACACACACACACGCACGCATACATACACATACGCACAGGCTGGACAACAACTTCAAGCCTGAGTCCCATGTGCTTATACACACACACATGCGCGCACACAGGCTGGACATCAACCTCAAGTCTGAGTCCTGCGGGCTTACACACACACACACACACACGCACGCACACATACACACACACAGGCTGGACATCAACTTCAAGTCTGAGTCCCGTGGGCTTATACACACACAAACACACTGGCTCATTTTTTGTCTTTCGGTTCAAAAAAATATTTATATACAAATATACATAAGAATGTCAGTCTAAGACTAAAACACTGGTTGAGGTGAAGGTATTTTTAGATTTTGCGTTGCACATGTACAGATATTGCCTCATCCTTCTCCGAGCCTCCTCCTCAGGACTGGCACCTGACGGTGAGTGATGTCATTAACATGAGCCCTGACTGTGTGCGCAATGGCCGTCTGAACCCACAAACTGAGCCGGCCGCGGGAGTCCGTGCTGCTCCTTCTGTGTGGCTCCCCTCGCCATATTTGCCCTCGGCTTGCTCTTGTGGCTGTTCGGGGTTCAGCGAGGACTGACGATATGTTGAGAAATGTGGTTCACCTATACATTTTGATTTGATGTGGCTTGACGAACAGCGAGGTCCTGGAGGATTTAGACTGCGACAATTTTAATGGCCTGGTTCACTTGATAGGAACCTATAGTCCCTCAAATCAACCCTTAGAGCGCTAAATACTAATGGTGTTACACAGTTATATCAAAGATATCAAATTCAAAGCTATTGAAAACCAATAATGTGGCAACTTGTTTAAAAGAGCTCCCCCAAGGAGCTCTTTTAAACACGTTGCCACATGATAGGTTTTCAGCAAGATAATTTCATTTATAATTTTTTGAACATTTATTTCAAGGCTCTAAGGGTTTAAGACCATCAGATTTTTTGGGATCTTTACTCAACGTCAGTGTGGAGTGAATCATGCTGGAATTATGGCCCTTTAATATTGTTTCTGTCCAAGTACTTACAGACCTTGCAGTGAATATATACACAAGCAAATGCTGTATACATGCGCACACATTCCTGCAGTCGCATATTTAATACCTGCCTGCTGCTCACTATAAAGGGCTGAATTCCTGCTTTAGATACCTCTTTGTTGAAGATATGGCTTCATTGAGAATGAGCTGTGCCTCAGATCTTTATGCTCTGGTTATCTCAGTGTGGCAGATGTCTTTGTGCTGTAGGTCTCGCTGTGTTGTAGATGTCTCTGCGCTGCTGATATATTTTTGATCTTGATATTTATATCCTGAAGATTTTTTTTATGCTGTGGATATTGTTGTGTTGCTTATATCTCTGTGCTGTGGATGAGCTTCGTGGCTGTTATTGCTGTGCTGTAGATATCTCCAGGCTTGGTTTCGGATATCTCAGCTGTAGATATCTCTGTGCTGCTGATATTCTTACGCTGCTGATATTTCTGTGCTGTGGATTTTGTTTGTCGCTGATTTTCTGTGCCGTGTATATTGTTTTTTGCTGATATTTCTGTGTTGGGTATATTGTTTGTTGCTGATGTCTCTCTGCTGTGAATATTGTTTGGTGCTGATATCTGTGCTGTGAATATTGTTTGTTACTGATATCTGTGCTGTGGATATTGTTTGTTACTGATATCTGTGCGGTGGGTATTGTTTGTTACTGATATTTGTGCGGTGGATATTGTTTGTTACTGATATCTGTTCGGTGAATATTGTTTTTTGCTGATGTCTGTGTGGTCGATATTGTTTTTTGCTGATATCTGTGCTGTGAATTTTGTTTGTTACTGATATCTGTGCGGTGGATATTGTTTTTTGCTGATATCTGTGCAGTGGATATTGTTTTTTGCTGATATCTGTGCTGTGAATATTGTTTGTTACTGATATCTCTGCTGTGAATATTGTTTGTTACTGATATCTGTGCTGTGGATATTGTTTGTTACTGATATCTGTGTGGAGGATATTGTTTTTTGCTGATATCTGTGCTATGAATATTGTTTGTTACTGATATCTCTGCTGTGAATATTGTTTGGTGCTGATATCTGTGCTGTGAATATTGTTTGTTACTGATATCTATGCGGTGGATATTGTTTTTTGCTGATATCTGTGCAGTGGATATTGTTTGTTGCTGATGTCTGTGCGGTGGATATTGTTTGTTGCTGATATTTGTGCGGTGGATATTGTTTTTTTGCTGATATTTCTGTGCTGGGTATATTGTTTGTTGCTGATGTCTCTGTGCTGTGAATATTGTTTGGTGCTGAGATCTGTGCTGTGAATATTGTTTGTTACCGATATCTGTGCGGTGGATATTGTTTTTTGCTGATATCTGTGCGGTGGATATTGTTTTTTGCTGATATCTGTACTGTAGATATTGTTTGTTACTGATATTTGTGCTGTGGATATTGTTTGTTGCTGATATCTTTGCTGTGAATGAGCTCTGTTTCTCTGTGCGCTGCAGGGAACTGCTGAAGATGTTCGGGGAGATCCAGCACTGGGAGCGGATGCAGTTTGAGATCCCGCACCACGTGGCTGAAGTGTACCAGCGCAGAGAGGACCTGCACATCCTGCGAGAGAGTGTGCTGCTGGTGGTGCGCGACTACAACAGGTCAGCAGCGCGGCAACACACTATCACACTGCGCACCGCGCTGTCACACTGCTCACCACACTCTGTCCACACCACACTCACCGCACACCGCACTAACATACCACTCCCCACACTGTGTCCACACTACATTCACCGCATACCATGCTATGACACTGCTCAGCTCCCTGCTTTCACACTAAATTCACCTCTGACTTTCCCACTGCTTACTGTAAGGTTGTGGAACTCGAATACTAGTATTTGTACCAGCGCCAGGCGCTAGCAACGTGGCCGCATGCAATTACGTTTAATTTTAGGGAAGTTCATGATGTCATAGGCTTCAAATGTGTGCCTGTCCCTGAGACTTTGAGACTCAGAATTGCTGCCTCACAGGACGAACGTTTTTGGGTAACTCTGCTTGAGGGCACATTACACCCCCACTGACTCTCATAGTGTGTACTGTAGTGCGCACTACACTACACAATTCCAACTCTTGAGATTGTACTATAGAGCACATGAGGAGACTTCAAAACATGTCCTGTGTTATTCAAAGTGCTTTAAGCAGCGTGAACTGCTCAAACCTTCCTCAAATTGTTTTGTCAACTTTGTCAGCTTGTTTTTTAACCTTTCTTAGATAAGGTCAGATTGAGCCATCTGAAACTTTTTGGCAGAAGAGAGATGTGACACTAATGAGAGATTTATTCATCACGGCCGACAGTAAATTTTGAGTCTGTTTCGTGTTTATATTTGACGTTCATTATCTGTATTTGCGTCATGTCTTTTTTGCCTTCAACGGTTTCTTCGGACGTAACGCGATAAAGATGAAAAATTACCAAGAAAATCAGTTTAAACAATAAATATCAATAATTTACTGCTTGAAAAGCTTGTTTCATTTTACTTTTTGGAAGCTAAACGTGATTTATGTCCCCTCATTCCGTTATTGGAGTGGATTTATGTAAATGGCATTCTTCATTGCAAAGAAATGAATGACACTTTCATTGTTAACGGCCATCCTGGGGAGACAAATGGCGGCCATCAACCATAAATAGTTTATGTTGTTTGAAATCAAGATAAATATAGCATAGATTGAGTTCACTACATATACGTTGTATCAATACACTGCTTTACAATCTTGATAATGTCCTTAGTCCATTTGACCCAGGCTAAGAGTATCATATGTACTGATGTGTATGCAGGAGAACGCTCGAGTTAAAGCGTAGCTGGCATGATCAACACTTGTAATTGTTGTCCTTTCGTATTTTGCTATTGAGTGTTAGCCAGTGGCTGTATTTACGGTGGTTTGTCTGCGAGTCATGCTAGTGACAGTATATCGTTGACGTCAGATGGAAACCTCTTACCTGAGATTCTGGCCATATTGAGATTTTCATATCAGTAGACGCAGAAATAACCTACTGGAAAAACCTTGTGACAAATGGACCAATGGACGGAGAGAAAAACGTCATGTGACGTAAGCTCAGGTCTGTATGAACTACCCAAGTTGTCAGGTGGAAACCTCGTATAAGAATATTATCATGATCCTTAGAGATGTTCATCTTTCTTTGCCTGGCGAGAGACATGATGTCAGTCAGCTGAGAGTTCTCATAATGTCAAAGACTTTAAGTAACACCTGAGGAAAGACGTGGTGCATTAATGACAAAAGGATGAGGTTTATCTGGGGTTCTGAGTACCAAAAACAGCGTAGTACATGATGCTTTTTGCATTTTTGCATTTTTTTTCCCAAACAATACAAATGTCACGTAGTAATTCAAATACAAGGTTTTCACGCAGTGTTTCCCACAGAATTTTTGGAGAATATGGGGGCACATGTGTGCTGGCAGACAGACCGATGTCTGGGGGGGTGATTCTCATTTTGTTGAGCGGGAGGTGGATTCTCATGTTGTTCAGCGGGGGGGGGGGGGTTTAGATTGTTCTCATTTTGTTGAGCCGGGCGGGGTTGAATTGCGCAAATTCCGTGTCTTCCAGTACCTTTCCTATTTTCGCATTTTTCTTTTTTTTTTTTTTTTTTTTTCAAACGTTCGCAAAAAAAAAAAAAATGTATGCTAGGTCTTCATCTGACATCGGTGATACACTGTTGCATCTTCAATCTCTGCTCACTGTTGTGTTTGGTCTCCTTTTAACTTTCTTTTGTTCAGAATATTTTAATAATCAGTTAATTGAATGCCATTCTGCAGTGAATCCATGTTTGACTCGAGACTGTATGCCAATGAGCCAAAATATTAAAACCACTCTCAGATGAAGCAAATCACGTTGCTAATCTTGGGACAATGGCACATTTCACTCGTCTGCAGCCAGAAAAGTCAAATCTCGTGAGTGAGCGCATTATATGTGGGTTAAATGGGACCTGAGCAAATCTGAGAGTGGCCATATCGTTATGGCCTGAGCGATGGGTCTGTGCATCTTCGAAGAGGTAGGACTTGAAGGGTGCTCCAGGTTGTCAGTGGGGAGTACAGACTGTCAGTGGTTCAAGGAAGGTCAAACCGTGAACTGGCAACCGGGCGTTGGGAATCCACACTCATTGACGCACAAGGTGAACAAAGACTATTCTGCCTGGTCCAAATCGACAGAAGGGCTACTGTTTTGTAAGTCGCAGGAAGCGTTAATGATATTATGTTAGGAATGTGTCACTACACACACTGCATTGCACCCTGTAGTATATTTTGCACTTTGTAGTAGCAGACCAGTCGGAGTGCTTATTGTGACCCAGGTTCACGGTAGAAAGTGCCTACACTGGACACGGATGCTTTGGACTGGATCATGGGGCAACTGAAGAAAGTCGTTTGGTCCGTTGAGTCCCATTTTCTTGTCTATCATGTGCATCAGCTGGCAGCGAGTGCGCAGTTTACTGGGGGAAAGAGATGGCACCTGGGAGCTCTGTGGGAGGGAGACAAGCTGCTGTAGGGAGCGTGATACTCTGGGAAATGTTCAGCTGGGAAACTGTGGGCCGAGGATTTGAAGTGGACATCTGTTTGTCTGCTTCGGCGGCACGGGGAAGGATCTACACAAGATTACACTAGTGGTTTTAATGTTGCGGCTGATCAGTGTAACTGGTGTGTTAAAAATGCCAGACAGTGACCACAGAGACCATTCTGTTTCACGGAGAAAAGTGAAATTTAATGTGACTATCTTAAAGGTATGCAGTTTATGTAGATTACATACACTCTGAAAGCAAAAAATGATCATGGTAGTTCAAGTTTGCACCCTGGAAAAGTTCATTGGTTAAGACATTAGTGGGTTAATTCATACAGTGAACCCTGACCATATTCTCTTTTTGTGTTTGTTTGTGTGTGTGTGGGTGTATTTATGTGTGTTTGTCCTTGCGGTGGTCAGGATCATCGACGCCCTCTCGAGAGAGGAGCTGGGCCTGTTCCGGGAGCGAATCCGGTCCCTGGACAAGACCTTCCACCCCGGCCTCTCCAAACTGCAGTGGATGTCTCGCCCGGAGGCGACCAGCTTCTTCATCAACGACTGCCGCGCGCAGACGGGCAGGGTACGCACCTCGACTCGAGAACAGCCCGCACACCGACACTCTCCCTGCCCTCACCCTGCTGACAACAGCATGTACTACTGCTACTCTTGGGAGCTAACACAGTCACACTGAGCTACACACTGCGAGACGTCCTGTCCTTGTAAAGCGTTTTAATCACATCACGAGAATTCAGATCTTACTGGTTTTCTTGCAAGTTGAAAATGGTAGCTTGTTTTAAGTGACCGTTTGCTTGACAAGTGAAATATTGCTTCCCAAATGTTGAAATGAGTCCAATTATCACCTTATAGACAATATATGTATCATTTGAAAAAAAAAATGATCAAAATGAAAAGTATAAATGGAAGGCAAGAGCACTAGTGAGATTGACTCGTTTTTTTAGGTTTTAGCCGTGTAGGTGTAAATTACATGATGTAAGTCAAAATCTATGATGAGAACCTTCACCCTTTGTATCTTATTGACGTGTGTTTTCGAAATTTGTTTCCTGCTCTGCGGCGTTAATAATTGCAGAGGGCGGGAAACGTAACTGACGTGCAAATTGGCGCTCGTCCTCGCATGAAAAAGGCATAACGGGGCGTTATCGCCGCTGTAACAGGTGTCACTGTGTCAGAGGAGGGCTGTCGTACACGCAGCAAAGTAAGGGCCGAGATCGACTCGCCGGGTCTTACATGATGCTCAGAAGGAGAGCGGTAAAGACAGGCTCGGCGCTGACAGGCGGCGGAAACGTTTATTCGTCCTGACGGCAGCCGCCGTCTCCTGGGTATACGAGTCAGGCCCGCTACGAGTCAATGTCAGGATCTGTGGAGTCGGGAAGGAGCTACCTCCTGCTAGCGCGTGCGGAGAAGTGCGCCGATGATACGAACCGACGGAAAGCGGATATGTCCTATCGTAGCCTTTCACCACTGCCCATTTAGATCACAGTCTGCCCGCGCCGGATATTTAGGTCATTGGAAATGAGCATTAGAGATTTTGTCAGCGGGGCAAACCTAAGGCCTACGGTCTGTTCAGCAAAGCAGGATTGCTGTGCTATCTGGGAAACTGTACCCAGAACAGTAAACACAGAACTTGCCCTTTTTACTACAGTCCTCTGTTCAGGATTTGGGAGGTTTTCTCTCTGTGCAGGTATCCATCGAGCCCAGTAAATTCTGCTTTGTGGAACAGGGCCCAGATTGTGGGTTTGTCGTGCATATACATCTGACAGATGAATCTATGACTGATAAACACCCTGCTGCTCGTTCATAATTTTCTCAATCTCCCGCACTGGCAGACTGCGGTACAAATGAGCCTCGGAGAAACATCACAGCAGAGTGTGTGCTTGTGTTTTTATACATTTGTAGCTGGACTGATTTTAGTTCGCCCGGCTCAATTTAGTACAGAACTGTGTGGAATGAGGAGACTGAGAGAGAGCGAGTATGATTTTTCTGTATGATTGTGAAATTGGGACTCTTTTCTCAGGTGAATATACAGCTCCTCTATCCTCCTCCTCCTGATCTGAGCCCTGCCATGTTTCTCTGCTTATTTCAGCTGTCACGTCTCTCCTCTGCTTGTCCTCAGTTATTTTAACATGTCAGCCAAGTACTTTGTGGCGCTGTATACGCCCCTTTCATTGGTGTAATATTTATCCTCTTTTTCTTCTGCTCTTAATTCTCTCTCACTGTGTTTTTGTTCTTTTGTTTAGCAGTGGCTTTGATCATAATATGGAGGGGTTCTGATTATAGTCCTCTCTCTCTCTCTCGCTCTCTCTCTTTCTCTCTCTCTTCTCTCCTCTCCTTTCCCCTCCTCCCTTCTCTCTTCCTATCTCTCCTCCCTCTCTCCTCTCCTGCCTTCCGTGTCTCCTCCTCCCTTTCTCCTCTCGCCTCCCCTCCCCTGTCTCCTCCTCCCTCTCTCCTCTCCTCCCTTCCTTGTCTCCTCCTCCCTCTCTCCTCTCCTCTCCTCTGTCCTTCTCTCCTCTCCTGCTGCGTTGTGTCGCACAGGTGCAGCAGCTGGTGGACAATTATAAGTCGGCGAATGTGGCGATCTCGCGGATGTGCTGCCAGATGAGTGAGCTGCTGCTGGTGCGGATCGACGGCAGGGTGGTGTATCAGGACCTGGAGTTTCAGGAGGACCAGCGCAGCCACCAGCAGAACCAGCAGAGTCGCCTGCGCTCCATCCACCAGGAGATCATCTCCGTCATGTCCCGCGTCTACGAGACCTTCAGCTCCGACGGGCCCGAGGTGTGTGTGTGTGTCTGTGTGTGTGTGTGTGTGTGTGTGTGTGTTTGTGTTTGTGTGTGTGAGAGCATGTTTGTGTGTGTGTGTGTGTGTGTGTGTGAGAGCGTGTGTGTGTATGTGTTTTTGTGTGTGAGAGAGAGCATGTTTGTGTGTAAGTGTGTGTGTGCTGGTCTGTGTAACTGAATGAGACATTGCTGCCCTAACCCCCCCTCTCTCAGGTGCAGGATCGTTGGGTCAGCTACACAGAGAAGATGGACATCATGGTGGAGGAGGCCCTGCGTCTGAACGTAAAGAGGTCCCTGCAGGAGCTGTCCCGGGCCATCAACGGGGACGCCAAGACCATGCCTAACCCCCTCTTCAGGGTGCAGGTGGTACTGCAGCAGCCGGCCGCAGGTGCCGTCGAAAAGGTGGGCAGCTAAAAACTTTCAGCACCGAGCCACACTTTCACACGCACTGCCTACTGCACTCCTGACTCAGTGAGTTACACCACGCTGAGGCCGCCAGAACTTTACTCCTCTCCTGGGCCTGGTGAAATTACTGCCGAGATGTTATTTAATGGGGATTACTTCACCGGCTTTATTTACTGCGCTGTTGCGCACACCCGCCAATGCAAATAAGTGCTCTACCGCAGCTGCACTTTGGGGTTCGGAGGGAAACTTTTTACGTTAGACGAGCACTCTATGTTCTGCAGCGCAGAGTTTGTTTCCAAAATGCAATATATCCATTCGACTCATTCTGAGTAAGTCAGCTTTTTCCATGTTGGCGCCTATTGCATTTAATAGAAGAATACAAACTTTGATCATGAAAAAAATAGTGGCAAAGCCACTGCGCACGCTTGGCCAAACATGGCCAATATGGAATGCCCTCTATTGGCCAAAGTATCGGTCCGATTGGGCTCAAAAGAACTTGGTCTACTCCTTATGACCATATAATCACATATGAATATGAAAAGGATTGGTGAAAAACTGAAGATGCTAGAGCGCAGACAAGCCAAAAGTTTACGCACGCACGCACGGACGCACGCACGACAGACCACCCCTAAAGACCTCAAGCACAGCATAAGCCCCTTGGGCCTTTTGACCAAGCGAGCTAAAAATACACCTTATAGTATGAATTTCTAAAAACAGATTTTTGAACCATGCGTAAGAAGCACAGGGCTATCGCTCTATGCTATTATCTCAATCTTTCTCATTTTGGCACTTAATTGCATTTTGGAAATAAACTCTTCATATGTATTTGGACATTGACGCTATTTTCTTCTGTTAGTATTGTCTGGGCTCGACGCTCCAGCATTGAAACAGCGAGTCTGACACTGAAGCTCAAACAGCGTTAATTTCTGCATATTTGTATCCACATCGGGCGATCCTTCATAGGAAAACATGCATCACTGTATAACTGTCCATATACTTACGGTATATACTCATACACTCTGCTCTGTGCATCAGAAGTGATGGTCCGCAGGTAAGGAAGTGAATTTCTTACCATCTGTTTGATTGTGGCCGTGAACTTTGGCAGCTGATTTCAGTTAATTACCTGCCTGAAGGAGGTGCAGAAGCACAGCATTAGTGTAGTGCTAACGGATAGAGCATACATTCAGTGCAGCATTAGCATGGGGCTAATGGGTGTGTGTGTGTGCGTGTTCAGCAGCATGGTGTGAATCGAATTCGCCGACGCTCATTACCACCTTGTGGGTGTTTTCACAAAATGCCTGGCAGGTCTGGCTAACTGTGAGCTTAGCAGCTAATGCAGTGTTTTGGTAGCCGCTATGAAATATCAAGTTGAAGTCGGTTAGCAGTCTCCAAGCCTGCTTCGATTTTATCTTCTTCATTATAAAAGCGCTCTAGTGGCTCCTCTTTAATCCTGCAATTGGCTCCTCCTCTGCCCTGTTCATAAACAGCCCCTCCTCCATTTTGAGATTTGAAGTTCACTCCTCCTAGCGTGATGGGGATTGGCTAGCGACTGGCGATTGCAGCCCCTCATTTGAATAAAGTTCCGCTCTCCTCAACTCTTGGGTGCTTGCTTTGCCTGCTCCGCGTCCCTTCACTCTGCTACCACTCCCATCGCGCACCGCACAAGACCTCAAAAGAAAGTGAATGGCAATATGACTCCGCCCACCAAAATATCGTGCCGCGCCGCTGCAGTGTATTTGTACCTTTAGCATAGTGCTAACTATTGCATTGTATATTCAGAGCAGCATTAGCCTGGTGCTGATAGGTGGAGTGGATGTTCATTGCTGCATTAGCACAGTGCTAACTGGTGAAGTGTATATTTAGTGCAGCGTTATTGCGTTGCCAACGACTGAAATCTATATTCATTGCAGTATTAGCGTGGCACTAAAAGGTGTTGTTTAAATTCATTGCAGCATTAGCATGGCGCTAACAGGTGTGTGTGTGTTTGCAGGTGGAGTGTCTGCTCGGGGCAGCATTAGCATGGAGCTAACAGGCGCGTGTGTGTTCGCAGGTGGAGTTCTCCCCGTCCCTGCAGAGGCTGGCGGAGAGCGTGAACAGCATCATGGGCCAGCTCATCAGCACCATCTCTGTGTTCAGGCGGCTGCCTGACCTGCTCACGCCCCACCGCTCCAAGAAGAAGTCCATGCACAGCATCGTCGGTTAGGCCACACATCCCCTCCCCTCGCTGTCTTCTGTTGCGTTTTTCCCACCATCTTAACTCCTCCTCGCCTCCCTACGTTGCCCTTCCTCATCTTCACCTCTCCTGTTTTCACCTCGCTGCGGTCCTGCTCATTTGTTATTCTGTTTCAGCCTCTGTCGGTTATTTTAGAGCTCAGTTTGCAGGTCAGTTTTCGCACGAACATGAGTCAGAGATTGATGAATTTGGCCCGGGGTAACAGACCCTGTTCTTGGAGATCCACAGTCCTGCAGGCTTTTGTTTCAGCCAGTCGGGACCAGACCCCTCTTTAGCAGCTGAACAAGATATGTAGTTGTGAGGTGCATTTTCTTTGCGGTTGGACTGAAAACTGACAGGTCAATAGATCTTGGTAAAACTGGGTTGGTTCCATCTGATTTGGGTGCAGTTCCGTAAATAAACTGCCATACGCCTGATGGACCAGCAATTGCCACTATCGAGTAATAATATCACAATCCCGCCTCAAAAAATTAAAAGTCCTGCTGTGGTTTTCATTCAGACATATTTTCATATCATGAGGTTCCCCCATCCTCAAGCAATTGGACAGAGACAGATTCTTCAGAAAATTAGGCTTTATTGAGGCATATTGATGAAGCCGAGTTCTTTTTGCGCAAGAAGAACTGACTTCTTGCTCATCACACCCAGTTTTCGTACTTTCATCACAGGAAATATCTTCCAAATATGGTCTTTCCGCCCTCTCACACTACAATGGTTCAATAACGTAATGTCTGCTTCTTACTTGTTTTTCAGTGGTACAATCATGTGGTGTCTACATGTTACTTGTTTTTCTCTTTTTATCATTGGTTGGCATCTTTTGTAAAATAACAACTTCATAGCTACTTGTTTCAGAGGACTTTTAGTTGGGTCCCAGGTTTTTGGGTCACAGGTTTTCTCAGAGACAGGCAAACCAAAACACTGCCAACTTGCTTTGAAAACTGCAACCAAAAGATAAGCATGCATAACACTAAAAAGGAGAGGAAAATTACAGTCAAGAGAGGAAAAATACAGCCAAAAGAATAGGATACAATTAGATACATAAATGATTCAACTGATTATGATTTTTCAGTAACAACTAATGATTTTATCGAACAAATATTCATCAAAGCTACAGAAATCAAATACATCACCTGATTATGTTTTCAAATCAACTGAACAGAAGCCTGCTTACTAATCAAAGCTACAGAAGCCCGCTGCTTATGTGTGTGAGCTGCTCGTGCATGTGTGAATTGAATTGCTTTGTGTGTGTGTGTGTGTGTGTGTGTGTGTGTGTGTGTGTGTGTGCATGTGTACGTGTGCTGCTTGTGCCTGTGCATGTGTATGTGTGTGTGTGCATGTGTCAGTGTACACTGCTCGTGTGTGTGAACTGCTTGTATGTGTGTGTGTGTGTGTGTGTGTGTGAACTGCTTTGAATGTGTGTGTGTGTGTGTGTGTGCGTGTGTATGTGTGCTGCTTGCGCCTGTGCATATGTATGTGTGTGCATGTGTCTGTGTGCACTGCTCATGTGTGTGTGAACTGCTTGTATGTGTGTGTGTTTTATGTGTATGTGTCTGTGTGTACGTGCATGTGTACAAGTGCGTGTGCCTGTGCGTGTGTGTGTGTGTGTGTGTGTGTGCACGTGTGTTTCTGCTGCATACATAATAAGGATACTGATTATGATTATTGATCATGGTTATTAAATATGGTTATTGATTTACTGATGAATATGATGATAAATATTGAAATATGATCCTCAACAGTCCTTGTGACATCCAGCTGTGCTTTAGCCTGGAGGGCTGCCGTCCACAGCTGGTGTTTTAGGACCAGATGCAAAACTCTGCTTGGGGGGCTAGTTCACCGAAAAGTGAAACTTAGGCATGTTTCCTCTTGCTCTGGTACATGTAGCATTATATTTGGAAAGACTCCGTGAACTTTAGTTTGTCAAACGAATATTAGTGTAAAATATGTGTCTGTTGAGTTCCCATATATCAGGGTTGGCTTCAGAAATCCACAAAATTTGTAAAATCTTGATGAAATTATATGAATTCATAGATACTTTGTACTTTGGGTTAGAGGAACTTAACCTGAATTTCATATCTGGGTGAACTGGCCTCCTGTGTTTGTTTGGTCATGGTCATCGTTGAAGCTCTTGGACCTCTGCAGGGTTTAAAGGACCCTGATGTTGCTCTTTTTGGTCTCTCACTCTTCTCTCTCTTGCTGTGTCCTCACACATCACAGAGCTGGACGAGGAAGTCTGTAAGATCCAGGCTGCTGTGGCAGCTGGAATGGTGGCCAACAGGACGCACCTTCTGGCCTATTTGAAGACCTGGGACACGTACAGGGAGATCTGGGAGGTCAACAAGGACCCCTTCATCCGCCGCTACCAGCGCCTCAACCCGGCCGTGTCCTCTTTCGACTCCGACATAGCCAGGTCTGCTGCCCAGCTGGCGGGTCAGGGGTCAAGGTCGAAGGGTACTTTTGGAGGGTCTAGATCGGCTTTGCTGGCGTTTGTGAACGGAATTCATAATGACCTACAGTTCTAAAGGATGTCTTACGCCGCGAATCTCAGAATCCGTTTCAGCACAGCTCAACTTGTTTGAGCGCTAAACTAAATTTTCAAAAGATTATAAATAAATGATCTTGTGCTGTTGAAAACCTATCATTGGCAGCTTGTTTAAAAGAGCTCCCCTGTGAGAGCTCTTTTTTGAACAAGTCACCACATCATAGGTTTTCAACAGCTTTGATTTTGATATCTTACATCTTTGAGCAACAATAGCTGCATTTAGCGCTCTAAGAGTTAATCAGTTCAGCAGCTTAAAATTGCATATCACAGCACAAACCAGGTTTGAAGATGAGCTGCATTGTTACTTTCTAAAATGGGTTGCAAAGGCAGATACTCCTCATAAAGCACTGGCTACAAAAATATGGAGAAGATATTTCATGCTCTGTTACAAAAACATAGGCTACCGCCTGGCAGAAGCCCAGCAGAATTCCTCCTCATTTGAGTAAAGTTCTGAATTTTTTACTTTTTTCTGCCACCTTTTCCCTGTTTTTGCAAGCCCATAATCCCTTGCGCCGCTCTAAGGCCTGTATTTGCCTCAATGCCATTGAAAATGAATGGGGAAAAGAAGCTACACTTGACCCTGCCCCTGTTTGTGAGTCTCCAGTGGACGTGTACCATAAAGATTTAATGATTGTGTAATTCATGCAGGAGAAAGTATTGGTCAACAGGTGAGAAGTTGGTGTTGGGTGCGTTGGCCATAGACTGTATAAAAAGATGGACGCAGCACCCGGGTTTGAAAAGTGAAGCCAGTGCGGAAATCTCCTTAAAAATCGCATTCTATTGAATGGCCAGCAGATGGCAATGTCGGTCGTTGCAGAAAGAAATTTAATGCTGTATAAGTCAATGAGAAAATGACCCTACTTTCCCACCTGATTTATTATTTCAATAATGATTTTCCACATTATTTTATGATATCTATCGTAAGTTTCAAGTCTCCTTTGACATATCATGATATTCATTATTGAAAATTATGGTTCCAAATAGAATAGAATAAAGGATAAAGCCAGATATGCTCTGGGGGCGTGACTATCCTCTGGTCCTCATCCGATATGGTCAGATCCACCTGTGGATCCACCCCTCGCTCCTCCCTGGATCTTCAAGTCACGCTCTCGTCCAATAGGAATCACATTCAGTTTCAAAATGACAAAATGGCGCTGTTCAAATTGCCAAAATCGAGGCTTCCTAAATGGTATGCTGAAACCAATGGGTGACGTCACGCTTGCTTCTTTAATCCTTTTATACAGTCTATGGTGTTGGCCGATGGCTGATTTTGAAATCACTGATTACCCCTGTTAGTCGACTTGATAGGCTGCTTGTAAACCTTGATACTGCGCATGGCAGTGTCGATGTTTAGTGGGTGTGGCTGCTTTAGTTTCTGTGGGCATTTGGAGTCTGGATAAGGCAGAGAATGGGCTTTTACCTCCTTCTTCCTCCCTGAAGATTCCTTTGGGAAACTCCTTGCTCTTGTTTCCCCGCTCTCAGACAGATGTCCTCAAAGATGACGGACCTCAGCTGATTTCAGGGTCAGGGAAGGAACAAATGGATGAGAAGGGAAGCATGTGGAGAGAGCCAGGGATGTCCTTAAGCTCAGAGATGACCTCTGACCTTTGCATATGTGCCGTTTCTCTGGTGCAGGTACACGGAGGTGGCGAATAACGTGCAGAAGGAGGAGACGGTGCTGAACGTGCAGTTTGTGCTGCTGGACTGCTCGCTGCTGAAGTACGCTCTGGTGCAGCACTGCAATGATTGGCAGCAGAGATTCACCCAGCTGCTGTATACGATGGCCACTGAGCGCCTGCAGGACCTGCACGCCTTATTGCAGCAGCATGTCCAGAGGTGTGTGCGTGCATGTGCGTGCGTGCGTGCATGTGTGTGCGTGTGTTTGTGTGTGTGTGTGTGTGTGTGTGTGCACGTGTGTGCGTGCGTGCATGTGCGTGCGCTGGTGTGTGTGTGTGTATGTGTGTGTGTGTGTGTGCGTGCATGCGTGCGTGTGTGCATGCGTGCATGTGCATGCATGGGGTGTGTGTGTGTGTGTGTGTGTGTGCGTGCGTGCATGTGCGTGAGTGTGTGTGTGTGTGTGTGTGTGTGTGTGTCTGCACGCATGTGCATGTGTGAATATGTGCATGTGTATTTGTGAGAGAAAGAGAGAGTAAAAGTGTTAGAGTCCAAGCGTGTGTTCAAGTGTGCATTTTAGTGCACTGTATACTAACTCATAGGTGTGTGTGTGTGTGTGTGTGTGTGTGTGTGTGTGTGCGTACAGGCTGAGTCAGCCCCCTCGGACTCTGGTGGAGTTGGAGGACAGCCTGGAGCTGCTGGAGACGGTGCAGGGAGACCTGAATAAACTGGGAAGCCAGATTCCCCCCATTCAGGAGCAGTTCACTATACTAGAGAAATACGAGGTCTCTGTGGACCCTGCTGTGAGTGTCTAACACACACATATACGCGCGCAGTACACATGCACTCTCACCCACAAACACACATACACATACACACGCTCTGTCTCCCATCCACACGCATATACAACCGCACACGCGCTCACTCTCCCTCCTCCAAACCCTTGTGCACACACACACGTGCACACACATCCACTCAAACATCTCCCCTCTCCCGCTGCAGGTTCTGGAGATGTTGGCCGGTCTGGATGCGGATTGGCAGAGGTTCCAGGAGGTTCTCGTGGACAGCGAGGCCATGCTGAAGCGGAGCAAAGAGAAGTTCCGCAACGGCCTCATGGGCTCCTCTGAGGAATTCAAAAGGAGGATGCACGCCACCATGGACGATTTCCAGGAGTCAGGTGATCTGTCCCTCACCGTCCGTCCAGAATACTCACCACCTGCACTCACTAACCTCTCATGCATCATTTCCGGGCCCTGCGCTAATACCCCTGCTAACATCCCTCATGAAAGGCATCTGTTACTCCTAACTAAGGATTTAGGAGCATACTAATGCATTCAAGTAACAAATGTGCTTACTTTACTTTGCTGGTTAGTGTGAATCAATTTTCAAGAGTAAATGGTTCCCAAAAGAGAGATATGTAGAGCCCTCAAAGAAATTGACAGTGAGAGAAAGATGGAGAGAGAGAGAGAGGGACAGCGATAGAGAAGGAGAGAGAGAGTGAGAGAGTGGTCAGTAGTAGCTGTTATCACTTTATTTCCTTTTATTTGTAACATTGCCAGCAGCCATACCCTGTCAATCTGCTCCAGCCACATGGCTGAAGCTAAGCAGGCGTGGGCTTGGTCAGTACTTGGATGGGAGACCACCTGGGAAAACCAAGTTGCTGCTGGAAGAGGTGTTGGTGGCCAGTAGGCTGCAATCTTCCCTCTGGTGGAATAATCCCCAATGCCCCAGTGCAGTGACGGGGCCACTGTACTGAAGGAGACGCCGTCTTTCGGATGAGATGTAAAACTGAGGTCCTGACTGACTGTGGTCATTAAAAATCCTATGACTCATCGATAAGAGTAGGGGGTTCCCTGGTGTCATGGCAAAATTCCCAACCTGACTCTTTCGACCTACCACCTAATCATGCCCTGATCTAATTGGCTGTGCAACTTGTCCTCTCCCTCTCCACCTCAACCCCCAGGGCTCCCTTGAAAAAGAGATTTCAATCTCAATGGGACTTCCCTGGTTAAACAAAGGTTAAATAATTCAAAAAAAAACATCTGCTCGTGTCTGTAGACCCATCCCTCCTCAGTTTCCTCCATCAGTTGGACAGAGAGCAGAGCAGCTGACTCTTGCGCTGAAGTGCTGTCAGTAGCTGTGCCCATTTAAATGGCTGTTAGGGGTGATTGCTCTGATGGTTGCTGTGCGCTGATGCACAGAGCGATAGGAGACTGTTCACACTCAAGCCTGATTTATACTCTGGTTTTATTTCTTCAGAGTAAACTGAAGCAGTCCAGGTGAGCACTGATTGGTTTAGGACTGCATACGCTCGACTTCTTCATGAAATGTGTCTGTTATTTTTTGCCCGCTCGGCCTCTAGGTCAGTCGAGTTTATGCCGTGGTTAGATGCCCGCGTGGTGGTCTGTCGCGCGTATGTGCATCTGTAAACTTTTTGCCTTGTCAGCCCTCTCGCGCCTTCAGTTTTTCACGGATCCTTTTCATATTTTATATGCGTGTTTATGGGATGAAAATCCAGGCCAAGTTCGATTGTGGCCATGTTTGGGCGAGCGCAGCGGTTTTGCCACTATTTTTTACATTTTTTCTACTACGATTGTGAATATCAGATGCTACATTACAAACAATGTTTTTGAGAAATTATTGATGTTGTTCGCCCAGTCTTATTCTCATAGATGATGAATTTCAGTGATGTGGACGATTCTATGAATTTCGTTCACCGTGGCAGAACAATAATGTCAGAAAATGACATCATTCTGTAAAGCAAAATTAAGCAAACCGTTTGGTGAGTGAAGGGTAAGTTGACCTTAACTCTCTCACTGGGCTGTGCTGTGGCTGAATTCTGACTTATGAGTCCCAGATCTCAGGTCAGATCACAGAGCAAGACGGTCGCACGGTCAATGGGCAAACCCCCCGCATCTTTATACAACCTTACAAGTTGTTAATTGTTTTTTAGTTCACTGCGGTTCATGCTCTATACGATCAATTTCCAATTAACAGATTCTTCTCCAAGACTGGTCCCCAGTTCTTAACGGAGACAGGATGCTGTTCTCGGTGCACCTCATGAAATTGTGCCCGGTGTAAGATTTTTGCAGTCACGCCACAAGATATTTGCTCATCCGAGGACGAGTCGTGCAACGGGTCGGGATGTGTCTTGGAACAATATATACTTTCTGAGTGCCTGTGACAAGATTCTATTCAGTTTGGACCGCGATCAGATACTTCATCGAATGTCTCGAAATTTTGTCCGCACCAGAAAGATTTTTTTTTTTAATTCCCGTTGCGTACACTTGGCTTAAAGGCAAAGCTCGGAGAAGTGAACGATCACGAGTCTGCGATTAGAATGCTGTTCTAATGCTGGTGTAACAATCGCTGAAAACAATAGAGTTCCGGAACACTGACTCTGAAAGCACATTCCAATAAAGCGACTCTTCAGAAGGGCTTTAATCTCCGAGCTGTTAAGGGCTTCTGCCAAATGAATAGCGGTAATAATGGTACATCTGTACGCACACAGAATAGAAGCTTTCTTCACTGTGGAGATATTGACTGGGGAATCCTCGCACACAGGATCCATTATTCTTGAGTTTTAATTAACCGGAGTCATTACTTTATTAGCTGGCCGAGCCTTGCTTGTTGCAGGCCACAAACCGCTGTTTAACGAACGGGTACTTGTAAATGCATTTGTTGACTGGAGTGCTGGGTAATTGCAGTCGTTTGGGGGCTTTATATAATAATTTCTCATTGTGCGAAACTCTCATCTCTGCTGTCCGCTGCTTAAACCCCTGCTCCTGCTCGCCTCACAATGGCTCTCCACGGGGCCGTATTTTTTTCACGTATTAAAATATATTGTTCTGTTCACGCTCTGTCAAAAGCACTGATTCGGTCTGCCTGTATTTGGTACAGCACTGCTGTAGCCTTTTGTTCCTCGATAAATTTGATCAAAAGAAGATCCTTCGCTACGACTTCAGTTAACCGCTGCTTGCCTCGGCGAATCCCCTGGCAGAGCGAAGTGAAAATATGTTTTGTTATTATTGTCGCGCCATCAAAGTGTTGATTGAAATCGCTCTCTCGTACTCGAGAAATACAAACGACTAGCTAGCTGCAGAATGTTTCCCTGCCGTCCTCTCATCTCCCTTCTTGTTCTCCTTGATTCTGTCTTTTTTTAATCCCGCTCCATCACTCGTTCCCGCCACCTCTCCTCCCGCCTCCTCTCCTTCAGTACTCCATCACAGTGGAGAGCAAGTGTGAAGGGGGCTCTTGTCTTCTTTGTGTTCGATTAAAAGTCTGACGCTCTTTCGTTTGAGGGCCTGTCACATTTCCTCTGAGCCGTCTTGAGCTGGAATTGTGCGCCGTCACCCGCTAACGTCTTAACCCCTAAAAACCTGGACAGTCTTAACCATAAAGGAGAATAAATCATAAAGGGGTCATGTGTTTCTTCCTCCCTTCATTAATTTCCTATACCTCCCAACTGCGGAATTCTGCTAATTAGCGAATCGAGAAAACACCCGAGAGGGGTTTTACTTTTTTAACCTGGACTGTCCACCTCCTGGACAATTCTGAGGGATATGAAATCAGAGGGTGAAAATCCGCATCCAGAGAGTGAAAATCCGCTCCAGTATTTTGCTCCAACCATCTGTAGCTGCGAATTGGCGCAGTTCTCCATCTAGCAGGTTCAAATCAAGTCACCTGACAGAACTCGGGGGTGGAAGAAAAACACGGCAGGACCTTTACTTCCTGACCCCTGGATTTGACACCTCTGTACTAAAACAGACCAAGCCGACATACAGGAGCTCTATTTTGCCTCCGCTGATGTTACTTTGGGTCTTAATTTATAAAAGTTAAACGGAAATGAGGCACCAGGCATTAGAAGTTTGACTGACCCCGATGTCACTGTAGATTCTCCTGGTTTCCTGCAGTAATGTTTCTCATGGCTCTCGTGGTTTCCTGCTGTAATGTTTTGGGTGGCGGCGTCTGTGCTGTAATGTGGAATTAAAGTGCACTGGTGTGGGACAGCGGAGACACGTGTGGAGTGATGGGTACGATGAAACTGCCGCTCTCTCTGAAGCCGTCTGATGACACCGTGTCCTCTTCCCTCTCTCAGACAGTGCTACGAGCTCCTCTTCGACCCGGCAATTATACCTGGGTCATCGAGCTCTCTGCGGCGATATCTCATTTCTTATTGGCCCTCGACTCTACACGAGTATTTCTTTTCCAAAGGGCACATGTACTCCAAAGTTCACTCAAAAAAAAAAAAAATTTATATATATATAGATAAACATAAAAATTTCATGTCAACTGCTTCCGCACAATTTTTTAAGTAATTTCAAATTAAATTGCAAGACTTTTGGCCAGTTTCATCTATTAAATTTATAGGAAGTTACTTAACTCAGTTATGCGAAACCAGTTGACTTAAAATTTTGAAGTATATCCAACATTTATTTCATTTTTTTGACTGTTGAAAAGTGTCGCTTGGACGCTATGTATTCTAATTAACAGTTGTACTGCTAACAGAGTAGCCTTCCGTCCCTCTCATGACCAGCTGCGTATAAAGCAGTCGTGTCTGCATTTCTTATTAAGAGAAAAACTGCACTCATCATGAAACGCCAACACTTCTTCAAGAAAAGACGTACGTCACGACTGAAGACACGGAGTGGGAGGCCTGGTCCTTTATTCATTCGCCACAGGAACGACACGAAGGCCGCCTGCAGCGAGCGAAACGCACGGAAAAGCGCATCCCGTCCGGATGAGGCAGCGTTCCTGAGATCAAAATATCCCATAATTCAAAGCATGCGGTGCGACAGAGAGGATTGTGGGAGTTTGGAGGGCAGGGTGCTCGGTGCGGGCAGCTCTTGCTCGGTGGTTTGAGTAGGAGGCGCAGCCTCTAATTATTCTTCAACAGAGCACACTCCTCCGACAGCTCACTCTTTCTGTCCTCCTCTCTCCTCCTCTTCCCTCCCCTTCTCCCTCCCCCCTCCCTGGCTTCCCTTGTTTGTTGAGCTCTGGAGCCAGCTTCTGTAAACACCAGACTGAGTAGAGTGAAGCGCTAATTTTAGGCTAATTTACAGTTCATTTGAACAGTTGGCTGAAGTTCGCTTACAGGTGATGGCGTAATGTTCTTACGCTTCCGCTCTGTCTCGGTGTTCGCCTGTTCGTCCCCTTCTCTGATAGTCTTCACCTTGGCGAACAAGTTGAGATGAACCAATCAATGATTGGTTAAAACTGGGGATTGTAGTATGAACTTCACCCTTTACACTCGTGATCGAGCATGTTAAAGAATTAACAGGCATTTTTAAAACTAAAGTTCGTATTGTGATTGGATCACAGCACCCGCTCTTCCTATCCCCTTACATCCTGTGCCCTTGCTCGGGCCACGCCCATCTTTGAACCCTAGCCTTCATTGTGATCTCAACCACGCAATTGTCAAGTTTTCTGATTAAGTCTTGCTGTGACTGCAGACAGACAGACAAACACTTGGCAAAGTACTTAACACCGCTTCTGTGGTTGTTCCTGCCAGATATGGTGTCTCCGGGACCGTGTTTTGCCTTGATGACATACACACACATAAACACATAGATTTACAAGGTAAAAACAATATCAGTAGGGCCCTATGAAATCCGTTTTATTTTTTTTCCAAATTCCGTTTTATTTTTTCCCAATTTCTGTTTTTTCCGTTTTAATTTTTTGGAATTCTGTTTTTTACCAATTACACCAATTTTACCATAGAGAGAGCGTGCTATTTATGTTAATGAATAAAATGTCCACTAATTAAATAGAAATAACTTAAATTAGTTGATGCAACGCTCAATTTTCCTCAGTACTTTAAGTCAGAACAAGTACTGCATAGTAATGCAATATAACATTGCACTTTGATGAAGAAATTTTTTTAACCTAAAATAATACTACAAAATAAAATTCCCTTAAAACGAAGTGTAAGCTACAGTCAAAAAGGCAGACAACAGCTGTACTGACATGCATTATTCTGACTGCCCCTTTCTAATCATTTATAATCTTACTGTGTGTATATATATATATATATATATATATATATATGTATGTATATATATATATATATATATATATATATGTGAATGTATGAGAGCAGCAGTAAGGACACTCAGTTTCCCCCACGGATCAACAGTTGTCTGATTCCGATGCATCACCTATATTTAATTTATTTTTTTATTTTTAAGAAACTTTTGTTCAGTAATCCCAATACTATGTATTACATACTAGGACAAAATGTTCTACGGTAATGATTGAACATGAACAAACTGACACAAAGATGCATCAGCTATTATTTCACCACTGGGGGATGATGTTACGTAATAATTTGCATGTGCACAATTCACTAAGTAGACTGTGAAAACAAATAATGTAGGCTATTTAACGGTTATATTAGTTATTCAATTAACATAAGATGACCAATGACGATGTTTAGGACCCTGCAATCCCGAGCAACAGTGGTCTCGTCTACAACAACGAAAAACTTCTTCCCATAGATCTTCTGTAGCACCAAAGAAATGTGTTGCTCTAACACTTGGGACAGGTGAATTTTACGAAGGCTTCTCACATTTTCGCGTGCATTCACGTCTTTTCATTGCCTTTGAATGTAATCTGGTCGCGGGAATATTTTGTTTAGCGTTCAGTGGAAACGTGGCTTTACGAACAGCATTTCAGTCAAATTATGTTGATATCCGCGAAATTCCGCGTTTAACAATAGATTCCGTTTTTATTGGCCAATTCCGCGATTCCGTCCGCGATTCTGTGATCGCGGAAATCATAGGGCCCTATATCAGCCAGTGCTGCCGCGGCTGGTGGAAGAAATGGTGCGGACCAAGCAAGCAAACTTTGTCTGGCTGAGCCACACTAGTTTACCTTGGAGCAAAAATTCTGCCTTCCAAAGCAGTGTTGATGTGAAACGGCCGTCGTTTGAAGAACACTGCTTAAAGCAGTGTGGTGGTGTGTGTACAGCTCCTGAATGTGCCTTAAAGAGCAAGCCCTTTGGCTCTCTGACCATTTTCACATCTTCATAGTGCACTGTGCACTTAGCACAGAATGGAAAGTAATGAGTCACATGTGCGCAAGTGTGTGTGCAAGCTGCCCACTCACTGCGTGTGTATGAGTGAGTGTGTGTATGAGTAAACTGTATGTGTGTATGTGCTGCCCCCATTCTGTGTGTGTATGTGTGTTTGTGTGCCTTTGAGTGCATGTGTATGTGTCTTTATTATGTGCTTGTATGTGCATGAGTGATTGTGTGTACTTGTATGTGTATAACAATGTGTCTGTGTGCTTATATGTGCATGAATTATTGTGTGTGCATGTACAGTATGTCCATGAGCGAGTATGTATGCGCGTGTACGTGCACGTTTGTGTGAGTGTGTGTGTGTGTGTGTTTTCAAGTGATTGCATAGTGCGCACAGGTATGTGTACAAGTGAGTGTGTTTGTGCATGAGTGAGAGACTGTGTGCATGTATGAGTGAGTGTTTGTGTGTGCGCCCGAGTGGGTGTGTGTATGTGTAGGAATGTATATGTAAATGCGGGCTGCTCCCCCCAGGTTGTGTGTTTAATTGTGTGTACTCAGGTTCATCATTCATTGTGTATATCTCTGTGCTCAGCCCCGTTCAGCAGTGCGGTGACCGCCTCTGTGGCTCTGGGTCAGATCACGGCCCTGCGCTCTCAGCTGGAGACCCAGAAGGAGGAAGAGAATACGATCCGCCGCGGACTCGCCATCTTCAAGATCGAGCAGCCGTCCTCCAAGGAGGTGCACAAGATGGAGGAGGTGAGACCTGCACTCCCGCGAGGGGCTCGGGCCTGGCGCACTGCTGCTGTGTGTTTCCCTGACGCAGCTATCCACTGACAGCCCTGATAACTCTGCCTTTAGTACCTGTACTACATTCTCTCCCACTACCTTTATCAGCCCTAACAGAGGTGTAAAGCCCAACTGCATCCCTCTCGGCCTCTCTCTCTTTCCCTCTCTCGATTGCTCTTTGTCTTGCTCTCTCTTCTGCATCTGTCTTTTTTCCTCCCTCTCTTTCTCCATCACTTTATTGCTTTTTATCCCTCTTTCTACCTCTGTTTGTACTAGAGCTGCGAAGATTAGTCGATTAATCAATTAGTCGGTCAAACAGAAATGTTTGCTGACTGTTTTGATAGTCAATTAATCGCTTCAGTCATTTTTCAAGCAAAAATATCAAACATTTCCTGGTTCCAGCTTCTTAAATTTAAGGATTTGTTACTTTTTTGTCATTTATGATAGTAAATAGAGTCTTTGGGTTTTGGGCTGTCGATTTGACGAAGGAAGCAATTTTAAGATGTCAGTTTGTACTTTGGAAAATTGTGATGAGAATTTCTCAGAATTTTTCGACATTTCTTAAACGAGACAATCGATTAATCATGAAATAATCGGCAGATTAATAATGAAAATAATTGTTGGTTGCAGCTGTGGTTTCTACCTTTCTCAGTACATTTTTTTTTTTTTGCATGCCCTATGTTATGTCATGCTAACCCTTGCAAAGTGCTCCTCATTGTACAGCTAGAGATCTCGTGCAGCAGTTAATTAGTTGAGTCAGTTGTGCCAGATTAGAGTTACCGTGAGAACCTACAGGATGGTAGATCTGCTACAGGGCTGGAAACGCTTGAAGAACATGTGTCCCTCTCTCCCAGGACCTGGAGTTCCTGCAGCAGGTGTGGCAGATCAGGCTTGAGTGGGAGGGGCACTGGGAGGAGTGGAAGTTGGGCCAGCTGGTCGCCCTGGAGACGGAGAGCATGGAGACCACCGCCCAGCAGATGTTGAAGAGGTTGCATAAGCTCAGCCGTGAAATCAAGGCAAGCCCATCCTACCCAGTCCCTCCCCCAATCAGCTGCACTAGCCAATCACTGCTTCTACTGCTGCAGCTGGCCCCACCCATGCCACGCCCCCAGTCAGTTATGCCGGCCAACCACAACTTCTCTTGCTGCTGGCCACACCCACACTCCCAACCCCAATTGGCTGAAATATCCTGACAGGGAATGTGCCTCTAAATTGAAGCATTTAGCTTGTGTGATAATTTATCCTAATTTCTTAACACGGGTGCACGCGTATTTCGCCAGCCAACGTGCATCCATTTTCTAAAGAAAATTCTCCACAAAAAAATTGCAGTACAGTACAACCCATTCAGGTGCAGCTTAAATGTTTTATAAAGTGATAATAATTATAACAAAACAGTTTATTTGAACATCAAATTTCATGCATCATTCATGCCCAAAATGCATGCAGGGAGAAAAATTAAATAAAGCATGGTTCTGAAAGGACTAAAAAGGATTAAAATAATAAAAATTCATGAAATTTTGCTGTGTTTCTAACAGGATAAGAACTGGGAAGTCATCGGCGCCTCAAAGAAGCAGATTGAGCAGTTTAAGACGATCATCCCCCTCATTTCTGACCTGCGCAATCCAGCCATGAGGAACAGGTACGGCCGCCATTACGCTGCGTTACCAAGTATTTAGCTGTGGCATCATCCCAAGCCACCTGCGTTTGATTGGACAGGGCTGGGGCCATTCACCCCTGGGGTATCGTGGGTAATATAGTCAAGGGTCCAACACTGTGACTACACTGGGGCTTGAACCATCAACCCTTTGGCTCGCAGCCAAACACCTTAGCCACTCAGCTACAGGCTGTCCCTCCCACTCCTTCACCCCTCCGCCCTGCACCGCCCCCCACAAACAACGGCCCATCTCCGCCTCCCATCTACACACCGGGGGATTAGCGGAAACGGCTGGTGGAAGAATCTGGAACACTATTTATAAGCCTAACCTTGACTCCTAGGGCCGCCAGAGGCTCGGCGCGGCAGATTAATTTGGAGCTTTGCCGAATAACGGCGGCTTCAGCAATAAAACTCGCCGGTGCGGTCCCGCCACCCAGCGCTCCCCTCCCCCCTCTTACCCCGCACCGCTCCGAGGAAGTCTCTAAGTCTTCGCCGCCGCAATCTCAGAGAGCATCACTTATTCTGCAGTATTTATTTATTTATTTATCGAAACGCATTTTTCATGATGTGGAACGTTCGGCTCATAATCTGCCGGGCCCCAGCTCCTCCCCTCCTCGATATTTTACCCCCTCCCCCCCCTCGGTAAATTCGGTTCAGTGTGACCTCACCAGGTGTCCTCAGTCCCCTGTCCTGCCTAAGGATAAATGAGCTGAAGATGTCAAGTCAAACGAGGACGCTTCACTGTGAAACTTCCGGTTCATCCACAGTCATTGGTCAGTCCTTCTCATGCGCATGTTGACTTTACGTCTGTCGGGCGAAAACACAAAGACCGAACCACGAGAAAGAGCAGCCTGTCAGACAAAATTGAGGGTTCAGACAGCGGGCCGTGACTGAGGCTTTTTGAACAACAGGATAAACAGCGCTGAGGGGGCGAATTTTCCATTCTTAGCACAAATGTTTTTTGTTTGCTGACGCACGCGAGAGCCATTTTGTTCCTAAAAAGCCCGGGCAGCACTCCGATATGGATTACAGAAATGCACTGAAATGGCTTTGGGCCTGCATCACTGGGAGGACCGAGGCGAGCACTGATAGCTGTCTCTTTAAGGAGATGGGCTCTCGCCTTTTCTCCCTCTCTCCCTCTCTCGCTAATAGCAGGCCTCTTGAAAAGCCTGTGGCCTGTGCTGTGTTATTCTGGAGAGATTCGGGATTTTTAAATTGTCGTCATTCTCAGATGGAAGGGAAGAAAGAGGTTCTCTGATCGAGCATCGGCCCCAATCTTCCCTGTATGTCTTTTTCATTTGGCATTTTACTAAAAATTATTACTTCTAATTACTGTCATTGCATATACTGGAAAATGTGATGACATTTTGGTGACATTTGACATAAACTAACTTCATCCATTATGTACCATCATGCATTAGATTTACAGTATGTGCAACAGTGGGTGCACAAAATATTAGAAGTTGCCTTAAAAATGACCTCAACTCTGACATATGTGAATAAAAATGACAAAAAACTTCTACACAGGTCCTTCATGTTTAGCTGAACACCAATTAGAAGCATGTGTCTGTTTTAAATAGGTCTGACCGGCAGTACTTTTCTTGGAAAGTCTCCAAAGCGAGATGAGGATACTAACAGAGTTCTAGTGGGGCCAATTTTTTGGTGTCAGCATTTCAGGAGTGTCAGTTATAAAAACATCAAAATTATTTATGGTGACAATGGGAACATTGTCAAAAATTACGACGACGTGCCAAACTAACAAAAAAACTTTGACAGCAGAAGAGAATTGCGGCCACAAGTCTGAGCACCCTGACGAGGGCAAACTGACACTCAGAAGAACAGTTTCTCGCAACTACAGCTGTACAGATCACTGCAGAGTTAAATTAATCCATATCTAAACCAGTCTTCCCTAATGCAGGATGCCGTGAGCATCACTAAGCCAGTGCTTATAGCAGTATATCCCATGATTTTTACATCCCCCTGCATATTACAGTGCCCTGTCAGCCTTATCTCGCACAAACTGTTAACATGCTTTCAAACCCCTGTTCCCAGGCATTGGGAGCAGATAAAAGAGGAGGTCCAGCACTCTTTTGACCAATCTGGCTCAGACTTCACCCTGGAGAAGATTGTGGACCTGGGTTTGCACCTCCATACGGAGAAGATCTGTGAGATATCAGGAGACGCCAGCAAGGAGCTGTCCATCGAGCAGGTGCACCCCTCTCTCCCTCACCCCTGTCCTTTGGTGCACCAGCTGCTGCACTGACACAAATCAGCTATTCGAAGAACTGCCAAGGTTAAGGTTGCTGTGCTGTTATTGCTGCAGCACTGACAGGTTTACTGTTGCTGTGCTATTATTGATGCAGCACTGACAGGGTTACAATAGCTGTGCTGTTATTGCTGCAGCATTGACAGGGTTACGGTAGCTGTGCTGCTATTGCTGCAGCACTGACAGGGTTACTGTAGCTGTGCTGTTATTGCTGCGGCACTGACAGGGTTACAGTGGCTGTGCTATTATTGCTGTGGCACTGACAGTGTTAAAGTAGCTGCGCTATTATTGCTGCAGCACTGACAGGGTTACTGTTGCTGTGCTGTTATTGCTGTGGCACTGACAGGGTTACAATAGCTGTGCTGTTATTGCTGCGGCACTGACAGGGTTACAATAGCTGTGCTGTTATTGCTGCAGCACTGACAGGGTTGCAGTAGCTGTGCTGTTATTGCTGCAACACTGACACGGTGACGGTAGCTGTGCTGTTATTGCTGCAGCACTGACAGGGTTACTGTAGCTGTGCTGTCATTGCTGCAGCACTGACAGGGTTACAGTGGCTGTACTATTATTGCTGTGGCACTGACAGTGTTAAAGTATCTATGCTATTATTGCTGCAGCACTGACAGGGTTACTGTTGCTGTGCTGTTATTGCTGCAGCACTGACAGGGTTACTGTAGCTGTGCTGTTATTGCTGCGGCACTGACACGGTTACAGTAGCTGTGCTGCTATTGCTGCAGCACTGACAGGGTTACGGTAGCTGTGCTGTTATTGCTGCGGCACTGACAGGGTTGCAGTAGCTGTGCTGTTATTGCTGCAGCACTGACAGGGTTGCAGTAGCTGTGCTGTTATTGCTGTGGCACTGACAGGGTTGCAGTAGCTGTGCTATTGTTGTTGCAGCACTGACAGGGTTATGATAGCTGTGCTGTTATTGCTGTGGCACTGACAGTGTTACATTAGCTGTGCTATTATTGCTGCAGTACTGACAGGGTTACAGTAGCTGTGCTGTTATTTCTGCAACACTGACAGGGTTACAGTAGCTGTGCTGTTATTGCTGCAACACTGACAGGGTTACAGTAGCTGTGCTGTTATTGCTGCAACACTGACAGGTTTACTGTTGCTGTGCTGTTATTGCTGCAGCACTGACAGGGTTACAGTAGCTGTGCTGTTATTGCTGCAGCACTGACAGGGTTGCAGTAGCTGTGCTGTTATTGCTGCAGCACTGACAGGGTTACAGTAGCTGTGCTGTTATTGCTGCGGCACTGACAGGGTTACGGTAGCTGTGCTGTTATTGCTGCAGCACTGACAGGGTTGCAGTAGCTGTGCTGTCATTGCTGCAGCACTGACAGGGTTACTGTAGCTGTGCTGTTATTGCTGCAGCACTGACAGTGTTACAGTAGCTGTGCTATTTTTGCTGCAGCACTGACAGGGTTACAGTAGCTGTGCTTTCATTGCTGCAGCACTGACAGGTTTACTGTTGCTGTGCTGTTATTGCTGCGGCACTGACAGGGTTTCAATAGCTGTGCTGTTATTGCTGCAACACTGACAGGGTTACGGTAGCTGTGCTGCTATTGCTGTAGCACTGACACGGTTACAGTAGCTGTGCTGTCATTGCTGCAGCACTGACAGGTTTACTGTTGCTGTGCTGTTATTGCTGCGGCACTGACACGGTTACAGTAGCTGTGCTGTCATTGCTGCAGCACTGACAGGGTTACGGTAGCTGTGCTGTTATTGCTGCGGCACTGACAGGGTTGCAGTAGCTGTGCTGTTATTGCTGCAGCACTGACAGGGTTGCAGTGGCTGTGCTGTTATTGCTGTGGCACTGACAGGGTTGCAGTAGCTGTGCTATTATTGCTGCAGCACTGACAGGGTTACGATAGCTGTGCTGTTATTGCTGTGGCACTGACAGTGTTACAGTAGCTGTGCTGTTATTGCTGCAGTACTGACAGGGTTGCAGTAGCTGTGCTGTTATTGCTGCAGCACTGACAGGGTTACAGTAGCTGTGCTGTTATTGCTGCAGCACTGACAGGGTTACAGTAGCTGTGCTGTTATTGCTGCAGCACTGACAGGGTTACAGTAGCTGTGCTGTTATTGCTGCAACACTGACAGGTTTACTGTTGCTGTGCTGTTATTGCTGCGGCACTGACAGGGTTACGGTAGCTGTGCTGCTATTGCCGCAACACTGACAGGGTTACGGTAGCTGTGCTGCTATTGCTGCAGCACTGACAGGGTTACAGTAGCTGTGCTGCTATTGCTGCAGCACTGACAGGGTTACAGTAGCTGTGCTGCTATTGCTGCAGCACTGACAGGGTTACAGTAGCTGTGTTGTTATTGCTGCGGCACTGACAGGTTTACAGTGGCTGTGCTGTTATTGCCGCAGCACTGACAGGGTTACAGAAGCTGTGCTGCCATGGCTGCTAGTATAAACTAAGCCCAGGTCTCTCCCATACCGTTGCCAAATTCAAAGCCTGACAGGCGGGAGGGGAAATCGATACAGTGTTTAATTTCTTCCAGATCCGCTGCTCGTGTCCCAGGGCAGTGTGTTACACGCGGCTGCCTTTCAGAGCGTCTCATGCCCAGTCATTTATTTTCCTTTCCCCCTAACGGTATGGAGACTGTACTGGCTGAGGTTACAATAACAAGGGCTGTGTGAGTGCAGTCAAGGCCGAACCATTGGAAATGGGAAAGCCTTCATGCCAAAAGGTATTCTTCTTCTGCTTATTGGGGAAAAGCGTTTTCCAATTGCTTCAGAACGAAAGGACTGTAAAATAAGCCGGAGTGCAGGAGCGACCTGTATTTAGCAGACTGCCCATTGTCCCATGTGATCATTAGTGTCGCGGCTCTGAAGCCGGTCTTTAGCACAGTTATTTTGTCCATAAATATACCCATACTTGTGTGTTTTCACAACAGTCGTTGGAGAGTATAGCTGCGGTCTGGGAGGTGATGGCGCTGGATATCGCTCCCTACAAAGACAAGCATCACCACATACTGAGGTACGTGTCGAAACGGACGGAATTTGGCTTTAACCCTTTCATGCATGGAGGTCACTACAGTGTACAGCTGTTTAAAAGTGTTTTTTCTCTATATATGCCTGCAATTTTGGGCACTGCTGCATATTAGTAAAAAAATCCTGACTGAGTTTATCATAATTCAGGCATGAGAGGGCTAGAGCCTGGAAGTCGAGGCAGAGGGTGCTTGCACTACAGGCAGTGGGATTAAATGTCACTCAAGTGATTTTACACTACAGGGGGCGGGGTCAAAGTTTACTCAGGTGGGTTTGCACTACAGGCAGGAGGGTCACAGGTCAGGAACATGAGTTTATGCAGCAGGGGCGGGGTCGAAGGTCACCGAGGTGAGGCTTCACAATACGATAGAGAATTGTTAAGAAATTTACATCTCCACTTAGTTTATCCAAAGATATTTTAAAGAGCAACCCTCTATTAACAAGTCACCTCTTGGTGGAACTTAGATCATCAGTGGTTTGAACTGATGTAGCTATTTCTGAGCCATGTTTGTAACCGTCAAGCCTTCTCACTGTTTGCGCTTTTCCTTTTAGCTTGTCACAAGCTGCATTTATGTTTTAGCGATGGCTTGATGCTGGCTAGGCTGCTCTACTGAAGCAATCACCTGCGGGCAGCGCATTCCTACATGCCAGGAGAGCGACTTAAAAATATTTCGTTTAACTGGGACCTCGCTGGAACAGCGTGTGTTCAGCGCGAGCGAAAACAAGCCGGAACGCTGTTTTCAGTGTTCAGCTCCTCGTTACGGGCCGAGCCGCGTGTCGCAAATTTCCCTCATTAAGGAGGCTGTCCTAACTGACTTTACCTAATTGGCTTATTGAATTATTTTTATCCCCACCTAACTGAGCCACGGCATCATATGCGCTCCTGGTACCGGGGGTCGTAATAGGTAATTTAGGGCCAGATGCTAATCCGAAGCAACCTGCTGCTTCCCCGAGTCTGGAATTGTGGGCAGGTTTTACCAAAGGCATGTGTGTGAAGGAAGGATGGATCTAACTGATCTGATTCGGTACGCCTCTGTGGCAAGGATTGGATTACCATTACTCACTGCCTCTGACCTCCAGGCAAGAGGGGAGAAGGAGAGAGAGACAGATGGAGCGATGTAGGGAGAAAGAGACTGGGAGAGAGCGAGGGACACTGAGAGGGAGAGGAGAGAGTTAGAGAGGGAAAGAGGGAGGAATGGACAAAGAGAGAGGGAGGAGAATGAGGGAGAGAGGAGAGGAGAGATGGATAGAGAGTGGAGAGAGAGAGAGAGAGAGAGAGCCAGAGGGGTGGGAATGAGAAAGAGAGGGAGGGAGAGAGAGAGAGGAGCTGATAATGATAAACAATTTCAGAGAAGAAAGGGCAAAAAAAGAATGATTCCTCATGAATTTTTTATATTTTTAATTTAAAAGGTATACCTTATTTCAGCTGAGGGCATGCTGGGTAGTGGGTGTTTTGCTATAAAAAGAATTAAAAATTAACTGTGACTGTGATCATCTGTACAGGTCCAAGAGGAGTCTTAATTTAATTTCAGCTCCCTGCAAAGGAATTTATTAGTGTGAAAATATCACAGAGGGCAGGTGTTTAACTCCACTCACCAGTAAAACTCCAAAGCCTGATTCAGAGCTTGAGCTATGGGTACAAGTCCACGCTTTCATGTTCGTACCAGGACTTCAAAGGGAAGGGCATTTTCTCGGGACTCTTATGTGGTTTGTAGCAACAAAAAACAGCGATTTGATTTGTTTGGGAGAGATGTAAACATTTACTGATGTTGCCAGTGTATATCCCTTCTGGTTGTTCGGTTTTGGGCCCGACCACTTTTGCAATTCCTGAAGCACTGGTTCAAGGTTCAAGGTAGTCTTTATTATCCCCAATGGGGCAAATATTTTTGCAGCCAACAGTCGAAAGAACCACAACAACAACAACAACACTGTATAAGGTGTCAATTATTTTAAATTTTTAAACTCTCGATTTAAATTATTTACTCTTTGAATATCTTGAATGAAATATCTTTTTTGTGCTCAAAAATTCCACATTTTTATGCCAAATCTGCTCTGGCAGATCCTCGAATTTTTAACCGATTTACAGACGGAAGTGGATACTGAGAATTTGGACATCTGGCTGTCGGGACTACACGGAAAACCGTCACTTTGTTAAAATCCACTTCAACACAGAATTATTTAAACAAATGTTAGCATCTGCCTGAATTCATTGCGGCAACCTGGGTAGAAATGGGTATTCATGGTAGCTGTGATTGCAAACTGCTTGTTTCGGGGTGAATTTGGCTCTCCCAAGTGCCAAATCCAGCTCAATGACTCACTCTCAACGCCGAATTATATCCCCGATGGTGTGTGACTGTGCCTCTGCTCCTAACTGCTGTGCCTTCAAAACATTATGCTGCGTAAATGCCGGTTACCTACTGCGAAACAGACCTTTTTTTCTCGTAAATCGCAAGTTGAGTACACTGGATGAGTGTTGAGCAAGCTAAATCTTGCATTAGGCTACATACCCAAATTAGGCACGTATATTTGTAGTTTGGCATGTGAATTTGAGAGATCTCCTGGAGAGGAAAGCTCAGAGATGAAGTGGCTGAGCTGTTCTCGTGTCCAATCACAGTCGTAAAGATCATCATGAAGTGGTGGGCAGTTGCCACACACCTACCTTGCAACGTAGCCTCTTTACCGGATGGTGCCAAGTTTGGGCAGCAGGCATATGAATGGATCCATCATTGGAGTACTTGTACATATTAAACGACTTTCCCATCCAGCGTTCTTAAGTTAGACAGGAATTAGTAATCGAGCTAGCTTTTTCGGACATGGCCTGTGTTCTGGCTTTGCTATCTCCACCATTTACTAGGAGTGTCAGGGGCTGCAGCGCCCCCTGTGGCCGGGGGTCTCATTGCCGGAACATTCTGGCCGCCAAATCATATCGGCGTGAAAAAAGATGCAGTTGACTGGATGCTTGATAAGTGAGCCTTTCAGAACTGACACTGCACAAAAATGCAATTCCATTTTGCCATTTCCTATTTGCAGGCAGAAGGAGGAATTCGCTATAACGAGCGGTTTTTATGAGATGGAAAGGTCTGTCACGTCTTTTCAGTGGTGCAGCATTTTATTTGTATTGGTGCCGGTCACATTTAGTTTAGCTCCACTCAGAGAAAACAAAGCGTCGCAAAACTAAATAATAAACACTCTGCCTGCGGGCAGTGGCTCATGTCTGGGGATCCCTCGCCCTTATTTTTCCTGCCACAGAACTGGCAGTTATATGGCGCTCTTGTGTAGCTGCTGTAAAAGTTGTACCTGCCTCGGTAATCTGTCTTGTAGCTGCCTTCTGCATGCCTTCAGTGCGCTTTCAAATGAAGCAGTGGCTATTCCTCATGGTGTGCTACAGGAGAGCTAGCGCTGGCCTGATTAGCATCTTTCTCTCTCTCACGGCAACTGGAGGCTACTTCAGTGTCATATTATTCTGTTACGCTCAAGTAAAGGGTCCCTCACAGACTTAACCTTTCGAAGAGCATTTTGTCATCATATTCTAAGTTGGAGTTCTAGAACTTAGTTGTTCATTTTTATACCCCCCGGCATATACTGCGGAGGATATAGTCGTCAGTGTGGTCGTCTGTCAGTCCGTGGACATTTCGTTCCCGGGACAGAACTCGAAAACTATGCGGAATTTTTTCCTGAGGCTTTTTACCTTTATATTATTGACCACTGAAGTGGTGCCTTTTGCTATTTTTGAATTTCTACTATTTTTATCCCCCGAGCATATAATGCGGGGGAATCTAGTCATTAGTATGTCCGTCCGTCTGCAATCATTTCATTTCCGGTGCAGAAGTCAAATACCATTCAGTATTTTTTAAAGAAACTTGATTATCAATCAGGCCCAAGACTGGTGCCCTTTGATATTTTGGGATTTCTGAGATTACAGGGGCCGAGAGGGATACGTCGTCTTCTGTTGACTCTTGTTTTTTTAACGGTCGATCATTAATAGTGATTGTTATATCAGCATTAGAATTTTCAGACTTATTCTCATCGTGACATTGGTGATTTTACACAGGAGGAGGCTTAGCCTTGTCTTCAAATCATGGTTGCGTACAATTTTTTCAGTGTGTTTTTCATTCGTTATTTAGTTTAAAACCTGGTTGATAGCAGTTCTCATACAGGTAGGAAAACCTATGAAATATCAGACTGATAAAATAAAGTTAAGTATATATATATATATATATATATATATATATATATATATATATATTTTCTTGCACTGTTCAAACTTTCCATCTCTGGAGATCCACGTCCACAAAAAAAAAATTTTTTTGATTGACGTGACAATATGCTACTATGGTTACTTACAAGTTGGGTAAGTGACCTATATTGTGAAATGTTTACTATCCAGGATCGCAAATTTATATACTTATGTCCACTTTAAACTTGACCCAAAGTGTTCTGCTCACTTGTTTGTAACTGGGGAAAAAGTTTCTCAAGAAAATTCGGGAGGGAAAGGGTTAAAGAGAAGGAACATTAGGGTTAAGGTCTTCCTACTCCGGCAGGAGGACACTGCTGCACTGACGTCAGGTGTTTGCCTGAAAAATAGGATGAAATGTACAGGCATTGATTTAGTAAAAAAAAATATCCCCGGCACATTCATAAACATTGTGCTCGCAGCCTTCCCTGTACAAACAAATAATCCCCAGTTAAATGTGCAGGCTGTAAGTGCAGGCACTCGCGTAGCGAAGACCCCTACGCAGCGAAAGATAAGCCGCCCATTCCCAATGAAACATGACGTGTCAATAGTTACAAGATTTATACACAATGACACTGAAAAGTTGGCTGTTCTGTGCATATCATTGGTCATGTGAAAGCAGTAGCCTACATTATCCCGACAACTTCATTCACATTTCAGCAGAACTACAGCAATTCATTTTATTCATGAGGTAATTTTGCCAAGAAGCCTCTTCAGTCTTATTTCAAGTGCTCCGAGGAGTGTGGAATCCCTCTGCAGAAAAAGTGTTTTTTTTTTAAATGCTTATATATTGGGCTAAATTGTGGGTCATCAAAATAAACACTGTAATCTCTTGCAATGTTCAAATTTCAAAGAATGGGACGGCTCAATATTGAAAGGACACAGTAATCCCGGTCTCTTTTCTCACTGCATATTACCGCATCAGACCTGGGTTGAAATATTATTTAATTTAGATTCAAGCATTTTTTTTTTGACTTCTTCATTTGGACCTGCCGGGTGGAGCAAATGGGCAGACATTTTTATACCTTTGGGATTATGTTATTTGTCGCTATACACTTGGAAAGCTTAATCCGATGCAAAAATAACAGTTGAATCCCAGAACAAATACTGTTTGATCCCAAGTCTGGGTACGCATTATGAAATGAATTCCCAACCACAACTAAAATAGCAGTTCACAATATTTTTTGAATTGGATAGGCCTGGGAATTCGTGCTGATGTAGGACAGAATGGAGTCGAGTCGCCTGAAACCGATGCAGGATAAAAGGGAGCCCCAGGCAAAGAGATTCAGGGTGGGGGATGACTCTTGGAGTCATCAAGGCTCCTAGGAGTCCGCTGGGGTTCCAACAGAGTGACAGGGTGAGAGAAGAAGAAAAGGGAATGGGAGGGAGGGACGTCAAACGAGAAGAAATGTTGAATGGAGGCAGTATAAATAGGCTTGTTGGTTAGCACCTGGACGAATGGAGTGGGGTTATAGGCGCGGTCCGGTTCACTAACCTGGGGTTATTTAAGTCCATTTAATGCTTTTTTTAAATCAAAAGAACACATAAGCAGTATAAGTGTGGTGTCATTGCCGAAAACGAGGGTTCACCAGCTTCTTCCTGGCTGCTAACCCTCCTCCTTCGCGTCTTCCTGCTCCGTTTGGCACGGTACCCCTCGCCCACCTGCTCACGGCCGTCGCTGTGCGCCACAGTCTACTAAAGCAGCACCCTCCCATCTTTTTTACCAGCCTATTTATAGCACGTCAAATCCCTGTTTTCTGATGACTCTGTTTTCAGGCTAATACAAGGCCTTCTCGTTTCTCACTGGCCTGATCTTGGTCGTCCTAGTTTTTGCGTAATATATTAGCCTCCTTGTCTTTTCTTCTATTTGCATGTCTTTGTTACCAAGGGAGAACCACAGTGCCTCGCGTAAGAATATAGACAGTCACTGTGAATATGAATGGCTGCAATTAAGAACATCACTCAACACTGACTTAGTTTAAATGCACAAAATATTGTGGTTTTTGCCCTTCTGAAAAAAGACAATATTCCTACTAAGCTGTTTACTTGGTTAATGAAATAAATATTCCACTAATATTCCCATTTACATGCAGCCTTCCATACTCCGATTAAAATTTTTTTTTTTTTTTTTAATTTATAAATTTGGCATCTCCAATCCCACCTGAATCTGGAATGCCTGATTAGAGAACTATGTACACAAGCTTACTCGTATGTGACCCCATGTTGTCACCTTGGGAGAGCGAGACAGTTTGCGGCTCTCCTCCAACGCACGCGGCTGTCAGCCGTAGCTTCTGTTTACACTTGTAGCTCGAAACTTCGCTCGCTCAGAACGGGGGTGGAGGACGTCCGAACATGAGCAAGCTCAGAATTTTACTGACAAGCACCCGGCCGGCCAACAGGAGGCGCTTGAGCAACGAACAGCGCTGTAATTCAACAATCCCAAACCGGCAGTGCCTCCCAATTTACTTCCCTGCTACGCGAAGCCAATTGTATGCTGCTCTGAAAAGGCTACTGACCCCTACCTGTAATGTTACGAGCGGGGATCGAACCTGCGTCGTGGTGATCACTACTGCTCTGCAATGTGGCGCCTTAACCGAGCGAGCTAACCCGGTAGCCAATAAATGAATTTTTTTTCATTTTCATTTCAGCTTTGCAATATTTACACATATCCATTAACCTGTCTTTCATGATGTTTAAACGCGGGCGTGCTTCTCCATTCGACCAGAAGTGTGGGTGTTGCTGACCATAAGCAAGTGGGTGTGTGTCGCAAAAACTGCGGTAAAATCCTAAATTGAGATGCATATTCTGAATGTGCTGTAAACATGTTTAAAGAATGCTCCTTAACCCTGAATTGTATCAGTACACAGTATATCCTACATTAATGGGAAAATGCTACTTTCAGAGGAAGGCCTAATTCTGAATATCCAAGCCGAAAATGCAATTCACATGACTCGTACCAAATTTGCGATATTGTCATATTAGGAATGATAGCGGAAAATTGGTGTTCATGTAAACATAGTCACTGATGTTCATACCCATGTCATACTGGAGTTGACAGTTTACACCTCGTATCAATTAATCAATTTCATCTAGGTTTCCTGGATTACGGGGGGAGAACAGAAACAGATTGCATCGCTGCTCAGATGCACCGAGCCTCACATCGCCAGCCTTGTACAACAGAAGCGTTTTGCTTCGTGTGGCATTTTTATATCGGCCATTTATATAGCCGAGCGCTAGGCGAGGGCGCGGGGTTCGATGCTAACTCAATCAGCGGCTACACAGGGCCTCGCTATGCCTGAGACCTCCCCCCACCCCACTCCACCCCCACCGGCGACAGGGAGGGGAAAATTATCAGCGGTAGTACTGCTGAGATAAGTAAGCTTCAGAGAAAGAAATAAGACGCTCGGTGGGAGAGAGGTGGAGATAACGCACAGGTTTGATGGGATCCGGGCCAAATAGACTGTGTAATAACCGCGACGGCGAACCCGAGGCCCCTTAGAGGAAGCGGCACCCAGTCGCTGCATCTCTGCCTGTAATTGGCCCTGTGGAGGAGGGTCTCTCTCTCTGTGAGCAGTCACGGCAATAAGAGAGCGATGGCGGCCATGCCGTTCGCGGCAGTGCAGCCAATCACCCGTAATTACCTCCCAGAGCCATCCCCCATTCACCTCCACTGTCCTCCGGCCTGAGAGAGAGCAGCTGCACACGGGCCTGTGTACTGATACACACTCACTCATGTACTAATACACACACACACACACACACGGGCCTGTGTACTGATACACACTCACTCATGTAATAATACACACACACACACACACATGGGCCTGTGTACTGATACACACTCACTCATGTACTAACACACACACACACACACACACACACAGGCCTGTTTACTGATATACACTCACTCATGTACTAATACACACACACAGGCCTGTTTACTGACACACACTCACTCATGTACTAATACACACACACACACACACACACACACAGGCACACGGGCCTGTGTACTGATACACACTGTCTCCACACTCCTGTGATACACACGCACTCATGAACTAATACACACACACATACTGTGTACGGATGTGCACTCTGCACACCTGTGACACACACACTGACTCATCAACTGATACACACTCACTCTACACACCTGTTACACACACACTCGCTTGTGCTAATGCGCACTCACACTCAGGTGTCTGCACTACTACACACTCTCTAATAACATTTCATACCCTGGTACACACTCACAAATGCACAGATATATACTCTCATACTCTAATACACACTCATACTGTGAATCACACTCAGTCATGCACTGATGCAGTTACACACACACACACACACTGGTGTGTGCTCACTCTTACTAGAACACTCTGTCCCTCAAACCTGTACCCCACCCACTAAGCCACATGCTCCTGTACACCTATTGTCACCTTCGTGCGCGCACAAACACACTCACTCAGACACACTCCTGCACGCAAGATGAAATACTCACTGATACGCACATACAGGCACTCGCTTTCTCATTCATACACACATTATCACATACGCAGCTGCGCAAACACTCATAGACACACAAGACACATAGCACTGTTTGGGCCATTTGGACAAAACAAAGTGTCCGTATTTTTGACCGAATACGTTGATTCCAATATTGAAGCGATATTATAGGGAGAATCAGTGGTGTTCTCACAAAATATTTACATTATTGCATTTATGATATACTGGTATCGGTATTGTTGATATGATGATCAAGGGGGTATGGGAAATGGCGGAAAACTGCTTCTTTTTAGTGTAATGCAGCCTTTAACACCAGAGAAGATAACACTGAAGTCATTTCACAATATTTACGAAACACTATCGAACATCCCTGATGGTATTTGATATTTGCGTTATCTGTATAATATCGATATATCGCCCAGCCCGCTTGTACACCAACGCGCGCTTGTACAAACAAACAAAGTCACCGTCTGAGAGCAAAGATGGTGGCAACAGGCACGATCGTACTCAGATACGAACGAACCATGCACACCGACCGTGCTCACTCTTAATGCTCTATGACACTGAGCGCACCAAAACCATTTCAGACTTTAAAATGTGTGGAGTACTTTGGCGGCAGGCAGAATCGCTGCTTCATGCGCGTCATTTTTATACAGTTGTCTTCACTTTTCCGCGGCTGTCGACCGTCGGTCATGCGCGTTTACTCCCATATACCGTGCAGAGCGGGAGAAGAGGGTTTTACCCAGGTTGAGCCTGTCTCTTTGTTATTGCTATTGATTTGTGTCTTTATTATTTCTTCTGAGTGGTGAGCTTGCATCGCATTGGGATAGGCCTATGGTGCAACACTGCCCCCTTGTGGTCAGAGTCGTCACAGGTCAGAGCTGAATCGCGGAGGAATGTCCGGGCCATCTGCTGCTCATTAGGATTAGACCTCCGGCCCAATTCAATTAGCATCAGCGCCATTACAGCTGATTTAGAGACGGGGGCTACAGTCCTCCACTGGCCGGCTGTAAACATGGGAGGGACAGACATGTTGATGGGTCTAATTTCGTTCAGAATTTGCAGCTCCAGGGAACCCCAGTAAGAAGGCCTTTGTGAGGCCCTGAGCTTAAATGCGTATGAAAAGAATTGCCCGCACATAAACACATGCACTCAAACACTCTCCTTACTCACATGCACTTATAAGCACACACAGTCCACACACATTCACATTCACACACACACTCACATGCACCCGTACTCTTGCACACGTAGTTACACGTGCACGCAGTGATTTAGACACTCTGGAACACATTGACACGTATGCACACATACTCATAAAGGTGCACTTATGCACACTTTTGTTATGCACGCTTAGACACACATACTCCTCCACACACGGTCACACACCCCCAGATCAGAGGCAGGATGTGAGGAAAGCTCTCTTCTCAGTGGTGTACTGAAGCTGCCGGCCTCCCTCTGTTCGCTGATGAGTCATTTCATCTTCTGTGATGAACTGTTCTGCTCAACACATTTTTAACATCAACTTCACAGGAACTGTGTGTTTTGCTCCCGTCTGCCATCTAGTGTTAGAAAGTGGGTAATGTCAGGAATAAAGAGGGAGCCTTTTGGTGAGCTTTTAACGGGACTAAATTGATACGGAAATTAATTTACCTTATCGGGGCAAAAAGCAGAGGAAATGATGCTATCTGTCTATGAATGTGTGTATATGTGTGTGTGTGTGAGCAGCGTGCTTGTTTGAGCGTCTGATCATGTTTGGGTACCCAATCATGTACGCATGTGTATCTTTGAGTATTTGTGAGTGTGTCTGCGTGTGTGTTTATGCTAGTAAATGTGCTTGTGTTTGAGTATATGCTTGTATGTGTGTGTTTGTGAGAAAATGCATTTTTGCATGTGTTTGAGTGTATGGTTGTGTGTGCCTGTCTGAGTGTGTGTATTTGTGTGTGTGTTTGAGTGTGTGTGAGTGTTTATGCGAGCGAGTGCTTGTGTATGTGTGAGTGTGTGTGTGTGTTTGTTTATGTGAGCGTGTGTATTTGTGTGTGTGTTTGAGTGTGTGTGAGTGTTTATGTGAGCGAGTGGTCATGTGTGTTGGTCTGTATGAGTGTGTGTATTTGTGTGTGTGTGTGTGAGTGTGTTTATGTGAGCGAGTGCTGTGTGTGTGTGTGTGTGTGTGGGAGAACACACTTCAGGCGTGATGCATCTCTCATTTCAGCAGCACTGGAGGTCAAGTGGCTGTTTGTGAGAAACTTCTCCTCGCTGAAGAGCTTGTCTCTGTGTTCTCTCTCCGGTCGCTTGAAAGTCTCAGTATTCCTCCTCTCTCACTGCCATGACAACTCATCCCGCCTTTTCTCCCGAGCCTCGTCTTCATTTTTTGGCATTGTATGATCGGAGCCAGCCCTCTGCCATAGCCAGGCTTTGGAGACAAAGGCTAGACATGCAAATGAATGGAGGTGAAGCCTTTTTAACTGAGTATCGCTCCCTCTGTGTCTTTGTACAGAGTCCCCGAGAAGCCAGGTATTCGCTCAGCGGCTTCCCTCCCGTGTCGCCAAAGAGCTGCATTCACTGCGGTTATTAATATGTTAACGGTCCTAATGGCAGCATTAGCCTCCCTTTGTACTACAGAGGCTGTGGAGCCTAACACTGTCGTGTGAGGCATATGCTGGGAGCCAGGGTGCGGAGAGGTGTGGGAGGGTGGAGGGGGGGTGCTGCTGCGTGACACACACACACATGCACACACACACATTCTCAGACTAAGAGCAGAAGGCTAGTTCGGTCACTTGCCTCAGTTTTTCTCTCTCTCCCTTCCACACCCTCCCCACCTCGATTGCCGGCTGCGTTTGGACCCACCAAGGGCGGCAGCGGACGGCGCGAGCCGTCGGCATGGCAACGGCGCCGCGTGAAGCCGTTTCCACGGTTACCCCTCACGCCGCGCTGGCCCTCGCCGCTCACCTTGTCCGCCTCCTTTTGTCCGCTTTCCTCCTGATGTGTGTGTGTGTGTGTTTTTGTGCTTGTGTGTATATGTATGTGTGTGTGCTTGTGTGTGTGTGTGTGTGTGTGTGTGTGTGTATATATGTGTGTGTGTGTGTGTGTGTGCGCTTGTGTGTGTATGCCTGCACTTGTGCACCTTTTGTTGTCTGGAGCACTGAGCAGTTGTAATAGTGGAGCTGTAGTTCACAAAGGCCCAGAGCAGCTCAGCACAGCCCAGAAGGGCAGCGCTCTATAGCACGAGCTCTCTGCTCATGGAAGGACATTCAAATGCTCATTTAAACCCACAGACAGTGCTGCTGCACACTAACAGTTCTGCACTTATTCAGTACAGTATACACAATATTCAGGACCTGAGGAACTGGGTTCTCGCCCCTGTCTGCTGTCGGTCCATCCGTCTGTCTGCTCACAACGTATTGTTCTCACTCTACGGACGGTATAATTTTTGTTGGATTCTTTTCATTTTGTTTAGTGGGTCAGTGGTGATATGAAGAGGATCCCTATTGATATTGGTGGTGATTTGAATATTTTTAGTCGAATAAATGTCATCGACTAGGCTGCCATGTGGGAGTATCACCACGCTTTGCTTGGCCATCTTTAAATTACAGCGCTGCTGAAATTTGGACAGATCTGTTGTGGCAAGGGTGTTCATTGTGATGTAATTGCTACCCTAATTTGTGCAAGTCTTGCCCATAGATGTGCTCACATTGGCTAAATTTTGTTAATTTTCTCCACAATAATCCAAACTTTTGATCTCTGCAAATTTTCTCTGATGTTCCCAAAGCCTGTGAAGGTTGCAGGTAACTGCTGAAGTGGGAGTGGGCCGGAATAAATAACTTTATGCTTCATACCCCTGATTAATTAATGTTAACGCACCGTTTCGCTCCTGAAAGAGAAAAAAGTGAGCCGGTGAAAATTGTGCTGCTTTTCGTTGTCTTGTCCATCTTAATTAAATCAACGTCAGCAGACGAGCCAAATTAAACTTCAAGTTTGAAAAATTAAAAAATGACTCCAGCAGCGATTGTAATGAGCAGAGGACGGACAGTCTCTCAGTTTAGTTCATGTCAGGAGATATATTGTTTAATGCAGGTGATGAATGGCTTGGGGCTTGGCAATATGGCATAAAATTGATAGAATATATTTTACATTTTGGATGGTAACAATATAAATTCATTAAGTTTATTGTTCTCTCCTGATTTCAATGAAACATCCTTTAATGGAGTATCAGAATTAGGTGACACTTGGAGTACAAGCCAGATTGGTCAGGGGACATGTCAATCAACTGGCCTGAACCAATCACTTAGAAGCCCCCAGCCAGTGGACACTCCTTATTGTTCAGGCTGTTTTCTGACCAAAATTTTCTGGACTTGAACTCTAACATGAGCATTAAAGCTAGGGAAGGGAACTTTAGAGACCAGGTAGATTTTGAAAGTGGTTGACCAGCCCCCTCATCAAAGTCCTACGTCTAATGCCACTCAGGCGAACGACTCGAATGTGCTCTGCCGACTGATGGATGAAATATGGGGAATACAGAACTGCATCAAACTATGTCATGGCTCATTCTCGTTTGAAGAATTGTAACGTAATGTTTGTTACAGCTGTAATTGTAATGTTGAAAGTAAACTCAGCTGCTCTAAGTTCTCACAGCTACTTTTGTGATGTTGGTCGTATGTTGTGATGCTGTCACCCCCTCGGCCAATGCTGAGCTGCAGTCAGTAGGCTGCTAACTGCTGTGGCCTCATTTGCTTTTAAACCACAACTGGGAAACGGGCACGACGGCTCCCAAAAAAGCTCTACCGAGTATTTCAGACTGTCCGTGAACCCATAGAATTTGGCCAATCAGAGCACAGAGGCTGCCAAGGCAAAGAAGATCTAACTGCAAACTGAGGAACGACTTTCCTAATTTTCTCACTGGGCACTTGCATTTACTGATTGCTGGAGGTTTATTATGATATTTTTGCCCCAATAGTATAAAATGTTTTCCTACCCTACCTTTAAAATCCTTGCTTATGTTGTAGACAATACAGCCGAATTCATACTGTGTGACATATCTGTGCCGTGTGGTGCTGGGCAGGGGTTGGCCGTGCCACCAAATAGTGAACAGACTGGAAAACACAAAATGCGTCTTTAAAGAATGTGGCCTCTGGGCTTTTATGGCAGACCTCAGCATAGAAACGTAACGAATACCATCAACCAAATCAAAGAAGCCAGGTATTTGTTACCGAAAATCCATCAAAAAATTGGGACAGAACAAATCCAAGCCTTTCTTTCAACTCCTGTGTTTCTACCCATAGCCTTGGTGGGTAGGCCTCCTTAAAGGCCTCCTAATGGGTTATTTGATGATGCAATGGGCCACAGCTGCCGTGATTACAATTCCTTACAGATGTGGCCCCGCCTGTTTGTTGGTTGGGTGCTGCCCTTTGAACTGCTCCCTTCCTGCCACAACTGGTATATGGTTTATACTGCTATTATTGTGTATTATACTAGTATGGTATATACCAGTATGTACTCCCATGCACAGTATGGTTGTAGTGCTTATGGTAACGCAAGTGGTGTGTGATTGTAGTTCTGGTTCTGATTTAAGCGGACACTCATTGAAAATCCTAAAGCAGGTCAGATTATACCTCTATCGAGAGCTAAGGGTATACTGAACATGATAAAAGTACTTTTACGCCACCACCTAAGCCCGGAGAAGAAGTATAATCAATAAAAGTCACCCTTTCATTCATTCTCGGCAAGTCTCAAATTGGCAATGAAACGGCTTAATTTTGATGACATCACGAGTTGTGCAATTTGTACGGCACTCAGATGCAGCCCAGATAGAACATGGTACTTACGCTGTCCCTCATACCCCTCCCGTACCGTTTATGCGTCGGAATTCTGACTTTCGTCGCATAATGCGCATCAATTTGTGTCATCTTCGTACATTTCGCAGTACCGAAGTATTCTTGGAAATAATTATGCTGACAAAATAAGGCTACAGTTTGCCTACACTGTCATACTCCCTAGTGAGCTAGTTGGCAACCTAGCTAGCAAGCTAAGGTGATATCGAACTCTACAATGTTATAGCTGGCACACCAATGTATTTAGCTAGATTGCCATCTGGCCATTGAGCTAAAAAGGATAGCACACCGATAGCTTGTATTTAGATAGCTTCCTAGAATGATCATTCACTCATGTGAAATTGACACGGGGGCGAGCGATCCGGCGCGCGCTGATTCGGTCTCTCTTGCTGCTGCTGCATGTCTCGATCATTACTGAGTTGTGAAGCTAACTTATTTTTGTGGGGAAGTTACACCATCAAGAATTTGAGATGATGGCAGACGTGGAGGAGTGTGGAGAAGAAATCAGTCAGGATGTAAGGGTTGCAATCAAACGTATCGTTCAACATGCGAACTCTTGAAACGCTTCTTAACATTCTGCATATTGCACGCACCTGGGCTACACAGTACAACTCGTGACGTCACTCGAAATCGGGCCGATTTCAGCGCGAAATCTAAATGATCTGAGTGATTTTCTAGCTTTCCTTCAGATTTTTCCACTACTAGGAGTAATTTCTGAGGAAGAAATGTGAATATTCATACAACTTATGAGTTTTTCTATGTATTTAACTGAAGTTTGACCAAGTTGAAAATCAATATATTTCCAGTTTAAGTCAGATAAGTGTTTATGGTCATGGCTGTGTTGGTAATATCTTTCATGCGTTTTTGCATTTAGGGGTACGGAGGAGGTATTCCAGGCTCTGGAGGATAACCAGGTGACCCTATCGACCATGAAGGCGTCGCGGTTCGTGCGCGCATTCGAGGAGGATGTGGACCGCTGGGAGCGCTGTCTGTCCCTGGTGCTGGAGGTCATCGAGATGATCATGACAGTGCAGAAGCAGTGGATGTACCTTGAGGTACTGTCTTCCTCACTGACGCATCATGAAAAGCCTGGACTATAGAGCAGATGCCAAAAAATCTTTCGCTTCCACGTGAAGTTAGTAGTTGAGTACTCCATTTTAGCCAGAAACTCCTGCAAAGCCGTTTGTCCCAAACATTTTGTTGGGCTGTGCATAGAAAGTGCTGTCATTTAAACACGGTGAAACCAAAATGTTCAAAAATGCATTTGCATAAAATCTGAGAATTTGCACATTACAGAAATGTGTCTTCTTTATACTTATCCAAAATTAATGTGAAGTAAATGAATCCAAATGAAGATTTAAACATTCCAAATATAATTTAGTGCACTGTACACACTTTCTACACTCATAAGTCATTCATGCCCTGTTTTCAGTCCTCACTGTAGATGTTGTATTACACGTTGTGGCAAATCCCATGCGTGCTGCCGTTGATGACTGCTGTCGGAATGTTACTTATCGGAATACAGCTCGAGTTCATCCAGATCTCATTTGGATCACGTCTGTGGGTTGTCGAAGTTCGATTCCGTTGCTATCGCATCTTCTGTCACCGGCTTCAAACTGTGAAATGACAGCTCACAATATGCATGCAGGAGCCACCAGATGGCCTGTTGTAGAGTCAGTGGACAGGATGGCTGGAACACGCAACAGTCAACAGCCAATGCAAATTTGATCTCGACCCGAATGTGTGGAATTGGTGGTGTGATATCTTGCAAATGAAGCTCTCAGGCACCCAGCGACACCGGGCGGTCCAGAAATGTGACAGCTGTGTGGGAAGGGAGAGTAAACTGGGACTGACTGCGTCTGTCTATCAGATGGAAAGTCCATGGGTCAGAAAGTTACAGTCTTGTAAATTGTTTCTGTCTTTTACCCAAGAGCCAGCTGATCTCAGGAATTACCGTAAAACACCTAGTAATGGCCTTGCCGCCTGTATTGGCCGGCTTCTTATAATAGCCGGGGCACGCGTGGTATTTAAGTAAATGAACGCTGGTCTGTTATGAATGCTGAACTTGCGAACATTGTGGGATGTTGGGACGGAAAGTGTGAAGCTATTGCGGAATATGATATAGAGGGTTGAGGAGGAGAAAGAGGAATGAGTGCTATAACATTGATAGTCTTCCTTCACGTTTTTGAGGTACTAATCGAGTTTATGTTTCATTTAGTTCTGTTTATTGCCCACTTAATTAATTGCATGGTTTAAACAGCTTGGATAAACGTAACCCGTTGAAGTAATACTGGTAGCCTATTTAGAACTTCAGGTGAAATAAAGGCCTGTCTTTAATTAACACCTGTCTCCAGTAAAAGCCTGGTGCTTTTTATTTGTGGAAGCAAATAAACAACCTGGATATTATTAGTGTTTTTTTTTTTTGGTAATTCTGCTCACTGGATGAAGAACTGTGCTACTTGGCTAATTCATTTGACAAGAACACAATGCTAGCGAGGTCTCTGGGCCTCTCAACCTGAATTCTCTTCTTCCCCTGCTGTCTGTGGCTCCCAGAATGTCTTCCTGGGGGAGGACATTCGGAAACAACTGCCCCAGGAGAGCAAGGGGTTTGACGAGGTCAACTCCAGCTGGAAGAACATCATGGACCAGCTCAACGAGGACAATAACGCACTGAGAGGGACGCACTACCCAGGTGGGTGTACTGCAAGAAGGGCTTTTGGTTATTTTGAGATGCATCCCATCCAGGTTGGAGGTAGTAGGATAAGGGCTCTGTAATTTGGGGTCGACACCGTCCAGATGGGGTGTACTTGAGGGACGGGTCTTTTTATGCCACCGGAATCGAAGATTCGGGGGCATATTGTTTTGCACCTGTCTGTCTGTCTGTCTTTCTGTCTGTTTGTCTGCAGCGGGAAAAAACTTTAACCTGCAATACTTTAACCTGCCACCAGGGGCATCAGTGTTCCACAAACACAGCTTGTTTTAATTAATTCATTTATTTATTTTTATATTTATTTATTTATTTTTAAATTTGCCATCTCCAATCCCACCCGAATCTGGGATGCCCAAGGCGAGAACTATGTACACAAGCTTGCTCGTATGCGACCCCATGTCGCCAACTCGGGAGAGGGGGACCGTTCGTGGCTCTCCTCCGAAGCACATGCGCGTCAACTACTGCTTCTTCGCACTCGTAGGTCGAAACTTTGCAAGTTCAGAACGAGGATGGAGGATACCCGAACATGAACAAGCTCAGAATCTTACTGACGAGCACCCGGCTGGCCAACAGGAGGCGCTTGAGCTATGTTTTTTATATCCCATCCCGGCAGCCCCTTCCTAATTTGTTTCCCTGCAGCGCGAGGCCAATTGTGCGCTGCTCTGAAAAAGCTGCCGACCTCTGCCGGCTGGTACGACTGGGGGTCGAACCCGCGCCGTGGTTGTCACTACTGCTCCGCAATGCGGTGCTTTAACTGAGTGAGCTGACCCGGCAGCTAGAAGGAAGGTTCTTAGTGACAATAAATGCTCACCATCCAGGTAGAGGATACTAGGGGAAGGGCTCTATGTCTTGAGAGTCATACTCCGTCCAGGTTGGGGATACTAGGGGAAAGGATTTATGTCTTGAGAGGCACATTTCATACAGGCAGGGGATACTAGGAGAAGGGCTCTATGGTTTGAGAGGGACTGCCTGTCCAGGTAGGGGATACTTAGGGAGTGGGTCTTTGTGCTTTTTCGCTTTGAGAAAGAGGCCTTCCATCTTAATGCAAAGGTATCAAGAGACCTCTCCAAAATCATCCACCAATATAAAAATGTGCTGATAGCCTCAAAAGTATGCAGTAAAAGTCAAATTTATTGGCTGCGATTTACAGTAAAGGTACTGGGACAAAAATTACGATACATTCCCAGGAATATCCTTAATGTCGTACGTGTGAATGTTGTAGAATAAAGTTAGAGTCACAAAAAAAAAAAAAGACAAAACAGGGAGCACATTGTTGTCACTGTGTCTCACAGCCTTAAATCCCTGTTCTTGTGACGAGTTTAGAATCATCTTCAATTTGGAGAGAAATTCATCTGTGCTGTATTGGGTGGCGCAGTCCTGAGGACGGCCCTCTCTCGGGTCGTTTGGGTAATCCACGCGTGTGACGAGGAGTGGGGGAGGGGTTGTGGGCATCATGCCCTACAGGGCATCTCCTGATCTTTATACATTCTCTCTCTTACACTTACCCTGTCTGAATTCACAAACAAATAACAAATACACCGATAGATAGATAGATAGATAGATAGATTGATGGATAGGAAGTTAGGTGGGTAGATAGATAGATGGATAGGAAGTTAGGTGGGTAGATAGATAGATGGATAGGAAGTTAGGTGGGTATATAGATAGATAGATAGGAAGTTAGGTGGGTATATAGATAAAAAGATAGATAGATAGGTATGTAGATAGATAGATGGATAATAAATTGATGCATGGATTTTTGGAGTCACACAGCTACACCCCCGTTGGAATTATTGTGCAGGTCACAGCCATCCTACATTAAATACACATGGCGGTGAAACAACAGCATCACGCAGGAGGGCTGTATGTACGACACGTACCGCTCAGCAGAATAGAACATGAACATGGTGAAATACAAAATGTGCCAATACAGAAGGTGTTTGGGGGAAAGGGAGAAAGAGAGCACCTCGAGATCACTCAGGGAGTATGAAAGGAGGCCAGACTCTCCTCTTTCATTGTAAAAAGAAGACTTAAAATGCTCTGACATGCTCTCGCAACTTTTTATCCATCCATTCGTCCATCCATCAATTTATCTGTCCGTTATCTTACCAGCTTCTGCCCAGCCAGAATTGGGTTTAGAGGCAGGGACACACCAATCCATCGCAGGGCGGAAACACACACACACACGCACACTTGTAGAGTCTTCAGTGAGCTTCACATGCATGTCTTCATTGTGGGAGAAGAGTGAAGTAGATGTTGGAAGCCTTAGCGGTTGCAGGGAGGACATAAAAGCCAAGGTCGAGAACCCACAACCCTTGCGTCACGAGGCGACTATTCTACCTCCTGCAGCGCTCTACCACCTTACTTATTTTTAACTAACATTTCAAAAAAATTAATTACAAATAATCACTGCTGTTTGCCCCAGTATCATCATAACTGGTCAGGCAGTTATGCCAGGCACTATCAGTCGTGAAATATTTTCACGTAATCTCAGCAGTGTCGATACTCCATAACCGTGTTTCGCTCTCTCTGAGCCTATGACATCAGGACCTCAGCGTTTTTCATTACACAGGCTTTGACGGCAGCTGTCTCTACTGTCTCCTCAGGTCAGACCGTTGAAATGTCAAACCTTCTGCCGTGACACCTTCCTGTCAGCCGTATATTTATCTCCCGAAGGCCTGAAACCCGAGGCTGTTTGACGCTGCAGTCAAATTCAATTTTGCACATGTTCTCTTATATTTGTATTCGTGTGTGCTTCAGTTGGGTTTGTATGTCTGTGTCTGTATGCATAACAGTCCAGTCTGATCATGTGATCCCTTCTAAAAGCTGAGCGTGAGCAGCGAAGGAGGGGAGGAGAGGAGAAGAAATGTGGAAAAAGGGAGTAGTGTGAAGCAAAATGAGCGATAGCTCACTAGTTTTTAGCAAAAGAAAAAAGATATCAACTGATGGGTAATGTGAATTACAAGGACAGGGCTTGGGTCCTCTCAGTGAAGTTTTAGATATACGCTCTCTGATAAAAAGGGTTCTCAAAGGGTTCTTCTTCTTGCCTGCATGGGGGAACCCCTCTTCCTTCTTTAGTGGACTCTGTCTCTCTCTCTCCCTCCATCTCTCTCTCTCCCTCCCCCTCTCCCTCCCTATCTCTCTCTCTCCCTCTCTTTCTCTCTCTCTCTCTCACCAGGTCGGCTGGAGAAGTTGTCGGGGATGAACAGTAAGCTGGAGGAGATTCAGAAGTCCCTGGACTTGTATTTGGAGACCAAACGGCAGATCTTCCCTCGATTCTACTTCTTATCTAACGATGACCTGCTTGAGATCCTGGGGCAGGCTCGCAACCCAGTGGCTGTACAGCCACACTTGAAGAAGTGTTTCGACAGTATCGCAAGCCTGAAGATCGAAAAGGTACACACACACACACACATATAAACACACTTATTTACACGCTTACACACACACACACACACACACACACACACACACACACAGGCGCGTGCATGAGTTTGCACAGCTATCCTTATTAAGGACATTGCATTGACTTATATTTATTGTGGACAGCCTAACCCTAACCCTACCCCGAGCCGTAACCGTAATCAAATCATGCCTAACTCCAACCTTAACTGAACCTTGATTCACGCCTGACCCCTTAACTCCACCATGACCTCAGAAATGATGTTTTGTCAAATTAGGATCAGGACTAGTCGTCCTGACTAGGACAGTGTTTACACCAGAAAAGGTCCCCAATAGGTAGCGGAAACGCGCCCACGCTTACTCACACGGGTTTGTGTAGCTAAACTTGGGAAGACATTGTATACAATTACAATCATTCTGAAAAGCCTCTCTCGAAACCCACGCATAAAGAAATGTAATTTTAACCCTAGCCTTATTCTAACCCTAACAGTAACCCATTAGCCATAATCCTTCATAATCCAGTGAGGACCACAACCCCAAATGTCCACACAGCTTTGTGGTTTCTGTAGAGTAGGATTTTGTAAGTATAGCTAAAATCACACGTGCGCATGCACACACAGGTAAAGTTGTAAAGTTGACTCCGAGTGTCTGCTCTTCATATGCAGATCGCCAATAAGTTGGAGGGTACCGGCATGTTCTCGCCCGATGGGGAGATGGTTGCCTTTGGAAAGCCAGTGCTGCTGGAGGGACCAGTGGAGGTGAGTTAGCAGGTCTGCAGTGTGCTAACCGCACTGCCAGTGCATGCTGTGATGATAAGAGCTCTGACTAATGCAGTTCTCTGAAAGGTCTGTGAGGTCGGTCTCACAGGGCGGAAAACAATAGGTAATGTTTTTTTAAATTCTGTTGAAATCCAAATGATGTGTATCTCTCTCTCTCTGTGTTTCTCTATTTGGCTCTGTGTGTCCCATTGTGTCCTTTGTGTCCCTGTGTGTCCCCCTTTGTCTTTATGTGTCCCTGTGTGTCTGTTTGTCCCTGCCTGTCCATTTGTGTCCCTGTTTGTCCCTCTGTGTCTCTGCATCTCTATCTCTCTCTGTGTCTCTGTGTGTCCCTGTATGTTGCTGTGTGTGTCTGTGTGTCCCGGTGTGTCTCTTCGTGTGTGTGTGTGTGTGTGTGTGTATGTGGATCTTTGTGAGCAGGCCTGGTTGTGTGATGTGGAGCACTCCATGCGCTCGACGCTGAAGGACTGCTTGAAGGATTGCCAGAAAGGCCTGAAGAAAGTGGCTGGGAAGAGGGACAAATGGGTCAAAGAGTGGCCTGGTCAGGTAACACACTATATTCACTGCACTCATGTACACACACACACACACGCACATGTACACTCATACACACTGACACACTCCACTCTCACACGCTTCACACTCACACACTGCAGCCACAAACGTACACTTACACTATACACACACACACATGTACACACAAACACACTGACACACTCCACACTCACACGCTTCGCACTCACACACTGCAGCCACAAACGTACACTTACACTATACACACACACACACACACACACACACACACACACACGTACACACATACATCCTACAAACATACTGGCACACTCCACTCTCACACTCTCACAAGCTTCACTGACGCACACTCACACACACACGTACACACAAACACACACACACACACTCCACTCTCACACACTTCACACTCACACACTGCAACCACAAACGTACACTTACACTATACACACACACACACACACACACACATATACGCGCGTACACACAAACACACTCCACACTCACACTCTCACGTGCTTCACTGACGCACACTCACACACTGCACTCACACAGACACACACACACACATACCCACACACATACACACAAACAGACACACTCCACTCTCACAAGCTTCACTGACACACACACACACACACACACACACACACACACACACACAAACACACTCCACTCTCACACGCTTCACACTTACACCATGCACACACACACAGTGAGAATGTACTTTTTTTTTTTTTTTTTTTGCATTTTACCCCAAGCTGCTGGTCACTTGTCTACTACCAAAGAAAACAAACTGAATCAAACTATCAAACAGTCACAACTCGTTTCAACTTCTTTCTGTCTTGGTTCGTAACACGTTTATTCCAGAATAGTTGAATTTTGCCCTCTTCCTTATTGGTTTTAAAAGTGAATACACCTTTTCCATGGACGCAGCAATATTTAATTTAACGTGCCATTAAAATAGCGGATAAACATCGGGCACAGAAGAATACCACCATAAACAACTGACCAGTAGTGGTAGACATAGGATCAGTGGAGAACATACATTGAAACTATCAATCAGTTGTCTAAGAAAACCTTTTAAATCTCTTGTATGTCTCTCTCCATAAATTACTCCACCGCTGCCCAACAGATGATCATTACTGCCAGTCAGATCCAGTGGACCACTGATGTCACCAAGGCCCTGATGCTTTGCAAGGAGCGGGGAGACAAGATTGCTCTGAAAGCCATGAAGAAGAAACAGGTGAGAGTGTGACCCTGGCATGACCCCTGCAGTTCTCTTTAACACATAACTATTCACCGCCGTGTTCCGTTTTCTGTTTACGCGTTAATGTGTTGGGGTTGGGGGGTATAGAATGTGTACTCAATGGAAATTTTCTCTTACCTGCTTTATGTTCCCCACTGGATGTAAGCCAAGACCATTGAGTTTAGGAGTTAAAGAATTGACTTTTTATTCTGAAAATGTAATTACTTTATCATTGATTGTTTCAATCATGAAAATGGGTCATTTTGACCTGAACCCCACGTTGCAGAACGATTGATTTTTTTTTTTTAGTGTGTGCGGCTCCAGTGGTGTAGATATTCTTCTGTTCCCTGGAATAGAGCCTCTTCTGAATGCAAGCAATGCAGTGAAATGTAATACAGTGCTTGAACGGTGCGGATGAGCAGATATCGGCAGTTGGAGATGGCGCAGATCATTTTTATCAGAACGTTTTATGCACGACTCCCTTGCGGAGCAGTTTGGATTAAAAGCAGGTCTCCTGTTATTCTCTGTCTGTTTAAATTTCCTCATGGCCGAAGTTGCAAGCATTGGTTCGCGGTATGAAAATATTAGCCGTGTTTTCAAAATTATGGGCACTGGCAGAGCTTTGCACTGAGCTGCGCAGCAGTGGAGGACCCGACATTTGCCGATGTGCAGTTTACACTGACAGGCATGTGCATTGCGGAATTTTCGATTCTTCCTGCTGCCCTTTGGTGTAAAAGATGCTTCACAAAGCTTGCAGTGACAAGACAAATAGCCTTGGCTCTACCTGAACAAAGACAGCGTGAATTTTGTTGTTTTGTTGTTGGCGTGTTTGCGCTTAATTGCCTGTGAAAGATATAAGTGGGAACCGCGGCTTGCGTTCGGCCAGCGCTGATGCGCGCATAGCCATTTATCTTCACTGTGTCGTGGATGGGCATTTTTTTGAGTGAGAACCAAAAATCTGCAGTCCTGTTACCCATGTGCACTTAATTTCTTGGGGGAGTACTCTTAGTACTCACGCAAGCACAGACATCGTCCTGTACCCAGGCAGAATTTGAAATAGTACTGTAAAAGGGACTGGGGCCTATCATCGGCGTGGAAAATCTGCGTATTACTGTAAAGACGGCGACTGCCTTGTGAAGGGCTTTACGCCCACTCAAGTAATGGTGTGTGGCATAAAAGAACAGCGTTACTCCACAGTCCGGCGTCCTTGAAAGAAATACCGACAAGTGAAATAATAGGATTTAACACCCTGGGCATTTTTTTCACAGAGAGGCTTAAGTACGTGTGTAAAGCGCACCATTACCGCTGTGATGAATATTATAATCCAGCGCTTTCCGCGCGAGCAGTTTATTTCCTTTTCTGCTGATGTTTTTTTGTGTTTAATAAATGTGTAAATGTGTTGCAGCTTAATTTTTTTTTTCTCGCTCTTAGCACGAGGTGGATGGTTTGTGTTTGCTAGAATTTTCCATGTTTCAAAAATATGAGAGGAAAAATGGCTGTGGAACTTCAGGGCTGCAGTTATGCACTTAAACCAACTCATGAACCTGAATTACTCAGCGTTCTATCTGAACAAAAATGCTGCTTGAATAGCTGAATGCAGTTCGGAAGAAAAGCCAGAAATGGTCTTGAATGTTGCGATAATGTTTTTACTTGATTGAACATTTACTTTAATTGTGTCTGCTTATCATGGCCGCAAAACAGTGTATCAGTAGAAATAATGCCAGGACTATAAAAGCCTTGTTTAGTATGCGCGGTGGTAAAGCGCACGACTGCAGGCACAGAGTGCATTGCCTGTGGAAATGCTATCGCCTGGTTTTATTTTTCTTTGTTTGGGAGAAAAACAAAAAAAAAAAACAGAGCTGAAACACGAGCACTTTAAAGGTGATGAAATAAGAAAGGCTGGTGCTGCACACAGAGCAGGGGTTAGAGACACGCATTAAAATGGCCGCCCTGAAAACAGCCGGCAGGCAAAACAGACTGTGCCCTTAGCCTGGTCCAGACAAGGGCAAGGAGAACTGTCTCCGCTGATTATCAGGCAGCGTGAGGTGAGAACGTCTGTGCTGTAGTTCAGGAAGCTGCTCTTCCAGCTTCTCAAAGCGCCATCCGGTGCATTTAGTGTATACTAGCCTGGTAAGACTCTTTCTCCCGTGTGGGTGCAGTTCACTTGCCAAAAATGCTTAGCAGCTCGCAACCCTGAGCAGAAATCCTTCTCCGTACGGCTTGCTCTTTGTTGCATTAATCTCCTTATCTCTCTTTATCTATATACATTTTTTTTTTTTTTTGCCGAAAGTGAACTTTAACTATCATTTTAGGCATGATAAACAGAAATGTTCTGAAACATTTAACAGGATAATGTTGTTGCATTACTTTAAGATGATCAACGAATTTCGCCTTCATGTTCCTTTATACGCTAAACGGAGTGAACTCAGTGGTGATTGTTTGTCGTTTTTCTTTACACACTATGTTGGTTTTTAGTCCAATATGAGTCATTTTTGTCTTGAGCTATCCGTAAGTAGTACTTTATAAATTACGGTGTGTCACATTCATGTTAGCCGATGATGTTGACCAGGGTGATTATAAATAGTGGCAAACTGTACACTGTAATAAATTTCAAGTTGGTTAAACTTGGCAACAAACATTCATTGGCTGCCTTAAGAATGTCAGTAAACTTAAACTTGAAGACAAATTCTGTTTCAACTCGAACAAGACTCGCAGTTAGTCAAGACGATCGATGGGTTATGATCCAAACAAGCAACCAGACGCAGATACAGAGTACAATCCAAAGACGGTATTTATCGATCGGAGTATGATGGAGAAGTGGAGATTGTCAAAGCCCAGAGCTGTGAGTGATGCAGTGTAGCTTAATTGGAGTTAACTGGAGCGGATAGGTGTGTCTGACCCCAACCAGTGGCCATACTGGGGCTTAAGCCAGGTCGTGAATTCCCCTCTGCGAAGCAGTGCCCCTTGACAACAGGTCTGAAGAGTTTAGCAGGAAAGCAGTCCCAATCCAGGGGACCAATGAAGGCTTTGGCGGTGTTCCTAATAAATTGCTATAGAGGAACAGACTGGAACAGATGATTTACAGGGACGCTGTCCCAATCCTGCGGACAAATATTGAGGTTTGGGAGTCTGTTCCTATTAATAAGTCTCCAAAGAGTAATTACGTTTTTTTTTCTCTCTATTTTAAAGTACTTGTAAACACACAGAGGAAGAGCTTTGCTCAAAACTAGAAGATAAACTGACTGGTAGGCCTTGGTAAGACAGAGTGTTACAATCCAGCAACACTACTGAACAGATTGAAAGCTTTTATATGCAGACCACAACACACAAGGAGCGGGGCACATAATGGATAACACCTGGGCGTGGGGAAGAAGACAGGACAACTAGAAGAGTGCAGTTCCAGAGCAAACTGCATGGGCAAGCTGGAAGCTGCCGATAATGTGAGGTTCAAGTTGTTGAAAATGTAAGGTTTAAGCTGCTAAAAATGAGTGTAAAGCTTCTGAAAATGAAAATTATTTATGACAGTAGTATATTTTGTCCTTTAACTGTGACATAAAAAAACAAAACAAAAAATGAGAAAAATCTCCACACTTTAAAAGGTATGAAAATGCCAGAGGGAAATACTAGTTAAAGTGGTTTTGTTCATGAAAGAAAGTAAAGGGGTTGAAGTGCTTCAAGTAGTACTGTATCAACGCTTTGAAAGATTCAAATGCAAATGCTACGCCTGTAATTGAGATCATTGTGACAGATAAAACAACTGCCATTTAGACAGTGGACTATTTATACTTGTGAGCTACTTGACTGTACATAATAAAGGTAAACATAAATAGCAACATTTTATGTTGCATGAATATTTAGAAAGAAACAAAATTATTCTGAATATTTTGTAGGAGCAAAGAACCCCATTTGTGCCATAAACACTTAACATATTGGAGTATAAACAGCAGAAATTCAGCAGGAGGGATTAACCATTATGCTGGGGCCGGTCACACATACCTACTGGACTTACGCCTGACTTGAAGCCAAGTTGCGCAATCGTAGAGGCATAACTTTAAGACCACTGCACCACTGGTAGTAAACAATATTCACGCAGACCGGGTGTAAATTCAATGCCTATCTGACAGGAGGCGTAAAGTGAATTTCCTGGCCGTTTCCAAAGGAAACCACTAATTATGGAAGACCTCCCCAAAATGCAACGTTACCACACATCATACCAATTTCATATTTCTTTGAGATAAATTAATGCCGTTTCCTACTGAAATGTTGACATAAAAATATGTGGTGTAATTAAGAAAAACGATTTCGTTCTCACAGTATTTATTTTTCGCAAAATTGCATCTATATATTTACACATATAGCTTAAGATTATGGAAATTATTCAAGCGTGACAATAAAAAAACACTAACAAGGCTAGGCTATATGTTTTCCGATTTTTCCAACTAGTTCATTAATTTTTCAGCCAATAAAAAGTCAGAAACTTCTTTTAAAATCAAAAGCATATTTTAAATTGAATAAAGGTTAATAGCAACAGAATAATCATGCCCAATAAATATTTTGAGCAATGTCATTAACAGGCATATAAATGATTAAATCAATTTGTTTTAGGTAATGTGAGCTTACACTTTCTTAAATTGACTGAATTTAACAGTTAAATTAATGCATTGTCCCCTTGTTATTTTAACTATATGTAGAGTCTTGCGCGCACTTGACCGTGGTTTACAGTTTACATACATGGAACATTGGTTATAAACTGATTGTAAAATTACAGTTGAAATAACTGGCAAAAAAGGTGGCAGTTTATAACAGTGTAGCTAGGTCAGATGATCAGAACAACAACGAGCAGCACTGTAAATTGGAGTGTCATTATTTATCAATAAAAATTTCCGTAAAGTGATCGGTCTCATGTGTTCCAAGAGTCAAGCGATAATGTAATAAATAAATTAATAAATTAATAATAATAATTGTAACGTTAGATGGCGGCATTGATCCATTATAGAAAGCCAAACGACTAGGGGCTACTGATTACTCCAGCCTTAAACCTGGCTATTTTCAAATGCAGGAAAAAGTAAAGTAAACAAAAATGACACTAATAAAGTTTTTTAGAGAAGGGAGAAGACGTGTTTCAAAAACTTTATTAGTCTCTGGGAACGAGCCGGGAGGCAGGACTTCCGTTGAATGCGCGAGCTTACTTGAAGCATAACTGTGGTATTTTATTATTTTTAGCAAAAAATAACCACGTTTCTAGAGTTCTGAGGATACGAGTGGACAAAGCAGACTTGGATTATACTGGACGATGCATTCGACGATGGTTTGCAAGTTTGTCAACAGACGTTTTGTGGACTTTTTACCGTTGCTACTGGGTGACCCCATTTGCTTCCAGCAAAAAAGGAATTAGGATAATTTTTCAAAACTCTCCAGTGGCCATAAAGTTGCGCCAAGTGAAAAACAACTTTGTCCGTTCGAGACATCTAATGGTGAGTAATTGATATACAAATTATAGTTTTTGGGTGGACTATCCCTTTAATTAATGGCGCCTGAACCACAAAACACACTTTGGTTGCTGGAAAAGGAGGAGGCAGTTACGGACTCATGAGGGTTGTGACAGTATTACGTGAAATTTCGCTTTTTCAGTATCTAAAACCTGTTATGACAAGTTGATTTAAAGTCAAGAAATAAGTTTACATAACTTATTGGTGTTATAGGTACGTTCACACAATTGACCGCTGCGCAGCTGCTTAATTGGCTGTCCAGTAGATGGGCACCTGTGTCTAACTTGGCTCGATGTCCAACAGGCAGCCAGTGAGGGAGAGATGAGAGGGGATATGGCATGAACGTGATTAGGAAGATTCTAGAAAAGTTGTATGCTCTCTGGTATTACTGAAATGCAAGTTGCGAGAGCACATCTTTCACATCACACGTTAACCATCCAGCCTGTCTTATGGCAAATGCATTTTTCTGCATTTAATTATTTAATTTTTTTTTTTACATGAATTTAAAGTGTCTCCTTTGTGTGATAGGAATTGAACATCGTAGGCTATAATTGATTTCTAACTTTTGTTTTCAGCCTCATTTGGTGCAGTGTACCGTAACTTCGACACGTATAAATTTGAGCGCTTTCCTTACAAAAAGATTTTTGTCATTTCTTGTTTGCTGACATTTCGTTCGACATAGCGCCACCAGTGACTGACATTTAATTTGATGTTTGGGAAGGAAAATTGAACACTGCATTGTTGACACATCAAAAGATGCCGCAGTAGCTTGTTAGCTACAATGCAGTACTGTCCCATCAATAAAATAGTGGGACCCTTTCGCATTTTTGTTCTGTGTAATCATTTTTGTTGCACAAAATTTGTGGCAGGCCTCTTGACAATACTGCTTGTTTGTGATAATTGTCTCTCAGCAATTTGAGTTATTGTTGTTCGAAGCGGCGAGTCTGTTTACTTGGGCACCACTCACGGATCACAGCTCGACCAGAGCTCGGCGATGACCTATGAAAATCACCCAATGTAATTCTGCACGTGTGTAACTCAGAGAGCAGTGGATTATGGGATTGCTTTGAATCGGCTGCAGGTTTCGATGCTTCGCCGGTACTCGGAGGCTATCCGTGGGAACCTGTCCAAGGTACTCCGCCTGAAGATCGTGGGGCTGGTCACTGTGGAGGTCCACAACCGCGACGTCATCGACAAGCTGGCCAAAGCCGGCTGCTGCGACGTGTCATCATTTGATTGGCTGAGCCAGCTGCGTCTGTATTGGGAGAAGGTGAGTGGTGGTGGTGGTTGGAGGGGGGGGGGAGCGGGTGATAGAGGCAGAGATGGAGTTGAGGCAGGGTGGGTGGGGGCTGTGGATAGGGAGGGTGAAGTATTTTTTAGGGGTCAGATTGGATGAGGTCAAAAATAACAGAAGGAAAGTTACAGGGAAAGGATAGCTATTCCGTGGGGGAGAAGGGGAAAAACTGTAATATTTGCCAGACCCTTTTCATAAATGCACCTGATTGCAAGTTGCATTTGGCTGCACATGGAGCCAGGTAATGAGCTACTATGGAGTTTTCTAGCTGGAGCTCGGTTTGAACAGTCAGTCACAAAAGAGCTCCAGATCCTTCGGGGCTCACACAATACAGATGATGGACACACCTGCAAACTGCAACTCACAGTCTCTGCCTTAAGCCCATATTCATTGTTTTCAAATCCAATTTGCTGAATTTGTGTCGCCATCCTTAATATTATAGTGCTGTCTGTAGCACCACATAAAAAAAACCACTGAACAAGAGATAAGCGGATTCCCCTTCACCTCGGCTCCTTTTATCTGTGCAGGATGTGGACAACTGCATAATCAGACAGACTAACACCCGCTTCCAGTACGGATACGAGTACCTGGGTAACTCCGGTCGGCTGGTCATCACACCCCTGACAGACAGGTAACCCCGCCCCCATAGCCTAACTCCTCCCCGCCGCTCATACCACAGCTGCTGCTGCAACTGTCGTCACCATGGAGATCTGTGCCTAGCGTTAGCTCACGAAGTCAGTCACATCAGATTGGAGATTTGAAGAGATTGCTTAGCCTGAGTGCAGAGCATTAGCTGTTCAGTGTGTAAGAGCACAAATATGTTATTGGAATGTTGGAAATATGTCAGCTGAACGTTTTTAATGCCGATGTAGCTGCTACCACTGGCACTTAAGACCTCCAAAAATCTGATTTTTTGATAAAATTTAAATAAAATTTAGAATTTTAATTAAAGTGGGATAGGGGTCCCAAATTAGCTGTGGCTAGAGACCCTATATGCAGTGCATCTATCGCATCTTCTTGTAATATGCAATAATGTTTTTCTGCATGGTCCCTGACTGGTAAACTAATAAAATTTAAAAACTCCAATTGGCCTACTTTTCAGTGAGTTCAGTGGTAAGGTGATCAGTAGCGCAGTCTTCTCATTACTTAGGACTGGGAGCGTGGAAATGGCTCCCATGTGCCTGGGCCGTGTATTTTGAGAGGAAAAAAGTGCGCGTAGCACAAATTTGATACGAGCCCTTTAGTTGTGCTGAATAGAATTATTTCACACCCTTAAGCGCTCATTTCGCATCAGAGTGCCCCACGCCTTTGCCTCTTGAAACAAATAGTATTTGCCCTTATTGTAGAAGAGGCGGATTAGCTTTTTTACAGTAGCCGACGCACGATGACCTCCTGCGTGATGTTCGTTGCCGCAGTGTTAGCGCTCCCTCTCTCCCAGGTGCTACATGACCCTGACCACAGCTCTATACCTGCACCGGGGCGGTTCCCCCAAAGGCCCGGCCGGCACAGGGAAGACGGAGACAGTGAAGGACCTGGGCAAGGCCATGGGGATGTACGTCATCGTGGTCAACTGCTCCGAGGGCCTGGACTTCAAATCCATGGGTCGCATGTACTCCGGTCTGGCTCAGGTACGGTACGGCGAGGGTTAATGGGGGCACTGACCTGCACACATAATGTAGGGACTGCACAATATACAGTGGGGCGCTGTGCACTGTGACCTCGCGGTTGTGGGTTCAAAGTCGCCACGAGCCTTTCTGTGTGGAGTTTTCATGTAGGGATGTACATGTGAGCATATACAGTACCGTGCAAAAGCCTTAGGCCCATTTAAAGCAATTTTGTCAGGCAAATATGCTTGGAAAACTTATTAAATTAAAAGTCCCCAATAACTGAGAAATGGATTATACAGAGCTATAAACTGTTAAAAACTAAATTAAACCAATATTGGGTGTGACTATGCTTTGCCTAAAAATTAAGGACACTATCCTGTTGTGCTATGTTTTTATAAGAAGATTGGGGTTTTGCTTGTTCCAAACAGAGTGGAAACTGACTGTCTGACTTGCATCTATCCATCCAAGTAACTGCAGGCAGCCATGATGATGTTGACCTCAGGGCTCTGTCAAGGCTATATTATTTGTATCAACGGTTTTTAATGAAAAACAAACATTTATTTATGAAACGGTTTTTTAAATTTGCATTTGGAATTTCAAATATACTTTTTTTTATCTTCAGCAACACCAAAGTGGACAACAAAAAGGCAGAAGCCAGATTTAAATTTTAAAAATGTAGGGTGCCTAAGACTTCTGCACAGTGCTGTACTTCGGCTCTGGTATGGTACAGCACGGGCAACAGAGGCACTGAGCAGCACGCTAGGCCCCACCGCACAGCGAAGACAAAGCATGTCTTGCACGACACACTCACTGTCTGATCAATGCATTCTAAAACACACCTCCCTGTCTCCGCAACAGAGCTCCGCATACAGTCAATATTTATACCATTACAGTTTTGAAGGGCTGGTCTGCTCAAATGATAGGGATTTAAATAGTATTCAAACTAAAGTGGACTCTCTTTTTTTATTGGCTGCTTTTATTCAAGGATAGCGTGAACAGAGTAGGAATTGAAGCCATTGTGTCTCTGTCCAAAACTGTGCCACTGTTGGGATACTTACTGCCTACCTCAGTGTGGTTTAAGTGTATTTAGATGGAATGCTGTCACCCTTTACAGATTTTTTTGATATCTTTTAATCTTTGAGATCCTTAGACATGTTCCCTAAAGATCTCAAAAGGGACTCCATTGCAAAGCGAAGTCAAGAAAGCCTTTCAAAACCAAATTGTTCAAAGAATGTTCACTTACTGTATTAACAAGGAAGTGCGGCATATGGTGGCTCATTAGATAGCACTGACAACTCGCAGCAAGACGATCGTTGACTCGAATCTTGGACAAGGCATCTCTTTGAAGAGTTTGCATGTTTACGCCTCGTGCTGTTACTTCCCACAGCCAAAAACATAATAAAAGCTACAAATAAAAGTTAACCACACTGAATGACTCTGGATTTATAGCAACACACTGGAATGAAAATTGACTTTATTAGAAAAAATTGACAGATGCTGCTGTGCAGACTCTCTCTGGCACAACATTCGGGATTCTGTCCTGAACGAACGCGGTTGTGTCTTGCGTCCTCAGACGGGAGCGTGGGGCTGCTTCGACGAGTTCAATCGCATCAACATCGAGGTGCTGTCTGTGGTGGCCCAGCAAATCCTTTCCATCCTCTCCGCACTGTCCAGCGAGGCCAAACACTTCAAGTTCGAGGGCCGGGACATCCCCCTGGTGTGGTCCTGCGGCATCTTCATCACCATGAACCCAGGTATGCACTGCCTGCCCAACGACAGTCTCACATTCTTTTATATGGGATATGCATCAGTTATTACTGTGGTGTAAACTATTTATTACACAGTTGTAAATATATCATTACTCTGACTGCCCAAAGACATTCTCACATTTTTATACTGTATATGGGATGCATGTACATCATTTATTACTGTGGTTTAAACCATCTACTACACAGTTGTACGTATGTTATTACTCTGCTTGCATGATGAAATTCTCACATCCTTTACTACTGTGATGTAAATAACTTATTACAGAGCTGTAAATACTGTAAGTTATTATGCATTATGCGCAATGACATTTTCACGTCATTTATTTCCATGATGTAAAGTACTTGATGAGCACAATACCACTTTTACTTTCTATATAGGCATACACCATTTCCTATGCTGCTTTAATCCATTTATCACTTAGTTGCAAATATGCTACTGCTGGGACGGTTCAGGAAATGCGCATTACAACAGAAGCAGTGATTTCTAAATTTACTGTAATTTGCATTTCATCGTTGAAGGTTTGAACACAAGCCTTTAATGTTTTGTGTGATCAACTTCATTTTATGTGTAAATCCATTCCTGAAATTCAGGCCTGCAGCCTATTCCAAAAAAGTTGGGACAGAAGCAATTTAGGACTTGTAATGAGGCAAAGAAAATTGAATAGTGATGTAATTTGAAACAGTTGATGGCAGCAGATGATTGTAATCATGATTTGGCACTGAAGCAGTATCCGGGAAAGGCCTAGTCCTTCAGGAATAAAGATGAGCCAGGAATTGACAATTTTCCCGCAAAATGGAGGATATCTCATCAATAGGTTTTTTTAATCCCTGACAGCACAGGCATATTCCAGGATGACAATGCCAAGATTCATTGGGCTCAAATTGTGAAAGAGTGGGTCACTGAGCATGAGGAATCATTTTCACACATGATTTGGCTTCTGCAGAGCTGCCGCGGCGCTAGAACATGGAATTGGGGGGGCACAGACACGGCCTTTATGACAAGAATTAGTCCTGGCGGTTCTCAATCATTTTCCTTTATTGACGCGTTTTCCAATTATCGTAATTGGCATCTGATGACACGGTTTCCCTCCATATGCGATCTAACAGCGATGAAATCATGGGCTAAATTCAGTACAGACAAATAATTTACTTATTAATAGGCCAGTTCTTTGCGTTGATTGAACTGGTCCGCATTCCAATGAAATATTGCCTTTCACTCTCGGTATTGCATGGGTTGATAAAAAAAAAAAGTGGCGCTTGGCAGTTAAATAGGCCATAAAAAGCATGCGGCTCAAGCTATTTGCGCAGGTATGCAATTTTGAATAACGTTGATTTAAATACAGCAAATACGCGTCCAGATGAATGATTGTCGTCTTACCTAATCGGGGAGAACAAGCAGCACCTGTTAAGTGCGGAGTGCTCTCGGAGTGAACCTTTTGTTAATCATGAAAATGACCGAGAACAGGTCAGAACTAATAGTTGTTTTAAACGGATGTTTTGTGCAACCCAATTCTCTGTTCTTGTTCCGCCACAGTACTTAATTTAGCCTAGGATTTCATCGCTGTTAGATCGCATATGGAGAGAAACCGTGTCTTCAGTTGCCAATTACGGTAATTGGAAAACGCGTTAATAAAGAAAAATGATTGAGAACTCAACAGGACTAATTCTTGTCATAAAGGGACGTGTCTGTGCCCCTCCAATTCCCTGTTCTAGCGCCGCAGCAGCTGCAGAGTCCTAACCTTAACCAATTAAAGGTCTTTTGGATGTGCTTGAGAAGGCTTAATGGAGTGGTTTGACGCTTCTGTTGTCAATACAAGATCTCGGCTAAAAAGTTATGCGCCTGTGGTTGAAAATAAAAGTTGTAACATAGTCAAAACAATGCCACAGCGAATGCGCGCTGTGATCGAAGCTGAAGGCGGTCCGACAAAATATTAGCATGTTCAACTTTTATTTTGGCTCGACAGTATATAACTACACGGGCTCAGGATTACATTGTAATCCCAAAAGTGTCATGATAATTTAGCAACTTTACAAAATGGTAAATACTTCAATGTTCCAATTTTTTTTAAATATTTTGCTGGAGTCAAAATTATAGTAATTGTTTCATTTTGTAAATCAATTAAATCCATGTAGTGAAATATCAAATAATGTCCTGTTGTATTGTTTGCAAAATAATACTGATCAAGGATGATTTACAAATCACTGCTTTGAGTTTTAATTTTAATTCTATGTACCGTCCCAAGTTTTTCTGTTTTTGGAGTTGTATTATGGAGCCAGCAAAGCGTCCACTTTCACATCCTTTTATAGGTGTACATGATTTATTACCCTGGTGTAGACCATTTATTACACAGTTGTAAATATATTGCTAGTCTGCCTGCACGATGTCATTTTCTTATATAGGCATACATCATTTATTGCTCTGGTGTAAACACATCACTACTTTGCCTGTACGATATCACTTTCACATCCGTATATAGGTATACATCTTTTATTGCTCTGGTGTAAACCATTTATTAGATTGCTGTGAATGTATAGCTACTCTGCCTGCGCGATGTCCCTTTCAGATCCTTGTATAGGCATATAGGCATCATTTATTTCTCTGCTGTTGACCATTTATTATATAACCGTCAGTCTTTTATTATGCAGATTCCTGGTATCTTCACTTAATACTTAATACTAATACTATAATAATTTTTACACAAGTGAAAGTTACAGTACATGAACATTCAAAATTTTCCTTTCAGGGGTAAGTCTTTGTTGATACGTGTCTAAATATTTTACCCCACACACACAGCTTTCTTACATGGATTCACGGTATTTACTATAGGAGAGTAAATCATTTATGAAACAGGTGTGAATTATTTATTGCACGGACATGTATAGCTTCCTGACGTGGACATACATAATTAATTATGTAGCATCATAGATATATTGCTTTTATTGCGGTTATTACACAGGCACGTAAGATCATTGCAAGGGTATGCAGGATTTTTTACACAGGTGTAAAACATTCATTAGACACTTTCAGCATCCATAGATTGGCGCGGAGCCTTTTAATAGGCAAACAACATCCTACGAACACAGACATTTGTTCACAGCATGGTGTTCTTCCACACAAGTATACCATTTGCTTTTCTGTTATACACGATTGGATTCGTAGCACAATTATTGGCTTTTATGGGTCAAACATGTGCAATATAAAGACTAATACTGTATATTACATCAGTTGATACTTGGGTACAGCGTACTCCAGTTCTGTGCCACTCAGTGCACATGCATTGTTGCTGCCCCGGGATTTTGCATGTTTGGGATGAGCTGTGATGCCCAGCTTTGTGCATGTATTTAGTCCAGGCCAGAGACACAGACATGCCCAGTGACCTTCTGTCACCATGGCAACCCTGTCCGTGAGTCAGAGTCTGAGCTCCAAGTTACAGCTGTAGTCCCCCCCAACATTTCTGCTGCCTCCTGCTCGTCTGACCCTCGATATGACTCTCTCCTGCCCTCCCCACCCACCCATCCACCAGGTTACGCCGGGCGCACGGAGCTCCCCGATAATCTGAAGTCCATGTTCCGGCCCATCTCCATGGTGGTGCCCGACTCCACCCTCATCGCCGAGATCACGCTGTTCGGGGAGGGCTTCGACAACTGCAAGGTACTGCCGATAACGACAAAGCCGCACTCGAAAACTGAAATGATGATACTTTTACTTTGTCAAGCGGTTCCATGAAACTCTGTTTAAAAGCTCCCTAGTGACTTCATTTTTTTGAGAGGATGTTGAATCTTTCAGGTTACTGACCAGGTACTTAACACAGCTTTATGGCACCAACGTTTTTTTTTTCGTTAAATCCTACATTCAATTTATTGAGTGTGCGTTCAGTTATAATGCTCCCCCTTTGAAAAATGGGAATTTTTTTTCTTCTGATATTTTAAAATTCCAGTTTAGCTGTGTAACTGGTTGTAATGAAAGGCAGAGCCCGCGTCGGGCCTTTCTGGATAAGATGTGGAACCCCTCATGTTCATGTTCAGAGAAGAATGTTCCACCCATGTGATTCTGATCTTAACCCTTAGAGCGCTGAAATAAATTTTCAAAAAAATGATACATTAAATGATCTTGTGCTGTTGAAAACCTATCATTTGGCGACTTGGAGCTCGTTTAAACAAGTCGTTTTCAACAGCTTTGATTTTGACATCTTACATCATTAAACATCACTATTCGTATTCAGTGCCCTAAGGGTTAATGTTTCTTTAAGTGTAAGGGAGCCCTTGATGGGACATTTTAGTACCCTCGAGAGTAACACCAATGTTCTGTTGCTGCCATTGGTCACTCAGGGGTGTGTTTCCCGAAAGCACAGATGCTAACTTACCTAGTTGGAACCACTGACTGTGAGTGGACAAACTATATAAGTTGCTAACTTAGTTGGCAACTACAGTTTTGGGAAACGCACTCCTGGATGGGACAGATCATTGACCTGACAGAGCGTAGCGCAAAGTCAGCATCGCTGCGTGGATCTTGGCGAAATTGCGGCCGATGAGGAGACGTTACGCGGGAGGTGACTCCGGTGATTCGCTCGCGCTCAGAGGAGCCGGGGCGTCCGCATCGCTGATGAGCGATCAGCGCTCCGTCAGGGGGGAATGGTACTGCTGCTGCTCGCCGTGAGCTGATCAGACTCCGGCGTCAGAGTGAGCAGTGCGGAGAGGAAGGGCCTGTCTTAAACAGGAGCCTGGCTGCGGTGCTCCAGGGATAATCCTCTCGCAGGGAGCCGTCTCGGCTCATTGGACTGCGCCTCTGGTGTGCCTGGAGTCAGGGGTCTCGCGTGAATTCTGGGAAGAGGGTTTCACAGTGGGACGGAAAGAGAAGAGGGGTCGGCTGTTTTTTGGGTGTATATAAATGAATTGGTGAATTCAATTCAACGCATTTTCAACTTGGAGTTGGGCCCTTATTGAATTCACCGATTCAAATGTGCAGTTTAGTTTTGCTCTGCACACTGCTCTGGGCCTGCTGACTCAAACCCGAGACCCCCCTCTAGGGGCCGGATGATGTTTTGCAGTTTTGGATGGGTAAAATATCACAGAAAATATTGCCCCAGAGCGCAGGTCTACCTGGTGCAATTTATCAGCATGGCATTTCGTCTGGTGCGGGGTTTTGATTGTACGGGGCATCATTTCGCTCTTACCTGAATTTATTCGTTTTTTTGACAGCTTATCTCAGTCCTCAGCCTGACCTGTCATTTATGACGAAGACCCACGCGCACGACTTATGATGGAGAGTAGCTCAGGAATATTTCCCCGCAATTCTTTTTGTTTAACTGTGTGGCTATGCTTATTGTGTGTGTTTGCATGTGCGTGTGTAAGTATGTGAAAGTGTGTGTGTATGAATGTGTTTTTATCTTTTTCTGTTTTTGTATATGTATTTTAAGTCGCTGATACATATAGCCTTAACCCCATTAGGCCAACAGATTCATTTAATTCTCGTGGAGATCCCAAGGTTTCCAACGATCCCAAATATGTCCTGCTGAATTGCAGAGAAATGTGTATAAAATGATGCTCAAGATCTAGATATTTTCTATTTGATGTAATGCTATGGCATGAAAACATTGCATCCTGGATTTGAAAATTTCCCTCAATATAAGTGTGATGGAGCTGTAGTGAATCGCTGCAGCCAGCAGATACTGATGATGTATGTGACATAGCCCTACAATATGAAAAAAAATGGTTTTTCTGACTTAAAAACTTAAAGGTGCACTATACACGGTTGGGTGACGTCACTTCTGTTGACATTCGAAGTCAAACAAAACAGAGGTAGCTTGTCCCTCCCTCCCATGCTTCCGTAACGGTCATGAACGCGGAACGTGGTTTGTTATGGCGCACAGCCTGTGCCCCTTGTGTTTATTTGCAGTTTGTGACGCCTATGCGGTCTCCAGAGCCTGGGTTTTTTTTACAGTGAATTAAGGGGCAGGCAGCTAGTGGATCGTGGGGAGATGTCGGCGAATTGAGACAAAAATATAATCGCGCGGAAACCGTGCAATCATGCATGGTGCACCTTTAAGTGAAAAATTTTAAGGGTTTAAGGGAGGTTAAGGGTAAAATAGCATGTCCACTCGGTGTAAACAGCGGTTTGTGTCTGTGGTCTCTTGTCTCAGGTGCTGGCGAAGAAGGTCTTCACTCTGTACACCCTGGCCCAGCAGCAGCTGTCCAAGCAGGATCACTACGACTTCGGCCTGCGAGCACTGACCTCCCTCCTACGCTACGCTGGGAAGAAACGCCGCCTCTGCCCCGACAGTGGAGACGAGGAGGTGCGGGCCGCTGGGTCACATGACCATAATCATTGCAGAAACAAAATATAATAATCAACTGTGACCACTAGCCTTTATTATGAGACTGAGCATCACTCATTTTCCCTCTTAAGTTTGCTCATTTTAAGCAAATGACTGCTCTTCAAGTGTAATTTTCTTACCAAACAGCGAGTCAATTTATCCCACCTAATTGGCATAATTATTTTTTGTGCTTTTGAACAAAAATATGTCAAATAGTTTGAGTCTGAAAACAACAATGAAATATATGAGGAGAGAGGCTTGTGTTTGTTCTCGTGGGTTTTTTTTTTTTTTGTGTTGTGTGCCCATGACGCACACGGCAAACGTCCTCTGCCTGCCCGTCTTCGTCCTACGCCAGTGTGGCTTCAGGTGTACCACCGTTCTGAAAATTGGAAATGGATGAAGGTGTCCAGGAGCACTGATGAGCAAAAAAAACAAAGTCTCTTTTGCTCCCTGGCGAGATCTGAGATACAACTCGGGGAAAAAAAAAAAGTTTGAAGGACAAACTTTAATTGGTCCGCCGCCGGCTACTTTTTGAAAGCTTAAAATTGAAAGGAGAGCGTGCAAATAGTAAAATAGCAGCATCAGCCCAAAATAAGTTCAGGGTTCATGTTGTGCACGGCAAGTTTGCGGACGTCTTCAGCTGCCTGGCGTGTGTGACCTGGCACGCTAGAACAAGCTGTCTGAGTTTCAGATGAAGTCGTGGTCGTTCGCTGTCCGCCTGCTGTGTATTCTTCCTCAGTCAAAAAAAAAAAAAGCTTTTTTCCTTGAAGCAAATTTTGATATTTGTTGCATATAAATGATACAAAAAAACTCAACATTCCTGGCAGAATCACATTATCGCATTCACCCTGATAAATAATTTAGTAGCTATAGGCCGCTACCTGTCAATTTAAGCTGTAGTTTTGAGTGCACAAGCCAGACAGCTGCTGTCGACGGTTTGCAGCAGGCTTGTAGTAGGTTATATTTACTGCTTAAAAGCACAGTAGTGGAGGTGATTCTTATCAACTAGTTGATGCGTTTTGTCACGAAGGTGGTTGGAGGATAAAAGCAGGTATTATACTTCTGGCTACAATGTTCCTTTTCTATGTTACTTGTTGACTGTGTATTTACCTGTCAGTAATTCCGAAGCATTTTCATGTTGGGTCGATACAGCCATTTGATTAGCATTGCGGTTTGAAAAGTAGACATTGTATGAATTTATGATGGTACATGCGAAATGTGGTGGGGAAGGGGAGATGACAGTAATAAAATTTGGTATGTCTTGTCCAAAATGTCTTGTTGCGAAACAGTGACTATTTAGTATCAGGGGAAAAAATTGTTCTTGGCTCCATCCCAACTAAGCCATCTAATAATTTACATAACATTTTTTTATCAAAAAATATTTGCTATTTTATTTGAGTGTGATTTATTGTCATTTTTTTGGAAAGTTTTGCAATGTTTTATTAAAATTTGTTTCTGTTTTGATTCCCTCAACTGCAGATCCTGTTGATGGCAATGAAGGACATGAATGTCGCCAAACTGACGGCTGTTGACCTGCCGCTTTTCAATGGCATCATCCAGGACCTCTTTCCCGGTGTGGACGCCCCCACCATCGACTACGGGAAGGTACGGACCGGCGCGGCCACGCAGGCAGGCTGACGGGTTACAGACCTGAGCACACAGTTTGACCACAGCAAGGACATGTATAGTGGGTTAGTTATGCTACTGCCACATCAAATCACCAGGCCGCTCACCTTACGACTGGAGTTGGTCCTTGGGTTGTGCATTGTGGCTGCCCACTGGTCCTAAGTGTAAAGCCGGAATGAAATGCATTACATTCGATGAGGACAGGTGAGGTCAAAATACCCCGTAGTGTCAATAAAGTGTACATTCTAGCTGAAGGACACTGCGAGTTCCGCTGAAGTGTTAAGGCTTCATTTGACCACGGATCATTGGGTCACGGAGAGAGACCAGGTTTTTCCTACAAAGGGAGGTTGAAGTCTAACACTGGAAATGTAACACTGTGACTGAACGTTTGTTGTTAGTATGACTGAAGATGCCTCCAAAAAAATTGCTTTATGGCGTGGCTCTACAGAAGAACCCTTTATATATGTTCTTTTTATGGAATCTTCTGTCATAGGCGTGACATTTCAAAGCTCCCATGTTGAACAATTTTCCTGAAAGGAGAACTTTTGATCTTGATTTGATTGGAGGAATCAGAAAATCATGATCCTTGAGGTCCAAGAACTGCTGGTTTTCCACCCTCCCTTTACCTGGGAGTCGGGTGTAAAGACATTCTTGCCACTTTGAAGCAGTAATTGTTTAGTGAACGAGTGAATTACCTGGGAGAGAGGAAACCGGGGCTGGATTAGGATTTGAGGTCCAGATGCTGATCCCTACTCTCAGGGGTCATGGAGCAGCCGTCTGTCGACATTCCTCATGCGCTACAAACCCAGACAGCGCGGTGCACTCAAATGTTTTGCAAAAACCGATTACCTCAAAAAATTGCATAGCCAACTTATCTGTCTTGTGTGGCCGGTGCTTAAAGAAAAAACACTCAGTATGTAGTTTGTTAGTTGGCTCACGCAAGTTTTTGAGATCATCATTCATATTCAAAACATTGAATGTCACCAGACGATCTGAGTTTACAGTATGGAGAGTTTGATAAGTGTGTGGTGATGTTGGTGTAATGCAGCACCCTTGAACTGCTGTGTTGTTAAATGATTGCTGTGACCTGATTGGCCGGCTCATGAGCTGAGAGTTTATACCTCCCTCCTGCTCCGCCCACGCAGCTGCAGCAGACCATAGAGGAGGAGCTCCGCCAGAGTGGCCTGCAGGTCACGCCCTTCACCGTCACCAAGGTGATCCAGCTCTTCGAGACCAAGAACTCGCGCCACTCCACCATGATCGTAGGCAAGACGGGCAGCGGCAAATCCGTCACCTGGAGGACGCTACAGAGCACGCTCACCACCATGCACCGCCAGGGCGAGCCCGGGTTCAACATGGTCCGGGTGAGTCTGTCTGGCTATAGCTCAACTTGTTTTTGCCGGGATTGCGCTTTCAAAATGAAGTTCGCTTTATAGTATGTGCTACTTTCTTCAAAGTGGGTACATTAATTTATAAATGGGCTCAATTGTGCGTTTGCAATTGATTGTAAACATGGAACGTCGCATTCGGAACCTCTGTTTTTCCCAATAACTGACTTTGTTTGGAAGAAGGCGTACAATGGAGGCGCACATAGGTATCAACCTGTAGAACTGGGATGCTTGGCGAGAAAAAAAAAGCTCTGTCAGGGTTATTCTGTTGGTTACAAGCAAAATACTTCATGATTAGCCTACTGTAATGCAAAATTTCAATCACGAACTGCTGAATTTAGCTAATAATGTTATTACACATAATGTCCCACACAGCTGTGTTAAGTAACTTCTAAATAATATAACGAGTACATACATCAAGAATTGCATTGTTCGGGACCGGTTGAAATGACCTTATTCAGTAAATCCAACATTTCATGTTCGCAGTTTGCAGAGCGTAAGGTGATTTTCCGACCATCATTGTCTCTGATGTGTGATCTCTGATCTCATTGGGCCTGAAAGCTTTGCTCCAGCAGCTCTCGAGCGCCTGTTCTTCTCGTGTCCTCTGTAACCCCGGTGATTTACAGCGGTGAGGCTGTATCCTGTCAGTCAGAAAGAGGCGTCCCAGGGGGATCCTGCACTCAGTCATTATTAACTTTGTCCGTTTTACGATCCTCGCCGCATAAATTTACTGCGGCTGCTCGAGGTATCTGATGGATCTGTTTAACAGGGCCGTTGCAGCGGGACGCGATAAATCAGACAGGGCTGCGGACGACGTCGCACTCGCCCCGCCGATACGAAAATGGTGCGCAGCTGGCCGGCTTTTGTCGCCGGCGCTCGGCCCCCGAGAGGCGGCAGGACACGTTTCGGCCGACGCCTGCTATCGATTCTCGAAAAAAGCAATCACTCCCGCTCGCGCTGGCTGTTTGCTTAGCCGCGAATGCCTTCGCGCTTGCGGGGGCGACGACTGAGAAGAGTTTTGTGGAGATGACTTAAATAAATAAATAAATAAATAAATTAGCGGTTTTTTCGACGCTGAGGTGAAGTGACAGCTCGCGAGAGGAGTGCAACGGCGGCGTTTTCGGAATGTTAAGTGGGTTGTTCGAGCGTCTTTTGTTTGAAGGTAACCGCGCTGGATCTGTTTGTGCCTGAGTGAAGTGCGTCTTTGTAAAATCCCAGCATTTAACACTCGCACCTCTCCCTACACGCCTCACAGGTGCAGTTTAAAATGAATGCAGTGCTTCCGTGATGCCTCTTTAACTGTATTCTTGTTTTAATTTGGCTTTAATTTGGCTCAACAGTTTCCTGCCCTTCTGTGTTCAGTGTGTGTTTAATGTTTATGGGCCTGGTGCAGGTTTGTGTGGAGATCCTGTGCTACTGTTACACACGCCCTCCCCTACCCTCCGCTGGGTTACACACGCCCTCCCCTACCCTCCGCTGGGTTACACACGCTCTCCCCTGCCCTCCGCTGGGTTACACACGCTCTCCCCTGCCCTCTGCTGGGTTACACACACTCTCCCCTGCCCTCCGCTGGGTTACACACGCCCTCCCCTACCCTCCGCTGGGTTACACACGCCCTCCCCTACCCTCCACTGGGTTACACACTCCCTCCCCTACCCTCCGCTGGGTTACACACACCCTCCCCTACCCTCCACTGGGTTACACACACCCTCCCCTACCCTCCGCTGGGTTACACACGCCCTCCCCTGCCCTCCGCTGGGTTACACACGCCCTCCCCTACCCTCCGCTGGGTTACACACGCCCTCCCCTGCCCTCCGCTGGGTTACACACAATCTCCTCTGCCCTCCGCTGGGTTACACACACCCTCCCCTGCCCTCCGCTGGGTTACACACACCCTCCCCTGCCCTCCGCTGGGTTACACACACCCTCCCCTGCCCTCCGCTGGGCTACACACACCCTCCCCTGCCCTCCGCTGGGCTACACACACCCTCCCCTGCCCTCCGCTGGGTTACACACACCCTCCCCTGCCCTCCGCTGGGTTACACACACCCTCCCCTGCCCTCCGCTGGGCTACACACACCCTCCCCTGCCCTCTGCTGGGTTGCACACACCCGTCATGTTTTTGAATTTGCTCTTTTCTCTTCCTTTATGTGAACCTGTTTCTGTCGTCTCCCCTCCTCTGCTCTGCCAGTCGTACTGCAGTCTCTCCTACTGACTCACCCTCTGCTCCAGACTGTCTGTTTAATCTCTCCCTCCCTCTCTCTCTCCCTCCCTCTATCTCTCTCTCCCTCTCCCATGTATGTGTGTGCGTTTATGTGTTTACTTCCATGTGTATATATTGCTTTCTCTCTTATTCTCTCGCTCTCCCTCTCCCTATTGCTCTCTCGCTCTCCGTCACTCTTTCTCTCTCTTTTATTCCACTTTTCTGTCTTCTCCCTCTTTCAGTCTGTTGCTCTCTCCTCTGTCATCTCTCTCATCTCTATCTTGTCCTCTCCGTCTCGCTCTCTCTATCTCTCTCTCTCGCTCGCACTCGCTCTCACCTACTGTTGCTCTCTCCCTCTTTCCATCCCTCCACTCTTTCCCCTCCTCGTTCACTCGTCTTATTCGTGGCTTCTGTGTCTCTGCGTCTCTAAACGTGCCCGCATCACCTCCCCCCGTTACCCATGATCCTCCTCTCCCTCTTCAGTGTGCCGCCCTGCGTGTGAGCGCCTGTATCTGCGCTCCGCCCCACGTGTCCCTCCGCCTCCTCCTGTCTTTTCATCCGTTATCCGACGCCACCCTCGGCCGCTCCATTTTCCTCTCTCACTCTCCCACTGACATCTAACCCCTGACCTCTGACCCTCTGACCTTTCAGGACTTCCCACTGAACCCCAAGGCCGTGAGTCTGGGAGAGCTGTACGGGGAGTACAACCTCTCCACCAACGAGTGGACGGACGGGGTGCTGTCGACCATCATGAGGGGAGCCTGCGCAGGTACTGACGCTCATGTTTGGTTTCGAGAGGGAGGGAGGGAGGGAGGGAGGGAGAGAGTGGAGTGGATATTGGAGTTTAACCCTTAGAGCGCTTAAATGCAGCTATTGTTGCTCAATGATGTAAGATATCAAAATCAAAGCTGTTGAAAACCTATCATGTGGTGACTTGTTTAAAAGAGCTCCCGCAGGGGAGCTCTTTTAAACAAGTCACCACATGATAGGTTTCCAACAGCACAAGATAATTAAATGTATAATAGTTTTTGCATTAATGCAGCACGCTAAGGGTTAATACGGTACTGTAGCTGAGAGAGGCTGGCAGTGCCTCACACACTTCCTCCTCACTGTTAGTCTGTCCTACACCTGTCCCTGCGGCCTCGAGTGTAGTCAGGTCCATTTCTAGGGCACAGTGAAAATGGCTGCCATCTGCTAAAGCTTTTTACTGCTAATAAATACATGCTGTAGGTGTGTAATGCAGGAGAAAATGGCTGTTCGCAGGAAAACAATAATGATGCACAAAAATACACTGTACAGATACACTCATCGTGTACCCCGGGGGGGGTGGGGTTGGGGTGAGGTAAGTCCAGGTAGAGCTCGTGTTCTGTGCTGATTGGTTCTCTCCGCAGCGGCGGGATGTGGCGATTCTGTTCCCTTTCTCCTAGCTCAGAGCGCCATCTCTTTAATGGCAGTCATTATTTCCCTCGCTCAGTCCCATTACCTCTCTCTCTCTCTCTCTCTCTCTCCCTTCCTCTTTCCCTCCCCCTGTTTTTTTCTGTTCTCCACCTCCGCGCCGTGGGCTCGTCTCGCCAAAGCCCTGCAGGGGTCCAGCGATGCTAAATTTTCCCTCCCTCCATCTTTCCGTCCGCGCCGTGTTGCGTTCTCTTGATCTGCCTATTAGTCTCATTCATCCCTTTCCTCTCCATTACTCCCTGCCCAGCGGGGGTTTAGCTGCGGGCGACGCACCCCTCGCTTTGGGCTCGACACGCAGAGAAAATCGTTTGCGGGGGTGAGCGAAATTTGTGCCATGAAGTCCAGTACATGCCTGTTCTGTCAATTTGGGAAATGGGTTGAAAACATGTTCACTGCCTGAAAAATGCCCATAGTGCTCTGTGAGGGTTTGTACATGTGGAATAACTCCCATTTAAATCGCTAAAATGTCTGAACTGAATGTGAATTGAACGTAATTAGACTTACACCAATTCTGTTCCACAATGCATGAAAGCTGCATGGGTTGATACTGCATTTTTGTCAGTTATTTTTGTATTACTACCCATGTCGATGAATACTGTGTACTGCAGCGGTACAGGAACTTTCAAATTGCAGTCATGTATCAGACTTCCCTGTCATCCTACACAGCAGGATTGCAGCTGCAATTCAAGTCAGTGCTGTAGCCATCAGTGACTGAACCAAGTCTGTAAAGGAGAAACTCTGATTGTTGACCTCTTCTCTGGGAGCATTAAAATTAAGCTCAGTGATCAAATGGAAGCTTTTGAACTATGTGTCAACGAAAAACTCCAATGGAACAGCCATCTCTCTAACATCTGCGAAAATGCTGGACAACGTCTTCGGGCATTGCAGAAGTTGGCCAATCAGCTTCCTTGAAGCAGAGCCAACATCTATAGCCAGCATCATAGAGTAGTCCTGCCCTGCCTGGATGAATGCCTCGCAAACCTCTCTTAGACATCATCTAGAAAAAAGGCACCAAAGATTTTTGACGTACGTGAGGACTATGCCCTAAAAAACTACACCATCATTAAGCTGAGCCAGCGCAGAACAGTTGCAGCACAACCGTTCTTTTCAAAACGCTTGTGTTCTCGACTGTCCCGCTGACCTGAAAGCACTGCAGCCCTCAGATCGTGTCCCAGGTTGAACCACCTGGAGGTTACCCTGAATCCGCACCTTGTCAATCCCCTGGGCGAACGCCAAAAACCCTGACAGGAGCTTTCTCCACACCACTGTAACAACACAGAACGGCCTTCCCCCTGCTGTTGTTGGAGACGTCGCATCAAGTAGCATTCATGCCTTCAAGAAGAGAGTGAATAAACACCTCCTCAGCATGTGACTGTAATCTTAAAGCTCAAGAGCTTTTAAAACATACGTATAGTTATGCCTCTCATAAATTTTCGGAGCAGCTGCAGATCAGCGATAGGCTCTGTGAATGGTATTCATGAAGCTTGAATCTGAAAAAGCATCATAAAAGAATAGGCACGTTCCCTTCTCATTGGTCATCAGTTTTCTGGGTACCTGTGGTCCTCGCCTGACCGTGGCGTTCCCAGTATCCCTATAATTCTGGGCGGTCCACGGAACGTCCCGAGCAGTAGACTGGGGCCTGACTGCAGGCAGGGCTATCTCCCATCATGCCCTGGGGCACCAGCACACAGGCGATTCGGCCCAGGCCACAGAGAACGGAATGACAGAGTGCTGATGGCAGCCAGGAGATAAATCGTCCCCCTCCCCTCCCTTGCTGGCTGAGCGGCGCTCTCTTCACGAGATGAGACAGCCCTGATTGCTGCGATCACCACCAATCAATCAATCAATCAATCAATCAATCTATCAAAAAGAGAAATCAACCCTTTTTATCTGTTTCTGCCTTTAACAGTTTTATTTAATATCTATTTCCTGTTGACTGGACCGCTGGGACTTTTCTTCAATCATGATTTAAAACAAATAACGTGTGCGTTTGACCCGTGCACGAACACGCACCTGCGGTAATTCTTCCATCGTCTCCCCAGCCCCCTCCCCCGCTCACGTACGATATTTTAGCGCCGCGCGAGCAGCCCACGCTTCTAAATTATGCCCTAAATGAATAGCTCTGCCCGGTTTAGAAAACAAACACGAAGTAATTTTGCATCTGAAAATGGAGGGACCTGGATCACGATTTTCAATAAGGCAGCGCTGGAAAAGCGCTCGGTGATTTACGCCCGGGCGCGGGCGGCTGATTGGCTGTAAAATAATTTGCGTGCGGCATTCACGGCTGCTCTGCGCGTCAGACTAACAAACTGCCTCTGTGTATGTTCAGTGAAGGACCGTTTCAGCGCGAAGCCAAGAACTCGTGATGGCTGTGTACTGTAGGTTTGTACCCATCACTGACACACTAATGCTCAGTCGAGTGTTCGCCCAGTTTTAGTGCGTTATATTTTACCCTTTTTGCTACTCTTAAGAATTGTAGGCACTATATCGTTGATACTATATTAGAAATCAGTCCTAAAGCTGCTTTCACACCGGATGAGAAATGAATTTTTCACACGACAGATTACATTCAAAGTCAATGCAAAGGCGCGAATGTCTTTGCATTGACTTTTGAATGTAATCTGTCGTGCGAAAAATTCGTTTCGCGTCCAGTGTGAAAGCAGCTTTACTCATGTACATACAAACCTTGGTCGGCTGGGTTATGATTTGCACTTGGTAATGAGCTTTGTCTCCTCTGTGTGGTCGGATTTAGTCAGGCAGATGGGTGAAGATTTCGGTGATGTGTGAGACTGTTTTAGCATGTGTTCTGCTATGTCATTTGAAATGGAGGGCTGTCTAATTGTGTAGAGGTTGTCAGTGAATGAGGTTGTGCCCTGTATGTCTGGGCAAATATGTGTGTTACGACGTGTGTGTATGTATATCTCTGCACTGGGATATCTGTGCTTAGGTGCGAGAACACTGTATGAATGTTTGTTATTTCAATGTGATGTAAGTTATCCATTCAATCAGTCACTTTCAAATTCAAAACCCCAATTTCGTCGGGAAAAATCACAATTTTATTTTGAATGGACAACTATAAACATGTTGAAATAAAGGCACAAACATCTTTTGAAGTGAGTTTTTGCGTTTGTGAGTTTGCAGCGGCATAAACGTGTACACACATTCGCCCACGTATACTTGTATATTTATGTCTCCCCCCTAAGAGAGGGGGGGACATATTGTTTTTGTCCGGTTTCCCGTGCGTGCCTGTGTCGGCGTTCCCACGATTTCCGGACCATAACTCAGAAACAGTTTGACATATTTCCATGAAAATTTGCGCACATTTGCAGCAGGTCATGCAGATGTGCTTTTTGCTATTTTGAGGTTGTTTGGTTTTCTAGTTTCTTCCTAAATGTCTGTGAACATCAGTGAGGGCCGGCTGCATTGGGGTGGGGGAGACGTTTGTTTCTTTGCCTTAAAAACAATCTCCATTTGGGGTTACAGTATGGCTGTGTTGTTTCTAATCCTGTGCTCTCTGACCCCAGATGAAAAACCGGACGAGAAATGGATCGTGTTTGATGGCCCGGTGGACACTCTGTGGATCGAGAGCATGAACTCGGTGATGGATGACAACAAGGTGCTGACACTCATCAACGGAGAGAGAATCTCCATGCCTGAGCAGGTACTGTGCGTCCTCACAGCATGTGCACTGAAACACTACTAACCTCAACAGGTACAATGCTTGCAGTGTCCAGGAACAATACTGTACCGAACTGGTGCGGCTATCAAAAACAATGCACGTGCGACACAGAACTGATGCAGCATGTTATTGTCCTTACTGATGTTTTACAGACCAATCCTAGAGGTGGTAACATCACCGTATTTAACACGCTGTGTGGGACTGACTCTGGCTACACGCTGCACAATATGGTGGTGCCCTTTGTGCCCCGAAACTCTTTTCCCCCCCCAAGCCAGAGAAAAATCAATAGTAGAGCTCACGATAACCAGGACTGTAGTTTTCACACGGTGTATGGTGTATGTGTGTGTGCTGGAATGTCCTAAGTCCGTTGTTTTCACACAGTGTACTGTGTGTGTGCGTGTGTGCGTGTGTGCTGTGGTGCGCAGGTGTCCCTGCTATTTGAGGTGGAGGATCTCTCCGCGGCATCACCCGCCACGGTGTCCCGCTGCGGTATGGTCTACAACGACTACTCCGACCTGGGCTGGAGGCCCTTCGTCCAGTCCTGGATGGAAAAGCGCAACAAGGCAAGCAGGTCGCTCTCGAACCGTCCACCTGCACTGTCAGAAGAGCGGGTGTCAACAGTGTCTGTATTAAGGGAAAAAAACTCCCCGGAGTTACATCTTAATGTTATATTACATTGTACCACTACCCATGGGCTTAATGTCGCTCCTTTTTGCCTTATAAAAGGTACTTAGTTGTCCACTCAAAAATCTGAAATTTTGAACATACGGTTAGAATTCATAATTCATAGGACAGTGACACACCTTTCATCTAAATCCAACGGAACATGAATTTTATCCGCTGAAGAGGAGACTGGAAGCAAGGAGTCACTGAAACAAGCAGGAAGTGAAGATGGCTGCAGTACAGGCCTGGCAGAGCATCAGCAGGGAATTTATTCAGCGTTTAGTAATGTCTATGAGTCACAGACTCCAAGCAGTCATATGAGATCAAACATCAAAAATGATCAGTTCATTCTTCACTGTATTAATCTGTCCAGTCATTTCCGATGCGCCGGAAAATGAGGGCGGCCGCGTCCGAAGGTGTCCTCATTTGTTAAACGATTTATCTGACATGGATGAAAACGCCCCCAAATTACATGTAATCTAATTAAACCTGACAACCTGCACTTCACTCTCATTGCGATCGCATCTTTTTACAAGTCAGAGTGCTTGGAGTACAGAACCGAAAAAAAAAAAAAAAAAAAATGTCACTGTCCCAGGAATTATGATGCTGACTGTATGCAGAAATGTCGCCTCGCTGCATTCCGCACAGCTGTGTTAAATAATTGCGTCGTAGGACCGCAGGTTTCCATCCTCCTCGCTAACTCCTTCCTTCTCCTTCCCTCTCATCCTCGTCTCCTGTCTCTCCAGGCGGAAGTGGAGCACCTGCAGCGGCTGTTTGATAAGTTCGTAGATCAGACCATAGAGTACAAGAAGGCCCACTGCAAGGAGCTGGTGCCCATTACTGAGCTGAATGGTGTTAGCTCCCTCTGCAGGCTGTACGACGCACTGGCCACACCTGAGAACGGGGTCAGTTTTACGGGAGGTCATCCCGACCAGCCCTTCCGCACACACCTCACATTCATTTCACACAGAGACCAGATGCTTACATGCAGTACCAGTCAAAAGTTTGGACACACTTGCTAATGTCACAGCACTCTGTTTTCCCTGAAATTTAAACTGCTTAACTTCTCTGTGTAATCTCAAATGGAATCCTGTGAGAGGTAAGCAGTCAGAAATTAAAAGAGATTATACCATGGTCTGGGTGAATACTCGATTCTGATTGGCTGCAGGGTGTCCGTTAAAAAGTGTTGTAGGACACCCATTAAAAAGTTCCGGTCAAATATCCTGATTGTTTTAAATTATTGCGCTGGCTCAAACGCCAGGTGGTAACCGTGGCAACAGAAAGCTGCGGCCGACTGAGCTGCAGGTTCTGTGGCCAGAGCCGGTTACCTTGGCAACGCGTCACAACGGGAGATAAACTTACGATTTTAACGGTAAAACGGTAAAAAACAACATTAACTTATTAATAATTGATTTAATACGTATTTCTTTCGTAAGTGACCATGGTATAAGCGGGATAATGCCCTTCGAGGTGTCCATTATCAGAAATGAATGGACTTCGCGGAAGCAACCGTCCTCCGCTTCGCATCGGACGGTTCACGCCTCCGCGTCGTCCATTCATTTTTGATAATGGACACCTCGTCGGGCATTATCCCTTACATAATTTACTTGTTTGAATAGAGTTCAAAGTTTTGGAATTCTCAAAGAAGCCATATTTTGCGAGGTAAACACACAGACAAGCTCCTTCCATTTTCCAACAGGCGAATTTAAGTCAAGCTGTTTTGGGACTTATTGGCCAAAAAGGTCGATGAAAAGCAAACCACAAGTGCAGCACATTAATGGGAACTTAGACGACCGCTCAGCAGCAAACTCATTATAGCTATAAGACTGCACTTAAAAAAAAAAAAAAAAAATTGTGAGTACGCTCAGCATATACGACAACATGTGCTGGTTAGTTTGATGGATTTAAGGATTAGATATTTTTTCCAAAATAATGGGTGCTTGTTTCTTTATTTAACATGTATTGTAAGAAAAATATGGGTATGTCCAAACTTTTGACTGGTACTGTATATGGACTGTGACTCAATTTTAAAGGGCTCTAATCAGGGTTGGGTTCAATTACTTTTTTCAGTTACAATTGATTGTGATTGTAATTACAATTACAATTACTTTCTGGACAGAATGTTCAATTACAATTACAATTACTTTTCGATAAAAAAATCTATTAAAATGTCTTTACAATTACGAAAGTAATTGATCACAATTACTGTAATTATAATTGAAAAAAGTAATTGAACCCAACCCTGGCTCTAATTACCTCCGCCAAGGAGGTTATGTATTCAGTTGGGTTTGTTAGTCTGTTTCTCCGTCTGCAGAATTACTGGCCCCAAAACCACTGGTGTGATTTTCATGTAACCTGGTGTAAGGATGTTGTTTGAGCCAAGGAAGAACCCATTAAATTTTAGTGCACGGAGCAGATTCACAAATGATTTTTCTCTTTCATAAGCATTAAAAGTTGAGCATTTGCACTCTGTGGAATAAATGTCATACATCTTAAAATCCAGTGAATGGTGGCGACGTTCAATAATATTGTCAATTTAAAAGAGTGGACTATTTGCCTCAGCGGAGGTCTACAGTCCCTGAGTGCCCTTTTGCTTCCTGGCACTGCCGCCTAAAGCCGTGGGTTCAAATCCGGCCTGGGGCCTTTCTGTGTGGAGTTTGCATGTTCTCCCCGTGTTCCCGTGGGTTTCCTCCGGGTACTCCGGTTTCCCCCACCTGGAAAAACATGCATTATAGGAACACTCCTACCAGCACCCCTGACCAAGGAACTGGCTTTAGAACTGGAGTTGGTCCCCGGGCGCTGTTCTGTGGCTAACTAAAGGATGGGTCAAATGCAGAGGAAAAATTACCCCACAGGGTTCAATAAAGTGTATCTAAAAAAAAAAAATAACAGGCTACACATTCAATTCATGATAGTTACTTCCGTATGGTGTGAACCATGAAAATTGTGTGGCTGTCCAAATACTTACGTCCCTCACTGCATGTTGTCTTTTTCTTTCTTATAAGCAACTTTCTTTTATTCCTCTCATCTCTTGGGCCTGACTGTGCTTACTTTCCTTCACCTTTCTCCATGGCTTATTTATCTCTCTCTCTCTCCATCTCTGTTACTCTGTCTGTCTCCCAGGTGATTCCCTCGGACACAGAGAATTACGGTCGCATGGTTAAGCTCTGGTTCATCTTCAGCCTGGTCTGGTCAATTTGCGCCTCCGTGGATGAGAACGGCCGCAAGATAATGGATAACTTCCTGCGGGAGACAGAGGGCTCCTTCCCTAACAAGGTGACGAGTCGACAAGGGCGCACTTGGCACGCCTTGCTAATTCAGACCAGCTCATTTCAGAGTTCATTGCACACCGCAGTGACTCAGTTCAGTTCAATGCAGAATTCAGTCTACACTGCAACAATTGAATTCAGCTCAATTCAGAATTCAGTGCGCACTGCCATGATTCAGTTCAGCCCATTTCAGAATTAAATGCACACTGTAATGAATGAATTCAGGTCATTTCAGAATTCAGTGTACAACACAACAGTTCAATTCAGTCCAGGTCAGAATTCAGTGCACACTGTAATGATTCAAGGCAGTTTGATTCAGATTTCTGCATACTGCGCAACGATTCAGTTCAGTCCAATTCAGAATTCAGTGCTCGTCGCAACGATTCATTCTGGTTCAATTCAGCACATACGTACACAGCGATGAAGAAAAATCTGAAGTGAATCTTTTATGTCAGCTGTCAATCACCACTGTCTCTCTCCACCAGGACTCTGTTTACGAGTACTACATTGACCCCAAGAGCAAATCCTGGACCCCGTTTGAGGATAAACTGTCCAAGGGGTGGCGCTACCCGTGCAAGTGAGTGTGCAACACGGAGGGACTCCTCGCTGTGCCTGATCCGTTACACACAGCCTCATATTCCCCCCTCCATCCCTGCGTCTCTGCTGTCCTTTCTCATCATCCCATCATCCTGCCTCCAAATTGTTCTGTTATTATGGTGCAGCCTATGACCCTATAACCTCACGGTTTAGGTATTTGTCCGGGTCTCAGAGGGAGGGAGGGAGGTTTGAGCCCTGTTGGAACCGCATTGACATCTGAGCAGTCCACAGCCCATGTACCCCACACCATTCCTGGGGTGTGGCTCCTACTTATCTGCATCAGCTGTGCGTTGCAGTGTTAAGCTGAAGTCGGCTTAATAGCCGTAGCGTAAAATAACTGTCTCTCCGCTACGCTGATGCGGTGTGTTTCAAACTTAACCCTTAAGGGCTGAAATAAATAATAAATAAATAATGAAATAAGTCGCCACATGACAGGTTTTCAGTAGCTTTGAATTCGATATCTCACATCATTGAGCAACAGTATTTGTATTTAGCGCTCTGAGGGTTAAACTCAGCCGTGGCTGGATCTTGTAAAACAAAGGTGTCAAACTAGTTTGTTAAAGGGCCCGAGGGGCTACAGGTTTTCATAGCAACCGAGCAGAAGCACACCTGATACAACTAATCAACTGTGCAGCCTGAGATCAGTTGATTAAATGAGTTGTATCAGGTGTGCTTCTGCTTGGTTGGATTGAAAACGTGCTGCCCCTCGGCCCTTTCACAGACCTGTTTGACACCCCTGTTCTAAAAGGATGATGATCGAAAGCATTCATTGCCAGCAACGCAAAAATGCTGCACTGACCGCAGAAACAAGGTTTTTCCATGGCTATTAGTGTCCTCCCTACTTAAATCCAATATGAATGCCTTTGGGACAAGCTAAGAAGACCTTTCTACGTCTCCTCCAATCTCGTTACACACTTTCAGAAAAGACTCGGAGCTGCTATCTCGGCAATGGGAGGCCAGAATATTAAATTAAGGGGATTAAGTGAAGTGTTAAATGAAGGGCAAAAAAAATTGTTTTATGATGATAGCTTTTTTCCAATCCTTGTATAACCTCAATCCCAAAAAAGAGTAAAGTTTGCACATTTTGGAAAATGCAAGTTCACCCTCTACAATGTTGAGAACATGACAACTTGACATTATTTGATGCTTTAACTTGTGAATTCAAGTTCTTTTTTGAAAACATGTACTTACTTCAGATCTGATGGCTGCAACAGACAACAAAAGTTTGTGCAGCAGGACTAATAATGATGTGTCAAGTTGCAATAATGATGTGCAGTTGCACAGTGGAACGCGTGTTTTGTGTTCTGATGAGTCAACATCAACATTTCAAGTCAACACAACAGCTGGTGTGTTCTCCGCACCGAAGTCAACGAGGACAGCCCAAGCTGTCATCAGCGTCAGGTCCGGAAGCCGCATCTGTCATGCTATGGGGGTGTATCCGTGAACACTGCATTGGTGACTTTCATATTTGCGAGGACACCATTAATGCATCAAGATTCATGCAAATTTTGGAGCAATATATGCTGCCATCTTGATATTTTCTCTCCCGGGGGCATCCCAGCAGTTTTTAGAAAGACAAAACTAAACCACATTAGTTTACAGGTGCATAGCTGCGTAATCAGGGAGTGTGGGCACTAGAGTGGACTGCCTGCAGTCCAGATCTCTCTCTAGTTGAGAAATGTTTGGTGCATTATGTTGCGAAATATACGGCAACGAAGGCCCTATACAATTACTCAGCTGAAGACTTGCATGATGCGGGTAAATTATAGCTTGCTAGACCTGATCAGCTGTTTGTCTTCAGTGCCAGAATCTGGAGTGGTCCTAACACCAACTCCCTGAACACACCTTCACTTTATTTGTATTTTCCATGATGTGGCAACTTTTTACATAACTGGGGTTTTATTTCAATTATAGATCAGCCTTTTGTGAATAAAAGTTAAATATCAGGAGGGTAAACTATGAAGACAGTCATTCATAAACACTTTGATTCATATTTACAAAGGTTGCCTGTATTAGTAAAGGCCTCTGCCCACTAGGCTGGTGGGTTCATGCTCCTCCACAGTTCTATTTGTCGCACACATAAGTATAAATATTAGCATGGAGGAAGTCTCTCTCACTCCGCAGCTCCAGCTTTAATGTTTCAGGGAAATAAAAGGAAGTGGTGTAAGTGAATGCACCGTAAAAATAAACGAACGTGCAACCGAGCGCAGAAAATAAGCTTAATATAGATTGGTCTGCATAAAAATCAAAGAAATGGTAAAAAAAAAAGGGAATGTGTGCTTTAAAATGGGGATGTTCTTAAGAGTGCCTTAGAATACAGCAGGGAATATCCTTATTATTCAGTGAAGTTATGAAACCTAGAGGTACAGAGTGAAATGTCCTGACGAACTGCAGAGCTTAGAAAAACCCTCCTGCTGTTGATGACCCCATGAGTCTCCTCTTCGCTCTCCTTGCAGCGCACCGTTCTACAAGATCATGGTGCCGACGGTGGACACAGTGCGGTATAACTTCCTGGTGAAGGCGCTGGTGTCGGGCCAATACCCTGCGCTCCTGGTTGGGCCTGTCGGGACGGGAAAGACATCTGTGGCCCAGAGCGTTCTGCAGGGGCTGGATCCTCAAAAGTGGGCCATGCTCACCATCAACATGTCCGCCCAGGTGAGATTAAGGGCCAATCAGCAACGGCTTTTCTAGTGCTGTAACCCAGGTGAGCCGTGCCTCTCTGCTAGAGAGCCAATCAGAAGTAGCCTGAAATCCATACTTATCAAGTGCTGGTCACTCCGAACGGTCACTGACTGATCAGTCTGGCCTCAGTCGTATAGCCAGCATTTAGCCCTTACGTCACTAATGAAGTGAATATATGAATATTCATGTTTTCTGCTCTTGGCTGATTGGGCGACCTTTTGGCGAGAACCACCAATCGAATATGAGTTAGCTGGCCAGCAACGGCATTTGTGAATGTTATTTGACATGAGCTTAAAAATTAGATTGTGGCTTGCTTGCATTTACTCTTGGAGTGGTTGTTAGGTTTTGAACAGGATAATGTTTGACCATATCTGCATTTTGTTTATTTCACTGGGATTCCCCGGTTTAATAAAGGCTAAATTAAATAATACTCAAATTACATAACGTATTTCACTGTAATTGGCATTAGCTATAGCTCGAAGGGCATGATTGCATCAGCTAGATTAAAGTGATACTCCACCCAAAAACTATAATTTGTATATCAGTTACTCACCATTAGATGTCTTGAACGGACGAAGTTGTTCTTCACCTGGCGCAACGTAATGGCCACTGGAGAGTTTTGAAAAATTATCCAAATTCCTTTTTTGCTGGAAGCAAATGGGGTCACCCAGTAGCAATGGGAAAACTCCACAAAACGTCTGTTGACAAACTTTCAAACCATCGTCCAGTATAATCCAAGTCTGCTTTGTCCACTCGTATCCTCACAACTCTAGAAACAGTTATTTTTCGCTAAAAATAATAAAATACCACAGTTATGCTTCAAGTAAGCTCGCGCATTCAACGAAGTCCCGCCTCCCGGCTCGTTCATTGCCCAGAGACTCTGCTGCCACTCAGATGAATACTGGTATAAACACGAGCTGGGAGGCGGGACTTCCACTGAATGCAGAACTGTGGTATTTTATTTATTTTTAAGTCTGTCTAAAGGGGCGGGGCACCCTTGCGACTGTGAGCCACAGATCTCGCATGGATTTTGTGCGAATATTTGAAAGTCAAACGCTGGTCTACCGACTGAGGCCAGACGTACAAGCAAGTGACCGTTGGGAGCGACCAAAGCTGATATGGATGGATGGATTCAGGCTAAGGGCTGCTCAGAGCTGTGCCTCTCTGCTGGAGAGCCAATCAGAAGGCTAGGGCTGCCCAGGTGAGCTGTGCCTCTCTGCTGGAGAGCCAATCAGAAGTGGCCTTACTAGGGCTGCTGCCCTGGTGAGCTGTGCCTCTCTGCTGGAGAGCCAATCAGAAGTGGCCTTACTAGGGCTGCTGCCCTGGTGAGCCGTTCCTCTCTGCTGAGCAGTAGGGTTACTGCAATAGCTGCTGCACCCCAAAACTCAAAAGCATACATTCCACTGTCCCTCTGTCCCCTGTAATTATACACGTCCATCCCAGTGAGTCCCACGTGGGGCGAATCAGCAGCTCCGTTATTAATGCCATACCAATCAGCAGCAGCGGTATTAACACCGTCATTTGCGGCCTGGACTCTACTCTGCCAAATGGTTCTAACACAATGAGCAGAGCTGGCAGTTTTCTGCCTCTCCTCCGAGGCTGAAGTGAGCGGCAGGCCAACCCGACGGCATCTCACTGGAGTAGTTGGTTCCCTACATTTCCTGTTACATGCATTGCGGCAGTGCCCCTATAACGAGAAGATGCATCCTTCTGTTTTGCTTCCCTGTTCCATGAGACAGGGCTGTCGCTACTGGTTTAAAAGGTGCTGAATATTCTCGGGCCCCATGCATGAATATTGCTGTGCTGGGGGTGGGGGGTCGGGGGGGGGGCTAAGATTCCTGGATACAGCCCTGCCCCATCCCCATACTTTAGAGCAGGGATGAGGCGGCAGCAGGGGAAGGTGGTTGTGGAGGGTGTATTTTGTGAATAATGGTGGGCTCCATCAGCGCACTCATTAGAGCGGACACAGGGGGGCGTGATTATAATGAGATGCTGATTTGTCCCGCGTGCGTCTCCGGCTCTGCCTGCTGTCGCATTCGCCTCAGCTCGGTAGACTGCGGAAGGAAAGCACGGGTAGGAATTACAGTCTGCTGGGCGTAAGTGCCTGTCGGTGTGGTGCCACGGTAACTACGCAAAACCGAGGTATCATTACAGGCCCACAATGGTGACCTACAGAGTCTGCAAATCGAGGTTATCAGCACCGGCTAACAGGGCTTCATAAAAAATAAGCCCCCCGGCTTAGAAACTGGTCCCCCGTCAGAAATTAGTCCCCCCTCATTGTGAGGTCACTTTTGAATGTTCATATACCTGTTGTTGCAGTTCAGAGTAAAATTAGAATGATCTTATTTTAACCCCTTAGCTACATTCAAATAAGTGAATGCAGGAATTGTGTCTTGCTGACTTGCATGGAGAAGTTTAGCTTCACTAAACATGCGCTGTAAGCCATGTCTGCTGGAAGATAATGTTGGAGTCTAGAATAGACTCAACCTCACAGTAGTTGAGAATGAATTCAATTCCCCCCCCCAGACCTCCTCGAACAACGTACAGGCCATCATTGAGAGCCGGGTGGAGAAGCGCACCAAGGGCGTGTACTTCCCCACGGGGGGGAAGCACATGCTGACCTTCCTAGACGACCTGAACATGCCGGCGCTGGACGAATTCGGCTCTCAGCCCCCCCTGGAGCTGCTGAGGCTCTGGATCGACTACAGCTTCTGGTACGACAGGGAGAAGCAGACGGCCAAGTGCATTAAGGTGAGGGAGTTGGCGTGTGTGTGTGTGTGTGTGTGTGTGTGTGTGTGTGTGTGTCAGATGCTCACAATATATCTGAGCCCCCATAGCATGCATTTTTTTGCGATGTGTCAGGCTTTGTTTGCATTGCATGCATGCAGGTGTTTGTGTGTGTGTGTGTGTGTGTGTGTGTGTGTGCGCACACACATCTGTAAGGTGTTTATTTGGGTCCACAGTACAAAGAGACTTGCTTTCAGAGACTCGTTTAAGCAAACATAACGTTCAAGTGTTGCAAGTGTGCTTTTGTGCTAGTATGACTGTGCGCAAGTCTGGCCCTTTTTTTGTCAGACCATCATATGATGCATTAGTGTGTTCATGCCTGAGTGTGTGAGCTGTGTGCATGACTGCCTTAGGCAGTGCGGTCCTTCAGTAATTTGGGCAGGTACACACATTTAAAGGGTCGGAATGCCTCGATGGTTCAGTGCGCTTGGAGTCGGCAGCACAGGCTGTCTGCTTTAAGTGATGAGATCAATTTAATCAGAAAATGTGAACCGCTTAGCCCTTTAAAATTTTATTACTGTACGAATGCTCAGAGACATCATTCTGCACAATTTAGCCTTGTGGTTAAGGTGTTGACTGGGATTCCAAAGGTTTGTGAAACACTGTAACTCTTTTTGCATAGTAATATTATGTGTGTGACATTGCGAGGAGGAATGTTCACTCGTATGGGTCTTGCTCTCTGCCCTGCTATGGTAGGACATGTTCCTGATGGCGGCAATGGGGCCCCCTGGTGGTGGGAGGACACACATCTCCAGCCGTCTGCAGAGTCGCTTTAACCTGATCAACATGACCTTCCCCACGGTGAGACCGCCTGTCGCCATCCATCCAGTCCTGCTGTCACATTTACCGAGCGTTACCCGGACCTGTGCAAAGTGCCATCCTCATTTATCACAGGACTCGTCTGTCTGCTCAGTTTAGCTGTAATTACAATGATGATGACAGCGGCCATAACCACGCCAAAGTGGGAGTCAGTCGTGGCAGGCGGCTCTCAAATTTTCATCATTATTCCTTAAGCGAGTGTTGTAGTTCCTGATTAATTTGATGTATCATCTCACCCTCCTCCATCCTCTCTTTCTTCTCTCTCCGTTCCCTGACTCCGCCTCTTCTCTTCATCCAATCAGGACTCTCAGATAAAGCGCATCTATGGGACGATGATTAACCAGAAGCTGCAGGATTTTGCTGAGGAGGTGAAGCCCATCGGCAACGTGCTGACCCAGGCGACGCTTGAAATGTACAATGCCATCGTCAGCCGCTTCCTGCCCACCCTCGACAAGATCCACTACCTGTTCAACCTCAGGGACATCTCCAAGGTAGGGCGTCTCGAGTGTAGAGAGTCATCTTCATGGTAGGGACGTTGTGGTTTATAGAGTCATTCCCAATATTGGCAAATCTCCAATGTTATGTCATCTCCGAGGTAAGGGCGTTAGCAATATAGGGATATCTCTAGTGTAGGATCTTCTCTAAGGTTGAAGCCTTGCAAATGAAGGTAGATCACCAATGTTGGATCACTTCCAAGGTGCGTACATTGTGTATGAACATCTTGGAGGTAGGAACATCTTCAAGGTCTCATTTCAACGGTCCAGTAACCTTCAGACGCCTCCTCAGTAAAGAATGCTGAACGATCAATCTTTTACACAAGGGGTTCACTGGGTGGACCATCTCAGATACTTATGTATGTGTAGGAGGGTTGCCAGGTCATCCTCTGAGGCATCTTGTACCCAGAATATTAAGCTGCCCATCCGACTCTTTTCAGGTGTTCCAGGGATTGCTGCGGTCCCATAAGGACTACTATGACACCAAGAGGAGCGTCATTCGACTCTGGATTCACGAGTGCTTCAGGTAAAATTAGCAAGCATCTGTGCATCTGTGGGCGCTGTAGATGTCTTTAAGTAGCAGCCAAAGACTCACCTGTGGCTTTCAGTTAAACCCGGGCATTACGGGATTTTCAGTGACCTGCTGTCAGAGAGGAAGAAAAGCCCTTCAGTAACCTCACCTAATAGCATATGATTATTTCAAACTGGTTCCCATTTACCTTTCTTAATTAGTACCCAAAGATTAATGTGCTTAGTTGCGAAGACCAATCGGTAGAGTTACCGGCTGATTTTGTTTTAGCTGGCATTGTTGCTTATTGCATCACAGTTATATAGCATTTTACTGTCCACTTTAATGATGACCTAAAACTTAAATGTCTTTGCAAGGTTCTGAATTCATGTAGCTCGTAAAACGGCGCACACTGGTTCACTAGGCTGAGTCATGATGTTACTCCAGTTTCGAAAAGGTTCCATACACCTCAGAAAATGTTTGCCATTTTAAATGTGTTCTTTTTAACACTGAAAACATTTTGAATTAGTTAAGTGCCATCTTAAATTAAATTACAGTGAAAAAAAAATCTAAAACGAGAGATGGAATTCGGAGAACGTTTTGGATTAATTATTTGGATAATTGCCATCCTTAAAAATCACGTGTTATATGTATGCTATAAATATACCCTCTTGGTGAGCTCCTTGTCATTTCTATTGTCTTAATCATCATAGACTTATGCATTGGTCTTGATTATTCAGTAGATAAATTGTTTCATTGTTCATCTGCCAACTTTTCATGGGAACAGATTGAGTGTTTTCATGCGTTAAAGGTGAGGTTGCCAAAGGGCTCCGCAGGCACCCTACTGAAAATCCCATCACCCTGGCATTACCCCTTGGGGGAGCTGGAGTTGAAGAGGTTAAAGTCCCTGCTTGGCCGTTATTTGGTGGCTCCTTGCTATGCCTCTGTGTGCATGCTGGGAACTTGCTGGCGGTGTCCTCAGCTGATTACGTGATTGGCTGATGGCAAGTCTCCCTGTAGAACAGTTGGCTTTATGACCTTTCACTGCCGATGCCCATCGGTTCCTTCTTTTTGTCCACAGGGTGTTCTCAGACCGGCTGGTGGACCAGAGTGATATGGACGCCTTCTTGGCGATTCTGTCTGAGAAATTGGGCTCCCATTTCGACCTCACCTACCACAACATCTGCCCCAACAAGCAACCACCTCTCTTTGGTACGCTTTCTCCTAAAAACTACTGAATGTATGCAAGGATTGGATAGGTACTTGTGCTAAAGCAAAACACCGTTATATATAAATGAAATACTTTCTCAGAATATAATGGCACTTCATAACACTATGACTGATATAGGACAGGATATGTATTACAGTCCATAACTATTTGGACAGTAATAAATATATTGTTTTTGGCTTTGTGCTAAAGCATTTTTGATATGAAAACAATCAATTCAAAGTTAGAGACTGTCAGTGTTAATGTGAAACGATTTGGAATTGCTGCCCTGTTATTACAGTCCCTGTCCAATCACTTTTGGACTGCACCATTTATTGTTTTTTTTAAATATATATAACGTGTCCCATTATCTTGTGAAACTAGCTGCCTGATTCAGTATTCTCGCTCGCTCTCAGGGGACTTCTTGCAAGAGCCGAAAGTGTACGGGGACCTGGCAGACTTTAAGACCCTGAAGAAATTCATGGAGACCCAGCTTGAAGACTACAACCTGACCCCTGGCATGGTGCCAATGAACTTGGTGCTGTTTCGGGACGCCATTGAGCACGGTTAGTTATGCGGCCCTGGCGCACTCCAACACCATCGCAATCGCGCTAAGGCTACACATGTGTAATTAATCTGATAACAGGCTTCCGAGTCAATAACATGGAATAATTTGTGAGCAACATGAATATTTCGAAATATTGAATTAATATTCATGGGTTGTATCTTAATGATACTCAACATACTGTGCCTTGTGTCTTAATTTCACAGTGTGTTATGAATCGGCACAGGGATGATTTAATTTTAGCAGAATGTGACATAATTGCATTGTGTAATTAAGAACACTGCTTACTGATGAGACCTACATTAGAGGTGCTCAGTAATAGCCTGTAATTACCAAATTAGTCTCAGTTAAAATGCACAGGTGTAGCTGCAGTTTAATATGACGACTTGCCCTCTGACAGCGTTGTAAGTTTCCCGTAGCCCCCAGCACTGCGGTTTCAGACACCACAGAACTGCCTGGCACAATGCTGCTGTTATGATGTACTGGTGATTTGTGGAGTCGTATCTGTGAATACATCTTAATTCATTGTAGTAATTTGCCAGAAGCTCTATTTCAGGGGGATTTACACCACTTATACTGCTTTATACACAGTCCATTTACACTGATGGGTGTTTCCTAAATCAATTCTGGTTAAGCACATCGCTGAAGGATGCACTTGGGAATTTGAAATCTGAGTTTAAAGCCTGCTTCCATAGCCAATGTACTAATGCACTGTTTTATTCATGTTTATGTGTGCATGTGTTCTTGTGTGAGGCTCTGCCCATAGGAATAAGCATGGTGTCTGTGTGTTTGAACTCGCAGTGAAGCAAGTGGTGCATGTGTTTATTCGTAACTGCAGTAATGCATGTGATATGTGTGTGTATGTGTGTCCTTTACCTGCAGTAATGCACATGGTGTGTGTTTTTCTCCCGCGGTAATGCGCGTAGTGTGTATGTTTTGTTTTGTTCCCTCAGTAATGCGCAAGTTGATATGTTATGTTCCCACAGTAATGCGCGTGTTGGTATGTTATGTTCCCGCAGTAATGCGCGTGTTGGTATGTTATGTTCCCACAGTAATGCGTGTGTTGGTATGTTATGTTCCCACAGTAATGCGCGTGGCGTGTATGCTATGTGCCCTCAGTAATGCACATGTTGGTATGTTGTGTTCCCATCAGTAATGCAGGTGGCGTGTATGCTATGTGCCCACAGTAACGCGCCTGTTGATATGTTATGTTGCCACAGTAATGCGGGTGGTTCGCGTGATCAGTCAGCCGCGGGGGAACATGCTGCTAGTCGGTATCGGGGGCTCCGGCCGCCAGAGCCTCTCGCGCCTGGCCTCCGCCATCTGCGAGTACCACGTGTTCCAGGTGGAGGTCACAAAGCAGTACCGCAAGCAGGAGTTCAGAGAGGGTGAGTCCTAGGTCTCCTTGTTGGCGGAACAAACTTATCATCATCTGTCAGTAAGGGGACCAAATAGAGTGGGAATTGCCTTGAGCCTGTGATTATTGTCCTGATAGCCTCCCGAATCACATTGTCATTGAAGCCAATATAAAGGGTAGAGGCCAACGTCACTGAAGCCAGTATAAAGGGTACATAGCTTGCTGCTGAATGAAATCCCTCCCTCTCTGAGTGTTGATTGGCGAATTAGCAGAGTGGTCATTGCATCTCACGCAGTGGTCATATGCTTCTCAATTCATTTTTTAAAAATCTGTACATGCTCCAAACAAATGTTTGTTCTGTATGGTAATGTCAGCGCTGTATGAATGGAAAATGTTTGGAGTTTATGTTTGAAAGAAATAGAATAATATAGGAGGTGGATCTGTTTGTGAGAACAGTGCTGTGAATGTTTCAGATGCAAATGTATAATCGTAGTCATTGTCACAATAAGAAGAGAGATCTGGAGGGAATAAGCGCTAATTTCATGCAGTAAATCACTGTATGAAGTGCCGTATGTGGATGTTCGGGACTCCAGCTGCGTTATTGGTATTTGTTTATACTTGTTCTCAGCACTGAAAAGCAGGCTATGCAATTAAGGCCCGTGCCTGCGTGACTGATCGTGTTGTCAGTGCATGGACACATTGTGGCTCTCGCGGTGATGTGGTTATTATGATTGAGCCGCGGTCTCCTACGTGCTCTCTCGTCCCATGACGCAGACATTAAGAAGCTGTACTGGCAGGCTGGCGTGGATAACAAGCCTACAGTCTTCCTGTTCAACGACACGCAGATCGCCGACGAGTCCTTCCTAGAGGACATCAACAACATCCTGAGCTCCGGCGAGGTCCCAAATCTCTACAAATCCGATGAGTTTGAAGAGGTCTGTCTCAGCGGTCTCCCTCTCGCTCCGACAAAAGGCTGTCTATGCCCCCATTCATTGATTAATGTCTGCTGTTTGTATGTGTGCGTGTGTGTGTGTGTGTGTGTGTGTGTGTGTGTGTGTGTGTGTGTGTGTGTGTGTGTGTGTGTTTCTGCCTCACAGGTCCGGAGTGCTCTCTCTGATGCAGCCAGAAAGGATAAAGTGATGGACTCTCCAGACTCCATGTTTAACTACCTGATCGAGAGAGTGAGGAACAATCTGCACATTGTGCTCTGCATGAGTCCTGTGGGAGACCCATTCAGGTACACACACCTGCACCGCGCACACACACACACACACACACATACACACACACACATATACACATATACATACTCCTGCACTATGCACAGACACACGCACTCACACACATACACACGCGTGCACACACACACACTCACACTCACACGTGCGTACTCACACACAGGCACAGACACACGCATACATACACCTGCAGTATGCAGACGCACCCACACACTCACTTACACACACACACGCGCGTGCACACACACCCACACACACAAATACACTCCCTCCACTCCCTCTCCTTGCCAATAAACAATAAAACAATAAAAATGCATACACTGACACGCCTGCAATACACACTGTTATCAACAAATTCACTTACAGAAACCTGCATGTACTGTCTCCTCCTACATGCTGATGTGAACCATCCATCGATAGTGTAACAGTATATAATCACACACGTGTACCTGCCAAATATGTCCTTTCACACAACACAAGACAGTGTTGTGATAAGCCCTTATGCGCCCGTCAGAACTAAATGCTACCCATAATTCCTCATGATGCTCCCCCTGCCCTGGCTGTGTTGCCAGGTTTCCCTCCATCTTCATTAGCAGGTGAGTCTGTTTCTCTGCATTCAGATGCATTGGAGCACCATGATCCTCAGCGGGCTGCAGATTTGGACACGTGTCCGTAGATAAATGGATCCCGTCGATGTGCGCAGGGCGTGCAGAAATCCTCCGCGCTTCATTACGCGCTTCCTCACGCAGGCGGCCGCGCCATGCGCTATTTACCGTCTCATCGGTCACAGTTAGCGCCCTTGCCTTTGCTGAAGACCCGGCCAGCGCTCGTTTGGCGTGCCTTCGAGGAACCCGAGGCCTGTCCTAATTAAAAACGCCACTCTCGGATAACGGCTCAATCGCACGCCCTGATTATCTCTTCTGCATAGCCTGATTCGGCATGGAAAATGTGGCAGTGGGTCACAGTTTTCATTATTTTAGCGCACAGAAACACTGCCGGCACTCACATCGAATTATGTCTGGAGTTCAGTCGTCTCAGTCACGGTTTTTTAAACGCACATGGTGCAGTCATCTAGTGTTTTGACGGTAGCATGTGTTTTTCTGTTTTGTTTCATTTTAACCTCGGTGAGCGTGCAGTTTAAGTACCGATGGCCTGCTTCAATGTGCCGGAATTAAAGCCAGTGGAGGGGCTCTCAGGAGTGAGTGTCTGTCTGTCCATCACATTTTTTTCTGGGCCAGAACTTGTAAATTGTTCCAGATTTTTCCGCAAATTCTACTATATGTAGTCATCTTATTGCGTAGATATGTCTTTTCATGCTTCCATCCGTCCGTCCCTGCATCTCATTTTGTTTCCAGACTAGAACAAGAAAACCATTCAATACCTTTTTTTTCTTCGAAATTTAATGTATAGGCGAATCTTATTGGACCTCCGTCCGTCCTCAGAGCATGCTCTCTGCTGTTACCTGAATTTTGTTTTGGAATATCAGCCATGTCGTGACGGGGGGATCTGAGTTTATCCTGCTCGTTGTGAATCATCTCTCTCCTTGTGCTTTTGTACAACACTGTATTGTGTCATAGTCGTACTAGTCTTTCATAACAGTATTGAGATGTGAGATTAAAATGTGAGATAAGAACGTTCCCCTGCAGAAACATTCAATTGCTGATGTCACATTTGCCCTCTTAACCGACCAATGCAGTTATGGAACACAGATGTAACCCAGCATTCAAAAGAAACCTTCTGTTGAAGAGACAGCATTTCGGTTACGGGCTCTCTTATCTGTTTCTCCTGTGTCGTAGAACCGAGAGATTAAAGCCAAAAGTCTTTTATCAAGTTTATTGTACTGGTAAAATTGTGAACAAGTGGTTGAATAATACAAATGAAAACCAACTGCTGAAGTCTGTGGCTCTGTCTGGTACCAGCATGGCAAGATGCCCTAAAGATGGAAGCTCAGAGATTTATCCTGATACAAGGTGGGCTGTTCTTTACAGTTAAGTTGGAACTGATTGAATACAAAACACAAATGGAAGGGAAAACCAATGATTGATCTACAGAGGGGGTTTGGAGGGATATTCAAAAGATAACAATGGAAGTGGATTGGAGGAATAGCCAGGTACAGACACAGTATGGTGGGGAAGGGGGAGGGGAGGAGTGCCGCCTCCTACCACAGCTGCTAACGTGTGTTTGACCCTGCTCACACAGGAACCGGATCCGGCAGTACCCCGCGCTGGTGAACTGCACCACCATCGACTGGTTCTCCGAGTGGCCCAGAGACGCCCTGCTGGAAGTGGCTGAGAGATACCTGGAGGGACTGACGCTGGGGGATACGGAGGGGGTGAGAGAGAAACACACACACACACACACACACGATGCACACACATACGCACACACACACACACACACATACTGCGGGCTGTTCTCTGATGTAGTCAGTGCAGTGTCTGTATTGAAGTGGTATTCTTCTTCTGCAGTTACAGAACAAAGTGGCCAGCATCTTCGTCACCATGCACCAGTCAGTGAACCAGTACTCTCAGAAGATGAAGCTTGAGCTGAAGAGGCACAATTACGTCACTCCCACCAATTACCTGGAACTGGTGGCTGGTTACAAAAAGTGAGTCCCCCCCCACCCCCACCCGCCATCGACCGGCCCTGGTCATTACTCTCATATCAAGCCCTCAGAGCCGGCAGCCATTTTAATTTCCTGATCGTAATGTGGATGATATGATTTATGGAAACGAAAGAGTCTCACCCTGTCTCTCTCTCCCTCTCTCTTCCCTCCTTCCTGATTCGTCTGTCCTCCACGCTTTTCCTCTGCTCTCGTCTGTCCTTCCATCCGTCCATCCCTCTGTTCATCTCACTCTATTACTGTGCTCCTCTTTTCCTCCGTATCCATCCTTCTCTCCTTCTCATTGGACGACCGTGTTCTTGTCCCTCTGTATCATTCATCTGTTCATCCATCCATCTTACTGTATCACTTCATTCCTCTATCCCTCCATAAACTCCCTTCAATTCGTCTGTTTATCTCGCTGTTTCCCTGCATACCTTTCTCTCTCTGTGTCCATCTCTCGGTTCATCCCTCCATCAATTTCGCTGTCGCTACATCTCTCTATCCTTCATGCACATCCGTCCTTCCTTCTGTCCATCTCCCCATTCCCCTACATCGCGCCATCCTTCTGTATCTATCCATCTGTTCGTCCGTCCTGTCCAGACTCCTGCTGGAGAAGCGTAAGGAAGTGGGGGACCAGGTGCTGAAGCTGCGGAACGGCCTGTTCAAGATCGACGACACGCGGGTGAAAGTGGAGGCCATGTCTGGGGAGCTGGTGGAGGCCAAGAAGAAGGTGGCGGAGTTCCAGAAGGAGTGTGAGGAGTACCTGCGCATCATTGTGCAGCAGAAGAGGGAGGCCGACGACCAGCAGAAGGTGCGCTAGCGCTCAGCGATGCTCCCTCTGCGGTGGGGCTGTAGCGCGACAGCTAGCTTTAGTGGGGTCCCAGCCAAGGCCCCGCCTAGCTTTAGCTCTGCTGGAGATGGGGCCCAAACTGGGGGGGTTTTTTTTAGGCAGCTAGCTTTGGCGGGGTTAGCGACAGGTCTGACCCATTGGTGGCCTTGTAGTAGGCAGCTAGCTTTGGCAGGGGTTTGCGACAGGTTCTACTCATTGGAGGGCTTTTTATGGGCAGCTAGCTTTAGCGGGGTTAGCGACAGGTTCTACTCATTGGAGGGCTTTTTATGGGCAGCTAGCTTTAGCGGGGTTAGCAACAGGTTCTACTCATTGAGGGTGGGCAGCTAGCTTTAGCGGGGTTAGCAACAGGTTCTACTCATTGGAGGGGTTTTTATGGGCAGCTAGCTTTAGCGGGGTTAGCAACAGGTTCTACTCATTGGTGGGCTTTGTCTGGGCAGCTAGCTGTAGTGGGGTTAGCAACAGTTCCGACTGGCAGGTTGGCTTTAGCGTTTTTCACAACCCGTCTGACTCACAGGTGAGCTGTTATTGGGCAGTTAGCTTGCAGCGCTAGACATGTGGTCCCAATGGGGATGGGTCTTTCACTGGACTATCAGGAGGGACATTCCAAAACCATGAATCAATTATATTACATTATCACATTCCATTCGATTTCAATGAATTTAGCATATAATCTTAACTGGTGCAATTTAAATTGTATCAGTTCACTGCTCTATGACTATCAGTTCGCTTCACTGTGAATTAGAGCGACTGCATGGTGATTGTAATGTTGTGTAAAAGCAAGGAATCTGGCGCTGAGCTTTTGAATGTAATTTAAAATGTCATTTGCATGATAGATACCGTATGAGCAGTTTATATTTATGCCACTCTGTAATCATGGTTAGAACTTGAGATTCAAATGTGTGTGTGTGTGTGTTTATGTGTACATTTGCATATGTGTGTCCTTGTGCATGCTTGTCTGTGTATGTGCCTGTGTGTGTTTGCGTGTTTGTGTTCGCATGTGTGAGTGAGCATTCATTTGTGTATGTCTTTTTGTTTGTGTGTGCATGTGTGTGTGCGACCTGTGCTTATATGTGTGTTTGTGTGTGAGCCTGTGTTTGTGTGCACACGCATTTGTGTTCTCGTTTGTTCCTGTGTGCATGCTTGTGCCTGGATGTGTGTGTGTGCCCATGTGCCTGTATGATTGTTTGTGTGTGTTTTTGTTTCCGTGTTCAGACGGTTAGCGCTCAGAGTGAGAAGATCGGAGCTGAGGAGGCCGTCTGCAAATCCATGGCAGAGAATGCACAGAGAGACCTGGACGAGGCCTTGCCGGCGCTGCAGGAGGCTATGAAGGTGTGTGACCTGGAGAAAGAGGGAGAGAGGAAGAGAGGGAGGGAGGGAGAGAGAGAGGGAGGGAGAGGGAGAGAGAGCGAGAGGACACCCAGATTTAACCTCCGCGCTTTCCATTTACATTTCAATGTAGTCATTTAGCCCCGGGTCTTATCCATAGAGACCGGTGCAGCTAATGTTCTTTTTTGAAGTTCTAATCCATTTATGCTGGCGGATTTGTTCTGAAACACTTTGAGGTTAAGTACCCTGCTCAAGGGTACAATGGCATCTCCCCACCGGGGACCGAGCCTCACAACCCTTACAGTTATTACGAGTCCAGGTTACCCAATGCTTATCCTGCAGTTCTGCATTAATGAGCTGGGTAAATGTGGCCTTTCTTACAGGGTAAAGGTGTGTAACTGCTGCCCTTTACTCTGATACATATGCAGTGTGGTCTGAGAGAATTCAGACAGCTATCCATTTTTAAAGAGCTGTAATTTGCATCAGGTTCGCTTAGTACGTGGATGTAAGCAAATTCTGACAAATTAAAGGGGACAGTCTGCACTTGAATATGAGAGTAAATGCATCCATTTAGCTCTGTGCCACCACCTAAGTGATTAGGGACTTTGCAGTGTCTGATTGGCCCGTGAGTTCGGAGCCCAGTTGTTTAATAGTTATCCTACGCAGCTGCATGAATTTAGCTCTTTTTTTTCATCTGCAGTGTAAATGTATGTTAATGATGCCCTTTGACCTGACAGGCCCTGGAGTCCCTGAATAAGAAGGACTTGAACGAGATCAAGTCGTACGGCCGACCGCCAACTCTGGTGGAGACGGTCATGGAGGCCGTCATGATCCTGAGGGGGAACGAGCCGACCTGGGCCGAGGCCAAGAGACAGCTGGGTGAGAGAGAAAGGGAGTGAGATCGAGAGAGAGAGAGAGAGAGAGAGAGGAGAGAGAGAAAGAGAGAGAGAGAGAGGGATTAAGGGGGAGGGGAAGAGAGAGGGAGGGAAAGAGATGGAGGGAGGGAGAGTGAAGGAGAGATTGGGAGGGAGGGGGAGGAGGGGAATTGGGAGAGAGAGAAAGGGGAGGGAGAGAGGGAAGGGGGAGAAGGGGAATAAGAGATTGGGAAAGGGGCAGGGAGGGATGGAGGAGGGGAGGAACAGTGTAGTAGGAGGGGAATAAGAGATTGGTAGAGAGGGAGGGGGAGGGAGAGATAGAGTAGGGGAGAATGGAGAGAAGGAAGGAGGAATGAAGGATTGAGAGATGGAGGGAGGGTTTGGGAGGTGGGGAACGAGAGGTAGGGAGTGAGGGAGGGAAGTATTGAAGGCAAAGAGATGGAGAGTTGGGGAGAGAGAGGTGGGAGAGTGGCTGTGATAAACAGGGAAGGATGGAGAGTTGTTTGGAAGAGTGTGGAGAAAAGTAAACAGGAAGCAGGGATGGAGAGTTGTTTGGAAGAGAAGGAAGAAAAAAGGTAATAGAAGAATGGAGATAAGTTGAGTGTAAGAGGGATGATATCCTCTTCTGCATGGATTACTCTGGTGTTAGAGACAGACTGACACCTACAGCCCTCATCTTACCCATGATCTTCTCTCCAATAGGAGAATCCACCTTCATCAAGCAGCTGGTGAACTTCGACAAGGACAACATCTCGGACCGCGTGCTGAAGCGGATCAGCAAGTACTGCGCCCAGCCGGACTTCCAGCCCGAGATCATCGGCCGGGTCTCGGCGGCAGCGGGAGTCCCTGTGCATGTGGGTGCGGGCCATGGAGGTGAGGAACCAGGCGCCGAGCGCTGAAAAAAGACGCCGTCGGTCACGTCAGAGCGGAAAGCGTTTTCTCTAAAGCCGCGGCGTCACTCGCACTCCGCGTGCAGATCGCTCTCGCGTCAGCTCTGGGCAGAGGTGGAAACTCTCAGCTCAGGAAGCGAAAGTCGTCCCCGGTAGTTTGTTTCCGACAGCCTGGATCGGCTCGCCAGCGCAATGCTCGGGCTGGAAGTTCGAACAAACAAGCGAAATTAGCCGCTGAGTTTATGCGCGGCGGAAACGTGGCAGGGCTTTCACTCCACGACCCCTGAACTTCCCTCCCCGTGGCGTCAGCATTTGGCACGGTCTGCCTGTCGCCCAATCGCCCAATCAGAGCCACAATCAGGGCTGATTCACTGGCACCAGCGGGGACACTGGCAGGCTGTTGTGTTGTTCAGGGCAGGAATCCATCCCACATCCCCTCTTTTGTGTAATCATGTGGTAGTTTAGCATCACTCATTCAGTAATCACCCTGACTCATACAAAATGGAGGGTCGCTATAACTGGTATGTAAAATGTGTGTTATAATATGCATAGGACTTTTGATGGTTTGGTTTTGATGGTTCTTGCCTGGTCTGCAACAGCGGAGCCAGCCCGTCAAATGCACATCTGTTAATGACTGACTGACTGAGTTGGCGAGTGATGGAGTTTGCTCAATGCTAACACATAAGGGGAATTACCATTTAGGCGCTAACAGAAATTAGCATAATCAGAATAATGTTCAAGGTCCCGCTATATACTAAGTTTTGACCTAGTTTTGTAATGACTGGGGCCAGTTTGGACTAAAATGAAAAGCCTTTGCAGGTTCTCATCAGCGCACATATTTGTCCCAGGAACTGGATTCTGTCTTTGTAGACTGGAGGCCAGATCCTTTGGCTGTGTGGTAGTTGGATATTAACAGTCGTCGTGCTGTGAGGCTGTGTTATGCATCTGTGGCGAGTCTGTGGAGTGTATAGAGAGTGCCTCTGCCTGGCAGTTAATGAGCCTGGCCTATCAGTGATGGCTCTGATGGGGTAATGCTGCAGTGATGTGGGTTTGCAGACCCCCTCCCTCCTGCACTGCCCCCTGCCTCCACTGTATGTAAAGTAATGAGTATTACTGGGCTCAAATAAGCTCTGTGGGCGCAAGCACTTCACTACCATGGCTAATGGAGTTTGCATGTTCTCCCCGTGTTCGCTTGGGTCTGCTCTGGGCTCTCCGGTTTCCTCCACAGTCCAAAGACACGCATGTGATTGGACTCTCTGAATGGCCCAGAGAACTGAATATCTGAATGAAGTATATGTGTTTCAGTTACTGCACCTGTTTGGAAGAGTATAACGGATGGCCTAATGTAGCTGTTAAATAATGTGCTGTGTGTGTGCGTGTGTGTGTGTGCGCGCGCCTGTATGTATGCGTGTGTGTTTCAGACGTACGGCAGGATCTTCAGGGTGGTGGAGCCGAAGAGAGCTCGGCTGCAAACGGCCAGGACTCAGCTGGAAGAAAAACAGGCCGCACTCGCTGCCTCCCAGGCCAAGCTTAAAGAGGTGAGGGGGGTGTGTGTGAGAGGCTGTGTGTGTGTGTGTGTGTGTGTGTTTGTATGTGAGAGAGAGAGAGAGAGAGAGAGAGAAACTGACTGGGGGAGGTGAGGAAGTTTCTGAGATAATTTATATGTACAGATAGGGGTGTTTGTAGATGGAGAGATGATAATATTTGGGGATATATCACTGGGCTGGTTACAAGTGAGTAGAGATAGTATATGCAGGTTTCTCTATGTTTGGGGATAGAGATGGTATGTGTAGGTTTCTCTGTGATGGTTTTTCAGTGTTTTGGGATGGAGATGATGATGTGTGTGGTTTTAACTGCATTTGGAGATAAAGGTAGTGTTGTGTGCAGGTTCTTTCCTGTTTGGGGATAGACGACAAAGTGATGCGTGCAGGTTTTTTGTGCTTTTGGATGTAGATGGTGATGTGAGCGAGTTCCTCTGTGTTTGAGGATAAAGACAGTGATTTTTGCAGGTTCCTCTGAGTTTGGAGTGGAAATGGTAATGTGTGCGGGTTCCCGTGTGTTTGGAGTAGAGATTGTAATGTGTGTGGGTTCCCCTGTGTTTGGAGTAGAGATAGTAATGTGTGCGGGTTCCCGTGTGTTTGGAGTAGAGATTGTAATGTGTGCGGGTTCCCCTGCGTTTGGAGTAGAGATGGTAATGTGTGCGGGTTCCCGTGTGTTTGGAGTAGAGATGGTAATGTGTGCGGGTTCCCGTGTGTTTGGAGTAGAGATTGTAATGTGTGCGGGTTCCCCTGCGTTTGGAGTAGAGATGGTAATGTGTGCGGGTTCCCCTGTGTTTGGAGTAGAGATGGTAATGTGTGTGGGTTCCCGTGTGTTTGGAGTAGAGATTGTAATGTGTGCGGGTTCCCCTGTGTTTGGAGTAGAGATTGTAATGTGTGCGGGTTCCCCTGCGTTTGGAGTAGAGATGGTAATGTGTGGGGGTTCCAGTGTGTTTGGAGTAGAGATTGTAATGTGTGCGGGTTCCCTGTGTTTGGAGTAGAGATTGTAATGTGTGCGGGTTCCCCTGTGTTTGGAGTAGAGATTGTAATGTGTGCGGGTTCCCCTGTGTTTGGAGTAGAGATTGTAATGTGTGCGGGTTCCCCTGTGTTTGGAGTAGAGATTGTAATGTGTGCGGGTTCCCCTGTGTTTGGAGTAGAGATGGTAATGTGTGCGGGTTCCCCTGCGTTTTGGCAGGTGGGAGATAAGCTGGACCAGTTGAGGAGGGATTATGAAGAGAAGTTGGCTCAGAAGGAGCAGCTGCGTATTAAATCTGAGGACATGGAGCTGAAGCTGGACCGGGCCGCCAAGCTGGTGTCAGGCCTGGCCGGGGAGCGCGTCCGCTGGGAGGAGACCGTCAAGGTACCCCTGTCCTGGAGCAACGAGCCCCGTGCAGTACATACCCCAAAAACCTACTCTGTGTTACCCTGCATTACATTATACCTTATAACCCGCACCTCACACTATACATGACATCACAAGCTGGGATGTAGTGTGTGTTTCATCACACTTCCTATGCAAAAAATGCCTGCCATGATACACTGGCCTGTACAGACATAGAAGCTCAGAGTAGGTGAGCTGATCTGGGGTCAGGTTACCCCCCTGTCTGTATGTGAAGAGTAAATGTGTTCCTCTGAATCCTTATGTGGACAGGGCTCTGTGTTTGTTTTATACACTGACTGCTTCACACTCTTGTCCATTAACATGCAGTGTGTTTCCTCAGCAATGTTATACATACTAATACGTGAAAACACCTGTCAGGCAATATTGTATTAGCCAAAGAGTGAACCATGTCCCATTATCTGCGATAAACACTCAAGAAGCATTATTGTGCATCCCCATGCCCATTGTGCATTCAGCTACGTCACACAGTCTTCTAAACCTGCCTGTCTTGTGTCTCTGTTTGCGTGTATATGTATCTGTGTGTGTGTGTGTGTGTGTGTGTGTGTGTGTGTATGTTTGTGTGCTGGTTTGCATATCAGGGTCTGGAGACTGATATGGGCTTCCTGGTTGGAGACTGCCTGCTGGCTGCAGCCTTCCTGTCATACATGGGCCCCTTCCTGTCCAGCTACAGAGATGAGATGGTCACTAACATCTGGATGAAAGAGGTACACCTGTCACTGTCTTATTTCTGTCTCTCTCTCTTTCTCTCTCTCTTTCCCCTCCTCTCTCTCCTCTCGTTCTCGCCTGCTCACTCTCTTTCACACACACACACACACACACACACACACACACACTCACTCTCACACACGCAATTACACACACAAACCCACTCTAATATTTTCTCTCTTACACTCTTTCTCAAATTCAATTTCCTATATTGGCTGAGCAAACACACAGTTTCTCATATCGTATCCGCTGGAGAGACAGAAGCCAAACCGCCGTGTCATAAAACTACTGATACTACAGGAAATATTTTGCATATGGAGAAATTGAAGCGTAGCCAGCAAAAACAATATTATGGGATAGAATACAAAATTAAACAGGAGGGGAGTGCGTAATAATGAAATTTGCTCATCGTCATATTGAAAGCGAGTGTGGATGTCGGGGCCATTTGCTCGGTTGTTGTTTGTCTGTGTGCCAGGTATCAATAACCCATCCTGTCAGTGCGGCAGAACACGCTTTCTCCCAGGAGCACGAGCAGTTGGGGGGGGAAACAGTAGATTGATTAGTGTTATTGTTTCTCACCTCATCTCAAACTCGCCTTTGTCTTAATCGCATTGGGCTATAAAACACAGCTCTGGGCTCTCTTTGGCCCCAGTCCCCCTCTTGTGTGTCCTCCAGGTCGCCACGTTTTTCTGGCTGAGTCACGCTTTCTCAAAGCTCGCCTTTGTTCGATACCTTTCCACAGCTGCGAGGCAATCTGTCTGCTTCTTTTTTGGGGGGTAGCTGCTAATGGCTCCTCTCTCCGGTTTGCCTTGATTTTTTTTTTTCTCCTTTGTGCGCAAATCTCAGCGGCTCAGGCAATTTTGTTTTTGTTCCGCTGTAATTACGCGCAGTCTCATTTGCTGAGGAGGAGAGAAGCTAAATTGCACAGAGCCTTCCTAGCGCTTACGCGACTGAAGGTGGTGAGCCACCCGTGTGCATTGCTGATAGGAATAATTTGTTTTGGCCTAATTCTGTTTTCCTCTGTACGTATTTATATAGAAAATGAATGAGGAAAAGAGGGCGTAATGGTTTATTCGGCACATCAGAGTGGATGGATATTGTTTGCTTGACAGCCATTTTCTTGGGATTGCACGAGGGGAAGAGGTAGTTTTTCTCAAGATAAAGCAAGATAAACTCTAGAACAATCGTTTAGAATTATGGAAAAATGAACATTTGAAAGAGGCTGTAATTTTAGGGGGCTGTAAGGTTTCTCTGTGCGATCTCCTTCTCTCTCCCTCTCTCTCCTTCTCTCTCCTTCTCTCTCCCTCTCTCTCCCTCTCACTCCCTCGCAGTTCGAGGCCCTGCAGGTGCCCTGCTCCCCGTCCTTCAGTTTCGCTTCGTTCCTGTCCCAACCCACCACAGTGCGCAGCTGGAACATCCAGGGCCTCCCATCCGACGCATTCTCCACCGAGAATGGCGTCATCGTCACCCGTGGCAACAGGTCAGGCTGGCTCCCTCTGATGCGTCATGTCTGTCCGTTCTCTGAGCAATCGGCCAATCAAATCACCCCCCCACCCGGCTTGCTGCTGACCAGGCTTTGATCACTGGAAATAATAGTGTTCATGTTCAGGATGTTGTGTGGATCCATTTAATCCCAATGCAAAAGAGAATAGTCAGAGTAAAGGTAACCTGACAATGTAAAACCAGCAAAAAAGATGAAAAGAGTGCTTATGGGAAGAAAGCAAAGAACAGATACAAAAATTTTGCATTTTCTGTGTTAGGAGGTGATAACAGCCTTATAAGCAACTGTTGTTTCAAGCTCGCCTCAGAGGAGGTTGTATTTTTGGGAATGAAGCATTTTGGGGAAACAGGGTGTAATTAAATGGCTCGTACTTGGGCTGCGCAACCATGTTTCTGGGTGTCCAGGTGGGTTTTCCGTCAACACGAGCAGAGCAGCACTCATTCACTGCAGCCAGAGAGCCGCATTAAACCGCTAAGTAGCACGATCAGGCTGTGCCAAATTGGGGATGAAATAAAAATCTGTGGGATGGTAGGTCTGCAGGAGCAGGTGCTGGTTTCGAAAGTGAAGCGCTCGGCAGAATGTGGGCAGTTGTGTTGAGTTTATTAGAGCCCCTCTCCTCGCGTAAGTCTGCATCAGACTATGGCCTGTATACCCGCATGAGAACTGACTCACAGCACTGATGCTCGCTGGAACCATGAAGATGCTAAATTGCCGTCTCCAGGAGAATCAGCTAATTGTTCCTCCTCCTCACCGAGAGTCGCGCTCTAATTAGCCTTATTAGAGTGATTAATGCTGTGCATTGTATTGTTTCAGGACAGGAACAATGCAATTCTGGAAAAGTATTTAATGAGCAATTCTGCTGCAATAATGACACAAATGCGCAGTGAAAGGGTTTAAACATTGGCAACAGTAATAACTGTTCATTTTTTTTTTCCAGAGGCAATGTACTGCACATTTTCATAGTGCTAATCCTTTATGCATCGTCCCTCTCTCTCCCACAAGTGACGTCACAGTCGCGTGAGCATAAATACATTATGAGAGGAGAAGGCAATTTACTGTAGCACAGTGAAACTAGTTACGTAGTGCACTGGTTACCAGCACTATTACAAGCCATTTGTGGTTATAGAACTCGCAATAACGGCACTGATATCTGAAAAATGTTTCATTTCCATCATTTATGTAATCGATAATGTAAAGATTTTGTGTTTCTTTGCTTTTCCAAACTAATGAACGAAATGTGCTGATGCACTATAATGATCCTTGCAGATTTCAGCATATTTGCCTTCATTTTAATTGACTATGCCAAACCCTTCAGCTTTTAGACTTGGAGCTGGTTAGTAGTTACACAAAGCTTAATGTGAAGTCAAAGATGTGAAGGTTTAGTTATCCCAGAATGCACAAGTGTCTTAACACAGACTAAAAATGAAGCAGTTTTTATTGAGAGAAAGAAAGAGGTATAGATTTGGTCAGTCCAATTTGCACTGCTTTTGTATATAACCATGGGACTCATTCATCCTTTGACCTTAGTTTCATTTTGGACATGATCTGTAGGCTTTAGGTAACTGGATTGTTTCACCACAAGGTGGCAAAGGTATCACATAGACTCACTGCTTTGGTATGTGAGATAAATACTGTTAGAAATGGGTCCACTTCTGCAAAAAATTGCTACCCTGACTCATCGTCCACCTTGCACTTACAGGTCATTTACTTCCCTAAGGGAGCATGCAGAAAAAAAAAAAAAAACTACTTTTTATCCCAAGCGACATAGCAGTATGAACAGTATGTTCCCTTGGTAAGTAAAACTTAGAAATTAGAAATGAAAGTAAAACATTTACCCTTTGACCATGGCTTCATGGAAATTACGTGGAGTCACATGATACGAAGCTTTCAGAATCCTGACAACGTGGTCAGCGCCACAGGACGACTCACGTGCGCCGGTCGAATGGTGTTGATTTCAGACCCTGGCTGTTTGTAAACATGTACCAGGACCCTTGTAAACAGTTAAATGATACAGTGCATGAGACAGCATCAGCATAAAAGCGCATAAGCAAGAACCTGACAGCAATAGATCTAATAAAAAGGCTCAACATAAGCGGCTAGTTTGACTGGTAAGCGAAAATTGGGGAGCAGCAGGGCATCGTTCTGTAGTCAGAGGCTGCTCCTCTGCTTCTTGACTCTTGAGTGAGCGAAACACAACCACTGTTCTGTTGTACGCAGAGCATGGAAATCAACTAATTTGCAACGGTTGACTCGCTTGATCCTCCCGACTAAACTATTGTTAGTATTACTTCATACTTAAATGTTTTCAAGACTCAAAGGTGTACAAACTTACTGGTTGGGCCATTGTTGATGCTTTGAATGGAACCCCTCCATGCTATTAACAGGTCGCGGTTGCAGCATTGATGGCGAATGTCTGCCTTTTTACTTTTGTTTCTTTTTAAATATGATTACTTATCAATGGAACATATTATTTCACTGTCGTGTTGCTGGGGACGGAAGGTACCCCTTTTAGTTTTAAAGATACTCTGCTGCACCTTAATGAATGTAGATCTACCGTTAGTGTTGGGGACCACCTTAACCCTTAGAGCGCTAAATGCAATTATTATTGCTCAGGGATGCAAGATATCAAAATCAAAGCTGCAGGGGAGCTCTTTTAAAGAAGTTGCCACGTGATAGGTTTTCAACAGCACAAGATCATTTATTCAAAAATTCTTTGAGAATTTATTTCAGCACTCTAAGGGTTAAGTTTATAACCCTGCTGTGGGTGTTTGCAGTTTAGTTTTGCTGCTGCGTTAACTTTTCCTCGAGTCTCGCTCACTCTGACAGGGTTTTTGTCTCTTTCTGTTTGTCTCTCCTCAGATGGCCTCTAATGGTCGACCCTCAAGGACAGGCACTGAAGTGGATCAAAAACATGGAAGCAGAGCGAGTGAGTGCCGCCGATTTACATATTCACCGCCGTTCTCTCCCTGGGCGCTCCCGCTCTTTACCGCCTCTCTTTCATGCTGGATGTATTCCAGGCAGCAGCGCGCGGCGCAGCGCTCTGCGTTCGCCTAGGCCTGGCGCCACACTGGGAATCGCGCTACCCAGAATTCCTAATGACTCGACATGGAGTACAGTGCACTTACTTGTGCTCCGCTGGGGGAGGTGTAAGAGTTATACATGCGTCTGATCACCGGTCATCTAGCCCGCTGACTCCTGGTCAGGGTTGTAGGGACGGCGGGAGCGTATCCCAGCATGCAATGGGCAATTACAGGAACTTGCCCTGGCCGGATCACCAATTTATTGTAGAATCTCACCCCATTCACTCACAGAGTCATACCTGCAGGCAATTCAGAGATAGTGATTGGGCTGGGATGCTTGTCCCTGTGCCGGGGTTAACACTGGAGGTCACCTAGAAAGCCCTCGCAGACACTGTAAGGACTCAAGCCAGATTCGAACCTACAGTCTACTCACCGGGTGGAGACAGTGCTGTCTGCCCCACTGTGCCGCCCTTATTAAATATTGCCGTTATCATCGAATAATCAACTCGTAAGGAGACTGAGAGACACACCCCCTTGGGCAGCGGATTGTCATGTCTGTACGCTGCCCATATATGGGCCTCCCAGTGTGGTCAGGGCTCATTGGCACTTACTGCATTATGATCTGTTCTCTGTGCGTAATTTTGAATAAACTAAGAATTCACGTAATGGGGGTTTCAACATAACGTTCCTTAGAAAGAAGTAGCGACAGCAAATGGTTCCTCTAGTATTTTGGGTAACTTGACAAGAGAAAAGTCAATATTTAAGTAGGTCTATTTTTTTAAATTTGGCATCTCCAATCCCACCGGAATCTGGAATGCCTGATTAGAGAACTATGTTCACAAGCTTGCTCGTATGCGACCCCATGTTGCCATTTCGAGAGAGCAAAGACAGATTCCAGCTCTTCTCTGAAGCACGCGGCTGTGAGCCGCTGCTTCTGTTTGATGCTCATAGCTTGAAACTTTGCTTGCTCAGAATGAGGGCGGAGGATGTCCGAACATGTGCAAGCTTAGAACGTTACTGGCCAACAGGAGGCACTGTTGCAACGAATAATGCTGTTACTCAGCAATTCCGGTCTCTCCCAGTTAATTTCCCTGCAGCGTGAAGCCAATCGTTTGCTGCACTGAAAAGGCTACCGACCACTGCCGGTGCTGTTAAGACCAGGGATCGAACCCAGGTCGTGGCGGTCACTACTGCTCCACAATGCGGTGCCTTAATTGAGCGAGCTAACCCGGTAGCCTAAGTAGATCATTTCTAATCATTGTGATAATCCACTCATCTCTTTATTATCAAACCTCCTCATTCCTTGTTAGGGGTGTTTGTAGGCGAGAGTCCTGGTGAGTGTGCAGTAGGTAAGAGGTGGGAACACGAATTGGACTGGGTACGAATTTATCGCTGGGCTCAGTGTGATACTAATGGTCTGCTTTTATATTTGATCTCCAATATTGTGTAACCACTTACAGTCCAATCGGGTCCCCCGGTGTGTGGTAGCCCAGGGTCGAGAGTGATCAATGTGCCCGTGGCGCCGTACGGCGCTGTGTGGAAATACCGGCCCAGCACAGAGCCTGCCTTTGAGCTTCTGTCGATATGACGAGCGCCGCACAGTTCAATGGGAATTCAATTGAAGCAAGTCTACTGATATTTCTCTCTCCAGACGCGATGTTCCTTCACCTTTAACTGGTATTTCTCCCTCCATCTCCAACTTTTTCTTCTATAGTTTTCATTCCGACGGCTATTCTCTCTTCATCGATTTCTCCGAACGGTTTGTTTCCACCCTGTTTGACACACTTTCTTCTCTGTGTGTAAGCGACCGCAAACACGCGTATAATACCGCGACGTGGAGGAGCGCTTATAGCCTGGTCGGACTGTGACTGAGGCCTTTTAATCATTAGCACTTAGACTCTCCGGGTCGCTGTGTCGGGCGCTTGCGTCGACCTTGTCATGCCCCCCTCAACCCCCCCCCCCCCCCGTGCCTTTGTTCCTGTCTTTTCTCGTTCGCCCGTTTTCAAAAGCGCTGACCTTTTCCGCAGCATTCCGCTGCTATCGAGCCGATGGACCTTTAAGCGCGCGGTAACGACGCGGGCGAGCGCTGGCATTTAGGGACATACTTTGAATTGTTTGATGCTGACGGCCTGTCGTTTCTCTCCCCCCTCCCTTCTTCTCCAGGGCCTTAAGATCATCGACCTGCAGATGCCCGACTTCCTGAGAACCCTGGAGAACGCGGTGCAGTTCGGGTCGCCAGTCCTGCTGCAGAACGTTCAGGAGGAGCTGGACCCCGCTCTGGCGCCCATCCTCAACAAGTCCCTGACGCGTGTCGGTAAGCCCCTCCCCTCCTCCACCCCCCCACCCCACCGCTCGCAAACCCCTCTGAGTTCCCAAAACATTCTCTCTGGTGGGGTGTTGGGGCATAACTGTCAGTTATAGCGGTCTCATTCACACCGCACCGAATCAAATCGTACTGCCACTTATTGCTGTTTATCGTGTCATGTCAATGTAAGGCAGAGGTGCTCAAAATTTTTCCAGCATACTGCTTCAAAAAGCAAAAAAAGTTGCCCCTCATCCCAGTAAAATTGGATTTCATTTATATCAATCGTAAACAGTTCAGGCGATAGAAGAAATGATTCAGGTTAGCAAAATGGCCTTCTTACATCAGGGCACTTTAGTCGTTTATGTCGCCACTTGAATCACATTCCTGAAGTGTTAGATGTGCTCATCATCCGCACCCCCCTGCAGTGACTCTGTACCCCCCCTCCGAGTTTGAGTACCACAGTCTTAACCCTTTAACCGCCTGCTCGACCTTTTGGTAGAGTACTGTATTTAATTGAAAGATGTGTCGAACTTAACCTGATTGAGATATCTCTTACACTTGTTTGTGGTATGTTATACTGAAAAAAAATCCAATCAGTTAAGTTTAACACTTCTTTCAACTTCAGACAGTGACTCAAATCTGCTTCACCTAAATGTTGAGCGGGCAGTTAAAGGGTTAAAGGAAGAGAGGCTCAGAAATCAGGCCTACTCAACCCTGGTCCCAGAGATCTACTGTCCTGCTGGTTTCCATTTAACCCCCACAGCTGACACTAATAGTTAACAGCTGGATAAAGTCCCCAGTTGCTGAATGAGGTGTGCTTTGTCAGGGTTGGCCTGAAGTCCTACTGGACCAGTGGGTAGATCTTCGAGAGCAGGGTTGGCTGTCGTCTCCTCCAAGCCTTTTCCCTTAATCTATAACCACATGACACGGTTTATCGCAGTTAGACGCAGAGTGATGTGATTAGGTGCATGAATGCGACTGTAAGATTTGACAGTTATGCCCCTACTGCGCCCCCTCTGACACTCAAGAGATTACTTAAAAATGAACAGGACAACTGAAGTGTGACAGGTGTGTTAATTGACCCTTCACCATCTCAAAATGTCTAAATTGGTGGTTTGTTGTGCAGATTTACGAATCGTCGCACCGCAGATCTGTCCGCGTCAGGCCAGTGCGGCTGTACTGTGGTGTTTGCAGTCATCTGTGGTGTTCACTCCCAGCTCGATCTGTTCCTGTACACCAGGCATCTCCAACCCTGTTCCTGGAGAGCTAGCATTCTGAAAGTTTTCACTTCAACCAAAGCAAAATGCACCTCATTTACCAACCAGAGATATGGAAGAGCTGCTAATCAGCTAAATCAGGCGTGTTGAATTAGGGGCGGAGCAAAAAACTACAGGGTGGTAGCTCTCCAGGAAGTGCGTTGGAGACCCCTGGTGTACACAGGCACCACAGTCCTGAACAAAAACCCCCTCACCCCTGCGCAGTCCCGTGCTTTACTAACCGCTGCGTCCTGACCTGCGTCTGCCACAGGGGGGCGCCTGCTGATCAAACTCGGGGACAAAGAGGTGGAGTACAACCCCGACTTCTGCTTCTACATCACCACCAAGCTGTCCAACCCTCATTACACCCCCGAGATCTCCACCAAGACCACCATCGTCAACTTCGCCGTCAAGGAGCAGGTTAGCACATTAGTGCTGCTCCTGGGGAGATGATTCAGGGTGTATGTGCGCCTCTGTGTGTGTGTGTGTGTGTGTGTGTGTGTGCGTGTGTGTGTGTGTGCGCGTGTGTGTGTTTGTGCACGGATTTGTTCGTGTGCGCTTGTCAGACTGACTCATTCCTGAAATGATTGTATGTTGAGGACATTTAAGTCTCATGCAATGATTATATGATAAAAACTACAGTGAAATTTCCACCTTCTTGTATTTGCTAGAGCCAAAGCTAGTGTATGTTGCGCTCCAGGGTTTGTTTCTTGTGGTTAAACGCTGTATGTGTTAAGTTTGCGTATTTTGTGTGCGTGTTTGTGTGTGTTTATCTGCATGTGTGTGTGTATTTTTATGAACGTACGTTTTTATTCTGCATGCGTGCGTGTGTGTGTTGCTATGCGTGTGTGTCTATATACACGCGTGCATATGGGCATATGTCTGCTTATTCATGTGCATGTTTCTGTTTTTTATGCATGTGTGTCTGTGCTTGTATGCACGTGCATGGATGTCTGTTCGTGTGCTTGCGTGTCTGTGTGCATATGTATTCACATGTGCTTGCGAATGGATGTTTGCTCATGTGCGTGCATGTTTGCGTGTGTGTCTGGTCACGTGCATGTATTTGTGTCAGTGCAGCTCAGTGCGTGTGCGTGCATGTTTGCATGAGCGTGTCTGGTCACATACATGCATTTGTGTCTGTGCAGCTCAGTGCATGTGCGTTCATGTTTGCATGAGCGTGTCTGGTCACATACATGCATTTGTGTCTGTGCAGCTCAGTGCATGTGCGTTCATGTTTGCATGTGCGTGTCTGGTCACATACATGCATTTGTGTCTGTGCAGCTCTGTGCATGTGCGTGCATGTTTGTGTGTGCGTGTCTGGTCACATGCATGCATTTGTGTCTGTATAGCTCTGTGCATGTGTGTGCATGTTTGCTCATGTGCTTGCATGCATGCATGCATGCATGCATGTGCGTTTGTGCATCAGGGTCTGGAAGCCCAGCTGCTGGGGATTGTGGTGCGGAAAGAGCGCCCAGAGCTGGAGGAGCAGAAAGACTCTCTGGTGATCAACATCGCCACCGGCAAGAGAAAGCTGCAAGAACTGGAGGACGAGATCCTCAGGTAACCCCCCCCGTCAGGGCACGGCGCTCCTGTGCGCAGCGTCGACTCCTCTGCCTACAAAGGGCTGCGGCGGTCTCATCGTTCAAGGTGAACTGCGTGTAAACACTCGCAAATTGAGGTCGACCGTCTCCGCTTTGATCTCATGCTCATTGTTTTTCAAATCCAGTGCGCCGGAGCGCGGCGCCGCTGAGCAAAATGATTGTGTCACCGTCCCAGGACTTATGGGCCTCACCACCAGGTGTATATTTATAAATACACGGTGAGCGATTCCTCCCTCGCGGGGAATAGGATCGCGCAACGCACGACTCACCTCTCAGTCGTATTTCATTCCCGGAGATTACATTAGAGTTTGGCTGAGACCGCGACAGGGTATGAAAGGTGTGCTCGTATAACCAGCTCAGACTGCAGAAGGAATGTGTGTACACAAGACGGGCTGAGACTGTAAAAAGAAATGAGCGTTGTTTAATCTACAGAGGAGCCGGCGATGACAGGCTCGGCAGACGGCTGCGCGCTCCGTTTGATTAACTCGAGCGAGTCGGCGGCGACGCACGAGAGGAAGTCTTTTCCCCGTGTCTCTCAAACCTCCCATCACCCCCTGCTGTTTGATGATTAGGAGATATTTTATATAGCTCTATCGTGTTTAGCGTCTCCTGCGTCCTTATCCCTGTTAGGAAACCCATGTCTCCTGCTCGTCCTGACACTTTGGCTTGATGAAGGGCGTGCAAAGAATCGCTAATTGTCACTTGAGAGCACGGGAGGGGGGAGGGGTGGGGCGGTACATGTTTTATCCCAAGGTGTACAAGGTGCAAGGTGACACTTTCTTCTGCGAACCCGTTCACGGAAGAATTAATGCGAGTGTGCATGCAAATCCGTCTTTGAAGATCACTGCTTATTATTCACTTTCCGCACGGTTCCCAGTGAATGTTGGGGCCTTTGTATTTTTCAGAGATAATTCTGAGAAATATTAAACATCCCCTGATAAGAAAATCAAGTTTTTCCTGGTTTTTAGAAAGATAATTTAGTTTTCCTTCTGCCTAACATGTGACAAAACAGAAACTACATTGTCTCTGTGCTGTTGCCGTAGCGCCTGTCATTTTCATCAACGACCCGTTTTCATTCTTTGCCCCTGATGACATCATAAAGGGGATTCATTTGTTAATTTCGCCCAGTATTGAGCTGTTTCGGCAGCCCTTGTTTATTTTGCGCTTCAGTGAGACAGCCAATCAGAGAAGAGCCTTATTTTCGCTGACACTTCACTCACTTGAAATAGCAGGCAGTTATTGAGGAGAGAAATTAGATTGCAGACTGGCTTCTAATGCTGAATTAGTGGTTTTTTCCCTGCAAACATCAAAACCTTTTTTTAACTGACTCCAGGGCATTGTCTTCTATTGTTAAAATAGTGTAATATGGGTTTTTCAAAAACTGTAATCAAAAGCTTCATGCAGTTTTAAAATGGCTCACTACAAAGTTACTGTCCACCTTTTGTCTTGTTTAGATTTAATCTTCTTAGTATGACCTGAATAGCAGCTTGTGTCAAGTGGGTTTCTCTGAAGCCTTGTTGGATGTGATGTGAGGGTAAATTGCTTGTAAGTGAGCAGAATGTCGCTTGTCAGGTGCTTTCCTGCTATTTTCTCTGATGACTGACCAAATTTGCCTGTAGTTACTCACTTGAGAACAATCTCCAGATTTCAAAACGGGCAGAAAACAGTCATTTATAGATTTTCATGAGCACGAACAGTTATTTTTATGTGGAGATTACATTGTCAAATGGGTTATCAGTGCTGGTAAATTGTCACTCTAATATTGTGGTTTGTATTTCCAGGTGGAACCCCCCTGGAAATTAAATCTTAAATTCTCTTTTATCTATCTTTCATTGGTCCTTGGGGATATACAGTATATTTGCACAAAGTAGGAGAAGATGACTGCTTTTTCCAAAAACAATTTACAAATCTAAAGATTTTCCTTTCCTAGAGGCTGGATATAAACTGGGCATGACACTTTTTCATCCCAAAGTAACATCACATTGTACGCGAGTTATTCGCCTAACTTCATCAATAATGAGCTCAAACAAGCACAGAGTTGATGTCAATCACCCCTCCCACATCAGAAATGTTCAGTAAATGTTCACTAATGAGGCTATTTGGCTATCTTTGATATTATCATCCCTCGGCATATAATGCGGGGGATATTGCTATCGCTCTTTCTGTCTGTCTGTCTGTAAAAATTTTTTAGCCTGGAGCAAAACTTGAAAACTGTTTGATATTTTCCCATAAAACTTGGCACACATACAGCATCAACCTGGATTGTGCCTTTTGATATTTTTGAATTTTCATATCGCTTGACCACAAGGTGGCGCGATGACGACAAATGGCCACCATCAGCCAATCACATTTTAGCATCCTTTGTTTTCTTTGACCTGTCATGGATCGTCATGGAACTTTCCAAGATTATTTGGAATGTATGAAAGCCTAATCAACCTTATGCTGGAGTGCTGCCTTTTGCTATTTTGGAATTTTTCACTTTTCAAATTTTAAGGGGGCTGGGTTGGGGCGGACTGGGGAAAATGCCATCTCCTGGTGGCTCTGGTTACAAATTGTATCATACGTATGTTATTTTTTTTTCCTTTTAAACTTATTTGGATGCTTCAGAAACAAATATCATTTTTGAAATGTCTTGCAATTTTAAAGATTGATTCTCTGTTCCCAGGGACTTAAGATAAATGTTTGGTTTCTGGATTTTGCAAGCATATACGTCCATCACCTGTTTTTTTTTTTTTCAGCTACAAGTCAAAAACTGTACCATCGATTTGACCTGGCTCCTCGCTCATCAAAATATTGATGTTTTTTTCCAGATTGGCTGGCAATTGTTTTCTTTTTTGGGATTTTTTCCCTTTTTATCCCCCACTCTGAACACAGCTGAACTGTTTAGCTCACCGCAAAGCGACCTGCTCCCGTCTACTCACGAGCCAGTGCCTCCAACTCACAAGAGGACGAGCCTTCACTTCTTTACACTATACAGTCGCACCACCAATTACACACTGCCTCTGCTGTCAAAGGATCACATAGTCCGTTTACAATTTAGTTTGCACAGCTACGTGTTCCTGGCCGACCAGAAGTGGTTGCTACAGAGCGATGAACTAACAAATTTTAACCGGCTTAACCCCTGTTATCCCTGCGGAGGCTGCGTCAGTTGTTGCCTGGCCTATGCAGACCTCCAGCCACGCCCGATAATGGCGTGGCTGGGATTTGAACACCCAACCACAGCACTCCCAGACAAACATGAGAGCACCTTAGTGCCATCAAGGTTAAATCTAATTTCTCCACGCTAAGTTTCTGTTTTTCGTCAAATGATATTACGGTGCACTTAATCATTAGCGCGGATCTGTTTGTTTGCTTTTTATTTAATTATAGAATTCCTGAGTGTTTCCTCCATATATTACTCAAGTGACAGTGTTAGTTTTTTTTTACTGTCATTTTCCAGATCATTGGAGGACAACAAATGATCCCACTTGACATTTTCCAATTCAATCTCATAATCAGACCCCGTCTAAGAGAAATTTTCGTAATTCAGAGTTTGTCTTACCTGGAAAATGTGGCCTCTTGTGCATCCTGACTTTCCATGTATTTGTTCTTGACTTGTGCACACAGTTTAAGCTGGAGTCTCCCATGAGAATCATTAGTTCTTCGCAATCTCATTCTTCTGAGCTAAATAGGCATTCCAGAAATTCACCATGAAGAGATGAATTAGTTACATTTGCGAAGACAGTTGACTTGAATTGACTGTCAAGACTCTGATAAACAAAAAAATTTGACTGGAGACAGAAAACTCTAAACTACTGAAGTGAAGTTCGCTGTAATTCTTTTTTGAGTGGGAAGCACATTTGCACAAATACGTTTTATGAAAACTGATAAATTCCTAATAGGCTCATTGTTTGTGTGTTTTTGTGTGGATATGTGTGTGTGTGTGTGTGTGTGTGTGTGTGGGCGTGCGCGTGCTGTGGTGGCGTACAGGCTGCTGAACGAGGCGACGGGCTCGCTCCTGGATGACGTGCAACTGGTCAACACGCTGCAGACCTCCAAGGTCACTGCCAACGAGGTGACAAAACAGCTGGAGAGCAGCGAGAAAACGGAGATCGAGATCGACACGGCCAGGGAGGTGAGCGCTGAGGAGGAGGAGCAGGGTGGGGGTGAGGGTGAGGGAGGAGGGGCAGGGGGAGAGGTGGTGGGGATAGAGGGGTGAAGTAAGGGGAGTGTGTTTGAACATCTGTGATGATGCACCGTGATAGGGAGCAGGCTGCTGTTAGCATGAGGGCCAAGCTGTTTAATTTCCTGTCCTTACAGGCTTTTGGCAAACGCTAAAGCCGCTTTCACACCGCATGCGAAACAAATTTTTCGCACGACAGATTACATTCAAAGTCAATGCCAAGACGCGAAACGCGCATATTCGCGTCTTGGCATTGACTTTGAATGTAATCTGTCGTGCGAAAAATTTGTTTCACGTGCGGTGTGAAAGCGGCTTTAGTCTTTACTTGAAACATAGTTTTTGTGTGATTAATAATATATATATGTGCTTGTGTGTGTATGTATGTGCGTGTGTTTCTCAGTGTGGGTTTGTGTGTACGTTTCTGTGTGTGTGTGTGTGTGTGTATATGCACGTGTGTACATGGTCTTGCGTTTAAGCGTATGTGCATGTGTTTGTGTGTGTGTGCGTGTGTGTGTAGGAGCAGGTTTGTGTGTACATGTCTCTGTGGGTGTGTATATGCGCATATTTGTGTGTTTGTGTGTGTGTGTGTGTGTGTGTGTGTGTTTGTAACTGTGTTCATGTGTATCCCCAGGGTTACCGGCCTTGTGCCCAGAGGGCCTCTATCCTGTTCTTTGTGCTGAATGATATGGGGAGAATGGATCCCATGTACCAGTTCTCTCTGGACGCCTATATCGACCTGTTCAACCTGAGCATCGAGAAGAGCCAACGCAGCCCCAAACTGGAGGAGAGGATCGAGTTCCTCAACGACTACCACACCTACGCCTTATACAAGTAACTCTCTCTTACCACACCTATGCCTTATACAGGTAACACTCTCTTACCACACCTACGCCTTATACAGGTAACACTCTCTTACCACACCTACGCCTTATACAGATAACACTCTCTTACCACACCTATACGCCTTATACAGGTAACACTCTCTTACCACAAGTAACTCTCTCTTACCCACACCTTATACAGGTAACACTCTCTTACCACACCTACGCCTTTTATACAGGTAACACTTCTACAGGTTACCACGCCTTTTTTATACAGGTAACACTCTCTTACCACACCTATGCCTTATACAGGTAACACTCTCTTACCACACCTACGCCTTATACAGGTAACACTCTCTTACCACGCCTACGCCTTATACAGGTAACACTCTCTTACCACACCTACGCCTTATACAGGTAACACTCTCTTACCACGCCTACGCCTTATACAGGTAACACTCTCTTACCACCTTATACACTCTCTTACCGCCTTGCCTTTATACAGGTAACACTCTCTTACCTTTATACAGGTAACACTCCTTACGCCTTATACAGGTAACACTCTCTTACCACGCCTTATACAGGTAACACTCTCTTATACAGGTAACAGGTAACTCTCTTACCACACCTACGCCTTATACAGGTAACACTCTCTTACCACACCTATGCCTTATACAGGTAACACTCTACCACACCTTACTTATACACACTCTCTACCACGCCTGCCTTATACAGGTAACACTCTCTTACCACACCTATGCCTTATACAGATAACACTCTCTTACCACACCTACGCCTTATACAGGTAACACTCTCTTACCACACCTATGCCTTATACAGGTAACACTCTCTTACCACACCTACGCCTTATACAGATAACACTCTCTTACCACACCTATGCCTTATACAGGTAACACTCTCTTACCACACCTACGCCTTATACAGATAACACTCTCTTACCACACCTATGCCTTATACAGGTAACACTCTCTTACCACACCTACGCCTTATACAGATAACACTCTCTTACCACACCTATGCCTTATACAGATAACACTCTCTTACCACACCTACGCCTTATACAGGTAACACTCTCTTACCACACCTATGCCTTATACAGGTAACACTCTCTTACCACACCTACGCCTTATACAGGTAACACTCTCTTACCACACCTATGCCTTATACAGGTAACACTACCACACCTCTTATACCACACCTTACCACACCTACTTTTTATACAGGTAACACTCTCTTACCACACCTACGCCTTATACAGGTAACACTCTCTTACCACACCTACGCCTTATACAGGTAACATTCTCTTACCACACCTACGCTGTGTGCAGGTAACACCCCTCTGTCGGAGTGTGCCCATAGGAGCATTCATTAATGCACTTGCATGTAGGTAGACCTGTCAGATGGTCGGAGACTGAAGGGGTGGTTGATGTTTAATGTATTTGTATATATGCGCACACAGGTACACCTGTCGCGGTCTCTTCGAGCGACACAAGCTGCTCTTCAGTTTCCAGATGTGCGTGAAGATCCTGGAGGCGGCGGGCAAAATGAACATGGACGAGTACAACTTCTTCCTGCGCGGAGGCGTGGTGTGTACCGGGCTGGGGTCAGAGGGCGAGTGGGGGCAGTGGAATCGGGAGGGCCTCAGGCATGGTGTTTTCGGGGGGGACGGGAGGGGGGGCATCACAGTCTACCATCCTCTGTCCTCCAATCAGAGATCATTTCTCTTGCTGAAGCACTGACTCCATTTACATACTGCCACTTGGTGCATCTTGAGGTAATTGGTCAGCTAAAAGGTCAAGTGTAAATGGATCCAAGAGGCATCCGGGCTGGATTTAAATTGGATTTAAATTGAGAGGAGTCATCAGATGAATTGTGGCAGCAAAGTGCTCAAGTGGTGATTGGATCGCTCTACAGAAGCTGACTGTCAGCTCTGCGCTCCGCCGAAAATATTACATCACCAGCCACGCCCACAGGCCTCGCCGCCTCCTGCACTGCAGCAGCCGGGAACTGACGCCGGCTTCTGCCTTAAATGATTCGCCACGGAAGCACCAGATTATCTGTCTCCTGCCATCTTAACACGAGGGCCACAATCTTGTTAAAACTCCCCTCCCCTCTAAAAACACAGCCAATAAACTGACTTTTGTGTTTTGTGAGGGAAATTGGCAGATCAGATTTGTATCTGTCTAGAAAGGACATGGATGGGGCCAGAAGTGTTTTTGGAATGTGGCTAAATCATATTCACGTATTCATATGAACGACACATGAAATAACTAGAGTGTAAGGATCTGCTATCGTGCGCCACAGAAGGCAGGGACCATGTGCATGGCTGCACACCGCACTGAAACGTCCTGAGAGCCAATCACCACACTAAGAAATCCTGAGAGCCAATCACCGCACTGAGAAATCCTGAGAGCCAATCACCGCACTGAGAAATCCTGAGAGCCAATTGCCTGCTTCGGTTCATGTCCATTTGTCTATTGTTGTAGGGATTTTCAAAAAACACTGAGGTTGAATGGAGGTGTATTTTTTCCATTTCCCTTTTAATGGCCACAATTTTATATTCTCTTTTGAGTGGTGAGCACTCGTTCTTGGTCTTATTCATGAGAAAATGTGAATAGGGCATTTTGTCGGAGCACCGCACTTATTTTTCTGGAGTTGGAGTGAATCGCAAATCGTGAATCACTTAGTGTTTTCCGCCTTTAATGACTCAGAAAAATGTGTTTCACCGACTGTCCCCTCACCTACAGTCATGCGATTTCCTTCTCTCTCTCTTAATTAAATTCAATTCAGTTGGCTTTATTGAAATGACATTTGGATCAAACCTGTCGCCAAAGTAGAAAGTTGCATCCAAAAAATTCTATATAAACAGTAACATTTATATGAAGTTTCAGTATAAGTAATTAAATAAGTATATTTCTCCTCTGTCCATCTGTCCTCTCAGGTCCTGGATAAGGAGGGACAAATGGACAACCCCTGCCCTGGGTGGCTGTCGGATGCCAACTGGGACAACATCACAGAGCTGGACAAGCTGAGCAGCTTCCACGGGATAATGGGGTCATTCGAGCAGTACCTCCGAGAGTGGAACCAGTGGTACACCAGCGATGAGCCCGAGACCGCCACTCTACCCGGTGTGTGCACGCGCATTTGCCTGGCCGTGTGTGTGTGTGTGGGTGCGTGCACGCATGCGCGTATCCGTGTGTGTGTATGTGCGTGTGCATATCGCGTGTGTGTGTGTGTCCGCGCACACCCGTGTGTGTGTATGTGTGTGTGTATGTGTGTGCATGGGCGCGAGTGTGTGTGCGTATGTGTGTGTGTGGTACGTGCGCGCGTGTGTGTGTCTGCGTGTGGGCGTGCATGTTTGTACGCGTGTGTGGGTGATCATGTTCATGTGGGTCTGTGCAGTTGCGCGCGTTTATTTTACCTTTGTGTGTGTGTATGTGTGTGTGTGCATGTGCGCGTGTGCGGGCGTGTGTGTGTGTGTGCGCGTGTTTGTACAAGTTTTTTTTAGGGGGTATGTAAGCGTGGATGTGCACGCTCGTGTTCGTGCGTGCGGCTATGTGATGGTGAATGTCTGACTTAGTGAATGAATTTGACGACTTAATGTTTTGATTTTAAAGAAACTGTATACTAAGGCCTGTTTTATACGTATAAGACACACGTCGCTAGACGTCTTTAGAAAACTTTCATGCTTTAATGAAGTGTCAAACAATGTCTGTGCTGCAAGCTGCCATCTCAGTGGTAATTATTCAGTAAATTTATTGATTGATAACCAACCAATCTTCTTGCTAAAGCTATTGTATTGACTTTCTGTATCCATGACAAATACCAAACTCTCGGCCTGTCCAGCCACTGAGAATATAAGACAACCAACGACGATGTCTGAGATGCTACAAATATTCAACAGATTTCAGACAGACGGACGACACTTATTTCTGTCTCTCTGACATCATTTTGGTCTTCAGACACTGTTGACAGACACATCTTTAAAAGCGTAAAACCGCCTTCACACTTGCTGACTAGAAATGTGCATAAAGTTACTGTGACCATCAGACAGTTCTTTCATTTATAATTCTGTGTAAAATTTCTGTCAGCTATTGAAACTGGAACTGAACATTTTTATTACTTCCGCCAGGAGGTTATGTTTTTGTTTTCATTTGTTAATTTATTTATTTGTTTGTCTGTCTGTCAGCAGGGTATCTCAAAAACGGCTGCATAGATTTTAACCAAACTTTGCCGGACGTGAAAGTAGCACAACAAGTGATTAAATTTTGGCGTATCTAGGCCAAAGTACAGCTGAGATATAGGCCAAAGTTCAAATCCAGCTATGCTGGCAGAGGTATGGGCTCTTGCGAGTCCAGCTCTAGTTTTCACTAAAATATTTTCCCTCTTTCTTCTGATTATATTAATTGCGGTTTTTAGTACTCCTGGATTAGCGAAGCTTAAGAGGGAGTGTTGTGATGTGACTTGAGTGTCATTCAATCAATAATCAATCAATCAATCAATCAATTTGCAGTTAGCACGACCACCGGCGGTAAGATAGATGTGATCTTGGTATGGATGACCGGTCCCTAATTCACAGACAGCTTATCCAGGATTTAACCGTAGTGTCACTTTGATTTTAATGTGCGTCCTCTCTGGCTGACTGTCTCCCTGTCTTCGTTTAGGCGAGTGGCAGAACTCGTGCTCCGAGCTGCAGCGCATGCTGATCGTGCGCTCCCTCCGCCAGGACCGAGTCTCCTTCTGTGTCACCTCCTTCATCGTCAACAACCTGGGCAGCCGCTTCGTGGAGCCGCCCGTCCTCGACATGAAGGCCGTGAGTCTCCCCCGACTGCCAGGCAATGCTGCGGGAATCTGCAGCTTCGGAGCCAAAATGGCCGCCATTAGTTGTAGCCACACAAGCTTCGTCATAATGTTTTTGTAAATGAATGTGTGGCTTTGGAGCCAAAATGTCTTCCATTGTTGTATACGCTTTGCTGTAGGAGCATCCCCTTTCGACAGAAAACCTTCCTCCTCTCTCCTGCTCTGCTTCAAGAGAACATTTTTTTGAGTACTGGAACACACGCAGTATTTGACGCAGTGACTTTGTGACCTGGCAGCCAAAATGGCAGCTGTTGTTACACAAGTTTTGCTGAAGTTCCACAGCGCTCTCTCTAATGGACGTGCTGCTAAGGGGCCAAAATGTCTGCCTTCGATAGGCACTGCCACTGTGCCCCACATTATGTTGTGAGTTACTTAGCTTGTCCTTTGAGATGTTGGCAGGAAGTTGGCAAATGATGAATGTGTTCAGCTCTTAGCGTGTTCCCCTGGGACATTCCGGAGTGAGTTCGCACCCCCTCCCTGTGTTAATGGCCTCAGTGTTCCTGTGTTGCAGGGTTTTAAGGTTGCCTGTTGTCCACTTGTTTTCTTGTATTACCCCCCCTCTCCTCCCCAGAGGTTAATGAGTTTTCTGTGGGTTGTTTGAGTGTCGCCAGATCTGGACTTTCTCCAAATGTCTCACTCAAGAGTTAAGGGGTTTGAAGGTTGCCAGATCTGAAATTGCATTCAGTTTCCCCATAATAGTTGATGCGTGTGCTTTGTAGGTTTTTTGAAGGCCGAACTTGTTTCCCTGCATATTAACCGTGGCTAATGTGTTTCCGTAGGGTGTCGAGGGTTGCCATGATTCTGCCTTACCCCCTGTTAATGAGTTTGGCTCAGGTTGTTTGAAGGTTGCCAGATCTTAGCTTGTTTCCCTGGGCCTTGCCCAGAGTTGATGAGTTTTCTTTAGCTCTGTTTGAGGGTTGGAAGACGGGTAGTTAAATCCCTTATGTGCCCATCATAGTCAGTGTTTTCCATGTGTTGTTTGAAGGTCACCTGTTCTGCACTTTTTTCTGCGCCTCGTTGAGAATTTGAGTTTGCCGTCAGTTGTTTGAGGGTCGCCAGGTGTGGACTTGTGTCTTCGTGTCTCGCCCCCCCGCCGACCAGGTCGTAGAGGACTCCACCACCAGGACGCCGCTGATCTTCGTGCTGTCCCCGGGAGTCGACCCAACGGGGGCGCTGTTGCACTTGGCTGAGAGCTCGGGGATGGCCGAGAGCTTCCACTCCCTGTCGCTGGGCCAGGGCCAGGCCCCCATCGCCACCCGCATGATCCAGGCTGGCGTGAAGAACGGTGAGACCCCTGAACCCCTCCAGATCGAAGCACCTCAGCACCTCAGAGTCCCGTCTGACCTCTGCACTCGCCTCACAGGAACGGCGTCTGGTGCCGTACGCAGTATATATTATGTGTAGAATTTTATAAAAAAATAATGGGGAATAATTGCAGCAGGGTTTTAATGGCGGATAATCGCTCCTAAGTACTGTGGATATTGTGGATATCTGAAAGGACAGTAAATAATTTTTCCACATATTATCAATGAGTGGGAGACGTGTCCTTTTATCAGGATAAATCACCCGGCATCCCGTCATCATCTGCATGGGGTCTGCGGGTAGGGAGTTATAACTTCACTCAAAATTAAAAGACATTAGAATCAGCCTCTCTCACTCTCTCTCTGACCTTTTTTTAAATTTCAAAATGCTTTATTGGCATGACGTACTTCCAAACACATATTGCCAAGACATAGTAATCAATCATAATAAAATAACATTTGAGTGCTAACAGTGAGTATAAATATGAGCATTAAATGGACATTTATACCCCCCCCCCTCTCTCACACAGGTCACTGGGTGTTCCTGGCTAACTGCCACCTCTCCCTGTCCTGGATGCCCCAGCTGGATAAGCTGGTGGAGCAGTTGCAGGTGGAGGAGCCCCACCCCAATTTCCGCCTTTGGCTCAGCTCCTCCCCTCACCCCGAGTTCCCCATCGCCATCCTGCAGGCCAGCATCAAGATGACCACCGAGCCGCCCAAGGCGAGCGCCTGACCGCTGATACGACATACACACGGTCACACCGCACGCGTCGTGTTTTCATCTTTTGTCAGGACATCCCAGTGACTTACATTCATTCCCTGACCTATAACCCTAACCTCAACCGTCAGCACTGAATGCCTAATCCTAACCTAACCTTAACCTAAGCCTAACCTTAACCGCTTACACTAAAATGTGCGGACCTGAGAGTGTCCCCATAAGGATTGGAAAATTCTTGTATCTCATCGCTTGTGGGGACATTTGGTCCCCCCCAAACAGTAGGAAGACACACACACTCTCTCACATACACAAACTCATCCAAATTCAGGGTCAGTTCACGGGCACACAGTCCCATAGACACACTCAAGGCCTCCCTCTTTCTCTCATATCCACATGCGCACAGGTACACTCACTCACACACACACACACACACACACGCACGCGCTCACACTCCATGCTGAGATGATACAGTGTTGATTCAGGGGCGCATTCTGAGTGACACCTGTGTCACTGCAAAGCTGCAGCTGCTCAGTGTGACGCCCCCTCTGCTGACCTGTCGCGTCTCACCGGCTCCCCCTGCAGGGCATCAAGTCTAACATGAAGCGTCTGTACCAGCTGGTGACGGAGACCCAGTTTAACCGCTGCACCAAGCCCAGCCTCTACCGCAAGCTGCTGTTCGCCCTCTGCTTCTTCCACAGCGTCCTGCTGGAGCGCAAGAAGTTCCTTCAGCTGGGCTGGAACATCGTCTATGGGTTCAACGACTCCGACTTCGAGGTGCAGAGAGAGGGGCACGAGGAAAAGAGAGAGGGAGGGAGGGTGTGAGGGGACAGCGAGAGGCGGGGGCTGAGGGGGAGGGGCGGAAAGACAGAGGGCATTGATCACCGTTTGCCGGAATTACTCGTTAAATTTGTTAAACTCTACGAGTATATAGTTCCGATGAAGCCGTTTCAGTTGAATTGAAATTAATGGAGCAGAGAGTGTGGGGCGTAGGAGGGTTAATGAGTGAGAGAGAGACATAGAGAGGGGGGGAGTGAGAGAGAGAGGGGGGGGAGGGAGTGAGAGAGGGAGAGAGAGTGGGAGAGGTAGAGAGAGAGGCAGAGGGAGGGAGAGAGAGAGGAGGGGTGAGAGGAAGAGGATAAAGGGAGTATGTGGGGAAATATAAATAGTACTATCATCTATGCTAGTATCAGTATTTTAAATCGATTTTATTCTGTGTGAACTGCTGGTGGTTCTGCCTCAGCTGCGCTAACATGTTATGCTAATCCTCTATGCTAACACGCTACGCTAAAGTGCTACGCTAATATACTGTGCTTCATGCCCCCTCCCCAGGTGAGCGAGAACCTGACGAGTCTGTACCTGGACGAGTACAAGGAGGTCCCGTGGGATGCCCTCAAGTACCTCATCGCCGGGGTCAACTATGGGGGTCACGTGACCGACGACTGGGACCGGAGGTTGCTGACCACCTACATCAACGACTACTTCTGCGAAAACGCCACTGAGGCCTTCTACAAGTGAGACATGCAACACTGAACGTTGAGCTCTCAGAAATGCACATACACACACACACACACACACACACACACACTCACGAAGGCACACATACAAACACATTCATGCTTAAATGACTACTTAAGTGGAATGCCGTTACTGTGCTCTCTACTAGTAAGACACACAGTGCGTTACACTGAACTCTCAGATGCGCACACACACACAGCGTGCCAGAATTATCCACAGTTCCGCACACCACAATAAACACACGCAGTCAAGCCCACTCACGCCAACAGTATTCTAGACCAGTGGTTCCCAACCCAGTCCTGAAGGATCCCCTGTCCGGCAGGTTTTTGTTGCAGCTTTACTTTTGCACACCTTATCCATTTAGGGCCCAACGCACCTTCACGCACACCTTGTTCAGGTAGATCTTTTTCAACCAATCAGCATGAAGCCCTTAAATGGATCAGGTGTGAGAGTAGTAAGAGAGCACAAACCTGCGGGGCAGGGGGTCCTTGAGGACTGGGTTGGGAACTACTGTTCTAGACGTTGCCACAGTATTTCACACGTACCAATAGAGAGCCCACAGATAAACACACACACACACGCGCGCTCACACATGCACACAGCAATCCCTGATCCAGGCAGTTGAGTTTGCGCTGTAAAATTGCCCTTGATGAGAGTGTGAGATAGCAATAATGTAATCTAATTTACCCAGTGTCTGCTCAAACTCCCATCATCACACATGCATTCACAATCCCGCACATTGCCTCTCATGCAAACACGCTCCCGCAAATATGCACGCGCAGATAAGATTTGTGTAACAGGCCCGATAAGAAACAGTCAATCATACTGCAACAGAGTGTGAGAATGTCTTGGATCAGCTGCGTGCTGTTTGCCGGAAGAGCATGAGCTCCCCCATGTGGCGGTATGCGTCTCTACACCTCAGCTTTTCTCTCATTATAAATGGCAGGGCAGTTTAGCCGTTGTTCCACATCAGCCAGTGCGTAATCAAGTACGAATACAAGGTTCAGTTCCGCATTCTCAAATCACCTGACCAGCTAATGTCACTAATGTGGAAATTATGCAGAATATGTTGATAATTTAAATTAGCCAAAGTAATCAGTGTTTGGAATGACCACCTACACTGTCTCAGCTCTCCGTGGTCTTGACTTTGATTGGGCATCATTCGCCTGAATTCTTAAAATATACTTTGCATTACGCATTATGTTTGTTTATTATGCAAAATACTGGTGTTAGATATTGCGTAGTTCCGATCTGTGGGCGAAGTTGACTTTTCTGCACTCACATACGCGGCAACTGCAGCGTAGCTAGCGGGAGTTCACACCGCGGGTGCTAACCACTAACCACAGGACTGCATGAGAACCGATACTGCGAAGCGTCTTTTGCGAGATGAAGAACAGCTGGGCGGCTGTTCTGTGCTCACTGGGTTTGAACCTTTGGTCGTCTGAGGTTTCACCTCTCGCTGAGCTGGGCTGCGCCTTCCTCAAAACGCCCGCGTTATTGTCTTTTGTGTTAGTTGCGTGTACCTGTGTTTACCGACCTGGGATGACGTCTTTTTAGCGGTAAATGTAGGCCACTAGGCCTTTGGGCAGATTTCCAATGCTTTCTCCCGAAGGGATTTCAATTTCTGCTGATAATAGGGTCTGTGTTTAGCGCAAACTGAACAGTTTTTTTTAATCTGACTATAATTACACATGCTTGAAAATTAAGTTTCCATATTGAATCTGCAGAATTCATTGTGCGCTGACAGGCTAATATGAAACTTTAGCGGTTGGCTGGCGGAATGTGATTGCTGTAGTTTCAATTTTGCAAGTTTTTTGCAAGCTTTTGAAGACTTGCTTCAGGGTAAACATCTGGGATGACATAAAATGTAATTTCTGCCGTAGAGCAAAAAGTGAAACATTCTGCTGAAATCAAAATCCCCTTGGGAAGACAGCATTAAAAATATTCAGAAGGAACCCTTGGCTAAGGGGCTAACTGGCTTTTCATCGTAATGAAAGTGTTCCCCCAAATTACCCCCTGTCATTATGCCATTACAATTGGAATCCCTATCTCTGCAAGTAACAAGCAAAACTTAAAATAAGGAATTAAAAAAAACTACATTCAATTAGTGGAATATAGTCTATGAGTTATACCTCCACTAAGGAGGTTTTCACCAGCGTGTCACTTCAAAGAATGTTGGTCGTCCTGTTTGTTTGTTTGTCTGCTTCCGCTCTACTGTTCACAATTTTTTACTTATCGTTCTGATTTATTTTGGGCGGATAGAAGAGTCCTATGGTTTTTTTTAATGAAAATCGGGTCAAGGGCGACGTCACAGAAAATTCACAAAAATCAAAAAATGCCTATCCTTAATGTGGAAGGAAATGTCATGGAACAAATTCATCCAGAACAGATCCAGAATGCGGATGTAGTGGCCATTAGTATTTAACAACGAAAACCCCCATTTGAGGCATATTTCTTCATATAACTCAGTCAAATATGCAGATATTGGACTGACGGAAAGGTATTGTCAAGCTACATCAGCTACATGAATCTGATCCGGATCAGATCCAGAATGCGGACTTCGTGTTCAGGTGATGAAACGATGTGCTAGAAATCCCTTGTGTCCATCTTCTAACTTCTTAGAGGTTTAAGTTCTTATTATACTATATATTTTTTTCTGAAAAATAGCCCATTTTTAGCATGAGGATTTTTTTTTTTATTATTAAGATAGGGTCTTGAGTCGCTCGGAAGTCCTGAAATGTAGGTTCAAAATGGCCTTAATTTCACCTTATCGCAGTTTTCTGCGGACTGCTCAATAACTTTTTTCTAATTTGTTATGGATGACACTTGGATGGATGGATGGCATTTAGAATATGTGGAAAGATGAAGCGCCTTGAATCACTCGAAAAGACTGAAATGTACATACAGATAAACAAGTTTTCGAATGGGTGCTCTCATGAGCGCTCTCGTTTGTTTGTTCGTTTGTCAGTGAACAGAATATCTCAAAAAGTTACGGATGGATGTCAGTAAAATTTTTTGTGTTTGATAGACACTGTGCTAAGGAGGAAGTGATTCAATTTTCGAGAGGGTCCGACTCGTATTCTTGATGCAGCCTCCGAAAGAATTGCAATGCGTGTAAAGAATACATTGATGAGCACCAGTGTCGATTGAAAAAGTTGTCCTGTCCATTAAAGTGACACTAGCACCCACATCTGCCGTTGGATTACTGCTTTGTTCAGTATATTATGCTACTGTACGATAAATCCGAATCTGACTTTCTCCACTGACGAATTTCAAAACGCGGAGGTAATGCCCTCTGCTAATGCCTTATAGTGACAACAGCGTTAAGCCTAATTTATAGTCGTCCAACTCCGTCAATGCGCAGACACGCAGTTGTATCGACGGAGATGTGGACCTTTCAGACTTCTCTGTTGCTTAATGGGTGTTGCAAAGCATTTCACCGTTAGGACAATAGGGGGCGTAGCGTTTTTTTCGGAGACCCGCCTACTATTTCATGACGTCTGAGCGGCATTCCGGGAATGATGTAGTTAGCTGACCAATCACAGGCTTGCGCTATCCGTGGGCTCTCTGTCGTTTTGACGGATAGTTAGAAAATTTGGGAGGTGTCCGTCATGCGTCCGAGAGCATGTCGGAGAGGGTTTGCGACGTCGGAGAGGGCCTCTGCTTATCTGCGCATTGACGGAGTTGGACGACTATTAATTAGGCTTACTACCTCAAAAACTGGAAATAAATTCAATTGCCTAACTTCAGCAAACACGCACCATTAACTTCACTGAACACCAGCAACTCTGAACCAGATGATTGTACGGACACAAAGCCCAGCTTACGATGCTCCTTAGGTTTGCAACAAATTAACCCTTAAAGCACTATAGGAGTTACCCAACGATGTAAGACATCAAAATCTGATGCTGTTGAAAATGTATCACATGATAGATTTTCAATGTCTCAGGATAATTATATTATTAATTCCCTAAAAATGTATTCAGCGCTCTAAAGGTTAAAATGATGATCAAAAGACGGGAACCTATTTCTGAGAGGAAGAACATGTTTTTCATGTCTGCGGATAATAGGACTACAAACTGTCACACTTCCTGTGTTTGCTGTGTCCCGCCGCAATGTGTCCCCCAGGCTTTCCCCCCTGCCAACGTACCACATCCCGCGGGACGGGCCCCTGTCTTCTTATTTGGAGTACATCAGCAGGCTGCCCAACGTGGAACACCCTGCCGTGTTTGGCCAGCACCCCAATGCCGACATCGCCAGTCAGATCGCCGAGACGCGAACACTCTTCGATACGCTGCTCTCCCTGCAGCCCCAGGTCACCAGCGCAGCCGCGGCCGGGGCTGGACCCAGCAGGGAGGACAAGGTGAAGACCGTGTGTGTGTGTGTGTTTGCATGTGTGTGAGTGTGTGTTTGTGTGTTTGCGTGTGTGTGAGTGTGTATAATGCGTGCGTGTGTGTGTGTGTGTGTGAGTTTGCGTGTATAGATGCATGCATGCACGCGCGCGTGTGTGTGTGTGAGTGAGTGTGTGTGTGTATGTGTGTGTGTGTGTGTGTGTGTGTGTGTGTGTGTGTGTGTGTGTGTGTGTCTTCGAGGACTGTGAGTGTGTATAGACCTTGCGCTTGCTTGAGTGCAAGCACCATGGATGTGTAGAGACCGTATGTGTAGCTGAGGGAAGCTGTTTATGCCGTAATCCATGGCATGTGCTCCTGTGGAGGAGGGTGTGTACAGGAGCATCGCCCCTGAGCTCTGCTCCCGCTGACATGTCCTGTAACCGATGCATCTGTGCTGCAGGTGCTGGAGCTCTCCGCTGACGTGCGGCAGAAACTCCCGGCTCAGGTGGACTACGAGGCCACCAGGAAACTGCTGCAGGACGACCCCTCTCCCCTCAATGTGGTGCTGCTGCAGGAGATACAGAGATACAATGCACTGCTACATACCATCAAGTCAGTGTTTTGTGTGTGTGTGTGTGTGTGTGTGTCTTCAATGTTTTCTGGTTAATCTGTGTGAGTGTTTGTGTCTTTGTGTCTTGAGTGGTAAATCTGAGTGCGTGTGTGTGTGTGTGTGTGTGTGTTTGTGTGCGCACTGTTTTCTTGTTGAGCCGTGTGAGTGCACTTATGTGTTGAGAGGTTAATGTTAGACAGCAGTAGTGAGTTTAGTGGTAAATGTAAGTGCACTTGTATTCTGTGTTGAGTGGAAATATAACTGTGCAGTAGGGAGTTTAGTGGTGAATGTAAGTGCACTTGTGTTTGGTGTTGAGTGGTAAATGTAAGTGTGCACTTGTGTGTTAAGTGGTAAAAGTGAGTATGCACTTGTGTGTTTAGTGGTAAATATAAGTGCACTTGTGTGTTGAGTGGTAAATGTAAGTGCGCTTGTGTGTTGAGTGGTAAATATAAGTGCACTTGTGTGTTGAGTGGTAAATATAAGTGCACTTGTGTGTTGAATGGTAAATGTGAGTATGCACTTGTGTGTTGAGTGGTAAATTGTGTGTTGAGTGGGTAAATGGTAAATATAAGTGCCCTTGTGTGTTGCACTTGTGTGTTGAATGGTAAATGTGCACTTGTGTGTTGAGTGGTAAATGTAAGTGCCCTTGTGTGTTGAGTGGTGAATGTAAGTGCACTTGTGTGTTGAGTGGTAAATTTAAGTGCACTTGTGTGTTGAGTGGTAAATGTAAGTGCACTTGTGTGTTGAGTGGTAAATTTAAGTGCACTTGTGTGTTGAGGGGTAAATGTAAGTGTACACTTGTGTTGTGTGTTTAGGTCCTCTCTGGAGGAGCTGGAGAAGGGGATTCAGGGGTTGGTGGTGATGTCCAGTAACCTGGAGGAGACCTTCCACTGCATCTACGACGGTCGAGTACCCCCAATGTGGGGGAAGGTCAGCTTGCTGAGTTATTATACTTCTCACAAACACACACACACACACACACACATGCACGGTACTGCCAGGCGCTGACCCCACAGTTTCACCTCTGAAAAACACTGCACTAACAACACCATCTTCTTTGATAGACCTCAGTATTGAGATTATGGTGGCGCTTGTTACCCTGTGGAGAAACTCGAGTGCGCAGACGCGCGTGTTCATTCACACAAAAATGCTGGTGCACACACATGCAGGCCTCATTAAGGAACACTAACACCTCTTAGTGGAATAGCCAGCCCAAATCAGGCTTGATTGGCAGAGCGAGGACAGCCTAGTGTGTGTGTGTGTGTGTGTGTGTGTGTGTGACGCGTGTGTGTGTGCACACGCACGTCAGGGCCTCAGAGACTAGCCCGAGACAGCATCCTGGTGTAATTGCAACGTAACTAACAGAGTAATCTACTGCAGCCCCTGGAGCAATTAGACTGGAAAAACAGGGGTTTTGGGAGACTGCAGTGGAGAGAGAGAGAGAGGGAGGGATGAGGAAGAGATGGAGAGAGGAGAAATGGAGACTGAGGTGGAGAATTAGAGCAGATGTAGACAGAGAGGGAGATAGAGGAGAGAGAAAGATGGATGGAGTGATGGAAGAGAGTGAGAGTCAGAAAGAGAGGGGCAGGTAGAGGGAGAGAGAAGAAAGTAAGGGCATGTGGGAAAGATGGAGAGAGAGGTAGAGAGAGAAAGAGAGGTAGAGAGATGGAGACAGAGAGAGAGAGAGAGAGAGAGAGAGAGAGCAGTTTTTATTCCTCCACTGTGCTGGGTCCTCTCTCCTGTCATCACTGCCGCTCTCTCTCCGGCATGAGTGGCAGCAGCAGAAAGAAAAAAACAGACAGAACACTGTCGTTCTCCTAATCCTCGAGTCCGCCTCGCTCCGCTTGCGATTCTCATGTCACTCATTACGCCGGGATCTCATTTCGTCTCAAGCTCGTTACAGTCGTTATAAAAAAAAAAACTGCGCTACTTTGTTGTCTGAGGATTGGAAACGCGGTGACTTGCAGCTGCGATACGCAGCTCCGACATCAGCGCTCACTGTCATCCACCTCTAACCCTGACCTGAGCGAACTGAGCATGCTCAGTGAGCCAGCTTCAGGCTTCATCGCAACCAATGGGTGATGCAATAGTTGCTTCCAGAGTTCCCTCATGGAAAGTGAACATCTTTGCAGATAAATTGAACCAAAAACATTATGGAAATGTGGCAATTCAATCTAATATATAATATATAATGCCATGTTGCTTCTCGTATCCCCTTGAGGAAATGGAGTAACAGCTTCAAGTCTGTTGAAAAAATTAATTTTCCCTGGATTGGAGCCAATTTAGCAAAATTTGTGTCACTGTGCTAATACTCATTGGACTGCCCACATTCATCTTATTTATTTACTACGGTTACAAAGTTTATTTACTTGTTACCTGCTGCAGTATGTTAATTACTTGTTAAGTACTTACTACTGAGAAGTTAGTCTGCACTTCTGTTGTTTCAAGGCAATATCTGTCTGTATCTCAGTAATTCTTGTTAATTGCTGTTAGATAATGCCGGTGAATAGCGAAATTAAAAAAACAGGTAATTCATGTGTTCCTTTTAAGTAATTATTCAGTATGTCTTGTACTTTACAAAGAGAAGAATAATTACTTTCCAATATGTAAGTAAATTCAGTTATTGATCAATATGTAATGAAAAATAAGTATAATGTCAGTTTAGGTAGCGTCATGACAATGTTTACTATGTCCTCAGTGTAAATTGTAACAGGTTAATCGGTAGTTGTGTGGTTCCATTACAACAGTGTTGTGAGAACAGGCCATACAGAGCCGTATATAGAGAGAGTTTGGACAACTCGGGGTTCGAACATCTGAGCTATCCCGCTATGCTGATTGGTTCTGAGCTGGTCACGTGTTTTGTGGACGTCATGTTTGCTACCATTAATCAATATTCATCCAGTGATCCCCATAGCGAAGTGTCGAATATGAGATAATAAAGTTCAATAAGTTATTCATTTATGCCAAACATTTGATACAACTGCGTGGTTTTCTTGGGGGGGGGTCACACAGAGGATTGTTATCCTATGTAGGTCCTGTAATTTTAATCGGAATCACATAACGTCTTACATTATGGGTAAGGTTTAATAATGATCACACTAACAATAGATAACAGTAAGACTAGTTTAATTTTCACTATTTCTGAGTAATTAAAATTTTTATGAGTAATTTCAACCTTTTTTCGGCGATGGGTGGAGACGGGAGACTGAGGAGGAGGTAGGCTAAACAAAGTTCCGTGACTGCTTAGGCGATTGGGCTACAATGTATTTTACCGGCTCATTTAAGATATTTAAGGGAAGTAGACACTTGGATAGGCTATTAAAGCCAAACTGTTGCCAAAATGCAACCTAGGGTATTTTTGTGAATGTACCCAAGTCAAACATTCGTTTAAAAGCATAATTACGACGGAAGCACCACTTTTAAGGTTGACCTTTCGTCAATTGGCTTTTCGAATGGGAGCGCTCTGGCACTGCTATGATCACATCAAAATCGCTATTTTTAAACCACCAAGACTCAACACAACATGAAACTTTGCTCATAGTATCACCAGGCTCTCTACACATGTACTCGAGCATTGTGAACATTGTTTGTGTACAAGGAGTTTACTTAAATACCGCTTTTAACACTGGACTCACCAAAGGCAACAACCCGGAAGACAACGCGAGGTCGATCCCGTGCTAACTCTTTGTATACGAACAATGTTCTCAATGTTGGAGTTCATGTGTAGGGACCATGATAATACTACAAGCAAAGTGTCATGTTATGTCGAGTCTGCTTAGTATTTTAAAACTAGCGATTTTGATGCGACCATAGTATCCGGCCCGTAGGGTTAAGCCGTAGAATCATCTGCCGTTGGTAGCAAACATGGTGCCCATGATTCGAGTTGGCCAAACTCTCTCTATATACGGCTCTGAGGCCATACAGCCCAGCGAGGGTCTCACAGTGTAGCTAAGATTTACGATACCTGAGAACAGGACAGTGTGTCACTCTTGAAGAGATGAGGAATGACAGAGAGGTGGCTGAATCGGAGTCTGTTGTGTCCTCGCAGGCGTACCCCTCCCTGAAGCCGCTGGCGTCCTGGACGCGGGACCTGTCCCAGCGCGTGGAGCAGTTTGCCCGCTGGGCGGAGACCGCACCCCCCACGCTCTTCTGGCTCTCCGGCTTCACCTTCCCCACCGGCTTCCTGACTGCCGTGCTCCAGGCCTCCGCCCGCCAGCACAATGTGAGAGCGCTGAGGCCTACTGAGCATGCTCAGAGCTGCACCTACACTGCTGAAGCCTACTGATCGCACTCAGTGAGCTGCACCTACACAGTGCTGAGGCCTACTGAGCACGCTCAGAGAGCTGCACCTACACTGTGCTGTGGTACCATACTGTACTGAGTGTGCTTATTGAACTACACCATACTGTACTATGCATGCTTACTAAACTGCACCATACTGTACTCAGCATGCTTACTAAACTACACCATACAGCACTGAGCATGCTTACTAAACTACACCATACAGCACTGAGCATGCTTACTAAACTACACCATACAGCACTGAGCATGCTTACTAAACTACACCATACAGCACTGAGCATGCTTACTAAACTACACCATACAGCACTGAGCATGCTTACTATACACCATACAGCACTGAGCATGCTTACTAAACTACACCATACAGCACTGAGCATGCTTACTAAACTACACCATACTGTACTGAGCATGCTTACTAAACCACACCATACAGCACTGAGCATGCTTACTAAACTACACCAAACTGTTCTGAGCATGCTCAGTAAGCTACACCATAATCTACAGAGCATGCTAACAAAAGTACACCATACTGCACTGAGTGTACTCACTTAACTCTGCCTTGTGGGACTGGGTATGCTGCTTTTAAGCTCCATCGTGCAGGACTGAGCATGCTTACTAAGGTACATCACACTGTACTGTGCGGCTCAGGCGCTCTGAGTATGCTCGCATGAACACGAGCCAAACTGCTGTTTTATATCATCAGTGACATTGATAGTGTTTCTGCTATTTCCTCAGAAGTAGTTATGCAGTCATAACTCAAGTTTGCTTCATTTTCCAAAGCCAAGTATTAACATGTACTTTAAACACAGGTTTCGGTGGACTCTCTGTCCTGGGAGTTTATAGTGTCTACGGTGGATGATGGCAACCTCCTGTTTCCCCCTACGGTGAGATTCTGTACCTCCCTCTCTCCTCTCTCCTCTCTCCTCTTCGTCTGCTTATCCCCCTGTTATCAGCCTCCTGTCCTCCTAACTCCCTCCATCACCCACGGGCTTCCTGACACCTCCTCGTCTACCTTCTCTCCATCCTCCATCCCTCTCTTCTTCACTTTTTTTTATTTTAGCGGTTGCTCAAACACCGAGACTTTTAACAGCTCACTTTTCCTGTTTCACCTCCTTGGCGATTCTTGCCAATGGGGTATTGTCATCAACTCTGCCACCTGTCTGTCTGTTCGTTTGTTCGTCCTCCCATTGATTGTTACTGCTCTAGCCGCTGAACCGTGGCAGGGACAGTCCTCAAATTTACAAAGCTTATGCATATTGGGTGTCTCCAGACGTTTGTTTCATGCCAAGGTCATAGCTCCCACCTGGCCTCATTTTAAGGCAGGCCGAGGAGGGGGGGAAATGGCCTGTATATTGATTCAGACAAATATTTACAGAATGAGTTTTGGTTAAACAGCTCATGCACACTGTACCCATGCTGGGATTCACGCCAGCAGCCCCGCTTCGCAGCTATAATACCATACGACTGTGCACCCTCAAGCACTCTCTCGTACACTCTCTCTCTGAGACAGGGACGTGCGGTTAGGGTAGGCAGTGACTTCTCCTTTTTTATCACTAGATTTTGTCAACCTGTTTCCATGTACTATACCTGATTGTCAATCAATCAATTTGACCTTTTTTCTGGTCAATTAAGCCTGTAATGATTAAGAGGTGATAGTGACAAAAAGATTAATTTACCTTTATGCTTTGATTCGAGACTGCAAGGAAGTAAATCTTAATAATTCATTAGGAAAAAATCTCAACTCTCTCAGCCATTCCGTATATTGTTTTGATCTTTTGTTTATTGGATTATGAAAGAAGACTGAAAATAAACTCCCTGTTTTTTAAAAATGGCATTAAAAAGTACGTGTTTAAGGGAGGAAATATTATCCTAAACATATTAACCACACATTGAACGCCGCATAAGAAAGGTTTTAATATTTGTTAATGGCATTGCGTTAGCTTCCTCTAAGCAAATATGAATAAACTTGCTGTCTGGTGAGCATTTTAAGTTCGATGCACTGAGCAATAATGTCGTGGATGGAACTGGCATGCCGTTCTGTTTAGTCTTGTAAATTAGTTAATCAATCCTCAGATTGCTAATCAAGCAAAGTAATAGAGTTATCGTTTGTTTAACGGTGAGGATTCTGCCTCCCCTAACTGACCTCCGACAGCACGTCACTGCTCTGAGATGTATAAATCTCTGGTTACATCAACAGTTTCAGTTTGAATTATGAGCCCTTGCTGTCCAGGATTGATGTTGCCATGGGGAGGCTGTGTTTACTCTAGATGGAGATTTTGCTTTTAACAGTGCACTGAGTTGACAGTGCGGACAATTTTACATTGAAACATTTTCTATTATTTTTTGTGCAGCTAATTTTTTTTCCCCGCTTTTTTGTTTTATTGCATTGCATCTGCTGTTCATTTTGTTTTTGTGAATTCTTTTCTTCATGTGGGTGCTTTCACAATGGTTGCAGATTGTCATATATATCGTTCAAACGTTCTCTTTCTCTCCCTTTTTCTTTCTCTCTCCCTCTTTCCCTCTCTGTTCTCCCTCTCACCCATCCTCCCCCTGCCTCTTTACTGTATCTCATTGTCTCTTATCTGCTTCCTCTCTCCCTTCATCTTTCCCTCTCACTGTCTTTCTCAACATATCCTTCTCTCACTGTGTATCGCTCCCTCTCCCTCCCTGATCTCACTGCCGTCTCCTCTCTCTCTCCCTCTCTCTCTCTCTTCCTCACTGTCTCTGTCTTAACCTCTTTATCTCTCCCTTTCTATCTCCCCTCTTTCTCTTTCTCCCTCTCTGTCACTCTCTTTCTCTCACTGTATCCCTTTCTCACGGTCTTGCTATCTCTCCCTCTCCCTCTTTATCCCTCTCTCCCTCCCTCTCACTGTCTCTCTCTCCCTCTCTCTCCCCCCTCTCTCTCCCCCCTCTCTCTCTCTCCTCTCTCTCCCTCCTCTATCTCTCTCCTCCTCTCTCTCTCCCTCCCTCTATCTCTCCCCTCCTCTCTCTCTCTCCCTCCCCCCTTTCCCTCCCTGATCCCCCTGTCTCCGTGGCCCCAGGACGGGGTGTTTATCCGGGGCCTGTACCTGGAGGGCGCTGGCTGGGACAAGAAGAACTCGTGTTTGGTGGAAGCCCAGCCCATGGAGCTGGTCTGCCCCATGCCCACCATCCACTTCAAGCCTGTGGAGGCCCGCAAGAAAGTGGCCAAGAGTGAGACGCTCCTCCCTAACTTTCCCTACAAAATGTTAAATTCAAACACTTTCCCCAAACCAGGAATCGCTCCTTATTCATACTACAGTTACTTAACTGATGCTTTTCACCAAAGTGACTTACAGTGAATTAGACTGAGCAGGGATCAGTGTGCGGTGTAGAGCCTTATTCAAGGCCCCAGCAGCTGTGCTGGAACCACCCATGTTCTGCGTCCTCAACCACTTGGCTGTCGTCTGCCTCTTCAAACACAAATCCTGGAGGGCCACTGTGTTTTTTCGACTTTCTAAATGTGTTCCTGTTCCTGCTAGTGATAAATACCACATCACTGATTGGCCGAAGAGTCTGCTTACCTCGCTTTCGGTGCTAAAACTAGCTGATTGAACGAACGTCCCAGTGCCCAGCGAGGACTGTGGCCCTCCAGGACTGCAGTCTTAGATTCCTGCTCCAATCTCTTTCTCAATCTGGTGGTGTACATTCTGCATCCCTCTCTCCCTCCCTCTTACGTTTCATTCCTTTGTGGACAGGAAACACGGTTATCACTAGTTAATGCCTAAGCTGGCTTGTATGATGAAGTATGCAGCAATACAGGTCCAGTATCATTCTATCTATTAAGAATTTTACAAAATCTTTATAATGAGGATTTGAGGCTTGTTGGGGGCAAAAAAAGAAATTCAGTGTTCGCTACCAGTCTCTATTCCCTGATTTTCTCCCCACAGTTACTATGAGCTGCTCTGAGTGGGTGATGGGTCAGTGGAAATAAGGCTCTGTTCTGATTGGTTGCCTCTTCGCGATATGAAATGCACTGTTGCTGCTGATTACAAAAACACGTCTAATACTGGGCTGGACTGAGAAAAGGGCTCCCCTTGTGACATCAGAAGGGGGCACAGAATCAAAACAGGTTGTTCAAGAGCGCGATTTCTTTGGAAGGGCACTTCAGGAACGATGCTGTCATGCTGGTTTCGCATTTATTCGGATGACAGGTGCAGGAAGGACCAAATTATCTATCTTTTATGCAAGGCAAATGTGATTATCATGATAGGGGACCCAATAACTTATATCTAGAGATATAAGGTCCAGAGACCTGGACATTAAAGTCCTTCCAGGCAATTTTTTCTCCAATTAACTCAACCAGCTGGTCTCAACATCTAGTTCTACCTCCTTGCTGGTTGCATTTTTCCTGTTTGCAATTCCCAGCGATGGAACAAAATTGGAGAACTTCTGCTTCCTGAATCTAGATTGTCCAGCTCTAGCCACACCCCCTGCTGTAGTGCACAATACACTGAATTACGGCCTCTCGGTCCAGGTCCGCAGCAGAGCGAGTATAATTAGACGGCCTTTTCCGACTGTAGGGCGATAGAGCCAGTCCCGAAATGAGCCAGGCTGGATCAAACTTTGCCGTACGGCTCGCCACTGCGGTTGGCAACATGGCCTTATGAGACTGTATGGCGAGTGATGTCCAGTCCAAAAATTTATCGCGTGATGCAAGAACTCAGTCGACCGTCTCGATTACAACCCGGGGCGCGTTTCGTGAAGGCACAGATGCTAACTTACATAGTTGGAACCATTGACTGTGAATGGACGAACTGTGTAAGTTGCTAACTTAGCTAGCGCCTTTGCTTTTGGGAAATGCGCCCCAGCAGATAGATTTGATCACGGGTTCATCCTCAAAATGTCCGGTTACTCTCCACGTGCAGTAACAACTTAATGAGAATTGCATCGGCTTTTTACAACAGCAAACTGGGACACGAATCAAACGCAGTATTATGTGGTAACAGCAGCAATGTCTACTCAGGACCCTCCTAAAGCGGGAGCGTAGACTGAAGCATGCATGGTTATCCTTCTCCCTGAAATACCCTGGGGTGTAATACTGTCAGGCTGTGCACAGACACACCGGCCTCGGCCAGCACACACACCACAGCTGCGAGACGTCTGCTCCCAATTATGCCTCTCAGATATGCTGATGCTGCTCGGTGCAGCGAGACGCAAGATTTCAGGGAGTCTGTAGCACACACACACACACACACACACACGCACACACACACTCATGCACACACTCTCATGCACATGTTTGTATTAGCAATACTTGAGAAGTCGTTGTATTGACTTACATTCACTCTGGACAGCTTTTCCTAAACCCTAACCATAGCCAAATTATACCTAACCTAACCCTGACCTTAACCTAACCCTAACTGTAATCGTAGCCCTAACTTTAACCAATAAGTCATAATTCTCCTCAGTCTTTCATGAGGACAGCCCAGAGTGTGCTCACAATGCCTGTGGTTTCTCAGTTGTTGGTTCTCGCGAGTATAGCTATACAAGCCCACACACACTTGCACACACATATACGAGGTGTGTTCAAAAAGTTTCCAACCTTTGTTCATAAAAAATACTTGTATCCAGATGCAACAAACTTACACTGATCTCCTTCAAAGTAGTCCCCTTGGGCTGCCACACAGTTCTCCCAACAGCCCTGCCACTGTTGGAAGCATCGCTGCAACACCTCTTTTGGGATGGCGCACAGCTGGGGCGTCGCATTCTGCATGATGGACTGAAACCTGGTCCCTTTCAGGGGCATTTTCAGCTTGGGGAAAAGCCAGAAGTCACAGCGGCACGAAGGCGACGCAGAACCTCTTTGTAGTACTCCTTCGTGATGGTTGATGGCCGGACCTGTGGGCAGCGGGTTATTGGCAGCTCCATTATGATAACGCACCCGCCCTTTCTTCACATTTGATACAGAGTTTCCTGGCCAAACACAACACACCTGTGCTTCGTCAGGCTCCCTACTCTCCCGACACGGCTCCGTGTGACTTCTGGCTTTTCCCCAAAAAGAACAAAGGTTGGATACTTTTTGAACAAACCTTGTATACACATACACACACACACACACACACACACACACACACACGCCCGCGCGTGCACGCACATATGCTAGACTGAGCCACAGGGTTGTGACATAGAGGTCCGCAGACTCCGCAAGTATTGGAACAGTGACACCGTTCTAAAGGGTTGCGAGTCCAAATCAGCCAAAGCAAGACATTACACTGTTACAACACTGCTGCTGCGAACCCTTCTCTAAACATTTCAGTATCAGTGTGAGAACATTCTGGATGAGCTTTATTCATGGTTCTCGGCCCTCAGAATATCGCTGACTGTCTGCGCTGTAACTCGAGGGGAGCTCCATCGATAGGGAGTTGAGTCACGTTAAAATATTGTGTTGCTTTTCAAGTACTTGCAGATCTCTTCTTATCTGGAGCAGGCTGCATGGTCATGGAGGATTTTGATTGGTAGTCAGAAGGTCAATGGTTCAAGCCCCACTGCGGCAGAATAAGATTACTTACAGCAGGAAGGGCCCTTGACTAAGGCCCTAAACCCTATCCAGGGTTGGCCCCTGCTTTGTCTAATAAACTGCGAGTCACTTTGGATGGAATAGTCAGCTTCTAAAAATGATAGTAATATATGGTGATGTAAGTCTGACCCCGTGGTCTGCAGTGGTGTGTAAAGGTGTGTTTTGTGCCTGCAGATATGTACTCCTGTCCCTGTTACTACTTCCCCATACGCTCAGGGGGTGCCGGGCGGCCCTCTTTCGTGGTGGGCGTGGACCTCAAGTCTGGAGCGGAACCACCGGACCACTGGATAAAGAGGGGCACAGCCCTGCTCATGAGCCTGGACAACTAGGGCTCAGTACAGCTGTGCATGTGCACACACACAAACACACATACACACACTGTAAGAAAAGATACCCCATATCTATTCAATAAAAATTAAGGCAACAGATTGCATGCAATATTATTGATTAAATATAATTACATTTGGAATTGAGTAAATATTAATTAAATAAGGCCCTTTAGATTTATCTATTTAGTCTGAGTAAATTTAACTACAATACACAAAAGATTTAATTAAAACCTAAACAAAAGTACTGAGTAAAAATGCCAAAATTAGTAAAAAGTACTAATAAAAAATAATTAAATTCTACACATCACTGATACATAATTGGGTAATAATGATTTACATTTATCAGTTTATTTCTTTGAATTGACTCATTGCATTTAATTAAATCTAAATATTAGGAATAACACCTGTGTTTGTGTTATGACCTACATTTTAAGGTGAGATTACTAGGTACAGAAGAAATAACTCAAATGACAAAAAACAATAACACCAAATGTTCACCAGAACTAACACTTGTATTCATTATGTGTAAGGGTTCTGCCCTGCAGTCCCTCCCCCTCCCGCTGTCTCCACCTCCGCTTCAACGGGCAACAGGTGTGGCTCGCTGAGGTGGAGGTGAAGGCAGACTATTTAAGCAGTGCATTGTGAATTTTAATCCCTGCCGTGTGGTGCTGCTGCTCCCCTGTTGTTGTAATTATTGTTATTTATTAAATTCTTCTTATTTTGTATCAGCCTGTGTGAGTGGGTCCTTTCTCTGCTTTTGGGTACATGGTCCCAGTGCCATTGCAGGATGCATCTGGTGGGACCAAACCATGACATTATGATCATTAATCATACAAACTTGGCACTTTCAAATATGCAACCCAAAAAAAAAAAAAAAAAAAATATAATACTTCACCCAAAAACTATAATTTGTGTGTCAATTACTCACCATTTGAGGTCCCGAACGGACAAAGTTGTTCTTCACCTGGTGCAACTTCATGGCCACTGCAAAGTTTCAAAAAATCATCCAAATTCCATTTTGCTGGAAGCTATTGGATACCCCAAATTAGCAACGGCAAAGCTCCACAAAACGTCAGTTGACAAACTCTCAAACACATCGTCCAGTATAATCCAAGCCTTCTTTGTCCACTCGTATGCTCAGTACTCCAGAAACGCTGTTTTTAGCTAAAAACAAACAAAATACAACAGTTCCAGTTCAAAGCTTTGTGCGTCCGTGCTTCTGGATTAGTAACTTTGGGTGCATGGCAGCAGAGTTTCTGACAAATAAATGAGCCGGGGCTGAATGCACGAGCCTAGTTACTTACCTGGAAGCACGGACGCGAAGGAGTTCAACTGGAACTGCTGCATATTGCTTGTTTTAAGCCAAAATAACGGCGTTTCTGGAGTACTGATCATACGAGTGGACAAAAGGCTTGGATTATACTGGACGATGTGTTTGAGAGTTTGTAGACAGACGTTTTGTGGAATTTTGCCATTGCTAATCTGGGGTCTCCAATGGCTTCCAGCACAATGGAATTTGGATAATTTTCTGAAACACTAGTGGCCATGAAGTTGCGCCAGGAAAAAAAAAAAAAACTTTGTCCGTTCGAGACCTCTAATGGTGAGTAATTGATACACAAATTACAGTTTTACACTTAAAGACGACTACAAAAAATACATAATACATTTGAGAGACTCAACAGCAACACCTTACAGAAATCGGGGGCAGGTTGAGGTGATCTTCAGACCTTGTAGTGAACAGTCTCATGTAGGAAAATTTGCACAAAGAAGTTCCCCAATGAAAATACCTGGACAAATACCAATCAGCTCCATTGTATTACATTGTATAAGAGAAGGTAGACATTGCCTTCTCCCAAATTGTCAAATTTACAGAACTCGAACCAACCAACCAACCACGCCTACTTCAAATGGAAAACATGTTTGCAAAAAAAAACAAAAAAGTTTGCAGGTCTTCTCGCCTCATTTAGCCACTAAATCATATCAATTATCCTGAAGAAAAAGAAAAATCCTGCACGTGCCACTACAAAAAAGATTTCAAGGTGAACTTTGTATGAAATGAGTTGACTTATTTGTCTTGAACAGACCACAATAAAAAACATTTCAAGCTGTTAAGGAGCTGAATATTCTGTAGCTCAAAAGCATCCAGTTCAAAGAAAAGTTTTGAAAGGGAAATGAAATGCCTCTGACAAAATAATAAATACAGCTGCAAGCAGCAATGAGGGGGCCAAGCAGCGGAGTTGGGCAGAGTTGCAGGGTATAGTAAATTTGATTGGTTGTTGCAGTCAGACTCTTTAGAAAATGACTAAACTGCAATTACTTTTGTCAGGATTGCTTTGAAGATTGTATATGCCAAGTTTCATTTGCGACCTGGGAAAAATTATTCATTTTCAGTAAAATCCAATATGGTGGAAAATCAATCTAGGCGGAAATTGACGTCAATTGGGTGTGTTGATCTCGACTTGATCCAAGGATTACAACAGTACCTAATTTTTGAAAATCGGACACATGCAGTTACGGCCGCAGAAGCAAATCTAAATTTGACCTGTTGGTGACGCTGGAGTGCTCTGGGCAAGGGCTCATAACTTGCTGAAAACAATGATGAGACTGTCCTGAATAAGTGCCAAATTTCACAACTTTTTACCACACGGGTCTATGGGCTGCCATTGACTTCAATGACAGAAGAAGAAAGATGTTGAATAAGAAATTTAAGAAACACTGTGGGTGCCTTGCAGCTTCGCTGCTTAGACCCCAAAAATAAACTAATAGAAAAATATAAAATAAGACGTAAAGGGATATTTCACCCAAAAATGAAAATTGGCTCATCATGTACTTACCCCAAGGCTAATTGAAGAATCGGTGAATTTTTCATCCTCAAAACCCTTATGAAATTTAGTTTAAATTTGGAGAAAAATACCACTGAGAACAAATCCAAATCAACGGCAGTCATTGGAGGCCGAAATGAACTGCAAAATGTACTCACCATACTGCTCATGTGGCGTAATCCAAGTGTCTGTGAGCCCCGACATTCAAATCTTACTCTAAAGACGTCTTTTTCACCATATTTTTATCCTTAATGTCCAATGCAAGAAGTACTAGCCACCATAGGCTCACTATAAGGAAAATGGCAATGACGGGTCATTCAGTTTCAAAATAAAGGACCAATATGCACTGGGTAAATATCTATACTGGCAGGGTCTTCTTTTCGGTCCTTTATTTTGAAACGGAATCACCCATCATCGCCATTTTCCCTATAGTGAGCCTATGGTGGCACGTGCTTCTTGCATTAGACATTTAGGCTAAAAATATGGTGAAAAAGATGTCTTTTCGAGTCAGATTTGAATGTCTTAGCTCACGGACACTTGAATTACGCCACACGAGCAGTATAGAGACATTTCACGATTCATTTCGCAGTTCTCGAAAGTTTTTTAGGCTTGAACCTCAGGTCTCTAATGACTGCTGTTGATTTGGATTTGTTCTCAATGTGTTTTGAGGATGAAAGAAATTCACCCCCTTCAATTAGCCTTGGGGTGAGTACATGATGAGCAAATTCTCATTTTTGGGTGAAATATCCCTTTAAAGAAGACCATTTCAGGGCCTTGTATAAGTTGAAAGCATTGTGCATGATGTAAAGGAAACATCCTCTAGAAATGCAAGTGACAACATACAAGTGCAATCTGTTCACAATTTAAGTGGCCTAGGGTCCAAATCAGTCCAAACCTTCATACTACATACTACAAACAGTTCTCAAGCTCTGTGGGAGCTGAACAGCTGAACATTGTGCATTGCGACGAGTCTCATCTCAAGCCAGAAGTTTGCTCTTGAGGGAATGGACTTTCTTTGATAGCTTTGATGCATCCAATTCCAAGAAAAGTTTTTGGAACACTTCAAAAGTATACTTCAGCTGCTTGGGATAATCCAGATTCAGTGCGTAGGTCAAGCCGAGGAGGAGACAGCAAGCGCTGACAAGATCTCCAAGTCCTGTGATGACTTCGATTCCTTCAATTACAACTCTAATTTCCTTGGAGTTGTCACTTGTGGAAGCTCCAGCCTTTGTGATCACAGTAACTGCCACTACAAGTTCTTCGAGCTCCTCCAAGTTGTCCGTGCCCTGCAACATGAAACTGTAATCAGTGTCATAGCATAAAACTATCAATATAATTGTAACTTATCAGAAAAATTTTCAATAAAGGGTCTCCCCGTCTACAATGTCAATGTAAAGGTGAATGATAAAACAAACCTTCAATTTCAAGTTCATTCACAGTCCTTTTTCATTTTTCATTGAACCCTCAAAAAACAGAAGGTATCCACCAGTAGCCACTAGAACAGCTTCAGTACTCTGTGTCATTGATTTTACAAGTCTCAACTATATGGGATGAACACAATCCACATCATTTTCATCCTCATCAGATCATTCAGTGAGCTCGTCATTGTCATCCTAGAAGAGACCACTCCTATCAGGACAGCAATATTTCATCATAGCATAAAGGTGATCTCTCAGGACTACTTTGTAATGATTTGCAGATTTCTTCACTCAGTAGCCTGCTAGCTGCCTTGTGAAATGTCCATGCGACTACTTCTGACTTTATTCCCTCAGTCCTGCCTGAGGAGTTTTTGGTCTCAACTGCTAATTTAAAGTGTTACTCAATACACCATGATGTTCATTTAGGAGATTATGGTCCCATTTACAGAAAAATGGACAATAAATTGCTCTCAGCAGTTGACAGTGTAACAGCAACTCTCTGGAATGTTGCTGCGCTCACAGGTTAGATGAATAGTGGATTAATTTAGAACTTTTAAACTACCATTGCCAAACTACCTGTGAGTTCCACAGTTTTAATGCATACCTGCCAGCCAGCCAATCAGAAAAGAGTATTCACCCAGACCACAGTGCAGCCAGGGCTAGTCAGCGGCCACATGCTATCCCTCGCTTCTCCTCAGTGACACACTCCTTTCACTCTCTTGTCCAAATATGGATATAACTTCAGGTTAGCAGTTCCGAAAAATTCAACATGGCGACTGCAAAATTGCCTAACTTGGGCTTCAAAACAGCAGTTCACAAATCAATGGGTGACGTCACAATGGGCTGCCAGTTGGCACCAGCATCTAAAATCCTAATCACTGTATGGAGTGGATAATTTCAACACCACAAAACTCGCAAAAAACACTCATTATAAATGGTTAAGCCAAAACATTATCTAGATGTGTGCTTTCAAAATTTTTACTAGACTTTGCCACCTTGAGTGGTACAAAAAAATTTACGTTTCTTTGCAATCTTATGGAACAAAGCTACGTTTCAATTTTGAAAAGCATCGTACCTCCAGTAGGTCCATTATAATCTTCAGTCTTTGTCCAAGTGCTCCACCTTTGGCACGAAATAGCTTCTGTAGCTTTGGAGTACAGAGGTCCAATGCAGACAAAAACCTGGCCTCCAGATGCACAGTGCTTATTCTCTGAAATTCTGCACTGATCTGCAACAAACAAACCAAAAAAAGCGACAAAGGTATCACATTATTTCTTGGACAATTCATATATTAACCTTAACCCCTTTCAGACCATTGTCCCGAATTCGCCTCAGACTGCTTCCGGTCCTAATGCAGCCGAGGTGGTGTATGCATCCCACTAATGGCTGTTGATGCAAATTTTGCACATACCAAGGATTGCATTGGTAGCATTTTGCCACCATTTTGAGGTCGGAGTGCAAATAACATCCGGCTGATGAATCAGGAATCGGTCGCTCGGCAGACCAAATTCAGGCAGTAAGGGGTTGAGAGACTTATAATACTTTTTGCCATTTTGACAGTTTTTGATCAAGTCAACTACACAAAATTGACAAAGCCCTTAAAAAACTCTTGCTCAAATTTTCATTAATCTCTTAATAGTAATTACAAAAGACAACTCACTTGAGATGGATTAAACAGGGCAGGCCAACGGTCCTTCATGGCTCGAACACTCGGACACTGATTGATGACTGCATGTCGTCTGAGGGTAAATGTTTTGCTCATTTTATCATGACTAGCTTTTCGTTGTTCCTCTTCTTCGATTCGGTAGCTAGTTCTTCCCTTGTATTTTCCAAGCTTTTCTCATCCTCACCAGCTGGGTAGGGTGGTAAATAATTGACCTCTGCTCTACTTGCCTTTTTAATGTTTTTTGCAGACTTTCGGTGATTGTGGCATTTATGTTTCAGGGCATTGCATGCCACATCTGGAATACCAAAGCCTCTTAACTTCGTTCTGTAGTTGGCCATTTTGTATTTAATGCTAGTCTGCCATGCATAGAGACCTGAAGAGCTCCCTGGATCCTTCAGACATGGGTGTCCTTTGACAAGCGCTTCAGCGACAGCAAGAACTTGCAGGGATGATGGATAGGCAGTGTATGTATAAATGGACTGAGCTAGCTTTTCAAGTATGTCTGATCTGATGTTTGGGGTAGTCAGCAGTGTGCCATCTTTTTTGTATATTTCATTGGCTCTTTCAAGAATGATTCCTGTTTCAACAGAGAACTCTGGAAGAATGAATTCAGTTGACCATGGCTTCCTTGGTGATAAATGACTGTGCTTGCACATGATGAGTCAGATGAGTCATGAGAGTTTGGTGCAGTCGAACTTGCGGAAGCTGGATGAAAGGATTGCTCTGAGGTGACACTTTCATCACAGCTTTCATTGAATGGTACTGGATACAAATTGACAATAACCGGTTCAATTTTCACAACCTTAATTGTGGCTTTGTGTTTAATTTGAGCATTGGAGTGGAGGGTAAAAAAGTCCTCAAAATCTGGATCTAAATACTGCAGGGTGAAGTCATCGTTGATGTTTAATGCCTGTTTGACGGCCAAATTCAGTTCCTCGACAGTCGCTGGTATTCCAGATGTAAGAGCCAGTTTCTCAATTCTGTGTCCAAAGATCACCTGGAGCATTGCTGAATCCATGTCAAGTGGCCTGGTGAAAAAAAAAAAAAAAACTTTCAAAAATCCTGACGCAAGGGTTTTACCTCCAGTATGCACCAAAATTATTTTAACCCACTGAGAGTGAGTGATTGATTGATGGGCACTAGTTTTTTGAAAATAGGCTAAAACACAAAATCACCTACACCCTACAGTTAGTGATAGAGGGGGATGTCACCTAAAATGTGCAACAGATATAGCGTTTCAATGTAACCACACGCTTTCCATCAAGAAAGTAAGCCGTCAGAGGATAGACATCTTGAAGTCTGTGCTGATGAACAAGAATCACTTCCCTTTTGCTTTCCAACAGAAAAGATCAGAGGTGCTCATGGTACCAAGCATGCAGTTTCTTCACAATGAAATAAAGACTGCTTTCCAAGGTCAACATCTGTTTGATCTCTACAAAGTCTGGGAGCCCTCCTGTAGAACCATGTGGCAAGATCATCCCAACTGAGTACCTTGTTCCATGGTATGTCACAGTGTTAGACAACTGTACACTTGTTAGCTGCGGGGACAGTTTCTTGATGGACTCCTGGATTTCAATATGCATTACTTCCAAAGGCAAAGATGACACTTTGCTGATTATCAGGGCTGGCTTAGCTATATTTTTTTACCAATTGTAAGCCATCATCAGCTGATGTCTTGTTGAAAGGGACAGCAAGACATTCTTGAAATTGCTTGAGAGCCTCACAAAACATTTAAAGAACCTATGTTTGGCCTCAAAACGCATAGTCCACAGACCAACAAGAGGACCAAAGGCTTTTATGAGTGTTGGATAGTGCTTCAAAAAATGGTGCTTGGGTGTCAAGCACAGCTCCGGGAAAACCTCTTGCAATCTATGACGATGCTCAGATATTTTCAGGTCAAGGTAAGCAATACTTTCAGGGGAATGTAAAGGGGCCACTGAGAGCTCTACAATGTCCTTAAGGATCATAAGAATTAGCCACGCTTGAGCATCACGGGGTATTTTTGAGCCAATGATTAGTGGCAGTGACCTTATGAGTGCCCAGTTTTTGTGAGCATTTCCTCCTATGCTACCACGACTAGCAAAATTTACTGGGATGCACTGGGGGCGGTCAAGATTGTCTGTAAATTTAAAAGGAAACTCCTTAATTAGGCTCTTAAGTTCAGGTAATGTGAAGCATTTGTTCATAATGAAAGTATTCAGACAGCGTGCTACTTCTGAAGGAACAATGCCGTCAAAAAGGTCGTGGAGTATGTCAGGAGGGTAACCTCTAACAAAACTGAAGTGACTCAGCGTCTTTGTCAGTGGACAAGCTTTCTTCACCCCATAGCAATGCTGCAAGGTCGGGTCTTCTTCCACAGTTTTGAGATGCAAGTTACGGGCTTCCTCCGTTCAAGGGGGGAATTCTCCACGGCATACCTCCTTTTTAGAGTATTCAGAGCGATGTCCTAAGCAGAACCTGCAAATGTCAGGGCCTGTAAAGCTTTCAACAAGTCCACCAAGAGAGTGCGCACCAAGATTGTCTGCTGCCACACAATATACTGTCCCTCTAATGTTCTTTCCAGCACAGGCAACAAAAACTCCTTCTTGTTCCAAAACAGACAAATATTTCAAGAGAGGCTCTAACACGGTATCATAGCCAAATCTTTTAACATCTGTGACTTTGCAGAGAATGGCCAAGTTAATTGCACGAAGCGTAGAGCGCAGTTCAGGTGGGACATTTGCCAGGACCCAATAAACAGCTGTGATCTTGTGTTTTTTGCGTGACGTTCCTAATGGGTTGCAAACTTCAAAATCATCGATGTAGAGAATTAACGCTATTCTTGGTTCCTCTACTGCAAAAAATGAATTTTGTTTGAAATATTCTCCATCTTGAAATGAGTCATACTTAGTGGATGAGCTCAGTCTTTTTTTTAAAACTTCATGTGCAATATCCTTATTGGTCAATATTTGCTGCAAGATCTGAAGAAGGGGCACGTATTGAAAGCTGAGATTCTCCTGCGAATCAAGGATGTACTCTACTGGCTCAATAAATTCAAACTGCTCCTTGAAATATTTTCTTCTTTTTTGAACAGAACCAAAGGGCCCATCCACTCCAAGTGCTTTGCTTGTTGGGTGCGACTTACAGAGCTCTTCTACCAATTCGGTGACAATGTCCTCCTAAACGGCACAATTATTCTTTTTAAAACTTGCATCAACTATCTGATGAATTACAGGAGCAGATGCTGTGTATATAAAATGAAGCTCCTCCACCAAATCATCAATACATTTACCAGAAACATTGTGCACACTGTGACGACCCCTCCCGCTCTGCTTGCATGTCATGTTCTGATGGCCTCAGTCTTGTTTTTCTGCTGTTTGCAGGTACCTGAAGGTGGTATGTGGGCGGAGCTGGGAGGGCTAGTCTAATTTACCTGCCTGGCTGGGCGGGGCTTCCAGATGCATAAAGGCCCACCCCTCTGAGAGCTGTCTCTCTCAGCCGGGCCTGCTACAGCTACCTCACCTGTCCCTTTGTTTGGTTTGTTGCATCCATCACCTGCATTACACTACATTTTCACTCATCCATTCACTCCAGACATGTCTGACTCCTCTCAGACTTGCAATTTAAAGTATTTGTTGAACATGTTTGATTATTTCTGTGAAATAAAATATATTTTGGATTGTTTTTCGGTGTGTGGCCTCCCTCTTTGTTACCAGCCATGAGCCAGGTGGGACCAACACTTTCCAATTTCAAGAGGAGTGAGCCAATTCTTTTGGTGAATTTCGTTTTATATGCTCCTTGAAATATTTGGAGGATTTATACTGGTATCCTCATAATCACTGTCACTTAAATTATCAGTTTCATGGAGTAAAATGTGGTGTCCACCAAGGACCTCTGGCTTCAAGTCTTCAAGTGAATGCAACCTGTGCTTTCTGATTTTGTGTGAAAAAAATGTTCCATATACCTTTGTCTTAAACGTACATCCAACAAAAACACAAGCTACAGTTTCATAACGCCTAAGGTGATTGCCAAGGTGTAGGAAATATTCTTTTTTAGAGGGATGTTTAGTTGAGCAAATTAAACATGAGAAACAGTGGACCACTCCTGGCCCTTCAGCTCCATCTTCTGGATGATATCTTGAAAGATGTGTCCGCAGGGCATTTAAAGTTCGAAAAGAACATGGACAATCATGAACAAGACAAGGTACCGAATTCCCAATTTCAACTGTCCTGTGCTGCAGTCTGTGATGGGTCAGTAGATCACCCCTTGTCACGCTGAATCCACAGATTTTACATTGCCATCTCATCTGGAGGGACAAAAGAAAATCACAAAGTCTTAAATGAGATGTTCCTTTCTGCTATGTTGCACATAAAAAAGAAAAACCCATAAGGTTACCTGCATTAAATGGTAGAAGCAAGCTAGCAACCGAGCACGTGGAAAAACTAGCAGCTAAAAGATAGCTACGGTGTTCAGGTACCTCCACAGCAAGCTAGCCAGCTGGCAAGTAACGTTTGTGAAGTATTATTCAACATATCGAGAAACGCAAAGCAAATATCGCTTACATAATTTTTTTTTTTTTTTGTAAAATCGAGCCTTTGTCGGGCTTTGACTGCATCGTGAGTAATTTTATTGGCAGTGGCTACTCTTACGGCAGCCGTAAGGACACTCCGTTACGCTATTCTTACATCCTTCCGTTTGCGCATGCTCAGAGCACCAAATTCTGGACTTAGATTTTGATCAAGCCGCCTGCAAATTTTTTTCTTCTACCCATTATATCCATTAGGCCTGATTTGGCGCCTCTGATTGGTTGCTTGCTAGGCTTTCTAGCTAGCTAGCCAGCTACCCAGCGAATGTTAGTTCACTTGCTTTGCTATCAAGTTCGCTAGCCTAGCTAGCCAACAGTTTGGTGCATGGATATCAATAGAAAATACATAAATAAAAATTATCCATTATTCCGCTAGCTCAATTAGCTAGAGTTGAACCACGATCATTTATGTTATACCAAATATAACTGCTCACTAGCTAGCTCACTACCGTTAGTTCGCTTGCTTAGCTAGCTAGTTCGCTAGCCTAGCTAGCTGACAGTTATATTTAGTATAACGTAAATACTCGCGGTTCAACTCTAGCTAAGTGAGATGGCGAAATAATGGATAAGTTTTATTCATTTATTTTCTATTGAATTCTGTGCACCAAACTGTTCGCTAGCTAAATGTAAATGCAATAGGCTGGGGGTGCTGTTTTGCTTATTGCATTTGAATATTGTCCACTGCGGACCATGAATTTGAAAATGAAATGTCAAACAGCTTTTCGTTATCATTTGAATATAGAAATAGATTTCCCATATGTGTATGTGAAAATGAAAGTGATAATTGGATTAATGCATTTTCAATTTAATATTGTCTCAAATAACTCATTCATAAGTGGAAAATTATAATGCAATAGTGGGATTACATTTTTGAATATTGTCCACTATGGGCTTCCATAGATTTGCTTATTATTTGGCAAATACTGTTGCTATGGCAACCAAAATCCATAGGTGTCATTAGTGAAGAAAACACGTCCATACCACCAAATATGAAAGTGATTGGTCAAAAATTACAGCCTGTACAGCGTCCACAAGGAAGTCTGTATGTTTCAGCACAAATTTGCGCATTATTATTTGCGCATTACAAGACGTTTGTTTACAATTGGACTTGGCAAATTATTGCTGTTGAAAAGTGTTTTTTTAGTCACGAAATTGCGCCCCAGCGATTGAGTTAATTCGCTAAGTCTTGGCTTCTGATCGCAAAATGCTAATATACGAGCTACTTTTCGAGTACTGCATATATATATATATATATACACACACACACACACACACACACTAAATAATCATTTGTGTTATCTTTTCTACTTTGTCACAACGTTAAACTTGTTTACATTCATGTGTAATTATTTATAGAGTTATGATAAGAGCTCGAAGAGCCCACTCCTTTATCAGATGTGTAATATGTGCTGTATATTTATCTTCTCTGTGCTGGTCTGAGTCCAGTGAGAGTGGTTAATAAAAGGGCTGTTCCCGGTCTCTTGTGTTTGCGTGACGGGGCTCTTTGTGTGCGTCAGTCGCTTCCTCCCCGAGCCGTTCATCCCCTTACAGTAAGGCCCCCGCCCCCCTCCTCCAGTACACCCCCTCCCCTCCTCTTTTTCATGCCCCCCACATCGACCCTCTTCCTTCTTTTTCCTCACATGAAAGAGGGGAGACCCCTCAAATGCCCCCGAAACAACACGGCGCATTCCCGCCGCAGCGTTCACACTCTCGCACACAATCGCACACACTGTGCTTGTGGGGCGAGGGAGAGACTGGCAGGGCCCTGTACCAGTGCTCTCTCTCTCTCTCTCTCTCTCTCTCTCTCTCTCTCTCTCTCTCTCTCTCTGTGCTTTCAATGGAGACACATTCTGTCCTGTGAAAGTTCCCTCAAAAGTTCTGTCCTTGTCGATCACATCAAGACGGGGGTGAACTGTAATTTCTGAATGTTTGTGGTTTCTCTCTCTCTCTCTCTCTGTGTGTATGTGTGTGTGTGTCCAAAAAAGGGCAATACGCCTGGATTTATTATGTGCTTGGTGTATGTGGGAGAGAAGTGCTGTGGTGTGTGTGTGTGTGTGTGTGTGTGTGTGTGTGTGTGTGTGTGTGTGTGTGTGTGTGTGTGTGTGTGTCTATGTGCGTTTGCGTGTGCTCTTGTGCTTGTGCGTGGATTTATCAGTGAAGAAACCTCAGAATGATTGTTGAAACATTGATGATCAGATTCAGCCCGTTTATTTTTATAAGTTAATCAGGGAAAAAATGCGCTGAAAAATATACTGGTCCCTCAAACTTTTCTGAAATTCGATGGCCGAAACCCAATGGAACAGTCTCTGGATTAACACGAGGCTACGGCGGTTAGCGGTCTGATATACTGTATTTAGATTTAGCCTGTTTGTAAGGGCTCGGGTCTTTTAAGCGGTGCTAAGGGAAACAACCTAAATGGAATGAGTGGGTGGTGAGGTGGCGTCGTTCACATAGCATTCAGCAGATTGTCTTCTGAATGTAAAAGCTTTGCCCAGGGGGACTTCGTAGAGCCTCTTTATTTGGACCAGGTCTGTATTCATCCTGAATTGGCACTGTGTGGGGCAGCTCATAGCAACCTGTCTAATTTAAATTTAAATGGCTTCCATAGGCCTGATAGTTGCTGCGGCGTTGCTAATATGAATAAATGGATCAATTAAGCAGTGGCCCTCTGACATTTGGGCGTCCATCTGCATGGAAACCAACTCCGATGAAGTGCTCACTTCACCTGTCATGTCTTTTGAATTTGTGTGAACGTGGGGACCTGAAAAACTTGCGAATTCACGCGTTTGTGCATATTTGAAGCCTGTTTTATTGTTGACTGGTGGGGCTTCAAAAACTGAAAGCACACACTCTCCAACCATCGTCATCTTTATCCTTTTCGATTAAAGAAGATCCCGTTGGCGCATTACCTGATGTTTAAGATAAGAGTGACATGCACCAACTACTGACTGGGTGGAGTGCCCCGATTTCGAAATGTAAAAACAGTTTTTATAACGAAGGTCAGCATTGTATTCAGGTACAATTAAACAACTGGCAGCAGTTAGGAACTCTGAGAAACTGAAAAATAAGTTGGTGTCTTAAAGCCTTTGAAGATACGAAACTAGAAGTAGTTACATGAGCACAATTGTTTTCCAAAGAAAACGAATTGGGTAATGATGGAATGTCAGACATAGAGTTTTCCAGGGAAGATGGGGGTGGGGTAGTATTTACCCGAGACCCATAACACCGAAAATAAACCTGCGAGAGAATCTACGACAGAGATAGAGAGAGGAGGGAGGTAGGGAGAGCGAGCACGGGAGTGAGAACGAGCGGGCGCCCGAGCAAGGGAGAAGGAGTGCGTGTGCCTTGCAATGGAATAAAAACTGCGCAATTTCTAATCTCCACACTTACTTCATCCCGCTTTCTTTATAAAATAAAGATCTGCTCTTCCCCGCTGCTTCGCCATATGCAGGATGGATGTTCGAGCATGATTCTGATCGCATTATGAATTTATTTTGGGTTATAGCGATTTTAGAAACTGATGTTGGTTAAGGTTTCGAAAGGAGCTGTTTTGTCATTTTTGGAACACGTCGCTGGTTATTCTACTATAAGACAACGATTAGCAAACGTATACATGGAGACAAGGGCGGCTGTTTTGCATGTCCACAATTATAGCCATATTAATTGGCAAACGTCGCGCAAAATGATGTGTGTAAACGTTCAAAATTGTCGCGACGGTCTCGAAATGTATCTGCGTATACGTCCGTGCTCATGCAGACATTTTAAAATGCATATGGATTTTTGGATGCACAATCCTATTACATAATTTTGGGTGCACATTTTAAAGCTGCGTGGCTGCAGGACTGACTGTCACGAAGGAGAAAATGAAGATGCGGAGTGCATTTTTAATTCGCTGAAATATTTAAGGATCATATCGTGGTTCCTACCAAATTCAGCGCTTCACGCCAGGTAAGCAAGACACACGATTTGACATATCTAAACTATTTAAATGCTGGATCATAGTTTTAAATCGCTGAATAACTACCTGCACGCCAAATCTATTGGACACTAAACCTATGATGTATCATGTAGCCTACGTCGACACTGAAACTGCGTTCACGTGTCCATTGATTTATATGTGGCAGTACAGATGCGTGCGTTTCAATTTTTGAGAGCTAGCTCGCTAGTTATCTCGTCCAAATACTTGTAAATAATATCAACCTTAATGTGTGGGCCTACGAGCTCTCGTAATATGTAGTCAAAATCTACGAAATAAGAAGTTTTCAAATGCTCGAGTTTGTGATGCGGTTTGTTAAGCGCTCGTCTGCTGTTATCGCTCACAAATTTACGGAAACGTTTTGTGATGAGCTCATTCTAGTTTACGGGAAACGAGTAGGAGTTCAATTGCAATCCGTGGCATTGTGACGGGAATACCCACGTTTCCCACCCACTTCTTCGCCATCTAGATCGTTGAAAGCCAAATAATAGAAACGTCAGGCTTTCTTTTTGTGTTTTCGGCTGCCATCAGTGTCCAAATATGCTCTTATTTATTTAATTATATTGTTAGGTAACCTTGCTTTGCTGAATGAGTCTGGGCCTGCTGGCCATTGGAAGGAGTGTCGCATTTTCTTTCTGAAATGTCATGTGGTGGAGTTGTGGCGGGTTAGTAGAATTTCCAGGAAGAATATTTGAATTTTTTCTGTTATTTTTTTTCTCTCCTCCTCTCTCTTTCACTATGGGTCACCGCCCCCTTCTCATTGTAGGAAAAAAAATTTCCACCCGGGGGCGCTGGTGTCTGATAATTATTTGTCTGAATCACTTGTCCCTTGAATGTTATTCCTTCTCGATTTAAAAATCGAAATTGTTACACACACACTTAAAAACAATTAAAGGTTCATTGCTAACAGAACTAACGTTAAGTCTAAGTCCAAAACTTTTATCCCGTGTATGGCATTTTGGAAGATGAATTTACCTGTGTAAATACGCACACACACACGCACACGCACACGTACACATACTGTTGCCAATAAAGTTGGAATAATTTTATATTCAGGCACTTTATCCATCAAGAATAAATCACATTATCACAATGATTTTATGAAAAGAGGTAAAAAATATGTTATTCCAACTTTATGGGCAACAGTGTATATATACATGCATAGACACATACACACACACACACGCACATATACATTTATATGAGAGAGAGAGAGAGAGAGAGAGAGAGAGAGAAGCTATTTTACTTCCATACATATAGAACGCATCTGACCTGGCTTGTCTTCTCTCAATAATTGGACAGGATGTAAAGGCATTTCCAGTGTTTGGAAAACGGTGATCATACTGGAAGCCAAGCATTTGTATCCTGTTTCTGCATGTAGTCTTGACTTAAAGTGTGCTCGCTGTCCAACCTGCAGTTCTGACCTGTGAAGTGTCCTTGCTATATCTGAGATGCATCTCAGTATGTTGAATGTTGACATTCAACTCCATTTAAGGGTTTTCAGTCAAAGTTTCCTGCCAGTTCGCTCATCGTAGAAGCTTTTTTTTATAAGATTAATGTTACCTAAAATGGAAGGACATTCCAAGAGCCCAAATAACAGCCACTCTGAATTAGACAAGAGAGTGGTTCAATTTTCCTCCTACTTTATCTTTAATTATGCTTTGGTGTTAAAAAGATATCAGACTGAGAATTATTATTACTGAGCCAGTTTACCTAAACAAAATAGCATATTTTAAAACTGGTCATAGATTGGGCTGACATGAAAAACACTGTACCTTATGTTTAAATGGAACCTACCAATTTTTCAATTAATTGAAAATCAATTTCCTGCAAATTAACCTTTCACAATTAAACATTTTTGTGAATTAAGACTTCCAAAATTAATCCAGGAATGAAATTCAACATATTCAAATTCATCTAGTTTTTTTTTAAGAAAAATATTTTGTCATTGCATAACTTCCTGATTCACTTTGGTTTAAGGTGGTAACTACCCATCATTTTCATGAAAAGGTCAAAATTTAAGATTTTTTTTTTAAATCCTCACAGGCTACCATACTGAATATACTTTCAAGTCAGTTAATTAGTATTTTGATTAACAAGTCTATTTTTAAAAAAAAAAAAAAAAAAAGAAGAAAAGAAAAAAGGGGGGTTTTAAAATAGTTTATCTCATGCAAAAGGTTTGTTTACATCCTCATTATATATTCAAACAGTCATAAACTTCTCTCAGAAACAACAGAATTCTCACTGGAGATGAACTTCTTCTGGGGTGTTTGCATGGTCACACTCAGAATCAGAATGAGGCGATAAATCAGCCGTACTGGATTTGATGTCCAAAAGGAATTTACGTAGGAAAGGATGTGCTGGAGTTCGGGGTGTTGCACGACTCAATAATCAACTATAATAGTGGACTAAAGGCCTGCAGTGATGTTCTAAAGCACACAGGACTTGATCTTGTGTCATACTGTTTGGTAGGGTATAATGAAATTGTTGGCAATAGGCAATACCAGGGTGAGTGTAAAGTCTCTGAAAAGGAATCCAGGAGGAGAAAATATCTCAGATGGAAAAAGAAGGGCAGACAGGACTGGCTTCAAGCAAAGGAAGGAACACTGAACGAGTCTAAGGCATTTTGAGGCCAAATTGTTGCATGTTGAAAGCTGTTTGTGGGTAAGAAAGTGATGCGGAAACTTCCGATGCATTTTTCTCTAGAACTTGGTTTTATGACTTCAAATGGTAGTGTTGCCAAAAGTATTAGTCCACTGACTTGAGCTTTGGTTAAAAGCTAGAAATTATGGAGTTTTATGCAACCTAGTAAACTGAACTCTCAACTATAAATACTGTGGTAGCTGTTCCCTCAGATACCCCTCAAAACACTGAATGTGAAGGTCTAAATCTACAATGTAAATAAAATTTGTAAAAATATTTCTTGTGGACTGAGATTCTAGATTTTGGTAGGTTACATAAAGGAAATGGTCTTGTTTTATTTGGAAAAGAATCCAAATCAATATATCAATTAGCTATGGAGTATTTATTGTTTAAAGTTTTTGTTGACACAATGATGGCCATCTAGAATTCTCATTGCCACGGTAACCAAAATGACCAAAATTGGGGTCAAATGTAATCTTTCACTCCCAATAACTATCTGACAAGTTGGAATGAAAAAATTCATTAGTATATGAAAATTTGTCTCCTTGGGGTAGTTGGCACCTTAAAACTAGTCAAATGCTGTTTGCTAATGACACCAGAGTATATCCCCGAAAAGACAGCATCTTCTCCATTGGCAAAGTACATAGTCTGGCCTGGTGGATGTGCAACAGGAAAAGGTGTAGGGTCCAGAAAATCAATGGGAGAACTACTCTGGGCTCTAGGAATGTTCACAGCAAATTTTGGCCATAGGATGACCAATATCAATAACAGCCCTTCTCTATGCTCCAAATACAATCATAAAAGGTGTGACATGATTGCGATCAATGCCGGTTGAGCTACAGCATTTGAACATATTAAATCTGACCGAGTTGTGGCACTATAGGAAACGATACGAAGCCACTGCAATCGGTAACTTCATCCTCTGCATCATGTTTAAAGCAGATATGACACGATTCTCATTAAAGCCGTTAAAGTTATTGCCATTTTTAAAAATTAAGAGTTTGGCATGGTGGTGGTGCCACAGCAAAGGTTATGACTGACCATCATCGATAATATGCCTTCTCATTGCCCCAGAAACAATCACAAGAAGTGTGACAGGACTCCCTTTAGAACTGTCTGAATCGCAGCATTTGGATGTATAAAATTTGACCTGGTGATGGCACTACAAGATAGGTTGTAGGGTTACATAGAACAATAGGGTTTGTCCCATAAACTGTATAAAACAATGGGCGCAGCACCTGGGTCTTAAAAGTGAGGTCTATGCGGAAATCTCTAAAAATCGCATTCTACTTAATTGCCAGCAGATGGCGACGTCAGTGGTTGCAGAAAGAAGTTCAATCCTACAGAAGTCTATGAGAAAATGACCCTACTTACCCACCTGATTTATTATTTCAATAATGATTTTCCACATTATTTCATGGTATCTATCGCAAGTTTCAAGTGTCCTTCGATATACAACGGTATCTTGATGTTCATTTTTGTAAATTATGGTCCCAACTAGACTAGAATTAAGGATAAAGCCAGAATATGCTTTAGCGGCGTGACTATCCTCTGGTCCTTGTCAGATAGTCAGATCCACCTGTAGATCCACCCCTCGCTCCTCCCTGAATCTTCAATTCACGCTCCATCCAATAGGAATCACATCTGGCTTCAAAATGACAAAATGGTGCTGTTCAAATTGCCAAAATAGAGGCTTCCTAAATGGTATGCTGAAACCAATGGGTGACGTCACGGTTGCTTCGTCCATCTTTTTTAACAGTCTATGATTTGTCCTCTTTGCACCAGGGATGAATACAGAAGTGGCATGCGATTCTCAAAAAAATGAAAAGTTACTGTATTTTAAAAAAATTTAAAGAAGCTTGGCCCGGTGTTGTTGCCATAGCAAAGGTCATAGGGTGACCAACATCAGTAACATTCCCTCTGTCTGCCACAGAAGCGATCAAAAGAAGTTTGGCGTGACTCCCATCAAAAATGTTTGAGTTATTTCATTTGGAAATATAAAGTTTGACCTGAGGGTGGCACTACAAACAAGGTAATTGGGTCACACAGAACAATTGACCTCTATGTGCCAGGAATTAACAAAAAAAGAAAAATAGTGTGATTCCCATACAAATTTTCCAGTTATTTTACGGACACAAAGGATCTGTGGTGACAGAGGTGAAAGCATAGTATCCCCAAACTCCTTGTTTTGGGGTTATAATTAAAGAACTTGAATGCATGCGTAATCTCTTTGTTGTTCAGCATCATGAAGTAAACAAAAGAATTGGCAGTTGGTGAGAGACAGATGGTTGTAGACCCTCACAAATGTGGTAGTGGCTTCAAGAAGATCTACAAAAGATTAAATTTACCATTGAGCTTGGTCAGAGCAATCATTAAAAAATTTAAAAGGCATCAAACAGTCGATAACTTGACCAGTTAAGGACAGAAGCACATTGTCGGCCTGCTGATAAAACCTTGTATCCTCAAAATGATAAACTTTACAGGAGAGCATAAAAATGTTTAATTTTGCATGTAAGAATTCAGTTGAGCTGTGTTCGGGTAGGATGACTATTTTTCTTCATAATTTTGAAGAAAAATAACTATTATAACTATTTTTCTATTTTCTATATTATAACTATTTAACTATTTTTCTTCATTTTTCTTCAAAACTGTATTTTGTATTTTGCAATGTTTGTGTTATTATCGTGGACATACAAGTTTTTGTTTCTTATCAGATTTGGAGATACGAGGTTTTACCAGCAGGCCGACGACATTTTACCCCTGGGATAGGAGGGAGGATTATGAGAGAAGCAAAAAAAAAAAAAAAATCTGCAGGAATCATCATGAAAGGCCTTGGTGGGCTATACCGCATGACAGCGACCCAAAGCACACCTCAAACTGCGCATGGAAATGCTTCCTGGACAAGGAAGTGACAAAGTCAATGTTATGCAATGGCAATATCAGTCATCAGGCCTCAATCCAATTGAAAACCTGTGGCCTGAACTGAAGATGGCATTTGAGAAGTACAAACCAATGAGAGTGACTGATTTTGAGAGGACCTGCATAGAGGAATGGTTCAGAATCCCTCAAAATATGTGCCTTAACCTTGTAAAACAGTACCGAAACATGCTGTTATTTTTTTTTTCAAGCACTGAACCAGTGCTGCTAACCTTGATTTTGTAGTGATGGTTATATGTACGTTTCTACAGAAAAGGACATGATTACGGTAAAGACATGTCCACCAAAAATTTTCTCTGGGATTCCACTGTTTTTTTATTCTTCAAATAGGCCCTCCAAAGTACTAGTCAGTATTAAAATGGCAAAGGTGGGTTATGGCTGGTTTCATTTTTTTTTCAACAAACTTTGAGATGGTCAGATGTCTTTACCGTAATCAACAATTACGATAAAGATGAAGTGACATACCTCTTTACTGTAATCAGTGTTTTTGGCAAATTGCACTGAAGAAAGAAGTATCATACTTCCTGCTTGAATCTTTTGGTCATTCAAACATTTCAAAGGCATTGAAAGGTTCATTGTTAACTCTAGTCTGAGTTTGAGAAGGCATGTCTCCACCTCTGCAGTCCGAACATGCTCTGGCTGTAAAGGGTGAGGAACTTTTGCAGACTATGTTATTTTGGGGGTAGGGCCCAAATGCCAAATTAACTTTATTCCAACATGCCCCTGTATAATTTTTCTATACTGTAATGTACCAGTAATTTATATGTTCCAAAATGGTCCGTTTTGCCAGAGCCTCAAATATTTCACCGTTCACAATCAATGCATGCGTCAAGACAGTGAATATACAAGTGAATCAATATTCTGCATAAAAAGTTTATTTTGAATAAATGCAAACTCGAAACACAACAATTTTTAACCCTATAATGCCCCCTGTATCATATATGATACACCAAATTTGAAGGACCATGCCCACCTGGTAAGATGCAACACAACCACGACTGCTCACTGTATCATATCTGATACACAGTGCTGCCACCTGGAAGGAAGAAGTGAGATTACAGGAGTAGTCTCTCCCCTAGTCACTCACTTCAGCACTCACTTCAGGGTAATAGCTCCCATGTGAATGGGAATTCATGAATTTCCTTGGACTTTGGCAGCGAAGTTCGGCATTCCAAGGTAAATATTACACAAAAACTTATTCTTATACATGTTAAGGGATAGCTATAGATAGTAGAGAGCATATAAATAATTTGAATTTTGAGTGTTGAGTTCTGGAGGGGTGCTGATTTTTGGCTGTATCAGATATGATACTCCTGGAATTAGAAGAAGTTCTGTTCAGCAATGTATATTTTGCTGTCACAAAACCTAATGATGAACAGTGGATCTGAATACTACCCTTCAATACTTCAAAAATATTACTGGGTCATATTTTTCCTATAATGATGTCTGTGTCTGGGCATTATAGGGTTAACATGGAAAACAGCAGTATCATCAGGACTACAGTCATATGTATGTAACTGCTGTATGTATTGTAAGTAGATTTTTTTTAGTTTTAGAAGCCGAAAAAACCTTTCTGTCACGAGAACATCATGTTGGACTCTGATAAAAAGAAATTTCCACATTCCAGAATTTTTTTCCGCTTATACAGACAACACCGGATACCTTGGCAGAGCAGTTGATTACGGTAAAGACGCCAGTAAAGACATATAATGCAGCCCCATGGAAATTTGCAACCAATGTGAGGGCTGAAGTTTCCCTTATTTCCTACCTCTCAGAAAAGGTTTCTAATCGAGCATAACCTCATAAAGAAGCACTAGCTACAAAAACATTTTTTCATGATTACGGCAAAGACATTTAATTTGTGTGACAAGTAAAAATTTGAATACTACCTGAGCCTTGGCACTCAGACACTGCACCCAAAAGGTTTCAAAATGGCCTCCTTTTGTGTTGTTGTTGTTGTTTTCATTTTGGGGCAGGATTGACATCTGGTGGACAACTGCGGAACTGAAATAGCTGACTGATTACGGTAAAGACAGGGAAAACCAAACTTAAAGGACATCTCCTGTTGGTCGAGGGGAAAGGGTTAATCCCTTTTCTCCTGAACCAATAGCTTTTCTATTGTAACTTGAAAAGAAGACTTGTTCCTGGTGGCAAGTCTGAGTCATCAGTGAAAAGGGTTTGATTTTTAACTTAATTTTCTGTTGGCTCAATTTTGAATGATTACGGTATGGACATTTGCGTCATACTCTGACCTTGGATATCAAAGTCATTTAAATGGGTGTCCCTTTAAAAGCTGTCCCTAATTGCAAATATCATGCCCAATATTTATAGCCCCTAAATGAATAGGAAAGCTAAGTTCCATTGTCAAAAAAATGGGTGGACCGTCTTTACTGTAATTGTGCCCTTTTCTGTAGAAACACCCATATATTGAATAAATGTATGATTTTAGTTTGGTGCAAACGTAAAATGAATCAACTACAACGCTTTTGGCATTTTTAGTCTATCTCTATAATCTTATCGTTTATTTGGGTTTATGTCGTGTATTTGGTGCAGTTCCTGCTACTGCTGCTAATAAATCTGGAGCCCCTTGTATCCTTTACCAAAAATGGTGTGAAAATTGTATTTATAAAAAACCCATTGAGCACCCTGTGTTACACCTGTTTCTTGAAATGCTGGTGTCACCCACAGCTATTTCTGCCCAAATTATTTTGACCAATGCGTTCAGCCCAGCCAATTACTACCCCTGGCAAAAATGATCACCACACTCAGAGGTTATTTATCCAGCTTTTTTACTGCACAGCAAATAAACAAATCGCTGATATGACAGAAAACATTTTTGTTTATTAGCATCACATTCAGGCTTTAAGAAACTCACCTCAAACAAATTAGTTTAAATTATTTTAATTCATGGCATTTTTTTTGTAAGCGGAAGAAATTATGGAATCGTCAACAAAAAAAAAATCAGATTTAGTACTTTGTTGCTCCTCCTTGGCCTGAATTTTTTGAGGCATAGATTTCATTCATGAAAAACAATATTCTCCATCAAGCCATTTCCAACTTTGTCAGATAGCGGTTGACAGATCAGCCTTGCAGGATGGTGCCTTGTCGTGGACCTTTTTTGAAAATTTTATTTCCACCACTGGATTGGAAATAAATTAGATTGAGATCTGGACTGTTTGCTGACCATGTCACTGAGTTGATATGCCTTTCCTGAAGAAAAGCTTTTGCATTCTTTGCACTGTGGCAAGATGCAATGTCATCCTGAAAAATGACTTCATCACCAAACCTATTTTCTTTTGACGGAATCCGAAAATGGTCCAAAATTTAATCTACACCTGCACATTGACTGTTGATGTAATGATTGCCATCCCTTATGGTCCTTTACCTGACATGCAACCCCATATCATGAATGAATTGGGAAATATGCTTGTTTTCTTCTAGTAGTCATCTTAATACAGTATGTTTCAATTGAACAGCACCAGACAAAAGTTCTAGCATCATCACTTTGGCCAATGCAGATTCATCATTCATCGCTGAATATCACTTTCAGAACCTTGCTTTCTTTTCTTTAGGTTTCAGTGCTGTTTTTTGTTTGGTTTTTCTGTTTGTAAATCCCATTTCATTCAGGCGATTTCTTACAGTTCTATCACAAACACTGACTCCTTTTTCTGCCCTTTTTTTTTCTTTTTTTGTTGTAGTGCATTTTCTGTTTTCAGTGAAAATTGTTTTGAGTTTTCTGTCCTGATGCTTTGACGTGTTTTTGGGCTCAGCCATGTTTTCCGTTTTTAACCTTTCCATTTTGTTAATATTTGCACCAAAGTTTTGACACAGCTGACTGGGAACAACTAACATCATCTGCCACTCTCCTTGCCGAATTTCCTTCTTGGAGCAGTTTTATAATCGTTTCCATTGTTTCAATTGCCAGCTGTCTTTTTGGTGCCTTGTTTCCTCTCAATTACTGACGTCCCAACACCGCATTATGGTCTGCAAGCACCCTCTTTTTATTGCAGGCTAATTTGTATATATGCTGGGTGATCTCCTAATTTTTTCCTCAGCATTAAGTGATTCCATGTTTTATTCCCTGATTATGTAAAAAATGCCATAATTCAAATGATGAAATTTGTTTTAGGTGTGTTTCTTGAAGCTTGAATGTTATGCTGATTAACAAAACTTGTTTTATATGATATCTGCGATTTGTTTTGCGATGAAGTAAAAAAGCTGGATGAACGTCCTCTATGTGTGATGACTCCATAATTTTTGCCTGGGGTTACTGAACAACGAACTGCACTCGCATGAAATTTTGAAGAAAAAAAATAAATAAATAAACGTTTTTGGATTTATTGTGGTATCGAACGACGATAATGTACTACTTTTGTTTACCACCAGAGGGTGCCAAGCGAATATGATAAAGGTCCAGAGGGACCTGCCTGATGCCCCATTTCCAAGCTATATTATTCCTCGTTTGCGCCTTGAAGGAATGGAGGGTAAATGGCATAGGATTAAAAATATTCTTGGTTAAACTGATGACCTTTTCAGTCTCTGAAACTGATGCAGAGTACCTGTCACACTTTCTTGAATAAAAAAATATTTTTTTCAGGACTGCTTAGATTGTCAAACTTCCTTTCTCAATGTTGTTAGTCTTTCAGACTCATAAGGTGCTTGTGTTTATAAGTCTAAGTTGAACAATTACTTATAAAGAAATGGTTCATTGTAAAAGTAATTTCTTTAAAAAGTCACTGGGAAACTCCATTAATGACTAAAGATCTGCCAATGTTTGTGACTGTCAACTTAAATGTCAATGTTAAAAACCTTGTTTACACCCAAAAATCCTTGTTTGCCATTCTGCCCTTCTGTTATTTCTATTAACTTGTAGCGGTTTCTGTTTGTTTCTTTTTACAGCGTAAGCCTGTAATAAGAAGAATGCTCACAGTCAGCCACTGCCCTGAAATGGTGCCCAGAAAACCCTGTAGAAACTCTCTCACTCCCAGTTTGCCAATAAGAGAGGGCTGGCGAATACTGCAGAGAGACTGGTGGGTGTACAACGTGAAAAAAACTATGAAAATGGACAGTGCAAGCTTCAGCCAATCCGAGAAGCTGGAGCGTTGTTTTTGGGCGTGGCCCAAAGGAACAGGATTGGAATGGATGATTGAGAAGACCTTTCAGTATGGCGCTACGGTAAGTTAAGTGCACCATGCAATCAAGTGTTGTACAGATTATTCACTGAGATGCTCATATAATCTGAAGTATTGAAGTCTAGGTATGCCACCTTGTGAAAAAAGGTTAGTGTTTGAAAAGGAAGCAGCTAACATGTGAAGAGTGATAGTAATTTAAAGAGAAACAAACAACTTTATTTTGTTAATTGTTAACTACTTTGCCAGTTTATGTTTTTCTGCAAATGTATGACTTAGAAGGTTGGGAAATTTTCCTGTCTGCTGGGCATCTGATATGAGTTGTCAATTTGATATTAGGTGCATTTATTTATTTTCATTTTTCTTTGAAAGCAAATTGTCAATTTGATATTGTGCAGTGGTGCATGGTCATTTGAACTCTTGACCTTTGTTCTAAAAGCACAAGAGCCAAGCAGAAGAGATATGTTAGTTGTTCCCCAGCTCCCATGACATGCACGTTTTGAACCATTATTAACTGACGTCACTGAGGAAGCAGCATGCAGTGAATGACTGGGAGTGAAGGTGGTGCTAAACATTCTTCCCTTGGTGCTGGTGGAGCAACGGTGGTTAGGTTTGAGTAGAAAGAGTGAAATAGAATTTTGAGAAAGGTGACCATCTTAAATATCTTTCAGCGATCACATTCTTTGTTTGCGCACAGTCATCCAGTTTGTCGTCAGTTGCTGGATTTGACCTCCATCACTGAAAGGACGGCAGAATTCAAATATCAGTGAAATTTTGTTTGTTTTCGCAGGCACATGCATGCTGTCTCTGCATCACGCGTATTGACATGATGGAGAAACCCTGCATTAACTTTTTATTCAAATAAGACCTATTTTAGCGCCTCTTGATGGAGACACCCTGCATTTGCATGGTTTCCAAATTTTAGCCTATTTTTCATGCCTCATTTGAACCAAGATTTCAGGTGTGCGTTGATAGCGTGGTAACAGTTTCTTGTTTCTTGTTTTTCTGGACGGTTTAAATCTGAAAAATCTGAACTGAAGTTCACTTGATGCTCAGCCATGTTGGAGCTCTTCCCTTCTCTGTGCTTGTTGACCATTTATTGAATGTTTTTTTTATTTTTTCAAAGTTTTTTCTTCCATAATGGGCACTGTTGTAGGCCATATTTGTCATTGGGGTTCTCTCTGGTGTGATTTTGTGTGCTACTATTCGTGTGGCCATTTGATCTGACCCAGTGTTCTTACCAGAACTTCCAAAGGGAAAACAACTGTTCCTTTTATTTCTTTTTCTAAGTCACAGTGCTTCACGTGCTTAAAATGACAGTTCACTTTGTCTTTTTCCCTCAAGTAAAGTTTTAGTTTTAGTGATAGCTTTCAGTTGCCTTGCTCATTTTTATGCGCAAGGAAGAATATTTATCGTATCTTTTTACAACTGATTTCTGACAATTAAGCCTCTCTGTGACGGTTTGTGTGGGGGAATCTTGGCAGAAAGTGTGTTCCTGATTTGTCTAAAAAGCAGCCCATTGGGTGCCTCATTAGGTAGAGTTTCCAAAGTGTGTTTGTGCATGTGAGCTGATTAATTTTATCGCATTTATCCACAAACTGACGATAAATCTCAGTTTTTATATGTTGTGTCTGCGCTTCTTTCCTGCTAAGTTCCTGAGCAACACTAGCCCTCTAGCCTCGACGACACGTGTTGTAACTTAGCAACGACAGGCCACAACACCGTGTCCCTGAAAATAAGATTGTACCTCATGTTTTAATAATAGCTGGAGATCGGTAACAAGTTATGGGGGCATAACGTCACCAAAATCCTTTGGCATTACCACTAAACTTGAGTGCCTTTGTACCAGCCACTGTAAAGCAGTGTGTTTAAATATTTAGATTATTATCTGAAACTGTGGGTTAACCCTTAGGGTGCTGAAATAAATAATCAAATGTTAAAAAATGTAAATATCCTGAGCTTTTGAAAACCTATCACGTGGCAACTTGCTCTTTTCAACGGGTTGCCGCATGATAGGTTTTTAAAAGCTTTGATTTTATTTCATTATATCAGTGAGCAGCAAATGCTGCGTTTAGCACTTTAGGGGTTAATCAGACTACATTTCTTGATATTTAAGTAAAAAAACGTGAAAATTTGAGCATTAAAGTCAAGCGGGAATGGTATTAGTGGGTCCTTAACTCCTCTGACTTGCACGTTTTGAACATGATTAACTTGGTCACTGAGTATGTAGTATCCAGTGAATTATAGGGAGTGAAGGAGGTGCTAAATGTCTTGTCCTTGTTGTTGGTGGTGGTCTGGTGGTCAGCTTTGAATAAGAAGGATGAAATAAAATTTTGAGGAAGGTGACCATCTGTAATATCTACCAGTGATCACATTCTTTGTTTGTGCGTAGTCATCCAGTTTATCGTCAGTTGCTGGATTTGTCCTCGATCACTGAAAGGACAGCGGAATTCAAATATCAGCGAAGTTTTGGTCGTTTTGCGGACACTTGTATGCTTCTGTTCAGTTTATTCCAGTTAATCAGACACCACTCCCTGAAATATGAGTAAAAAAAATTTGCAAATTTGCATCAAAAAATGTGTCATGTGGAATGCATTATTACAAAGGCATTTTGGAGCATTTTTCGCCATTGCTTATGTGCTGTTTTGCTAACATTTTTTTGGTTACCTGCTTTGGAAAAAAATTTGTCCCACTGGAGAAGCAATTCTCAGTACTGTTGTGCGACAGCCGTGCGGTTTAGTGTCAAAACTAGCTCCTCTCCGTCGCCTGGGAGACCTGAGTCCCAACACAGCTGAGCGTCCTCCTTTTGGCTGCCTTCCCACAGATTCATAATTAATGTGCTTGGCAGGTACGCCGTGATTAATTTACCAGAAGGCTAATTAACGGGGCTGATTCTGCCTGATGATTGATTTGGGACTTAGCATGTCCTGGCTCTCCCTCTGCTGTGTTATTGACTTTGCAGAATCTCACACATTATGTAATGGGATCGACCTTAGAATTATGATGTCATAATCATGGGACTGCTTTGTAAAGCAGGAAGTTGTAGGACTCTGGCCTAATTCCTCAGTTTTCATTGAATGTGGGACACTGTTCTGTTGATAGAGGTGCCATTATGCTGCCAGTTTTTTTTGTAATGGTGGAAAGTCAGTTCCAGTCATAGGCAGTGCATATCATACATTGTCATGTTGATTTGCTTGGTCTTTAACTCTTGCGTTCTGCTCACTTTTTGGACATAAATATGTAGGTGGGTTTAGCTTGGTATGTGTTGTCCAGGATAATAAGCGGAGGTAGTGGGTTTGACGATTAAAAAGAAAACAAAACTATTTTGACCTGATTACCACACTAGCGTTGATTTAAAAGGTCATTCTTTTTCGCTCTCGTTTGCCTCTTACAGTGAAAAGCTGTGACATCATTGCAGACCCAGCTGTGTTCAGGTACTTTGGTCCTGTGCCTGCAGGGGGGGTCAGGGGTCCGTCATGAGAGCTTAGCTTCATAACCGGCATGAACCATGGTGACGGGTGTTAGCGAATATCTCCCTAACTCCCTCTGGCCATACAACCCTAAACCGCGCCCCCTCCACCCCCAGACATCCTGATCAGATGCAGTCTTTCCGTCTGGATGTCCATACGTACATACAGTGTTGATAGGGGGTATCGTTTATCCACTTCTTCTTAAAAACCGGTCAACAGAATTCATTGAACTTATACATGCGCTTTGTAGGGGCACTAAAAGTGTTTATTGTAGCCCCCGGATGAAGTCGGGCGGCTACTATGGATTCACGCTTGTCGTCTCTGCTGCCGCCTCCACGCCCGTAGACACTTCTTTGTGGAGGCCGTACAGGCTGCAATTTTTGACCAATTACTTTCATATTTGGTATGGACATGTGTCATACAAACTTCACTTACGACATCTATGATTTTGGTTGCCATGGCGACAATTTTGGCCAAATAATGCACGCATTTGTGCTGAAACATACCCACTTCCTTGTGGATGCTGTACAGGCTTTCATTTTTGACCGATTACTTTCATACTTGGTGTGGACATGTGCCGTACTTCACTTATGACACCTATCGATTTTTTTGGTTGCCATGGCGACAGTATTTAAATGGGGAAACATAGAGATTTCCTTGTGGACGAGAAGCGGGCTTTCGGGGGCTACACCCATGCGGTCGCGGACGACTGGACTGCCTGGTCTCATACCTTGTTTCTGAATTTTAAAAAGTTTGAGGATTTTACAGGTGTTCAAACTTAGATCAACTTTGTGGAGTTTCCCAGATGCAGGGGCATCTGTGTCCTATGAGAACAATTTTCAAGATTTCTTTTAGAACATTAAAGCTAGATAGAATGGCATAAATAGTGGTAAAATCAACCAGTATTGTTCATTAGGTCATCTTGAACACTGGACAAGCTCTTAATATTTATCTCTTTATTTTTTCTGCTATGTTAATTGTTTTTCTGTGAAACAGTGAAGGTGGACTTAATATTTAGATTCAGTACACTGGGCAGTGCTTTGCAGCATCAGAGTTGTTGTTTTAGGAGTGGAAGGATGAGTGCAAAGAAAAATGCGAACCTGAGAAAATGAAATGAAAGGAATAGAGGAAAGTGAGTAGAAGATAGCTGGCTGCTTTCGTACTTGGTAACATCTGTGCTTTTGGGGTGAGGTTGGAGACCATTTTTGCTCAAACCGCTCCCTCGTGGATCTGGGCAGAGGCCTGGATTTTAAAAGTGGGAGTTCAGTGCTAGGGAGGGTTTGTAGCGGAATGTTCTTGTCTCTAGGATACGTTCCTCATATTTTACTTTGAAGACGTTGAAAAAGACCAAAGTATATTTTTTTCAATTTAATGAGGTCATGACCCCATCTGAGTATACCTGTCTGGTATACTCCTGCTTAAGGATAATTCTCTGTTGTTTGATTGGACGGTTCACTCTTTGGAGTTTACAGTCCCTTCTGTATTTGTCTGAGTTTTGATTGGCCTGGACAGGTTTGCGTATTACGATTTATAAAGGCTTTATGAAACCTGCTGTAGGGTCATTTGCATTTGTGGTTTAATACGTGAAAATAAAATGTTGTACGTTTCACTGTTTCATTGAGATGTACATGTGATTGCAATGCACACGTGCGTACAGGAGCATGCCTTTATAGTACTAATTCTGAAATTTGAGCGTGAATGTCAGTTTTAGTATCACTGCTGTGATGAATCACACTGCTTCTCTGGTCGCATGTCCTGACAGAGATGATTCCAAAGATAAGATTAAATTGATTCCTCATTTATACAGTCCTTCAAGTTTTCAAATGGCTGTCTCAAAGAACATTTTTGACTGCCAGAAATATAAAATAATAAATAGAAAACGAAAAATTCCCTTTGAAGGAGCTGTGAAGACCGTGGGACACAGTGGCAGACTCGCAGTGTAGCTGTCTAGACTAAAGGTCAACGGCAGGCTCCTCTCCGAGTCGCCATCCCTCTTGTGGTGCAACATCATGATGACCGAAACCAATAAACCACAATGCTGTTCCACCTGAGAATATCAGCCCAGTCTTTCTCACTGTCTGGCTGTCTTTCTCTTTGTCTGCATCTTTCGGTCTGTGTTGCCGTCTGCCTGTTTTTTTTCTTTCTCTCGCTCTCCGTATCAGACTTTCACAAGTCCGCCCACGTTCTTCTTCTCTCACCTTAGCAACGGGACATTGTGATCGGTCTCCTTCTGTAGGTGGTCTGGAGGAGCTGTTTGGTGTGTAATGTTGTCTTAGGATGACCTGACTGAGCAGCACTGCTAATGGAGCTTTTGCCTCATCTGTTATACCATTTGTTCTCCTTGTCTTGGACTCTTGGCAGCAGAGTGCTTGATCCTGTTAAAGCCTTGCTCTAATGCATAAAATGGGTTACATGGTCTGGTACCAAATCTTGGTTATGCTAGTGCTGCGGTGACCTGAAGCGCTGGCTAGTTCAAGGAGGGAGCGTTTCATTGGCTCAGAATGACTGTATCTTATCACTCCCTATTGGTTCAGCTAGGGTACAGTTTGCCTGCAGTGCTGCATGCATAGCTAGCCTGCCCAACCCTTTCCTGAAGGCGAATCATCCTGTTTGTTTTACTACAACCCTAATAAAGTACGCCTCATTCAACATCCAGGGATCTCATTGAGCCTCTAATTGGCTGAACCGAGTGTTGCAGTGGGGAGTTGTAAAAACCTCCAGGATAATTGATCTTCAGGAACAGGGTTGGGAGTCTTTGGGGCAGGGAAAATGTTGGTGAACTGGGCCCGTAACTCCAGGGCTGTGGGGTTGAGTCCCTGTTGAGTTTGGTTCTCTATGTGAATTACCTCACCAAATAAGCCTAGCTGTGATAACAAGCTGTATGTCAGAGATGGCGTTCCCTGTGCAATTTGCCACGGAAATAAGCGATTGCTGAAGGCCTGAGAAGGTGAGATAAGATGTAATTTATTGAACTCCTGCATTTTATTGAATCCTCTAAATATGACCCATCCTCGTCACTGAGGAGCTGTAGGCAGCCACAGCGGAGCGTTTGATAACTAACTCCAGTCCTTATCCCGGAGCCTTGCTCAGGGGTACTGTTGGAGTGTTCCGATGGAGCATGTCTCTCAGGTTAGGGGGAAATCGGAGAACCCGGAGGAAACCCTCGTGAAGACGGGGAGAACATGCAAACTCCACACTGAGAGGTTCTGGCCAACTAGGACTCAAGCCAGGAATCTCCTGATTGCGAGGCAAAAGGGCCATGCACTGCGTAACTGAGTGTAAGAGTGCGTACATGAAAGAGTATAAGAGTAATTGAGGGAGCGAAAGAGTGAGGAAATGAAAGGGTATAAGAGCAACTGAGTGAAACAGTGAGTAAATAAAAGAGTAGGCTGTAGGAGTAATACATTGAAAGGGGAGGGGCTGGTTTATCTCCTCAGTTATTGTGTGAGAGAACAGGGACAACGTGGGCAGAAGTGACATCATCCCCGTGACCTATGAGGCTGACGGTGGCGACTAAGAGAGCGTGTGTGTGTGTGTGTGTGTGTGTGTGTGTGTGTGTGTGTGTTATTACATCATGAGCTGTTACTCAGCACACCGGTGCGTGCCTGTGTGTAAGCGTGCGGTTACATCATTGGCCGTTACTCAGCAGATGGCGAGATGGGATGACATCAGAGAGGAAGAGGAGTACTTAATGAGTTCTGCAGAGACCGTGTGTGGGAGCAGCGTTCCGGAAACTTCCACTCCTGTGACCGGGAGATGTTTTGAGGGGGCGTGGTGTGGGAACGTGAATGAGCTGGCGGTGTGAACTTCATCCGCTGGGCTGTTTGCCTCACCGTTTCCATGGCTGCCCTAATACCCCCTTCCCATCGTCCCCCTGGGCCCACCCACCGTAGAGATGCCTCATTTATTCTTGTTTGGTCCCACCTGGCAGACAGCTGTGCGACTGCTTGGCTTTCACAAACCATGGTTCTCAAGGGTTGAGGACTGCTGGTTCTCCACCCACTTTTTTCACCTGGGGGTCATATGAAGAAAGTCTAACCAATCAGCAGCACCTCCTATTCGGTTAATTTCCCTTTCGAGAAACAAAGAAAACCCGGGCTAGGTTTGGATTCGAGGGCGATGTTTGACAATCCCCGAGTTAACATGTAGCAGAGCGCATTTTTCGGGGATCAGGGAGGCCCTGCTGGGTTTGATGGGAAGAGGGATGGTTCTGCTGCGGCCTAGTTGAGCTGGAGGAGAATGGTGGAACCTGGGACTAATTTGGATAAAGACACTACAGCAGAGGACAGCGAGGATTTAGGACAGATGAACACAGGAAGGCGGGGGATGGGCAGGGCTGGGACAGTGAGGGGGAGTGAGTGACCACGGCTCCTCATAGGAAAGGAAGGATGGGGGACTTTCCTTACTTCCGTTTCCTTCCTTTATGTTTTCTGGGGGTGGAGGGTTGTTGAGAGAGGAATGGCAGATCTCCAGCTGCTCTGTCATCTGTGCCGGGGAGGGAGTGTGTGTGTGTGTGTGTGTGTGTGTGTGTGTGTAGATGTGTATACGCAAGTATGCGTGTTCTCAAGCAGGAAGTGGAGGTTGTTTTCTCTCCGGGGTCGATTTCGACGATAATGTCGGGAGAGCGTTGGGGGAAAGATGATGTTACTCCCTACATGTGCATCTGATTAAATATTAAATAGCTCAGCAAATTATTTAAAAATATGTTGAATTTGCTTGTGTCAAGTACATCTAAATGATTAACTCAAACAGCATTGGACATAGCCCTCATAAACAGCGATCTGTTTGAAAAATACGTTTGTACTTGACGCAAAAGAATGACAGTATGCTGAATTGATCTGTCCACTATTTTACGAGTTTGTTTTTAGGTTTAGGCAGAAATGCGCATTCCAGGGGTCGGAAATGAAAAATTCAGCAATGTTTTACCTCCACCCACGAGTTCAGCCCCGAGGTGATTTTACTCTGTAGCTCAAGTCCCCGACTGAAATTTGTTCTATTTGCAAATGAAGGTAGTTGGATCAAAGCAGTGCAGAGGATTTTTACTTTTTGAACCTGGATTGTGTACCTCATGGTTTAAGTAATTACGTTATTACGGAAGAGCAGTTGGGCAGTTCTGTCATCTCTAAGCAGTAAGATCTCTCTCTGGGCCTTTCTGTGGAGTCTGCTTGTTCTCAGCGATCTCACATGGGTCTGCTCCCGTAATCCAATCACATGCAGGCAACAGTCAGCTCCTGGAAGGTGGGGAAAGGCATTTACTGGGTGTTCATGTGTAGGAACATGCATGCTTGGTCACCTTTCCCTGTATAAATGGCGGAGAATTATAATAATAATAATTGTGTACTGAAAGAAATGTGATACCTTCTGCATGCCCCAGTTTGGCCTTGTTTTGAGTCCTGAATTGGTCTTCTTGGCTGAAACTGTATTTGGACTGAAGAGGATGTGTTTATGCCCTCCCAGCCCCTGTCTCTCAGCCTACATTATACTCATGGAACTAGTTATTATACTGTTCTGACCAATCAGGTGCCTGCAATGCTCCTGTACTTGCTGTGCGTAAGGTCTGGTCATGTGACCCAGCGACCCTGAAACACTGCTGAATGGGGAGCTCTCATCAGCCTGCCATTATCCCAAACTGTGTCTTCCCAATCTGGATATGAACGTGAGGCTGTGCCTTTCAGTAATTTGAAATTCCAAACTTCGGAGAAAAGACAAAGTGAGCATTTTGCAGCTTTTCTGTGATGGAATTCCTCACACTTTGTTCTGAGAGAATCAAGTCAACCCAGGGTCGTTGCGTTGTCGAAAGATCCATGAAGGTTAATTTGCAAAACTGACTAGTTTGAGCTTATTCACACCAAGCAATGTCACGTCAAATGTATTGTCATCAAGGAGTAATTTTAACAAGTTGGCGTATTGAAACGGATCCTGTTCTATCGCAGAAGAAGAACATTCTGACATTTGAATGAAAGGCCTCTCTCTCTCTCTCTCGCCCTGCCTGACTTTCTCCCACACTTCCTCTCTCCGCCTCTTGCTCTTCTACTACAGTCTTTGTTTTACAGTTGCGGTTGGGCAGAGAAATGTCATTGCGTGATTCGCGTGTCTTTCTATGGTCACTTTGAGCCTTGGCACGATGCCGGCGGCATCTGCGAGCTTGTAAGTGCAGTTCCGCAAGCACCACCACTGTTTACAGATACAACTATGGAAATGGAGAACTTGAATAAACGAGTTTCTCTCGCACGAGCTCTCGCGGATCGACAGAGATTGCATCAGTGCTGAGGAGCCCAGGTGGCGAGTTCAGACTCATTTCTCTCGGGTCGTTCCTTATCGTCGCTTCTGTGGGTTCACCACGGTCACGCATGCGCAGCTATATTCCCGGTATTGAAACACTGGGAACACAGTGCTGTGCGCAGTTTTTTGAACAGTTATGCCATTTGGTTTTGTCTTCACTCTGTACTCCAGCAACTTGCAGTGAAACGATGAACATAACGTTTAAGTTTAAACTTTCAGGTTTAATTTGAGGTTACTGATGTTAGATATCAGGTGAAATTTTCAGACATTCCTGTTCATGGTGACCGTCCAATTATATTGTATTTAATGTATTTTTTGTATATTTATTCATATTCTGTATATACTGTGAATTGAAGATGGACGGCGCATAATAAATATATTTCCAGTGATTAAGCTAAAAGCTAATTTCCCCGCTGTGTTGTGCTTATGGACTGCAGTGCGACCCTGATCAAATCAGATTACACTTAGGATAAATTGTGCGAGTATTGAACCGGAAGTGAAATGCGCAATTCCATTCAAGGAAATGGTTTATGAGAATCAATTCAGAAATAAGGATTTAGTGGCTCTAAAGGAGATGAGATCCCCGCTAAGGCTCGGTGGCCTGTTCTCTGTGTGTTCCCGCCTCTCTTTCATTGTGTGATTGGATTGCTCACTCCCTCCACCGCGTGGCCCTGACCAGGAATAACTGATGTACTGTCCAATAAGTCACATTCTCAAATACATGGGCTTCAGGTGCAGTCAAAAACTGTGTAAATGGTTGGAAAGCATGGGAGACAAATTGTGCATTGATGCAGGGCTCCAAAACTGGCGTTTTAATTGCAGTAGTGTTGCCGTATGTCAATACAGAAGTATACACTGTTCATTCGCCCTTCTAGAAAGTGTGGCCTGGTTTCCACTACCTTTTTAAACTTCTGTTCCTTCTCTTGCATTCTCTGACGCATGGGTACACACACACAGGTGCACACACTCATGCACGCACGCTCGCTCTAATTCTGTGTATCGATTAACCTCACTCAGCATCTCATCATGTCGTACACACAGTCTGGTCCTGAAACACAGTTCATGTATAATGCACGGCAGTAACTGTAGATCAGCTCAATGCTGTGCAAGACTCGCTTTGTTTTTAGTCATTCCCGGAGTTAGACGAGGTACGTCTGGCACCCAGGCCTCCCGAGAGTTGGGCTGCTTTCACACTTTGATTGATTTAGCACCTCTCGCCGAAGTGTTCAACGTAACATTCCCTGAGAGTTGTGACAACTCGCTAACCTTGCGCCTGCATTCCAGTTACGCAGTGAGAACGTTGTGCGTTGCCTACAACTGTTCCCTCTCCACTTCTTCTACTACACAGCAATTTTCTTCATTCGCACACAACGCACACAATACACTGAACTGAGTTTTATTTTTTGTTGCAGCAACAAAACGGCGTTGAAAGATATGGTTGTTTCCTTTCATATTCTTCGCTAAAATTGGTGCACGAGATTTCTGTTTATGAGCGTGTAAATGTTGTGAGTAAAAATTTCCTTCCCTTTCTTGTATTTGTTTATTTCTCTTTGTCTTCTTGGGTCTTTTTACACAGTTGATTTTATGCTAAGTTCCAGGTTTACTAATGGCCTGCTACAGTATACAGGGGAGACCCACACTGCCTGTGCCTTTTGGCCGGGAGCAGTGTTCTGTTTCCATGGTAAAAATGGAATCCAGAAGCAGAATTCTCTGCACTTAGGCTTCATTGGTTGAAGGGTCTGAATAAGATTGTGATGTGTGCCTTCGGTCAGCCAATGGGGCGAAGGCTGTGCTATGGCTGTTGCTAAGGGGAGCTGCTTTCATAGGATTCAGCTGGGATCTCTCTCTCTCTCTCTCTCTCTCGCTTGCTCGCTCAGTCGCTCTGTCTTCTGTTTGTCTTTACCCCACTCCCCCTTTCTCTGCCTCCTTCCTGTCTCTTCTTTTTTTTCCCTTTCTTCAACACGTGCGAGGGAAAGAGCACATGTTGAAAAATTCACTGAATATTTCATGCTGGTTTTGTCATGGGGATGAAACCCCGTGTGTGTGTATGTGTGTGTGTGTGTGTGTGCAGGGCTGCAGGAGGGGGGATTTTAGGAGAGAGAGGGAGGAGGAGGAGGAGGTCCTAAATACAGAGTGGGTGTATGAGAAAGGCAGCATGCACAGGCCGCCGTGTTCACAATGTCTCTCTGTGCCCTGGCTGAACTCGTGTACCTGTTCACCCCTCCTCTGTCAGTCGCCTGTCTGGCTCCCACTCTCTCGCACTGAAGTCTCCTCCTCTTTAAAAGTAATTCTGCTTAAGCACTGTGTTTTCACCATTGCCACGCCTCTTTTTATTTCCCTTTCTTCTTCATATCTTTTCAAGTAATGTAATAATTCAGTTCCTGCCAGGATCTGTGCTGATAGCATGGACCCGGAGTCTGTTCACATGTTCAAAAAGGATTTTGCATTGCTGTACCTTTGGGGCAATTCGAATCCATATTTGCATGCACTCGCTGGCATAATCCAGGGATAAGAGATGTATGAGGACAGAATGGCTTATATTATTCCTCGAGGGACACTTCGGGGTGCTCGCAATTCAAATGTTTTCGATGAAATATTATGACTGTTGGGTAGCGGGGTGGTTCATCCTGTTAAGCCGCTGTGTACGAGTGCAGACGGGTTTCCCAATCGCTGATTGTTAGGCCGATTGCTCCGTTGCTAACTGTGGCCTGGGGCGGCACTGGCCGATGTAACATAAGCAACCTATATCCTTGCAACTTGGATGTTTGGGTGCAACCTAGAAGGTCGGTGGTCTAATTAACTGTAAGTTACTTTCGGATAAGAGTGTGCGGTAATTCCCAAATTTGGGTTGAAAGGGTTTGAATCTGGCTTTGGGGCCTGTCAGCATGGAGTTTGCATTTTCTCCAGGTGTTTTGCATGGGTTTCCTCCGGGTTGTTCGGTTTCCTCCCACATGCCATAGACATGCATTGCAGGCCAATTGGAGACTCTGTATTAGAGGTGAATGGGAGTGAATGGGGTGTACATCAAGTGATTGATTGGCGAACTGTCCAGTTTGGGTTCCTGCCTTTCACCAATCATTTGCTGGGATAGACTCCAGCTCCCCTGCATGATGGATGGATGGAAGAAAATGGGAAAGTATTTTCTTTTTTAAATGTAACGGCCTTGAAAAAGTATCAGCTCGGTGATCATTAGTTCCTGGGCCGAATTAAAGGTCGCCTGGACACTGATCCACAGGCATAAACGTGTGTGGACACCATAACGCCCTTGTGTTTACATAGGTTTTTGTTGGGTTGCTTCTGTGCTCTGCTCAGCCAGACGGTTGTTGGTCTGAACTTGCCTGCTATTGAGTTGCGTCCAAAAAAAAAGACCCATAATCTACGTTGAGACGTTGGTGCTTGAACCACCAACTTACCGAGCCTCATTCAAATGTTGCTGCGCCTACCTCCTATTTCCTTCGATGAAGTTGCTTCATTTTTTTCCAGGTATGTGAATGGATATGTTATTAAGAAATAAAAATGCAAATAAAAAAAACATAACCGGCACAACATGCCTCCCTCCAACAAGTTTTTAATTGTGTTTGTGAAGACTTAGTTTCAGCAAAAGAAACTATACAATATCCCTTACGAGATACCGCACTTCACATTTCAGCATAATCGGATGAAATTTGACTATTTTTTGGGCATTCAAAATTTTTTACCTGACCCCCCTCCCTCTCCAGGAAGGGGTGACACCCTTGACATAGAGCTGCATATCAGAGAATGTAGAATCAAAAGCTGTATATATTGAGCTTGGTGTGATTTTAATCCCACGATTACAACCAAAGTTTTGATGAGGAAACCATTTCTGACCTCTGGCTTATATCTTCATAGAACTTTGGCCTACTTTCCATCCATCCATTATTTAAACTGCCTCTTCATCACTGCAGTTGTGGGGGAGCTGAAGTTTATGAAAGTAGAAAAAACTCCCACACACTGTCCATTCCGCATGCAATTATTTATTCACAACGTTTCGGTCAACAGACCACGAAGGTCTTTTGACTGAAACGTTGTGAATAAATAATTGCATGTGGAATGGACAGTGTGCGAGAGTTTTTTCTACTTGCCTGATCTGCGACCCTTTTTGGGCTTTCTCCTTCGCACCTGCCCCAAAAAAGAGGTGTGTGAAAGCCTTCCTTTTTAACTGGAGCTGAAGTTTATCCCAGCTTACTATGGGCGACAGGCAAGGACACACCCTGAACAGCGCACCGATCCATCACTGGGCACGCGCACCATTAACTCACACACTCATTCCTTTGGGCAATTTTCGGTTGTCCAATTATAATCTAGCATGCTTGTCAATGAACTGTGGGAGGAACCTGGAGAACCTGGAGGAGTCCCACGTGAACACAGGGAGAACATGCAAGCTCCATCCAGAGAGGCCCCAGGCCGGATTCAAAGCCACGACCTCCCGGCCGTGCGGCAACAGTGCTACCCACTGCGCCACCGTGCCGCCCTAGCGTACTTCCTCCAAATTTAAATGGCGTGTATTTTGGACCATGACGATACTGTGGACCCAATAAGTGATTTCCCGCATCCCCTGGAGTGAGGTAAAAATTGAAAATGCATAAATTCTGCCAGTTATTGTGGAGTGGAGCATTTGCAAAATCCCTGTAGTTACGTAATCATATTTATAGAAGGATTAATTAAATGATGGTTGGTCTAAGCCGCATGTAAACCACCCCATTCACTGCCTAATTACCATGTTGATAGTTTTATTTCCTGGGTTTGCACAGATTCAGTCAGTAATCTTTCCGCACACTTTAAGTCTCCACGCCTGATTCAGCATTACACTAATAATGCTTTTCACTCAGCGGCTAGGTATGGTACAGTACGCATGTAATAATTACTTATCCGTATTCCATTGGCAAAGTTAAAAACATACTCAAGACTAGAGGCACTCGTAGAGTGCAAACCTCCGCCAAGGCAGCACAATCCAAATGTGCATGAGTGGGAGCAAAGTTGAGTTATCGCGTGTGATAGGATTTCAAGATGGCTGCCGTGGCGGCCATATTGTTTCACTGATCACGGTCAAAATCAATAGGGTCCATCCTTGATGTAATAGCAATCCACCCACAAAATTTCAGGCAAATCCGTGCATTACTTTTTGAGTTATCGCATGTGATAGGATTTCAGATCAAACAGAGCGAGGCATGCCTATTTTTCCCTACACCTGTGTCAAGGTTCAAAGCAAACTGTACTGGGGCTGTGAGGTGGAGCAAGAAACACTGCAGCATGCTGATTGGTCAGACAGAGTCATCACTAAATCACAACTTTGCGCAACTGTAAAGAACTATATGCACAAAAGACTATGGCATTTTTTAAATGATGGGCAACTTATGCGCAAAACCAATGTTAAATGAAAGAAGTCCTGTTATTATGACTTGGATTTTTTGTGATTTTTCCAAAATATTGAACAAACACTTGAATATTGAACAAATAACGAAAATGCGGCCCAGCAATAAAAAAAAAAAAAAAAAACTGGAGGTTGCCATCTTTTCATCCCTCGAAAAGGTGCAATGAGAGGCTGAGAAAAGCTTTGTCAGTCATGGATTGTGACTTTGACTTACAATAGCTTAATCAAAGTTTGGGTCGACTTAACTTCTTTTTTACCAAGTTTCCCACTCGTTTTGAGCCATTTTGTCAGCTTAAATTGGTTGTGCTCCCCCTCCCTTTCTGTATTTTTTTTTTTGTCTAGCAACAGGAGATCCATGTATGATTTTTCTGTCATTGTTAGCTAGTTTCTTTTTCACTAAAGTTGTGTGAATAGAACATGAGTTGTCATTCGTATTCTTTATATTTAGCGGATATTTAAATTGGCGCAGGTACTACGGTTACTGACTCTCCTGTGATCTGGAAAAACCTAGTATGTTATGTTGCTTTGGTAGAAACTGAGTTTGACCTTCATTTGCAGTAATTAAGAGTGGTGAGAAATCTTTAAACACTAGCTGTTAGTTATTTGATCTGTCAAAATCAAGTTTCTATTTTTTTTTTTTTCATTTAAAAAAAGTCCAGAATCCAAATGTTTTTGTTCAATTGTGAGACCCTTGCTACTGATAAAGTCACTAGGTTTTTACTGATCACAGGAGAACTGTACATTGTGTCTTTCATAGTGCTGGTATCTGGGAAGTTCACCGCAGATTTGATTATTACACTCTGCTTGCATGTTTAGCGAACTAATCTATGTTATAGTTTATGTGGTTTGCCTAGTTGGCATCATTGTTAGGTTACTATGCATGTGCAATAGGTTATACGACAATTATGTATATTTGGTTATCTAGCAGAGTATTGGTGGATACAATTTTTTGTTAAATTGGTGGTGTGTTTGGCTATTGGATTAAAGAAAACTCACTGGAAAGCAGACAACTCTGGTCTTCAACGAGAGCAATACGTCTTGCAATAATTGAGCTGTGTGACATTTGACGTCGCTGTTAAAGGGAAATAGCGGATTCCATTGCTGTTTCGATCCGGTTGTTCAAGTACTTATCTTTCAGTTCAGTTTTGGGTTATTCCTACCAAAAACATATTTTGTAATGCCGAAGGGGCAGTTGTTTCGTTTGCAGTTCAGTTCGGACAAAGGTTGTCTTTCACTTGAAAACTTTGCACAACAGAGTTCTGAGTTTTGTCTTTTGTTTTAGGTCCGACATAAAGAAATACATTTAAAAAACTGATAAAACCCCGTTCATATTTATCAGTATGGCGGACATGCATCTCAGAACCAGGGTTGGGTGCAGGGAAAGTGGGTTAACCGTACCGCACCGGACTGTGCCAGTAAGAGCAAGAGCACCATTAGAGTTCCAAGCCCCCACCACCCCCCGTTCCATCCCATCCCTTCTTTCTCCATTTTCCTTCTCTCTCTCTTGCTCATCTCACCTTCATTCTCTCTGTCTTCTGCTTGTGCTGCTAATCTCCCCTGCCACCACCATTTTCCCCTCCTCTCTCTCTCGTTCTCTTTCTCTCTCTGTCTCTTTCCCACCCCCACTGTACCTTTCTCACGTCTTTTGTCTTTCGCTTGTGCTTGTAACCAGATGGTTTTGCTTTGAATCCCTTTTGGGGGTAAAACTACTGATTCTTCCCTGGGCTAAGCGCTCATCAGTTGCCTTGGCGAATTGTCTGTAGAGTAACGTCGTTCCTGTTCTTACGCTCGCGTTGATGTGCACTTTTTACATGTACATGCACGCAGGCCGTCTGAGAGCATGAAATATGTATGCGCTCAGTAGCTGCTGGGAAAAGCTGCGGCAGGACTGAAGATGTGCGATTCTACGCTGGGAAAACGCCGGTGAAATGCAAATCGAACGTTGACTCGAGATGGGAATGCAGCATCGCCTTCGGTAATGAGTTTCTGCTGGCCTGGCTCTCTGCTTTGGCAGCAATGGCTAACGAGTGTCAAGGGTTCAAATCCTGGCTCTGGATCTGCTGCAGTCCTTGCACCACTGTGAATTTTTGCATTTGAAATCAGGCTGCGTTGCTACGCTAGGGCGTTACATGTCGACTCCCGCTTCACGCGTCCTGCTGCGAATGACTGCAGCTGTAGTTTCTGATGCAGGCATCTGCAACACACATAAATCCTTCCTCCTAAATTGGTGCGCATGCGAAAAGCGTGTGAAAATGAGACTCACTTCATCCAATTCATTCCGTGCGGGTGAGGCGGCTGACCAGCATCAAGATTTACATATTCATCTGTGAAATGGAGATAAATAAACAAAACCTGCCTGGAGTTCTAATTAACCTGCCTGTTGTATTGATTAGGTGATCCACGTAATTATATCTGAGACGGTTGGTGTTGAACTTATTAATTGGAAGGACACAGGCAGAGAGAAAAGGAGAGAGCAGGTTGCTATACTGAGCTGCTTTAATGAGCGCCTGTTGTGACTTCTGCATTAGACCCGATGGACCTTAACTACTCTACTGTAAAACATATCTAAGGCGTCGATTGATGCAGCAAAGGTCAGGGATCTGAGCTAACACCTGCATGCTGGCTACATTAGCCCATGGCTAATGGACAGCCATCCCAGGCTCATTAGCCTTTAGCGTGCTAATTGTTTTACTCCTCCTGTGTGGAGTAGCTAGTGAGATTGTGATTAAAAATTTGGGGCACGATGGTAGGCTACAAAGTCCTCATATACTGCCCTTGTTAGTGATTATATCTGCCAATAGTGACGTGTACGCGAATTGCTCAGCTCAACTTAACTTGTACTTTATTTTTCAAATTTTAAATATTCAACTGTCTATCTTCTCTTCTGCCATTAAAGAATGATGGCAGCTTTACATCACTATTTGGGTCGACACATTCAGGGCTGGGCAATATATTGATATTATATTGATACCGTGATATGATATTGGTTGTCTTATGGGATTTAGTATATTGTAATATTGTGATATGACATAAATGTTGTCTTTTCTAGCTTTAAAGGCTGAATTACAGGAAAGGGATACCGTTTTTTGCACTTATTGGACTGTTCTAGTTGTTGCCTGTACTTGCTTGGTCATCATATCCACTTAACTACAAAAATCTCACTGTTTGTGAGAGCACCGATGGCCATCCTTAGAATAGCGGCACAATTTCGGTATTTATTCAAAATATTGTCATATTTGCTTTTGTCTGTATTGCCCAGCCCTAATGTTTGCTGTGTTCAGTATAAGTTGAGGACTAGGAGGAGTCACAAGGTTTTGTGATGCAAATGCAATTAATCCACTAAATTTAAATGCAACTGATGTGCTGATTTTATTTTGTTTTGCAATTCTGGCTTGTTTTCAGCGCTCATTCAGAAAAGTCTTTTAAAAATAGATGCTTTGAGCTGTTACTGAGACCCAGTGTCTCTCTAAGAGCTGATTGAGCTCTCAGATGTTTGTCAGATTAGATATGAGGATATCGCTTTAATCCTCTATCTGCCTGAATGGGGATTACAGTAGCAGTGTAGATACTAACGCAATCACTGCTGTGGTAATGATGGTATTATCAGATGGCATTAATGTGACAGTAATGTGCAATATCAATCGCCTGTGCAATCCTACTATTTGACTCGTTTCTTATTTCTTGGGACATTGCTTTGTATTGGCATCAGTAAAGAATGTGAAATATTGCAGTGTCCCCCTCATACTGTGAAGAGGTTTAAAAATAGCTCTGCTGGCCTTGCTCCAAGATCTGTATGCATTCATCACATCTCACACACACACACACACACTCACACACACGCAGGCACACATGTACGCACACCTCAAACTCTTCAAACACACATGCAACGTTCACACCTCGCTCTCATGCACACAGATGCGGGTTCTTTCTGTCAATATCACAGATTTGCATATACTACACACCCGCGCGCGTGCCCGCATTCTCTCTCTATCTCACTCACACACTCAAACGCATTCATACACTCAGTCGTCACACACTCACACACACACTCGCACTTCATGCTCACACTCTCATACACACACTCGCACCTTGTGCTCTCTCACACTCAGCATAAAGATATCGGCTCTCTCCGTCAGTCTCTCAGACATGTATGCACTGCACACACACGATACACTCACACATTGTCTTCCGCAAACATGCATCCACTGACACCTAGCAGCCGCAACATGCATGCACTTATGCCCACACACACACACACACACACACACGCACGCACATACACTTTGTGCTCACACACCTGAATACATTTTCACACTGTGTAATCACTCATGCCCATGTACAAGTTGTCTGTCTGTCTGACAGACACACATACATTGCAGACGCACTACACACACATAATACTCACACATTCTCTCACATACACTTTCGGTTCTGCGGTGATGCCAGTTGGGACAGACAGACAGACGGATGGATGGAGATGCTGAAGGGTATCTGATAACAGGTTGTCAGTGGCTTGTTCCTGGAGAGTAAAACCACAGCAGTCCTCTTTCCTCCTCCCTCCTTCCCTCCCTTCCTGTGTCTTCATCCCTCCATCCCTCATCCTTCCATTCCTCTGTCTCCCTCCCTCCCTCCCCATCTTTCTCTCAGATGTAGCCTCCCACTGGCTCTGGACAAGGAAGCAGTGAGTGATAACATCGGTAGGAGAAGATAGTACAGGTGTGTGTGTGTGTGTGTGTGTGAGAGAGACAGAGAGAGAGAGCCTAGGGCTATGTGTATGAATGTGTGTGACTTTGTGTACTAGCTCGTATGTGTGTGAGAGAGAGAGTCTGTATGTGTGTCTGTGTGTGTATGGTTGTTTGTAATAGAGTGAGAGTGTCTGTCTGTGTGTGAGAGGAAGCATATCTGTAAGTCTGTGTGTGTGTGTGTGTGTGTGTGTGTGTGTGTGTGAGAGAGAGAGAGAGAGAGAGAGAGAGAGAGAGAGAGAGAGAGTGAGTGTGTGTATGTGTAAATCTGTCCTTTCGCTCATAGGGAGGCGCTGCTTGCTGTATGCTCCAGAGCAGAGGGCGACGAGATCAGGACAGGAGAGGAGAGCGAGAGGGAGGGAGGGAGAGAGAAAGAGAAGAAGAGAAGGAGAGGGAGGGAGAGAGAGGAGAGGAAAGGACAGAGGGGAGGAGAGGCAGCTCTCGGGTCCAAGCGGACTGCAGGATCAGGGGGCTTATGGGTGGACGGTAACGGGGGCCGTCAGTGCGTTTCAAGCGGTTGACACGCCTGAGCTTACTCTACCGCCGGCTGTGTGACAGACAGACAGCTTTACTGACAGACGCTCTGACTGGGTGAGTTTCTCCATATATCTGTTCCGGAAGCGTCCGGCAGCGATGTCGAGCGTGTCCCGGCGGGAGGGGGAGGTATAACTATTGACTCGCAGTGGTTTGGATAACAGAGTGAGGCAGACGCCGGCACGTTTCGTTCCAGACTCCTTATTTCATAGCTTACAGAACCGGTGCTGCATCGGTTCGTGCGGCGGAAATCCTGCGCCGTTTTCCCTGTGACTAAAGCAGACTTCACTGCTGCTACTGATTATATTACTGTCTCCTCTCCCGGTGTGCGGCACGTGAGGGAGTTTTGGTAGCCATGTGCGGAAACTGTCGTCCCTCGGCTCTGTTGGGTTCGGCTGCTGATTCACGCTCAACCCTTTAAATACAGCGACTGCTGCACAAATCACAACGTGACTACTACTGTCTGCTAACTGAAAGCAGTGGAGTTCTTGGTCATTTTGGAGGAAAAACATTCAGATGAACCTACTCTTCTGTTAGTTAATGGTTCCCTCCGTAAATACGTCGAGTCCTGATGTGGTTACGACCTTACCTGGTTCGCGGAGCAGCCTGCTGTTACTGCCGTATTGGGAGCAGCGAGTTCTTGGTGTTGGGGTCACGAGGGGTAGAGCGGGGGTGTAGGAAATCTGTGTGTTTTGTGCTTGTGACACCTGTATATCGGATTGAGAGTTCAAATTTGGCGTTGTGTTGTAGAAAGTGTCCCTTTTTTGCGTTTCCGAACAAGTGCACTGATGTGAGTGTATGCTGTGTTTAGAGAGCATGTGTGTGTGTGTGTGTGAGAGAGAGAGAGAGAGATGGACCGACGGTGTGTGCCTGAGATGTGTGTTAGAGTGCGTACGTATGTGTCTGTGTGCAAGTATAAATGTGCTTGGCATCCTCGCTCTGATATGTGCGTGTGTGTGTGTGTGTGCGCGTGTGTGCTTGTGTGTTAGCCCCACCCTGAGTGAGTGTGTTTGTGCAAATCCCAGCAGTTTTCTGCAGCTCTGGGATGTGGAGCGAGCTGAGCTTTCATGCATTTTAATGCATTAATGTTGTATGTATCTGCTGTGAGAGAGAGAGAGAGAGAGAGAGAGGGAGGGAGAGGGAGAGAGAGGGAGGGAGAGAGGGAGAGAGCGAGAAAGCAGAGGCAGTTAGAAATGGACTGGGGAGGAATGTACAGGAGATGAGCGAAGAGGGAGAGTGTGTGAGTTTGTGAGTGTGCGTGTGTGTGTGTGTGTAAGAGAGAGTGAGTGTGTGCGTGTGTGTGAGAGTGAGTATGTGTCTGTGTGAGTGTGAGAATGAGTGTGCGTGAATTAGTGTGTGTGTGCGAGTGTGTGTGTGTGTGTTTGTGTGTGAGAGTGTGTGTGAGGAAGAGGGGCGGGGAGAGAAAGCCCTGCTTTGCGCCTCTCCTGAGACCCCGTACTGCTACCGTTCTGCTGTCCTCCTCACTACTCTGTCTCATATGAGGCTGCTCTGTGTTTAGAGAGGAAGCGTGTGTGTATCTGTGTGTCTGAGTTCACGTGTGTGTGTGTGTGTGTGTGTGTGTGTGTGTGTGTGTTTCTCTAGTGTTTTTGCGCGTGTGTCTGTGTGTTTGTTCCTGAAAAACCGCTTGAGTAAATATCCGTTAAACTGACAGTTGTCACCGTGCCCCTCTGTGTTATGGCACATTGCTTCAGCAGGAAGGAAGTGCAAGGCGGTGAGCTCCTCAATTCATAAAAAAGAGCTTCTTCCTCTGATAGAATACTCTTTACTCCAGCCAGGGTTGAGTGTCCCTGCCTAGGTAACCGGGCTCTAACTGTCCCAGCCTGGTTAAACGGGGATCTGTCCATTTGAGCCAGGTTAAGCCAGGTCTTGTCTGTCCCAGCTTGGTTAAGGTGGGTTCTGACTGTACCAGCCTCATTAAGCCGGGATCTGTCTTGGCTAGCCCCATCAAGCCGGGATCTGAATGTCTGAACCTGGTTTAGCTAGGTTCTGACAGTTCCAGCCTGGTTAAGCCAGGCCCTGTCTGTTCCAGCGTGGTTATGCCAGGGTCTGACTGTCTCAGCATAGTAAAGTCAGGTTCTGATTGTCACAGTCTGGTTAAGCTAGGTTTTGACTGTATCAGCATGGCAGAAACTGGGTCCTGACTGTCCTAGCATGGTTAAGCAGGGCTCTGAATTTCTCAGGCTAGTTAAGCCAGGCTTTGACTGTGCCAGTCTGGTCCAGTCAGGTTCTGATGGTTCCTGCCTGGTTCAACCAGGTTCTTTCTGTTCCATCCTGGTTGATTTTGACTGTCTTAGCCTGGGTAAGCTGGGTTCTGTCTGTCCCAGCCTGGCTAAGCCTGCTTTCCCTCTGTCTTACCCTGGTTAAGACAGGCTTTGTCCGTCCCAGCCTGGTTTAGCCAGGGTCTGATTGTCCCCACCTGGTGAAATTGGGCTTTGACTGTCCCAGGCTGGCTAAGCTGGGTTCTGAATGTCTCAGCTTGGTTAAACCGGTATTGGACTGTCCAAGACTGGTTTAGTCAGGTTCTGACTGTCCAATAACAGGATTTGGATGCAAGTATTATCAAATTAAATCCGAAAGTCCGCACTTGGTGTTTTTGTTCATTATTCATTTTCATCACTCTTATTCTACTGTGGTATATTGCTAAAATCTCAATTACTTAGTGTGTGTTCAGATATTCATGGACCTGAGTGTACATTTAAGTTTAGTGTAGCCACCCATAGAAGCTCTTGTGGCATGCTGTTTCTTCTTCTGTTCTTCTGTCCACCTGCTGTGCTGCGCAAGTGTGATGCTGTATTAGAGGACTTTGCTTGTTGTGCAGTCATTACAAGCATAATCACTGCACACTGTTGCCCTGTGGAGTCACTGCTGTGCCGGGAATATCCAACCAATCGGAGCCCTCGTTTCACTGGCCGGGCGATGTTTATCCGTGGACACACCCACCCGGGGACACATTTACATTTAGCTGCTTCAGTTAATATGTAGCTAAAGGATATAATCAGTGCCAAAATGATAAGTTGTGTAATCTTGGTCTGAGAGAGAGGTGTTTGTCCAACAGGTAATTTTGCTTGCCAGAGAGGTCTTAAAATAGGTTTAGCTGAGACGTTGAGTTTATTTATGGAAATCAACCAAAGTACCAGACGACACAGGATCACCTGTAGTGGGTGTGGGAACTGGGGAAATGGGAGCAGTTTTAAGTGTATTTCTGTGTCTTAGGCTGTGTGTGTAGTCTTCTGCCACTGGTGCGTGTGTATGTGTCGGTGTGTGTTTGTGTTTGTGTGTGTGCATGTGTTTGCGTGTCCCTTTTATGGTGTGTGTAGTGTGTGTTTGCGTGCTTGCGATTGTGTGTCTGTGGGTACGTGTATACGTGTGTGATCGTGTGCTTGTGCACTAGATGTCTGTGTGTGCGTGCGCGTGTATCAGTGTATGTGTGTGAGTGTGCATGCATGTGTGTTTGTGTAGTCTATGTGTGTAGTGTGCGTGTGTACTTGTATTAGCAAGCGCGCATGTCTGTGTGCGTTTTTGTATGTGTATGTGGGCGTGTGTGTTTGTGTAGTGTGTGTACATGTGTGAGAGTGCGCGTCTGTACGAGCGTGTGAATTAGTGTGTGTTTGTGTGTAAGTGTGTGTGTGTGCTTGTGGCTTCCTTTCTCTGAAACCGTTGAGTTTGTAGACTCTGATATATGCACTCCTAACACACCTGTGTGGGGTCTCTCGCCTCTTCACACCTGGCTCTCCCTCAGCCCCCTGGGCTCCAGCTCTCACTTCCTGCTCTTATCAGTACAGTGTCACAGTCTCACACACATGCATGCTTGTGCTCTGGGAGACCGTTACTCTCTCTCTCTCACACACACACACACACACAAGCATATATGCTTGGACATTGCACGCACGCACATACACTCACACACACACATACACACATGCACACGTATGCATTCTTGTGCACTGCAAGACATTTACTGTCTCACCCACACACACGTGTGTATGCTTATACCCTGCGAGACAGTAACGGTCACACACACACACACACACACATACATATGCATGCTTGCACACTGCAAGACAGTTACTGTCACACACACGCAAACACACGCATGTATGTATGCTTGTGCACTGCGAGACAGTTACGGTCTCACACAGACCGTGTGCACGCACCCACACACACAAATGCATGCTTTTATCCTCTGAGACTATAACTGTCACAAACAAACACATCTATGCTCTCCCAAAGTCAAAGTGTTGCTAGCTCTCTACACACACATACTCATGCTCAAACACGCACTCTTGCAAACTATCCGACATTCAGACAGTTAATGCCTCATGCACCCACGCGCTTGTGTACACGCATTTAAGGGATATTTCAACATTTTGGCAAATTGGCCTTTTGCCATAATCCCTATAGTTATATGAGTAGGTACATTACCTTTAGTTATCCGTGCCCGTTGTTTTGAGACTCGAGGGGGGAAAGACGCGAGCTGCTCAGCGAACAGAATGAAAGTGAACGGTACAGGTCCCTCCCTCCTTCAAAACTCTTCAAATACGAAATCCAGCAGCTCCAAAACGCTCTCGTGGACAACTTGTGAGCTGCACATTCACCATTCGTCCTCTGCTCCGTTTCAAGGACATTGTGAAGAGAGAAATGAAAGACTTCGACATCTCTCCGTCTACTTTTAAGGAAATTGCTTCAGACAGACCTGCATGGAGATCTGCCATCCATGGTGGCAGCCTCATCTCGTCAGGCAATTTCGCCGAGCTCCGCCACCGCCAACATATTGCCAGAGTGACTCGGTGCAAACAGCGACTACACAACGTATGACAGCTCTTTATTACTATCATTAATTTGATGCAAAGGCCAAGGATAGCATTATTTATCAATTTTTTTTGCGTTTTTTTACACATTAAATTATCCACGAACATTATGGAAATGTCTGGATTCGGGCCACGTCACGATCTGGTAGCTTCCGGAACCGACCCAGTAAAAATAGTTTCTGATAGGTAAAATGCGCTGATAATTCGCAAAATTTAAGTTGCAACATTAAAGAACTCTTCTGCTTTCCTTGTGTTGGTGTCTGATGAGTATTTGACGGAAATTAGGCACCTTGAAAACGAACGTATGCTTCCAAGTTCCAAGAAGTTATGGCTCTTAGGTAACTTCTGGCTACTCTATTCCCAAGGAGTTTCGGGACATAACCCAACCAAAGCCAACGAGAGGCGAGTTTTCGGGGTCAAGTCAGAGTTCAAGCATCTCCACGCAGAAACAGTGGGCAGAAAATGATTGGTGCGGCCCTGTTCGATTTTCGCCTATCTGTTATCAGTGCATAACATTAACGGTACACACTGTGCTGCGTTTTAATATAACGTTAACTACATGTACTTTGAGCAAAAAAAAAAAAAACATGCTCCTTAATTCACATGGCATAGCAATTGAATGAAAACATTAAAACGGTGAACAAGCTGAAAACGTATTGATGGTTTTATATACATCTTCATGGCTATGGCAAAGCCATCCTCATTCTCTGACAAAGCAGAGGGATACTGCGTCACCCAGTGTTGCGTAATGTTTATAGCTATGCAAATTTGTATTCAGATCTGGCAATAGGAGTCACCGAATGCCAAGCGTCATTAAATTATGTTGATGGGATTTCGAAGTTTTAATTACATCCAAATTTTACCGTATCATTATCCCAGTGATTATATTGTAGAGCTGTCCCGTAACTCCGTCCCCTCATAAGAAAACAAAGAATAAGGGCTCTTTGCGCCGTTTGTATTTAAACCTTTGATCATTTTAGGTGGCAACTTTTTTTAAATTTCTAATTCAGTGACGCATACAGTACGCGAAGACGTCCGCAGTTTGCAAAGCAACTAGCTTGTTGGGGTGAGTTACACATTTCAGTTTTTGAGAAATTTATCACATTTACACATGCATGTATTTTATTGCAAATATTTTAATAAATCATCACAAATAAACATCAAGTTTCACCCAGAAATGTTGAAATTTCACTGGATAGGCTAAGGGGTGAGCTTTCATTCAGCAAAATTATGACGTTCTTATGTTTTATAGGGCCCCACATTTGCTTTTGAAACGGGCCCCCAGATGCTGAAGGCCGCCACTGAGTCTAAGTGTACTCGTTTGCATACGCTCTTCTGGATATGACGCCCAGATAAATTAATCTCGGTGTAATTTTAGACGTCCAAAATTAGAGATCGCCTTGAAAAAAACGCATCATGAATCGATGAGTAATGCTCAAATATTTCACTGAAGCACCTTTCCTGCTTGCTGTTGTAAATTAAAGATTGCCTTGAAAATCGCATCATGAATGGATGTGTAATGCTCAGATATTTAGCCGGAGCACCTTTCCGGCTTGCTATTGTTAGACGGCAGGCGTTGTGATCAATTTTGGTCTTCTCTGTCGCACAAAATTGATCACAGACTGATACTTACAAGGGTTTATCCCTATTTATTTGGGAAGTTGCCCGCAGTGCCGGAATGAGCTGCTTGAACTAAAAACAAAGCCACTCAAGCTCACCTTCTCTCCGCCTCTGTTTCAACCCGAACCCCCCCCCACCCCATTCAGTCTGAAGCAGCCTCAATGTCTGGAGCCAGGGGTAACCCTACACCTCTGTACCAGTCTCACACACACATACACACACACATGAGCAGGAGAGAGATGGAGAGATGGACTGAACGTGTAGGGAGATGGCGGGAGGAATAAATGGAGTGGATTGAGAGAGTTGGGGAGATAGCAGGGTAACATGAGCCATGCTGCTTCTACATCTGCAGAGGTCATTCTCATGTACTGAGACATTGGGGGAGCCTGGATTAGGGGACACACAGACTCACACACACACAAATGCTCGCACACGGCTGTATCATGTGATGTCAGGTAGGGGCTTGCAGCATTGCTGCGTTGGGAGTTATGCTAGCTTTAGGCTTTACTGTACTGCTGGGGCCAGTCAGTGCTTATGAGAAACTTCGGGAGCAGTAAAGGATAGAATTTTCCAGTATTACAGACTCACTTCAGCGTCAGCTGACTCTTTGTCTAATGTTAATTGAAGGAACATACGTACCTCCCCAGCATGGTCAAACACACACACACACACACACACCACACACTCATACTCATACACTCGGTGGGTTTAGTTTAAATCGAAGCAATGATGTAATTCACGGCAACCGCGTACACCGTTGTAGAAACAAGCCCCCATAATTGCCGCCTTCAAAATAGTCGCTAATTGCATCGCCACGGCAACTAACTGGCGTATTGTGTTTGGTTTGCACTTGAGCAAAGATGCCTGTAGATGTGCAGCGCGTGCAGACAGTCAGATGTTCATGGAAAGGTGTGGGAGTCTGCGAGTGAGTTGTCATCGGCAGAAGACTTGCGTTCGAGGGCTGGCGTGGTGTGGTTATTAGGATCTCGCGGGTCAGCAAATTTCGGGGAGAGTTCAGAGTCGGAATGGCCACGGGCCTGGAGATCCTGTGTCAGCCTGGGGTTTTCCTGAGCGTTCCGGCCCAGGAGTGTGTCCTGGCTCTGGGCCAGAGTGGGCTGCCCTCCCCCTGCCTGGCTGTGCTCCCTGGAGGGCTGCGGGGACAAAGCTGGGCCTGATCCAACACTCTGTAGAGAAACCCCAGCTGGCACCAAGTAAAGAAAAGAACATCCCTCTCTCTTTCTCTCTCTCTCTCTCTCTCTCTTTGAGTGTTTCTTCACACTATATTTCTCAATGGCCTTCAATGTCTTTCACTCTGTAACTGTTACGGTTTCTCTCCCTCCCTGTGCTTCGTTCTTTTGGGTTCTTTCTCTGTTTTACTTTATTTCTGCGTATTGTCCTTTCTGCCCTCTCTCTCTCTCTCTCTCTCTCTCTCTCTCTGTTTTAAACTGTCCCTGTCTGTCTCTATACTCGCTCCGCCTCTATCCCTCCATCTCTCTCTCTTCCTCTCATTCTCACTCCCACTCTTTCCAGTCTGTGTCTCTGTTTCTTTCACTGTCTCGCTGTTTCTTCTTCTTCTCTGCCTCTTTCCAGGATTCTCTGTCTGTTTCACTCTCTCTCTCACTCACTCTCTTTCTATCTGTCTGTCGCTGTTTGTCTCGGTTTCACGCTACCCCTCCTCGTCTGTCTCTCGTCTCTCACTCTGACTTTTGCTCTCTCTCTTTCGTTCCCTCCATAGATCTTCTGTTCCTCGAGGTTAACGATAAAGTGACTTGCCTGACGCGCAGCCGTCGGTATCCCGGTGCGCTTGTGAGAGCCGTGAAATATTTCGGTTAATGAGGAAATGCCCCCATCAGACACCAAATAAGTGTGGTGCGCACCGTGCCTGCTCCGATTCGTGGGGGTCTGTGTGTGGCAGTGAGGTTTGTGGCGTTCAGATGTGGGGAAATTGAGCCTGTTGATGGCTGCGATGTGTGGTCCCCACAGAGAGGTCCTAATTACACCACCCTTCTTTACTTTTATGGGCTAACTGTATCGATACCACACACAGGCCCACATGCACATGTGCAGTACATGCCAATGCATGCTTGCTCGCACACACAAGAGCTTGCAGTGAGCCGTATCAATGCCCCACACATGCAAATGCACACACACGCTCGCTTGCAAATGCAAGGGGACACGCACGTGCACGTGCGTGAGAGATCGTTTGCACGTGCACAGGGCACCCACGCCAGCACACACACTTACCCTCGCGTATAGTCTTAAGCACACGGACACGCAGATGGTATCTTTCCTCTGCTTTCAGTGATATTTTATTTTTGTCTGTCATGCTCTCTCTCTCTCTCTCTCTCTCTCTCTATCTTTCTGCATATTGTTGACAGTTGTCAGCTGCACATATGGGAATGATTTTTGGGGACATGCCCTCGATTCCACCCTGCTTTTGTTCTTTGCCGTGCTTTTCTGTGTGTTTGTTTGTGTTTGTTTTGTGTGTGTGTGTGTGTGTGTGTGTGTGTGTGTGAGAGAGAGAGAGTGAAGGGGGAGGTGATAGCAGGATTTAGCCTCGTCTCCTAAAATGCTCTTAACCCCATAACCCACCCTGTCTCTCCCTCCCTCCCCAGCGTCATGATATCCTGTCTAAGGCAGAACTCCTCTTTTATGCGCGATGATGGATGAAAATTACTTTAACGGCACTTTTTCTCTCCCTCCCTGAGAGCAGTTGTACACGTGTGCGTTATGGCGCTCTGTGCTAATCGCCTGCAGATTCTGGACTCGCTGCATGTTTTTGTGTGGAGGGCGACTGGCCTTTGAAGTCTGAAAGTTGGTATCTGACTGAGGAAAACTTCAAACACACCCATGTGTGTCTATCTCTCTCATCCCCTCTTTGATCTCAGGGTGGGAGCCGTGGAGATCATCCTTCAGTCCCCGGGAAGATCAGGGCGGGGAGGCGGGGCTTGGACTGGCCACCCCCCCACACACGCACATACCTCGCCCCACTGCACTGGTATGCTGACTGCTTTCCTGTCTTTGTGTCCTTGTGGAGTGCTGCAGAGGCTGATTAGCATTGCTGTCACCAGGCTATTATGCGAGTTATATTGTACTGCGCCCCCTAGGATTTTGGAGGATCTTGACCAGTTGAAGAGTATATTTATTGGAATGTATATCCTAAATTCTAGTGCTGTGTTCGAATCGTCTTCTTTTGCTTAGAAAACTTCCTAACTCCTTGGAAATGACCTTGAAGTAGTTACGTGGCAGTCATGATAAGAGCTGTTTGAATTCTCTAAATGTTAAGGAAAGGTGCTTCAGTGCTCCCTTACTTATCTCCTTTAGTGTAGGATACACTGGACCATCCTTTACAAAAAGTGAGGAGGTAACGCAGCCCCACAGTTCCTTGCAGCAGCAATATTCAAAGCCATGCACCATCAATCTAGTTGTTTATGAAGACAAACAAATGATGATCAGGCCGAGTGTAAGTGCAGTCGGATTCTCTTGGCTCCGAAGTCCTTATAAATTCTCCTTCACTTTTTTCCTTAACCTCACAATGTTTTCCATTGAGGTCAAGGAAAAGTGGCTTGGAATTCGATGACAGAATGTAATTTTTTTTGACGATTCGACCGCAGCCGGTGTCGGTGTTCTGGTGTTCTTGCCTCCTGCTACCAGTAGCTATTGTGACATTAGCGCTAGAATGTTCTGATGCGAACATTCAACTCACATATTTGTGACCTCAGTCCTCAAAGCGAGAGCATCACGCTCTAGTCCCAGAGGGCTGCAGTGTCAGCAGGCTTTTTTCCAGGCATCCGTTATCACCTTGAGAACTAGTTCTGTAGACTCTGTAGTGACTTAAATGAACCACTTTAGCAGAAACACATCAGAAGCCAGCCGGCCTCCAGTCGGAGTTTGACGGCCCTTCCTGAATGAAAGGGTTAAGAGCTGGGGTATTTCTGGTGGAGATGGGAAGGCCTGCTGGTTTTGTTGGGCCTGGCTGTAGATAAGGCTGCTCTCTGTAAGTGGCTGCAGGTTTAATTTAGCTGTGGCCCTGGCAGGCTGGTGCTGGAGGTGGGGGAATTGAGGAAGTGCAGCTCCCTGTTGCGATCCCTGCTCTGCAATCTCCACAGTATTCAGGTCATTTCTCCTGCCGTTTCCATATGAATGGGCATGCGGGTGGAGAGAAGCAACTCACACACACACACAGACACACACACACACACACACACGGGACCTGAAAAAGTCCCCATAAAGGCCCATTCAGACCGGGGCGAAGCGAAAAAGCGGCACGGATTTGCGGAATATTTGCTGCACGAAAGTTCCGCGTGAAACCATGCACACCGGACTCGGTGTGAAATTGCGCAATCTTGCGTTCCAATTTCGCAAAACAGACAAACAAATCCGCGGGATATTTAAACAAATTTGACCGTGAGAGCAGCAGCAGCGACGATGACATTTTGTGGATGTATCTTAACGAAAACCTTAGCCTCACGTCTACTTTTGCGTGACAGACGATCATCTCCGTAGCCACCGAGCATTTTCATTATTGATGCCTGGAACTGGTCTTTCAGCTCGTTGTTCAAGTAATCATCCCGCCTCTTGTCATAGAGGACAGGATGCTGGAGAACAATATTGATGAGACGCTCTCCTTTGTTCGTCACCGTACTATGCTATGTACTGAGTTTGTATCTAGTTTATGTGACTTTGCAGTTTGAGGTTTGAATGCTGTAACGTGAATGGAAACAAAGCATTTCATTGGCTAAAAGTCTAGTTTCACAGATGATTTTCACAGAAGCTTAAGTCCGTGCGGATGTTTTTTCTGCCGTGCGAAACTTCCGCCTTGGTGTGCAAGCTTACATTAGAAACCATGAAATAAGATTCTATAAATATCCGCGGGAATAGTCTGCACGGAAATTCGCGCTTGGCGTGAGTGGGCCTTTAGGATGAAGAAATCTGGTATTCCATTACTTATGGGGACATTTTGTCCCCACAAGGGTAGGTAAACAAGGACCATACATATGCTCACACACACACACACACACACACACGCACATACACACACACAGACTCCCATAGTCACAGATTTGTCCTACTGTAACTGTCTCCAGCCTGTATGCACCCTTACCATTATGTTTCATTCTGGGGATCTGTGACAGCATTACCAAGGGAATGTGGAACTGGACGAGTTGCATGTGTTTCGCATTTGCACACTCTCTCTCTCTCTCTCTCTCTCTCTCTCTCTCTCTCTCTCTCTCTCACATACACACACTCACACACGTGCACATGCCTGTGTTAGCCCTCGCTCACCCCTCCCTTAGCCTCTCTGACCTGTGTGTGTGCTCTGTCCTTCTCCCAGCTATGAAAGCAGTCAGCAGATGACCCTCAGCACCCTTCACACAGAGCCATATTCAGCAAATATAGAGACCCTTTTGTGTCGGACTCTGACTGAATCCAGCTGTTAACGCAGTCGCCTGTGCGCTTTGATTTTTGACTGTCTGTGTAAACATGCGTTTGTGTGTGTGTGTGTGTGTGTGTGTGTGTGTGTACATGTCTGTCATTAAATGTCACTCTCTTTCTCTGTGCATATGTGTTTGTGAGTGGGTGTGTGTCCATGAGTGTTTGTGTATGTTTTTTGTGTGTTTTGGGGGGCTTTGCACTTTTAATTGTGTGCTTGTAATTCTGTGCACTTGTGCATGAATCATTGCTATTCTCAAAGCTCAAGTATTGCCTTCAGTGTGCACTTGTATAGATGTATAGGGTCTGCTGGGACAGCATGTACTGTAGATCTGCAGCATTTTGTAGGGTCTGCTGGAACAGCATGTACTGTAAATCTGCAGCGTTTATGAGGGTCTTTAAGGACAGTTTGTACTGTAGAGCAGTAGCCTTTGTTAGGGTCTGAAAGAACAGTATGTAGGGTAGATCCGTGTTTTATACAGTCTGAAAGTACAGTAGGTACAGTAAATGTGCAGTGCTTAAGAGTCTGTAAATACAGTACATACAGTAGATGTGCAGTGTTTATTAGTGTTTATTACAGTGTGTATAGTAGATGTGCAGTGTTTTATCGGGTCTGGAAGTACAGTATGTACAGTAGATGTGCAGTGTTTAGTACAGTGTAAGTGCAGTGTGTACAGTAGATGTACGGTTTTTATTGGGATCTTTACGTACAGTATGTACTGTAGATGTGCAGTGTTTTGTACAGTGTACGTACAGTATGTACTGTATATGTGCAGTGTTTTGTACAGTGTAAGTACAGTATGTACTGTAGATGTGCAGTATTTAGTACAGTGTAAGTACAGTATGTACAGTAGATGTGCAGTGTTTTGTACAGTGTACTTACGGTATGTACTGTATTGTAGTGTTTTGTACAGTGTACTTACAGTATGTACTGTATATGTACAGTGTTTTGTACAGTGTAAGTACAGTATGTACTGTAGATGTGCAGTGTTTTGTACAGTGTACTTACAGTATGTACTGTATATGTACAGTGTTTTGTACAGTGTAAGTACAGTATGTACTGTAGATGTGCAGTGTTTTGTACAGTGTATGTACAGTATGTACTGTTGATGTGCAGTGTTTTGTACAGTGTAAGTACAGTATGTACAGTAGATGTGCAGTGTTTTGAACAGTGTACGTACAGTGTACTGTACTTGTGCAGTGTTTAGTACAGTGTAAGTACAGTATGTACAGGAGATGTGCAGTGTTTTGAACAGTGTACGTACAGTATGTACTGTAGGTGTGCAGTGTTTTGTACAGTGTACGTACAGTGTGTACAGTAGATGTGCAGTGTTTTGTACAGTGTAAGTACAGAATGTACTGTAGATGTGCAGTGTTTTGTACAGTGTACAAACAGTGTGTACTGTAGATGTGCAGTGTTTAGTACAGTGTAAGTACAGTATGTACTGTAGATGTGCAGTGTTTAGTACAGTGTAAGTACAGTATGTACTGTAGATGTGCAGTGTTTTGTACAATGTAAGTACAGTATGTACTGTAGATGTGCAGTGTTTAGTCCTGTGTAAGCACAGTATGTACTGTAGATGTGCAGTGTTTAGTACAATGTAAGCACAGTATGTACAGTAGATGTGCCGTGTTTAGTACAGTGTAAGTACGGTATGTACTGTAGATGTACAGTGTTTAGTACAGTGTAAGCACAGTATGTACTGTAGATGTGCAGTGTTTAGTACAATGTAAGCACAGTATGTACTGTTGATGTGCAGCATTTAGTCCAGTGTAAGTACAGAATGTACTGTAGATGTGCAGTGTTTAGTACAGTGTAAGTACAGTATGTACAGTAGATGTGCAGTGTTTAGTGCAGTGTAAGTACAGTATGTACAGTAGATGTGCAGTGTTTAGTGCAGTGTCAGAATGATATGTATTGTAGATGTGCAGTGTTTAGCACAGTGTAATTACAGTATGTACTGTAGATGTGCGGTGTTTAGTACAGTTTAAGTACAGTATGTATAGTAGATGTGCAGTGTTTAGTACAATGTAAGCACAGTATGTACTGTTGATGTGCAGCATTTAGTCCAGTGTAAGTACAGAATGTACTGTAGATGTGCAGTGTTTAGTACAGTGTAAGTACAGTATGTACAGTAGATGTGCAGTGTTTAGTGCAGTGTCAGTATGATATGTATTGTAGATGTGCAGTGTTTAGTATAGTGTAAGTACAGTATGTACTGTAGATGTGCAGTGTTTTTTTACAGTGTAAGTACACTGTGTACAGTAGGTGTGCAGCATTTAGAGCTGTAAGTATAGTATTTACGGTAGATTTGCAGCATTTAGTATATTATGTAAGTACAGTTTGTACAGTTGATTTGCAATGTTTAGTACAGTGTAAGCACAGGATGTACTGTAGGTGTGCAGCATTTAGTACAGTGTAAGTACAGTATGTATTGTAAATGTACAGTGTAAGCACAGTATGTACTGTAGATGTGCAGCATTTAGTACAGTGTGTACTGTAGATGCGCAGTGTTTAGAACAATGTAAGCACAGTATGTACTGTAGATGTGCAGCGTTTAGTACAGTGTAAGTACAGTATATACTGTAGATGTGCAGTGTTTAGTACAGTGTAAGTACAGTATGTACAGTAGATGTGCAGTGTTTAGTACAGTGTCAGTACAGTATGTACTGTAGATGTACAGTGTTTAGTACAGTGTAAGTACAGTATGTACAGTAGATGTGCAGTGTTTAGTACAGTGTCAGTACGGTATGTACTGTAGATGTGCAGTGTTTAGTATAGTGTAAGTACAGTATGTACTGTAGATGTGCAGTGTTTTTTTACAGTGTAAGTACACTATGTACAGTAGGTGTGCAGCATTTAGAACTGTAAGTATAGTATTTACGGTAGATTTGCAGCATTTAGTATGTTATGTAAGCACAGTTTGTACAGTTGATGTGCAATGTTTAGTACAGTGTAAGCACAGGATGTACTGTAGGTGTGCAGCATTTAGTACAGTGTAAGTACAGTATGTATTGTAAATGTACAGTGTAAGCACAGTATGTACTGTAGATGTGCAGCATTTAGTGCAGTGTGTACTGTAGATGCGCAGTGTTTAGAACAATGTAAGCACAGTGTGTACTGTAGATGTGCAGTGTTTAGTACAGTGTAAGTACAATATATACTGTAGATGTGCAGTGTTTAGTACAGTGTAAGTACAGTATATACTGTAGATGTGCGGTGTTTAGTACAGTTTAAGTACAGTATGTACAGTAGATGTGCGGTGTTTAGGTAAGTACAGTATGTGCTGTAGATCTGCAGTGTTTAGTACAGTGTAAGTACAGTATGTACTGTAGATGTGCGAAGTTTTTTTTACAGTGTATGTACAGTATGTATGGTAGATTTGCAGCATTTTGGTATATTCTGTAAGTACAGTTTGTACAGTTGATGTGCAGTGTTTAGTACAGTGCAAGCACAGGATGTACTGTAGATGTGCAGCATTTAGTACAGTGTAAGTACAGTATGTATTGTAATTGTACAGTGTAAGCACAGTATTTACTGTAGATGTGCAGCGTTTAGTACAGTGTAAGTACAGTATGTACTGTAGATGCGCAGTGTTTAGTACAATGTAAACACAGTATGTACTATAGATGTGCAGTGTTTAGTACAGTTTAAGTACAGTATGTATAGTAGATATGAGGTGTTTAGTACAGTATAAGTACAGTATGTGCTGTAGATGTGCTGTGTTTAGTACAGTTTAAGTACAGTATGTATAGTAGATTTGCAGTGTTTAGTGCAGTGTTAGTACTGTATGTACTGTAGATGCGCAGTGTTTAGTACATTGTAAGTACAGTATGTGCTGTAGATGTGCAGTGTTTAGTACAGTGTAAGTACAGGATATACTGTAGATGTGTGGTGTTTAGTACAGTTAAGTACAGGATGTATAGTAGATATGCAGTGTTTAGTACAGTGTAAGTACTGTATGTACTGTAGATGTGCGGTGTTTAGTACAGTTTAAGTACAGTATGTACAGTAGATGTGCAGTGTTTAGGTAAGTACAGTATGTGCTGTAGATGTGTGGTGTTTAGTACAGTTTAAGTACAGTATGTACAGTAGATGTGCAGTGTTTAGGTAAGTACAGTATGTACAGTAGATGTGCAGTGTTTAGGTAAGTACAGTATGTGCTGTAGATGTGCAGTGTTTAGTACAGTGTAAGTAAAGGATATACTGTAGATGTGTGGTGTTTAGTACAGTTAAGTACGGTATGTATAGTAGATATTAGGTGTTTAGTACAGTGTAAGTACTGTATGTACTGTAGATGTGCAGTGTTTAGTACAGTTAAAGTACAGTATATGCTGTAGATGTGCAGTGTTTAGCACAGTGTAAGTACAGTATGTATTGTAGATGTGCAGTGTTTAGCACAGTGTAATTACAGTATGTACTGTAGATGTGCGGTGTTTAGTACAGTTTAAGTACAGTATGTATAGTAGATGTGCAGTGTTTAGTACAGTGTAAGTACAGGATATACTGTAGATGTGTGGTGTTTAGTACGGTGTAAGCACAGTATGTACTGTAGATGTACAGTGTTTAGTACAGTGTAAGTACAGTATGTACTGTAAATGTGCACTTTTTTTTACAGTGTAAGTACAGTATGTTCAGTAGATGTGCAGCATTTAGAACTGTAAGTACAGTATGTACTGTAGATTTGCAGCGTTTATTATATTCTGTAAGTACAGTTTGTACAGTTGATGTACAAAATTTATTAGCGTCTGGCTGAAACATGCAGAGAGTTCCTGCCTCAGGGTCTATTTCTGCTGGTGTCTTTTCGCCGTCTCTGTGGCATTGTTTTGCTCGGAGTCGGTTCTGTCGCCAATCTCTCTTGTGTCTCACACCTTCAGCTTCAGTGTCGGCATGTTCACTGTCCGCAAACTCCTCCCGTCCACATTTTTACTGTTGCATATTTCCAGAGTTTATTGGAGGAATAACAACCTACTGCTTGTTTAGGAATGTTTTTCTGTCATGCAGAAAAAATAGTGCGGTTCACTTTATCCTGCTGGAAGGAGTGTGTTGTGAGTTTGAAGTTTGGTTGGAAGGAGAAGGCAAAAGGAGTAGCCAAAGATTTCTATCCTTTGTTTCACATTTTATTCTTCCTATGTGTGTGCGTGTGTATATGTGCGCGCGTGTTTTTTGTGTGTGTGTGTGTGAGTGTGTGTGCATGCGCGCACTTGCTTTTACTGTCTGCATAATGGGATTTGTTTTTGAGCACCGATTAAGGTTTTTACTGTAACTAGATTAGCTGAGGTGTTACGTTCGGTTGTCTCTGTGTCAGGCTGTCAGTATCTGTGTCAGTGTGTCACCCGTCAATGGTGTAACTGTCATCTGCTGTAACTGCTGCTCCATTCAACGAGTGCAGGCATGCGCGTTTGTGTGTGTTTGTGTGTGTCTGCGTGTATGGCTGCATGTTTGTGCATTTGTGTGCATCCACTTCCGTGTGTGTGTGTGTGTGTGTGTGTGTGTATATGTGTATTTTTGTGTTAGGGCTGGGCTGTGGGTGATATGGACACAATCAAATATCAGAATCCTTATGACCGAATGCCTTGATATTGATATTGTGCCAATATTGTCGGGATAACTGCTAGTGCCTTCGGAAAGTAATTATACACTGAGATTTTTTATAAACAGTCATTAGTAATGTGGATATGATGACCAAGCAGGTACAGGGAGCAGCTAAAGCAACGTAATAAGTGCAGAGAACTGTATCCCTTTACTGTAATTCAGCCCTTGAAACAAATTTAAAAGACAACACTATAGAAGACGACACTCATGTCATATCACAATTTTACCATATCCAAAATCCTGAACAATATCTCATCTTGTAGTGCAGTATCAATGTAATTTTGAAATACTGCCCAGCCCTGCTGCGCTCGTGTGTGAGTATATGTGTGAGTGCTTGTGCATGAGTATGTGTGTATGCATGTTCATTGCTGCTCCACCTTCAGATGGTATCTGTTTCCGCAGCAGTGTTAGATTTCGCGGGGATGGAGGTGAGTCACCTGGCCGAAGCGGTTGGTGCAGATGGGGTTGGGCTCCTGCAGACTGCGTCACATACCTGCCCCCACCAGCACACCCTCTCCTGACCCCGCCCTGATCTCCACTGGGCTTTTACTGTTTTACTGTTTACTTTTTACGGCCTGAGGCAGGTCTTAAGCATCAGCCCCCACTGTGAGCACACGCAGACACACATACACACACACACACTCACCCGCGCGCGCGCACACCCATGCACACATGCGCTCACACACACACACACGCGCGCGCGTACACACACGCACACATCTTATTAGCTTGGGCCCAGGTCATAGGTCAAAGGTCAAAGTTCCAGAATGAATGGGTCCGTACACGGCTGTCGCATTAGGGCAGGGATCTCTGATTCAAATCGTAGATGGCCACTGTGTCTCCAGGGTTTTGAACCTGAGCGCTTTATTTAAGTCCCTGATTGGCTAAAGCGTGTCTTGACCTTTTTTTCCTGGACCTAGATTAGCTGTTGATTGGACAAAAATCCCAAATCCCAGCTGAGACTGTGGCCCTCCAAGACTGGACTTTGGGTTTCCCTTCTTTGCGGTTCGGAAAATGCAGTGTGTGAGCTGGCCTGAATTGCGAGGAGTGAGTGGGTCACCCTTTGTGAGGTCAAAGGTCAGGGATCACCTCGTGCTGTCATGCCTCTGCAAAACCCCAGCTCTGGTATCCTAGCAACAGTGGCCCCATCGAGCGCATTGCATTTGCTCAGTTAACCTTGCCCGGCACACGCCTTCGGACCAATGACCAACGGGGGGAAGGGTGTGTTCTGTTCAAAAGCGAAGTGGCTTGTTATGTGGTCCCTGTCACAGTGAGTTATGAGGTCATCGTTTGGGAGAAATTAGGACTTGTGTTTCACATTGGGCCTGTGGTGGGGACGCGTGTCGGAAGACAATTTACACACCCATCACCTACTTAACGTGCCTTATATCCGATACATTGAGGTCTTTAAGTATTTGCTCGGAAAGGCAATCAGGGATGCCTTTGTCAACATTGGGCCTTGATGCACAGCAGTGCATGCAGTAAGGTATGTAAGTATTTGAACAGTCACTCAGTTTTAACCCTTAGAGCACTGAAATAAATTGTCAAAAAAATTACTAATTAAATTATCTTGCGCTGTTGAAAACCTATCGTGTGGCGACTTGTTTAGAAGAGCTCCCCTGCGGAAGCTCTTTTAAACAAGTTGCCGCGTGCTAGGTTTTCAACAGCTTTGGTTTTGATATCTTACATCATTTAGCAACACTATTTGTATTTAGCGCTCTAACGGTTAAAGGCTTGTAAATCCTTCACAGTTTGTCCCACGTGGATGTGCCCTTTAATTTGAGTTTGGCTCCATTGGCGAGCATACCGGTATGAGGTGAACCGTGCGATATTTCAGCTCCTGAAAATACGGACCTTACTGTATGTGCCGCTCAGCACTAAGGTCCAGAGATCACACAAGCACTCCTCGCGGGTAATGAGATTTACTGACCACAGTGAACTGCTGTGATTGCATTACCCGAGTGAGCGCATCATTTTTGTAATGTATCCTGTCATTTTTCTGTTAATATCGAGCCAGAAGATGGAATCGCACCTTCTCCTCCTGCTCCTTCCTCCATTCCTGGCCAGTGCGAGCTTTCTGTGTTTTTAACCATCGCAAATTTCACCCATATGGCGTAAGATCATATATTCTGTATTGAAGTGTTCCTGTCTGAGCTAATGCTAGTGTCACAATCACTATTGGCATCTGATAGTAGTGGAGTTCTACAATGCTGAATGTTCTAGAACACCATTACTCCATGGGGGAGGGGGGGGCATCCTAGATCTTAAGGGGGTGAAAAAGGAGTATTTAATGTGGTAATCAGTGGATTATTATGCCTCTTGGCTGGCTGTCTCTTAAACTTTGATGCTGCATAACTTGAACCAAGATTAAAGAACAAGCTGAACTGAGCAGCTGAATCAAACCAATCGAATCACCTGCAGGAAGCAGCT